>JAKSZT010053929.1:13052151-13449139 GCA_026826555.1 Tolypeutes matacus
CCTTCCTCTCCCTCGCTGGCTCTGGGGCCGGCGGCCTCTCGCTTTGCCTCTTTGCGGGTGGAACTCTGGTCCCTGAACCCCGAGTCAGTGCTCGATTCCCTGTGGCTTCTTGTTGTGAATTCCTCCGAAACCCATCGCCCCTCAACCCTTAAAAACCCCCTCTCCCCCATCTTGCACAGCACGCAGCAGTCACTTTGCACCGTATACAAGCCACCAAGTCGTGGAAATTCTAACCGTTTACTCCTTTCCCCATCCTCTGTCCTGCCCCACCCCCACCCCGGGTCCATCACGAGCAGATTCTGCTGCAGGTCAGGGAGGAGTTTGCCCACGTGCACCCTCAGACTCGGCCGGCCTCCTCTGATCTTCCATTTCCTTTGGAGCGCGGCTTGTGGAAATCCACCCTTTAACCTCATCCTTACTACCTTTCATTGTTTTTATGCCTTTATTTCCTCCTGGATACCGAAAAGCTTTTTCTTTTTCTCCTCTCGTTGTTCCAGATCTAGAAAGTGAGGGTGACACTAGCTCTATCGTTACAGGGAAAGTTAAAGAGGAGGCGGGGGTGGAGCGAAGACCGCATGTATTTGAATGAAAAGCCTTTAGCAGGGAGGATACCTGGCTAAAGCACAAGGTGAAATTTCGAGTAAACAAGTGCCGAGGTTGATGCTTTCCCTTTCCCTTTCGAACTTGGGTTTATCGGGTTTTGCTTTATAAAAGCCACATTGTTACAGGTTGCTTATGCAACACGGAGTCAAATTTTTGAAAAAAAAAAATTCGAAGTGTGACTTTACCATTTGCTTGCCAAATTAACACCCTAGAGAATAATGGTGCAAGTGAGAGAAGGCCTGGCCCAGAACAATCTCGATAACTCTGGGGACTAGGAAGGAAACGGTAGGAGTATGAAATAAACGTACCCATCTGCATGTGGACACGAGCCAATAAGGGGTGTGAATTCAAGTGAGTTAAGTAGGGAGGACATGTCAGAGCAGGCCACCAACAAGCAAGCATAACACAGAAGAGCCATTTCTTCAAAATTTCAAGCCGGATCTCACTGAGCAAAAGAAATGGAAAAATAAGGGGGAAGACTTAAAAGCATCTAGAGTTGAACTGAAGAGCGAAGAAAGGCAATCATGGGTAAACCCAATCCAAGAAATATCAGTTTAGTGGATTGGATAATTGCTGGCAAGCCCCAAATGGGGCAGGCATGTGGTTTTAATGATGAGTCATACAAAGTGTTTTGTAGATTGAGGGTAATTTGTCCTCTCTCTCTTTGCAATACGACTTTGTAGAAGAGCACGGACGTTGGGGTAAAAAAAAATTCAAATCCAGACTCAGGCATTTCCAAACTGCTAGACTATGTACTGCTCAGAACTATTGTTTCTTCATCTGCTAAACAGGAATATAGTCTCCATCTCCTTGGGTTATTGTGAGAATTAAATGACATAAAGTGCCTATATGTACCTGGGAGCTGCTATGAACAAATATAATTGTCTTACTAAAGATGATTGTTCATAATAATAAACTGTTTTGTAGAAATCATGCCACAGCTCTCATTAGTACTCAATAAATAATTTTAAATAAATGAATGACTTTAGTTTATAAGTAATGCTGTGTGTGTCTATTATATGGTCATATCCTACACAAACTAAAATACTGGCATTTTCTTAGTTCTGATTTCTTCTATTTAAGAATAATAGAAACATTTGCTGACTGTAGCACAAAGAAGCTGGTTACAGCTCTGTTATGACCAATGAAAAACTAAACAAAAAATGGGAAAGGTGAGCATAGTTAGGACTATACAGAACAACAGCTCATCATTCCAAATCCTTTTTTTTTAAAGATTTATTTTAGCTACTCTGGCTTTTTTTTTTTTTTTTTGGTTACTGCATGTGTGGAATATCTTATTTATTTTTCCCCCACCCCTCGTTGTTCGTGCTCACTGTCTGCTCTCTCTGTCTGTCATTGTGTGCTCTCTGTGTCTGCTTGTCTTGTTGTTTTTTTTTTCTTTCACAAGGCATCAGGAACCAAACCCGGGACCTCCCAAGTGGGAGGAAGGCGCATAATCGCTTGAGCCATTTCTGCTCCCTGCTTGTTGTGTCTTTAATTATGTTTCCTCATTGTGCCTCCTCATTGTGTCTCCTTGTTGTGTCATCTCATTGCATCAGCTGGCCGTGCTAACCTGTCACGTCAGCGTGCTGTCTTGCTTATCATCTTTAGGAGGCACCGGAACCCAAACCTAGGACTTCTCATGTGGTAGGCGGGTGCCCAACTGCTTGAGCCACATCCGCTTCCCACAAATCCTTTTTGATTTGGTGTGTTTCCCAATTTTTGTTGTCGTTCTCAAGGTCCATATTTAAGCTTCCAGGGTGCAAAGGCACTTTGGAATTTTAGAAAAGAAGTGGAAGATAGACTTCCTGTGCTAGGAGTCCTTACATCCCAGAGGGAGAATAATTACATAGTAAGTAAATTAATATCACACTCATTCTGCTCTCAGAGGTCTTGCAATTGGATTTACATCACAAAGGTTGAGTTTACGTTATAAAGAAGTCCTTCAGGTACATTATAACTAAATCTCCTGGGAAAAGTCATGCGAAAACTTGCCTTCACCAACTAAATGTTATTATGAAGATACCCCAATTCTGCAAAAATGAGTGAACTGAGATATGATGAGTACTATTTGGAGTAAATCTCAGAGGATATGGTAAATGGGAGGGTTATAGCTGGTTGGGATATATGGACAAAAGCTTCATGCAGAGGTGTGAAAGTGGGGTGGTCCAGGTAGAGCAGCTCTTTGTTGACTTTGTCGTCCTAGTGGTAGCTGAGAGAGGTAGGAGATGGAAGACCTTGCGCTGGAAATAGGAATTAGCTCACATATCTAAAGAAGGCAGAACACTTAGCCATGCTGGAAAGGACAGGAGGGAGAAGTAAGAGGCTGTTATAATGAACCTTAAAGCCCTGGAGAAAAATTTTAGTGTGATGCAAGAGCCAAATGGGAAAAAGAAGACAAGGGTCAAAAGAAAATCATTGTATCTTCTGCAGTGGTCCAGAATTTCTAGTGTAGGAGGCGATTTGGGACAGCCACCTCCTTAGAGATATCTGGGAGCATATGTCTGGAAGCTCATCTGCAGGGCAAGCATCCTGATTCTACTTGCTTGCATATTTATTTGGAGTGGCTTGCTGTAGATTAGAGGGGCAGGAGTGGCCAGCTCTTGTACTCTTGTACTCTTTAGATCCTTTTGATTGCAAAAAAAAAAAAAAAAGTAATTGCAAAAAAATGGGGTTTTATTATAAAGCTACTAGGGAGATTAGGACCCTATTTAGCAACCCCCAAACCCAGAGGCCTTCACAATGACAAGAGAATTACAGTTGGTGGCACAGAACAAAAGGAACCAGAAACCAGATTCCTGCAGGGAATCTTCTGTTGTGGCAGCTCGTGTCCCTTTTCTCTGCTCCCAGTGCTGCCTGCCCAGGCACTGGAGTCCTCTGCTGCCCATAATCCTTCTGGGGGTCTCTTTGATATCAATTGTCCCTGTGTTGCCCGTTCACACCTCCCTAGAAGGAATACCCAGCTGGCCAGTTGTGTTGCCATTGCACCTGTTGTGGCCCGGGTAGGAGCTCTACCCCTCAGAGTGTGGGAGGAAGCGGGGTTACCCTGGAAGAGTCTGCTTTAAGAACTGTCTGGGGCTGCTTCCCTTGGCAGGTCCTCTAGGTGGGACTGCCATAGCAAGGGACTGAGACTTCCCCAGAAAAAAAATTATTTTCTGCTTATGAGAGCGTCCAGAGTGGAAGGCCCAGGAAACATGCCGAGCACTCACTGAATACGGAAAGGAAAAGGCCTCAGAGGCTGAAAACAATGACCTCTGTCTTTACAAATTGGCAGGTCTTCAGCCTCTCTTTGCAAATGACAATAGCAACAACAGTGGCCCGCTTTTATGGAGTGTTCATTACCTGGCAGGCACAGGGACAGCCCTAAGCACTTTCCCTGCTCACAGAATCACATGCTCTGCTACTCATCTGTTCCATTCGCCTCACCTATCCAATGAGGTAAGTGCTCTTGATAGAACCTGCCTGGTTTTACAGGTGAATCATCTATTTCTGTGTAACAAACCACCCCCAATTTTAGAGGACTTACAACAAAACCATTTTATTTGTTCAGATTCTGTGGGTCAGGGGTTCTGGTAAGACTCAGCAGGGCAGCTCTTCTCTGCTCTGTGATGTTAGGGACCTCAGCTGGGATGGCTTGAAAGGCTGGGACTGGCGGGGGCTGGCGGACACTGTCTGGGACTGGCTGAAATGGCTGGGGGGGCTCTCTCTTCTGGTGTTGGCTGGGGAGTCTCACCTGGGGCTGGAGGATGCGCCATGGTCTCACTCACATGCCTAGGGCCTTGGCTCTCAGGTGGTACTCTCGGCCTCCCTCTCCGTACTCTCTCGTCATTGGGTAGGCTAGCCCAACCTTCTCTGCCTAGTGCCTGGCTTCCAAGAGGGAAGCATCACTTCTGACACCTTTTATTGAGCAAAGCAAGTCACAGCACGGCCCAGATTCAAGAGGCCAGGAAATAGACTCCCTTCCTAAAGGCAGGAGCAGTATGTGCATTCTGGAATGGAAGGGCTTGTTGGCCTCCATCTTTGCAGACAATCTACCACAGGGTGTGAGTCATTGGAAACGACAGAGCCTTCTCTTTAACCCAAGTCTGATCCTCAAGTCCATGCTTGAAGTTGCCTCCAACGTCCAGTCAATATTGGACTTTTGTATTTGTTGAAATCTGATGCTCATTCCAGGATGGTGATCCAAATTTTGATTCTTTAAACCTTCCTACAGTTATGAAATGCATTATTTTTACTTTTCAAAGATTAGCTGATGATGTTTCTAACAAAGGACCTCAGTATTAAAGAACTTACACCATTTTCAGCCCTATGGTGGTCAGAATTGTAGCAAAGATTCACATCAGAAGTCCTTACCATTCACCCTTTCCTCGGACATGTCACCACAAAATGATGTTTATATAGCTCCAATTGATTTGTTTTCCCTCTTATTTCTCATCCGTTTGAATATGCCTCATTCTAATAGTTTACCTTTCTGCCCGAATTCAGTTGATGAACTATCTTCCAAGATAGAAATTTTATCAAGTTACACCTTTCTCATTTTTGTAGGATTCAGACTGTACACTTAGAAACGCTTATCAAAAGCTTGAGCCTTCAGAATACTCAGAAATGGGTTCCTAGAGCTTGGGTTTTTTTCTGTTTAACCCAATATTTAGTTCGAGCTATTTCATCGCTTGCTGGAAAATCTTACAAAATGTATTAGTTTAATCTCCTGCCTTTGTAATTATAGTATATGGAACACACTTGAATTTTGTTTGCAAATAAAAATCTCCGGGCTCAGTGTCAGTTTTCTGAACATTATTTTCTGGGGTAACAGGACTAGTGTCTAAGCTGAGTATGGGGTTGTCAGAAAATGGCTTTTTTGATGACATCTGATAGTTTTATTATAAGTTTCAGCTTTCTGGTAAAATTAAAAGGAGCCCCCTTTTGCAAAAAATGTTATTTATTTGGAGATTTTTATCATAAATTCAAAAAAATACTTTCAAACGAATGAAGGGAAACTATTATGTCATAATCACGGAGAATTTTATTCTTCATCTGACTCATCAAGAGGAAATAATTGATATGGGTTTGGCCTACATCAGCCTGGAATTCCAATTCTTTCTAAAAGGAAGGCCCTGTACAGTAGGGGATGTGATATTTAATTGGACTGTTATAGCAAATAGACATATCTGTCAGACCCATTCTTTTTTGAGCTTTCATTTCAGTTAAACCTTTTTCCTCTCACCTATTTCCCCCAAATAAAATAAAATGGTCACCGGCATTGGGAATTTGCCAGGAGAGACAGACCCCTTTCTGAGAAAGGATTTTCCAGAAAGACAAAAACAATTGACTTACAGGGGCTGTCTGAGAAAATGGAACAATGAACATACCCTATAGAATTGAGGATAAGTAACACCTGGCCATCAACCAGTGTTCAGTCCAGGAGAGAAAGCTTGCAAGATTGAACATTCCATACTAATCGGTGTATCTCTGCTCCCCACTTTGTAAGAAACCCCCTATGTAAAATGGAAACTTAACATCAGCCAATCAGAAACTTTCCTCCCTTGCTTTCCACTTTCACCTTATATAAGCTTCCCCTTTCCACTACCTCCATGGAACTTGTTTCCACTTGTAATTTGGATGCTGCCCAATTCATAAATCATAAACTGCTCAAATAAACTTCTATAATTAATATCTTATCTAATATTGCTTAACATTCCTTAGTCTTTTAATATCCTCTGAAGGATAAGATTTGTGTATATAATTATAAAAGTAGTTCTAGGGGTGGGTGATATTTGTATTTGATTAGCTGAAGTTTGACATTGTAGAAGAGTTATTTGATTATTTTTTATTTTTAAAAAATCTTCCTAAGACAGTAGCATTGTTTGTATAATCAAGTATGTTTGCTGAATACAAATTTCATGTTCATGTTTCATGTTAAATGTGTAATCAGGAAGTGTGATAAGTAAAGGTGTTCTGCACTTATAAAAGTTATAATACTTTCTGTAGTTAAAAACATATTACGGATGTTATATAAAACCAGGGTTTTGGAGGTATGACCAGTATCCACAGTTGTCTCGGTTGTTGTCCGTAGGTTTCCTCTTCACAACTTCCTTTATCTATTTATTCGTTTAGCTATTCACCAAGATTTGGAAAACCTTCTATGTGCCAGGCCGTGGGGATCTAGGAATGGATAGAGGCTAGTCCTTCCTCCGGGAACCAGACATTGAGAGGGAGTTGTAGCAACTTGCTAAGTGATGTAATAGGGGTGTGAACACGGTGAGGCTTGGGGAGGTCAGGGGAGGCTTCATAGAGGAGGAAATACTTAAGATGAATCTCTAAGAAAGAGTAGGAATTCACCATGTGAAAAGTGGGGCCAGGGGAGCAGATGTGGCTCAAGCAATTGAGCCCCTGCTTCCCACATGGGAGGTCCCAGGTTCGATTTCTGGTACCCCCTAGAATTAAAAAAAAAATAAAGACAAAAAGCAAACAAATGAAAAAAAAATCCCAACTCAGGGGAACTGATGTGGCTCAGTGGTTGGGCACTTGCTTCCCACTTATGAGGTCCCAGGTTCAAACCCCAGCCTTAGTACCAAAAAAAAAAAAAAAAAAGAAAATGGGGTGAGGTTGGAGAAGGGCCTTTGCTAGGGAATTGCATGTGGAAAAGCAGAAAGAATGGGGCTTGTCGGGGAAGCTGCCAACAGTTGGGTGGAGCTGGATACCAGGTTCTCTTGGGGAAGTGTGGGAGCAGGCATGGAAAGGTTGTCAGGGACCGGGTTAGGGAGCACCTTGGTGCCAGACCCAGGAGTTGGAGGTGTGTTCTGCAGAGTGGACAGTGGGAACCCTGAACGGTTTTAAGTCTCTGTAAATAAAAGTATTGGTGGTGGTGGTGGGTGAGGAGGAGAAAGGGGCAGAGGAGGGAGGGTGGGAGCACAAACAGAGAGGCAAATTATTCAGTGGGCAAAAGCTCTGCCTGGAGGCTGGTTCTCCCTAGGTTCTCACTGTTCCTCCTTATGAGCTGAATGAACATGAAGTAAGTGACTCTCTGTGCTTTAATGTCCCCATCTTAAAATGGGGACAATAATAGAACATACCTTACAAAGTTATTGGGACGTTTAAGTGATGGAATATATGTCCAGCATTCAGACCAGTGCCTTGCCCATCCTAATGAATGGTAGCTGTTAGTAGTAGTCAGCGATGTGATCAGATATGAAATCAGAAAGCTTGCTCTGAAGGCTGAGTAGAGAAAGGTTTAGGGGACAGAAGAAAGACCATAGTAGCAGGGCCAAGGAGAAGGTGTTTGATGTTCACCAGGTGAGAAACTATAGGGCCAGTGGTGGAATCAATCAGAGGATTGGTTAAAAAATATAGTTAGAAGATATAGACTTGGTGACCGATAGGATGTGAGGACTGAGGGTGATGATTCATGGATGACACTCTAGTTGCTGGCTTGAGAATCTGGGGGCATAAGGTGTTAATTACTAGGAGAGGAAAATAGGAGGAGGAGAGGGTTGGGTGGATGTGGAGGGAGGGTGAGTAAGGGGCTTGGCATTGACATACTGTGTTTGGGATGTCTGTAGGTCACCAAAAATGGAATGCATGATTGGATATCTAGATCAGGATCAAGGGTTTATATTTGGGACTCATGTTATGGGCAGTAGGAGAGGCCATGGGTGTGGATGAGCTGGCACAGGCCATGTGTCCAGAGAGAGAGAACTGAACAGGATCCCACGAAGATCTGGGTCTGGAGAACTCTGGACTTTGGTGCTGCCCAGCTAGACCATTCCCTTATTGGGAATGTGGTGTTAAAATGAGTCTGAAGATGTTCTGCTTATGTTGGAGTGATCTGTCATTAGGCTAGTACAGCTGAGAGGGAAATGGCTCCCGAGGGCAGGGAGGAGAAATCAAAGAACCTGAGCAACTGGGCAGAGTGGTTAGCGATGAAAAATCAGTTCTGGGAAGTTAGCTGGGAAGTCCCTGGTAGAAATGTTCCTAAGGAAGAGGAGAGAGTGGCGATATTGAAACAGATTGTCAGTGCTGGGCGATGAATAGCTGTGGATCATTGGGATGTTGGGGAACTAGATCCAAGCTGGGGTACAGCTGCTCCCCAAAATAACTGATGTCTATTGACACAGTGCACAGCCTCTCAGATGGATGAATTAATCCTCAGAGCAACCTTCAGAAGTGGATACTTTTGTCATCCACATTTACCGATTAAGAAAGTCTTTTTAAAAAAATATTTTGTTGTGGCAACATATATACAAAGCAAAATTTCCCATTTTAGCCTTTTTAATGGGTTCCATTCAGTGGCATTAATTACGTTCACAATCTTGTGCTACCATCTCCACCACCCATTACCAAAGCTTTGTCATCACCCAAAACAGCAGCTTGGTACATGTTAAGCAATATCAGCCCATTCCCCGGCCTCCTGGGCCCTGGTAGTTCTGATCTACTTTCTGACTCTATGAATTTGCTTATTTTAGGTATTCATATAAGTGAAATCATGCTCTCTTTGTCCTTTGGTATCTGGTTTATAAAAAGTCATAGTGAGACTAAATTACTTGCTCAAGGTCACATTGGCAAACGACAGTGGCAGGCCGTGGAGACTCCAGATGTGTCTGCTGTCTGAGGCTACAGTTGTTCACAGCAGCGTTTGGGTGAAAATTTCATCAGGAAATGACGGCACGTTCAAAATAGGTACTTTGGGGTGAGCAATAAAGGGACTATTTTTAATGGTGTGAGGAGAGTGCAGGGCCTCGGGGACAAGTCACAAGGAGGCACTGTTGAGACCCTGGGCCTGAAGGGGTGAGGGGAGGGGAGCAATGGGGGATCCTGGGAGGGACCTGTGATAGGAGCTGTGGCCTTCAGAAGTAGCCAACATGAGATGTTGTGCAGGGAGCGAGTCCCAAGAATAATATCCTGCCTGCACAATCCTACAGCGTCAGAGCTCTTCATTGGCCAGACTCAACCCGAAGGCAAGATGCCAGTCTTGAGGCACAGAGCAGGGTGGAGAAGGTTGGAAGGTGAATATAGAGGAACAAGTAGAAGCTTCCAGCACAATCAGTCCAAGGGACTTAGCTGCACTGAGAGAGGCTGAATAGCAAGGCCAGGCTAGGTTCCTGGTCCACCTGTGCTGTGCTCCTGGTCCACCTGTGCTGTGCTCCTGGTCCACCTGTGCTGGGCTCCTGGTCCACCTGTGTTGGGCTCGTGGTCCTCCCTAGGCTGGGCTCGTAGTCCACCTGGGCTGGCCTCCTGATCCAGCCAGCCTGATTATACCTCCAGGGCCAGTAAACTGGAAAACGTGAAAGTGGGATCATCCAGGAAATCCAGCCCACAGTCTCCTTGTGGCCCTTTGGCAGCACCACCAAGAAGCCCATTAGGCATTTCCTCCCAATTCCAGGGCTTAGAGGACCACCAACAAAACAATGTTGACACTTGGCAGATCAGTGCAGCTCCTGAAGAACCTCAACTCACCCTTCATGGCATTTCCTGACACTTGTCAAAGAAATTCTGTCAGATTTTTCCAGGGAGTTTCCAGCAGTCAAGTGCATGCTGGTAACCTCAAACTGGTTTACACCTAGAGATCATTTAGAAAGTCTCTGTGCTCTTCGTTCGGGATAAAAGATTGTGTGTGCATGTGCACATGCATGTGTATGTATGTGTTTATGTGTGTTCAGGGAGAGAGAATGAATGAATGAATGGGCTAGAAGTGAGATAGGATGAAACTGAGGTCAGGTCAGACTGTACTGCTAAGCAAAGTGCCCACACCTCCCATTTCTTGTCAGCACCCTAAATCCTCACACTACGAGTGCTCCTAGATGGCTGGCTAGGAGCAGTACAATTTGGTGGACAAGCTGTGCAATCAGAGTTGGGAGACAGTGGCTGGGCTTCCAAATGCACCATGGACCATGGAGATAGATGTGGATGGTGGCAAACCTTGTGTCATGTGGCTTTTGTATACTGCCCTTTGGGCAATGTTATTATGTGTGCTACCTGCCAGCTGGGAGCTCCTGAAAAAGTAATATTTTCTAATTCTGACTTGGGTAGCTCTGCAATTCCATTCATTCTTTCATGAAAATTCATATAAGGCAGGAGTATTCGGATCTTACAATGCCCAGTTGGAAGTGGGAAATAATCACCGCAGATTTTTTTTTTTTTTTTTTTTTGGTGGGATCAGTGGTAAAGTTTTCATTTCCTGATCAGCAGCCGAGTCCCTTGCTGGCCCTGCTCAGATCATACATGACACATAGCACCTAAGTCCCAAAATTCTTTCCCATGGCAAGTCTAGTTTTCAGTTTCCCTAAGTTTTTCTCTGGCTGCCAGGAGGCTTGACAACTCTCACTATGTTAGTTCTTCCACCTGGAATATTCTTCCTCCTTTTTATCCTCTTGGTTTTCTCTATTCCAATGTCATTGCTATTTCAGGGTGTGTCTTTGTAGTAAGGACACTACAGGCCTGTTGGGAAAGAGGTTGAAGATAAATAAATCAATATAAACATAAGTATTAATCTAAGATGTAAGTGACATTTTAGTTTTTTTTCAAATCAGGCTTGATTACTTTAATATTACTTGTCAAATCAAGTCATAAAACTAAATCATCAAAGAATAGGAATTAAGGATCATTGCAGTAAGTAACGTTCCTGGCTTTATCTGGCTCATTAGTCAAACTGGTTTGAGTGCTGGATCCCACAAAGCCCGGGATATGCTCTGACTCTGCTCTTTAGCACCATCACGCCTTGTCTGTTTTCTGTGTTCAGATTTCAATCTTGAGTTCCTTTATGAAATACATATTTTTTATTTTTGAACACCCCAGAAGAATGGGGGAATATGGATTTTTATCTGTTATATGCAGATTTATATCCTTATCACCTAGGATAGTGCCAGGCACATAGTAGGGGCCCAATTTATAATCACTGCATGAATGATGGTATGGATTTTAAGTTTAAAAAGAAGCAAATGCAATTGGAGGTATTATGCACTTGATCTTAGTCAAAAGACTGAGACAAAAATCCTAAATTTTCTGAAGAGTGGGAAGTTTCTGGGTCATTCCAACAAAAGGCTTTGCAAAGAGCCGCTCACCCCATCATCAAGCCTCCTTGTATTCAGTTTCAAGCCAGCCATCGAGCTGTGCACAAAGCACATGATATCAAATGAATGAGCCAAAGGGCAAAATGGAATGGGAAAGATAATTTTCTTGGTTTTGATATATTAGGTGTTTTCTCACCATGGTGATACTTGAAATCTAACATTCTAGAAATTGTTTCTATGGCAATTGAAGTATTCAATTAATCTATAAACTGCCTCCAATTACTATTTAGGAATTGGAGTGTTTAATAGTTTCCCCCAGACTCTCAAAAGTATTTTATAAACAACTTATTTTGGCATGTGATAATCCCAGGGAATTAATACTTTAAAAAAATTTTTGGTAGAGGTGGCTGGTGCCAGTTTTGGGAAGAAAAAAAAAAAAAAAAGAAAAAATTAACCCCTCACTCTAAATTGACATCTTTTTCTTTTTTAAAAAAAATTGCAATGCTAGGTCTTTATTTTATTTTTAAACAATTTGTTGAAGTATACCATTCATACATGAACATACATAAAGTATAAGTGTTCAGTAAACATCGTGAACTTACAAAACAAACATGCATAACATCATACAGGGCTCCCACACATCACCCCCCCACACACACCTGCAATGTTGTGAAACATTTATTAACAAATCATGAAAGGCCATCGTCAAAGAATTACTACTAACTATAGTCCATATCTTACTCCCCTATACATTTTTAACGATTTATTTATTTATTTACTTTTATCCATTTTTACACCCCCTCCCCCTTTTTGCTGTTTCTGTGTCCATTCACTGGGCGACTCTGTGTCCATTTCCTGCCCTCTCTTCTCATCCTTCTCCTCCTGTCTTCACTGGGATTCGATCCTCAGAACCTCCGATGTGGGAGAAAGGCACCCTACCGCCAGTGCCACCTTAGTTCTTGGTTTTTCAGTGCGTCTCGTCTTGGCTTTCCCTTGTGCCACTCTCCTGTTATGTCATTATCTTGCTGTGTGGCTTGCGGGACCTGGTGGTGAACCCACTCATGGGGCCTGTGGGGCTCACCTGATCGCGGGGCCTGGCAGTGCACCTGCACATGGGACCTGGTGGCCCATGCACCTTCTATATTTTTCTATTTTTAAATTTTTACTGGGAGGTCCCGGAGACCGAACTCAGGTCCCTCCATATGGGAGACGGACACCCAACCATTTGAGCCACATCCATCCCCCTGCTATATCTCTTAAGGTTGACCAAAGATAACCTGGAGTTACAGTCTTTTCCCACACAGGATGGTCATATAATAAATCAGCCTCAGTTTATCACCAGCATTCCAAAAACCAGACCTAGGGAGAAAAACTAGGTCTGGGGACACATGCATGGTTTCTAATATAGTGAATGTTTAGCCTACACTGATTGTCACAAAATCAGGACAGCGAGAATATTCACACGACATCTTTTTTTATATAGCCAAATCAACACCAGAACCTGTGGGTTTTACTACCTGAGGTGGAAAAGTCTTCTCGGACTCCATTCACTATTTGAATGCAGGTGGAATTCGAGAGTGACTCTTTTGAGCCAAGTAACAAGTGTTCTTCTATGTCTTCCAGGGCCGTGGCTTTCAATATGGGATTTATGCTGCTGACTCGTAAATGAGCGCCTTCCACCCAGAGTCCTCCCGCTGGCAGACTTGATGCGTTACTGGCATCTCAAACTTTCATGTTCAAAGTCGTCCCCCTACCAAACCTGCGACCAAACCCCCTACAAAACCAGTTGCCATTCTCCCAGTAAGTGGTATCACTGTCCAACTGGCTGTGCAAGCCAGAAACCTGGGAGTGTGTTGAATTTCTCCCCTTCTCTTACCCCCATCCCCCCAGGTTCAGCTCACCTCAAGCCTTGTTGTTCTAGCTCATCTGCCTCCCAAAGAAATCTCAGTTCCATCTATTTTTCACCTCTCTGCTGCCTCTGCCCTAGTTTGAGCCAGCATCGACTTTCATCACATTACAGTTGCTGCCTCCCAGCTGGTCTCCTGACCCAGTCCATTCTCCTTACAGCAGTTGGTGTCATCTTTTGAAAAACATAAATCAGATTATATCGCTCATTTAAAATCCGTCACTGGAATTTATACATGGGATAAGATTGTATAGAACTTCACACCCACCCAAATGAATGCGTGTGGAAAAGGGTGGATGCTAAATGGTCTGTAGTCTAGCTAACAGTATTGTGCCAATGTCAGTCTCCTGGTTTTGATACTGTGTTACAGCCACATAAAATGCCACCATTGGGGGAAGTTGGGTGAAGGGTACACAGGAATCTAAGTACGATATCTGCAACTTACTGTGAGCTTATAATTGGTTCAAAGAAAACAGTTTTAAAAAAAAACACGCGCTTAAGAGGAAAAATAATTACTTCATTGACTTTCAACCGCAACAAACCCAACACTTTACCATTGGTCCCATAGAAATTGCTGCTGCTGTGACTCTCATTCACCTCGTTTCCAACCCCACCCCGTGTTACTCTTCCAGCAGCTATTCTTCTTCAGTCATGCTGGCCTCCTGGTAGCTCCTGAAATACACCCAACTCCTTTCTGCCACAGGACATTTCCATATGTTTTCCCATCTGTCCAAAATACTGTTTCCATGGCTGGTTCTTCCTCATGCTTCAGAGAAGTCTTTCCTGGCACCTTAGACACACTGGGTGCTCCGCTGGGCTCCTTTCCTTCATAGTACTGTTTATGATCTGGTGTGAGTGTTTGCCTAGTAGTCGTCGGAATTAGTGTTCTGGTGAAAGAGAGAAAATGAAGAGATCTTGTCTATATCATCTACTATTTCCTTGTCCCCTGGGAGAGTGCTTGGCCTATAATAGATGTTTCATAAATATTTATTGATAAGAAAGAAGAAACAAACATGCCTTAAGGTATCAGAAAATAGGGATATCAGTATGGAAAGGAGTTTTAAGAAAAAGTTTCACCAAGGGCTTATTAAAATTTAAATTGACAAAGACTGCCTGGTTTGGTAAAACCTTTTGGTGTGTGTGTATATGTGTGTGTGTACAACTAAGATTTTGAAATACTTTCAAACTAACAGGATAGTTACAATAATAATACAAACCTCACACAGAGATCATAATATGCCCCTATCTCCCACCCCCAAATACCCACACCTACCTATTTTAACATTTTGCCACATTTGCCATATCATTCTAACTAGCTGTCTGTGTAACTGTCTTTCTATCTACCCATCCATTTTATGAATACTTGAGTGTAGGTTATATACATCATGTGCCTTGAACACTTAATGCTGCTGGGTACGTTCCTAAGACCAGGGATATTCACTTATTTATCCACTTTAAGGGTAGTTATCAAGCTCAAGAAATTTGATATTGATATAAAGCTTATAGTCTATATTCCATTTTTTTTTTCATATGTCTCAATAATGTCCTTTAGAGTCTTTTTTTCTCTTTTGTCTCTAGTTAGATCATATCCAGGATCATGTATTGCCTTTAATTGTCATTGTTTCTTTAGTTTCCCTCCCTCCCTCCCTCCCTTCCTTCCTATTATATATTCAACATAAACTTTCCTATCTCAACCACTCCTGAGCAGATCATTCAGTGGGATTAATCACATTATGTTGCAGTACCCTCACCACTTTCCATTACTAAAACTTTCCTGTCTGCCCAAACAGAAACCCTAAGCCCATTTTACATTAACTCCCCATTTCCTTTTCCCCCTCCTTGCAGAGACTTCCTGTCTCTATAAGCTTGTGTACTCCCCAATATTTTCTTTATCATTACCATGAGGCTTAAATTTAACATCTTAAATCTATAACAAGCTTGTTTGCTTTGATATCAACTTAACTTCAATAACATATACAGACTATGTTCCTATACCCCTCCATCTGTCCACCTTTATGTAGTTCTTGTCATAAATTACGTTTGTACATTATGAGTCCAAGACCTCTGATTTATCAGTACATTTTAAGTATTTGCCATTTAGATCCTGTAGGAAGTAAAAAGAGGAGCTACAAACCAAAAATACAATAGTGCTGGCAATTATATTTGCCCTAGTGGTTACCCTTATCAGAGTTCTTAATTTCTTCATGCAGCTTTGATCAATTGTCCATTATCCTTTCCTTTCAACCTGCAGAATTCCCTTTAGCATCTCTTGTACAGCTGGTCTAGTGGTGACAAACTCCCTCAGCTTTTGTTTGTCTAGGATTGTTTTTTTTTAGGAGGTACTGGGGATTGAACCCAGGATCTTGTACATGGGAAGCAAGTGCTCAACTACTGAGCTACATCTACTCCCCAGTGAGCATCGCTTTCTTCATTCGTTTGTTTGTTTTTAGGAGGTACTGGGGATTGAACCCAGGACCTCATATGTGGGAAGCAGGCACTCAACCACTTTAGCTACATCTGCTTCCCTGGGATTGTTTTAATCTCTCCTTAATTTTTTTTTTTTTTTTTTTTTGGTGAGAAGGTGATTTATTGTGAGTGCACAAGCAAGGAAATGGGGGAATCTTCCCCAAACCAGTTCAAAGTGAGAATGGAAACTAAGGTTTTTATAGGCAAAAGGAGAGTGGTAGGGGAGAAGAAAAACAAGTGATGCCAGGGGTCTTGTGAGGATGGTATGTGCAATTTCTCAGTCTTGTGTTGTCTTAAGCACATCCAATTTATCCTTGATTTCAGCAGCTAATAAACCACAGTTTAAATATAGTTATGCAGGTGCAAGGCCTTCGTGGCTCCTTTCTCAGGCAACTGCTCAAGGATATCAAACTTTTTGTCTCTGGGAAAAAGTTACAGATTTACACCATTCTGTCTGGTTTTGGAGACATTATCTTATTCCTATAAGAAAAACTGAGAAGGTCTGGTTAATATCCTTCAGGGAACTAAGTGCAGAGAGTAAACTTCTCAAATTAGATGAATAGAAAACCAGCTCATTAGTTTTAGAATTTTCAAAGCTGCTTAAGTGAAGAAATTTTAATAAGCACATTTTCCAGCTATCAGTTGGAAGACTCATAATTATTCTTGCTATGCATATATGTTTTCCTCTTTCCTTTTATTCCCCATGCTTTTTCATAAAGAGCTCACAAGTTAACCTCTAACTATTCCAACTATTTGGTTTGTTTTTGTCAAAAGGTGAGTGGAATGCACCACCAGTTGGGGGCAAAATTCACCCAGGTGTGCCTATTACCTAAGCAACTGGGGCAAACAGCATTCTCAAAATGACTTTACAAAAGGGTTACCAAGAAGTAAATTTGTTTATTCTGTGTCAGGGGGTCATTTAAATAATAGTAATAATGATAATAAAACAATGGAAACGAGATGAGAAGTGGTAGAGAGAGAACTTTTTCTGCAGCAAATGTTAACTGAGAGCAATAGTTTGTTCAGAATACCATATATGTGTGGAGAAAAAAGAAGTGGGGCTGACTGTGCTAACAGTCCTTAGTATATGATAATGGCTGTGGGATGAGCCATGGTGCTCGAGTTACCTGTAGTTTCATATAGAATAAAGTGCTTTGAGTGAGCCTAGCAAGCAATGAATATTTATTCTAGGGGAAATTAGAAACCTTAGAGCTTTTCAGAGTGACAGAAACACCACTGGGCAACCGCCAAAAGGGCTCGAAAATAACTGCAGGCCTCTCCTAGCCTGACTTTGAGAGCAGGTGTGGGATGCATGTGCCTGGGCCACTGATGGACCTCCTGATAGCACTCCCCCCGCCCCCAGCAGACCTTCTTCCCGACAGCCCTTGGGGACAAAAGGAGGTGGGACAGAATTCTGGCAATATCTGGTGATATCTTTGATGGCGCTGGCAGAAGCAGTGGACACATGATTCTTTTAGGTGGTCTTTGCCGTCCCCCTCCCCATTCTCAGAAACCCAGTCCCCTCACCCCTCACCCACCCCAGAGCCATAGTAATGGACCATTTGGGTTCTGGAATTTCTTTGGATCCAACTATTGGTACCAGACTGGCGGGAGCTGGTGGAGTTGGTGCTTGGCGGGGAAGGTAGGGGCCAGTCAAGTGAGGAGACAGAATCCTCCTCATTCACCTAGAAGCTCTCCTTAATTTGTGAAAGACAGTTTTGCTGGATATAGAATTCTTGGTTGGCAGTTTTTTGCTTTCAGCCCTTTAAATGTGTCATCCCACTGCCTTTTTGCTTCATGGTTTCCAAGGAAAAAAATGGGCACATAACCTTATTGAAACTCTCTTGTATGTTACATGTTGGTTCTCTCTTGCAGCTTTCAGAATTCTCTCGTTATCTTTGGCATTCAACAGTTTGATTATGATACGCCAAGGTATGGATCTATTTGGATTTATTCTGTTTGGAGCTCATTGAGCATCTTGGATGTGTATATTCATGTCTTTTGTTAAATTTGGGAAGTTTTCAGCCATCATTTCTTTGAATATTCTCCTTACCACTTTCTCTCTATTTCTTCTTCTTCTGGGATTCCCACTGTTGTGATCTTTAACTCCATTTTAGTTCCTCTTTATAATTTCCATATGTCTATTGATATTCTGTTTGTCTTCATCTATCTTTTTTTTTTTTTTTAAGGACTCCTTCATCTATCATTTTCCTGATTTCCTTTAGTTCTTTGTACACATTTTCCTTTAGGTCTTTCAGCATAATTAAGACCACTTTTTAAAGTCATTGTCTTGTATATCCCAGGTCTGGTCTTCCTCATTGATGGTTTCTAACACTTTCATTTTCTCCTTTGCCTGGGTCATCACTTCCTGTTACTTTTTATATTTTGTAATCTTTTGTTGAAACCTGGGCATTTTGATATTATTATATGCTATCATTGGAATTTAGACTCTGAGACACCTGTTCCTTAAGCTTGTACCAGCTAGGGCTATGACAGAGCTTTCTTTGAATGCCAAGAACTAACAAAGAAAAAAAAGAAGGAAAAGAAGAAAAGTCCTTTCCCAGGTGACCTATGCAAATGCTCTCCTTCAGGCTTATCCCTTCAGAGAGCTTAGAGAATTCCTCAAGGCAAAGCACAGGGGCCACCTGATCCTTTCTGCACATGCATCTTGCCTTGGTATGCACTATGTCCCTGGGAATTCTTGCCCCTATAAGGATACAAATATTTCCTCTTTCCTAGAAAGCAGTTTCCTCACAGTCCTAGGCACTGCTCTGTATGTCCTACAGCCAGCAATCCCTTGCTCCAGGTAGCTTCTTTTTTTTTTTTTAACACTTAATTTTATTGAAACACATTAATAAGGCACACAATTCATCCAAAGTGTATAATCAAAGGTATGTGATATAATCACATAGTTGTGCATTCATCACTTCAATCATTGAGCATTTTCATTATTTCAATAATAATAATAAACCAAAAAAAAACAGACAAACAAGAATATTCTTCACCTCTCAAATTCTCTATGCTTCCCCTGCTGTACATAGCTTCTATTTCTGGCTATTCTTGCACAATTTCCAGGTAGCCTCTTGACTGCTCTCCTACAGCATTCTATTAGAAGAGCTCTGTGAGCTGTCTTCTGCATGCAGGACAAGTTCTCGTACAGTGAGTCCCTCAGGCCACTACCAGACAGATTGGACCAGAAATACATCCTCCCAATATGTGCACAATATGTTCCACACTGGGAAAACAGGCCGGCTCCACACCACGCTGGTGAGGGGTGGGAAAAGGGTCAGCAAGGGCACCACGGGATCTTACCACTTTTAAGGAGTCTTTTTCTTGATTCAGCACTTGCCCTGTGTATTAGTCAGCCAAAGGGGTGTTGATGTGCAGCTGTTGATCTGGCAAATGCTTTTTCCTCAATTGCCATTAGTAAGGACTACCAGAAACAGTTTGCTTTCAGCTGGCAAGGCCAGCAGTATACCTTCACTGTCCTGCCTTAGGGATATATCAACTCTACAGCCCAATGTCATAATATTGTCCACAGAGACCTTGATTGTCTCTCCATCCCACGAGACATCACGCTGGTCCATTATATTGATGATATCATGTTGATAGGACCAACTGAGCAAGAAGTAGCAAAGACTCTAGATTTATTGGTAAGGCATTTGCATGAAAGAGGTTGGGAGATAAATCCAACAAAAATACAGGGTCCTTCCACCTCAGTGAAATTTCTAGATGTCCAGTGGTGTGGGGCCTGTCGAGATATCCCTTATAAAGTAAAGGATAAGCTGTTGCACCTAGTCCCTCCTATGACCAAAAAAGAGGCACAACACTTTGTTAGCCTCTTTGGATTTTGGAGACAACACATTCCTCATTTGGGTGTGCTACTCCGGCCCATTTACTGAGTGACCAGAAAAGCTGCTAGTTTTGATTGGGGACCGGAACAAGAGGAGGCCCTGTGACAGGTCCAGGCCACTGAGCAAGCTGCACTACCACTTGGACCTTATGATCCAGCAGATCCAATGGTGCTGGAAGTTTCAGTGGCAAATAGAAATGCTTTCTGGAGCCTTTGGCAGGCCCTTATAGGGGAATCACAACACAGACCCTTAGGATTTTGGAGCAAAGCCTTGCCATCCTCTGAAGATAACTACTCCCCTTTTGAAAAGCAGCTTTTGACTTGCTACTGGGCCTTAGTAGAGACTGAACACTTAACCAGGGGCCATCAAGTTACCATGAGACCTGAATTGCCTATCATGAGCTGGGTATTGTCTGACCCACCAAACCACAAAGTTGGGCATGCATAGCAGCACTCCATAATAAAGTGGAAGTGGTATATACAAGATAGGGCTCGAGCAGGGCCTGAAGGCACAAGTAAGTTAAATGAGGAAGTAGCTCAAATGCCCATGGTCACCACCCCTGCCATGTTACCTTCTCTTTCCCAGCCCACAGCTTTGGCCTTTGGGGAGTCCCTTACAATCAGTTGACTGAGGATGAGAAAACTCAAGACTGGTTTATAGATGGTTCTGCACGATATTCAGGTACCACCTGAAAGTGGACAGCTACAGCACTGCAGCCCTTTTCTGGGACATCCTTGAAGGATAGTGGTGAGGGCAAATCCTCCCAGTGCGAAGAACTTCTAGCAGTGCACCTAGTTGTTCATTTTGCTTGGAAGAAGAAATGGCCAGAGGTGCATTTGTATACTGATTCCATGGGCTGTTGCCAATGGTTTGGCTGACTAATACAGAATTTGGTACTGAGGAGTGAGGAAGTGCTTTTGCAATTACCAAAATGTTGGAACGGTTTTATAAATGGGTAAGGGATATTTTTTGGAGGAATTGTGAAATGCTTGATGGAAAAGGCCTAGATCACTTTGAAGAAACTGTTGATAGCAATATGGACACTAAAGAGACTTTTTATGATGCATTAGAAGTAAATGACAAAACTGTTATTGGAAACTGGAGGAAAGGTGATCTGTGTTTTAAAGTTGCAGAGAACTTAGCAAGATTAACTGCTGGTGTTATATGGAAGACAGAATTTGAAAATGGTGTACCTGAGCATTTAGCTGAAGAACTTTCCAAGGTAAACTTGGAGAATGTGGCTTGGCTTCTTCTTGAAGCTTATAGCAAAATACTAGATGAGCAAAATACACTAAGGACTGAAATTTTGGGCATAAAGAAAATAGAAACTGATTCTGGAACTTCCAAGTTTCTGGAAATCAAGTTTTCAACTGAAAGTGCCCTATTTGAAGACTTAGCTAAACCTGGAACTTGTAAATCAGAATTGAGGGTGGATCCCAATGTAGTCCCAAGGAGAAGAAACCATCATCTTAAGAATGATGCTCAGACTTTGAAATTGAATGGAGGATGCCCTGCAGGTTTACTGAACTATAGAGGATCCATGACTCATGTTTAAAATCCCAATTTCTCCTTATGATAATGAAAATGTTTATCCTTTGTCTTTCCATTTGTGTATTGGAAGCAGTTAAATGGTTTTGTAAGTTTCAGAGGTCTGCAGCAGATGGGATTTTGCCTGAAGGCAAACTATATTTCTTTGAATTGATTATGATTTTGAACTTGCATTGTTACTTATTTAAGTTTTTTTGAATATTGTAATGTATTTTTGGAATTCAGAGGGTGGAGTGTTGCAGTCTGGCAGTTTGATGTAATTATGAAATCCAAAAATAGATATTGGATCATGCTTGTAAACAGGTCAGCTAATCTGGGCATGATTAAGTTATGATTAGGGTGTTAACTGGGCCATGTCAGTAGGGCATTGAGCCCCACCCCTTGGTGGGTGGGGGAATCAAATATAAAAGGCATGGCAAAGAGAAGCTTTGATGTTGGAGTCTTGAGCTGGAGCCCCGGAAAGCAAGAGAGCTTGGTCTTGAGGAAGGAGAGAAGGCCCTGAGATAGAGATGAAACATTCGCCTGAGAGTTCCCAGCTGGCCTTGTGGAGAGAAGCAAAGACTAGAGAGCCTCATAGTCTACAGCTGACCTTATGGAGGAAACAGAGGAGCTAAGCCTGGAGAGAAATGCAGCCCCGGGAAGAGAGGAACCCAAGAAGTCTGAACCCAAACATAGGCAGCTGTATTGCTCTAACACATGGCAATGGACTTTGGTGAGGGAAGAAACGTATGCTTTATGGCCTGGTAACTGTGGACTTCTACCCCAGATAAATACCCTTTATAAAGACCAACCAATTTCTGGTATTTTGCATTATTGTGAGACATTTGATACAAATTATGAAAGAATATCATCAAAACCTTATTAACTATAGTCCATATCTTATATTTGGTATATTTTCCCCCAACCCACAAGATTATTGTATTAGTCAGGGTTCTCTCGGGAAACAGAATCAAAAGGAGATATCTGTCAACAATATGAGAGTTTATAAGGGTTTCTCATGTGACCGTGGGGATGCACAAATCCAGGTTCCGCAGGCATGCTGCAAGTCAGAGGCTCCAATGAAAGTCCGATGAAAGGTCCTTGATGAGTTTCTGGGAGAAGTTGGCTGTCCAAAGACGAGCTAGGAAATTCTCTCTGAATGTTGAAATCACTTCCCCCTTTAAGGCATTCAACTGATTGGATGAAAGCATCACCTGTTGCTGATGCAATCTCCTTGATTGATGCAGATGTAATCAGCCATCCATGCAGTAAACTCACTGATGATCAAAGTCCATAAATACTCTTGTATTACAATTAGCCCAGTGCTTGCTGGACCCAACACCTGGACACAATTACCTGGCCAAGTTGACACATAAGCCTAACCATCACACCCTGATACTGAAGTCCTTCAACTATTTTCTGGAGCTTTGATAAAGATGTTTCTGCCAGTTCTTGCTGGTTGTTCAAAGCTTTTGTGGGGGAGAGAGCTCTGAAGTATTTCATTCCACCATCTTGACTGGGTCAGGGTTAAACATGTCTGCCCTGGCTTTGTTTTTTCTTTTCTTTTTTTTTCGTCCTGGCTTTTAAGATTAAAAAAAAAACTTTTAAAAAAGATTTATTTATCTATTTCTCCCCTGCCCCCATTGTTTTGTGCTTCCTGCACCAGGAACCGATCCTGGGAACTTCCGGAGTGGGAGAGAGGCGCTCAACCTCCTGTGCCATCTCAGCTCCCTGGTCTGCTGCATCTCTTATTGTCTCTCCTCTGTGTCTCTTTTTGTTGGGTCATCTTGCTGCGCCAGCTCTCCACATGGGCCAGCACTCCATGCGGGCCAGCCCTCCTGCGTGGGCCAGCATTCCGCATCGGCCACCTTGCTGCATGGGCCAGCTTGCCTTTCACCAGGAGGCCCTGGGAATCGCACCCTGGATCTCCTATATGGTAGATGGGAACCCAATCGCTTGAGCCACATCCGCTTCCCTGGCTTTTGAAATTTAATATTCATATAAGCAGGGTTAAATCAGTAGTATTACTCAAAAAGCAGCGTTTTAAATGATGGTGTCAGGATTTAGTTTACTATTCTCCTGTTGCGTGGATGCACTCCAACTTATCCTATTATTATCCTATTAGAAATTTAGGCTTGTTTCACTTTTACAAATTTACAATGTGACAAATATCTCTGTTGACAAGGTTTGTCAGAGTTTATAAGTATTTGCTTAGAATAGGTTCCTAGAAGGGGAATTACTAAGTCAAAAGGTATTAACATTTTTAAAGCATTAGATAACATATGGCCAAATTGTTTTCCAGAAAAATTGCATTTCCATGTCTGTTGTTTTATTTCAGAGCTGTTTTGGCATTTCAATTTACTCTAAACTGAAACCAGTATAGATCAGGCCGGACTTGGTTCCTACCCAAGAGATTTGTTACTAAGGTTCGTTCTCAAATGGCCTCGCCCTGGAGTGGTTTTGCATAAGAAAATGATCTCAAAGCACAGATACCCAGAGTTTGTATTATCCTAAGTCTCTTGCAAATTTATTTTCTCATTATTCTAGGGAGAAAGGTCAGTATTGGGCTTTGGCTAGCTGAGCTTTAAGATGGAGAGAAAAATGGAGGTTGTGGGTTAGTTGAAATTCCCAGAGCATTCCTTTACATCCATGGAAAGTTACAAGTTTTGAATAGATACCTGCATTTCAGCTGGTCCCGTGGTGCGCTGAAGCATTTCAGGAAAGCTCTGAAGCAAAAAGGGCATGATTAAAAGAGATGAAAGGCAGCAGTGCCAAAAGACCTAGAAAAATCGAGTGTGTCGAGACTGAAAACAGGATTTCAAGCTTTTGAATTCCCCCAGCTCATCCACAGCTGTGTATCCTGTCAGGTTTGAGCCACTGGGTAAACACCTTTGGAAGACGGCATTTGATGTTTAAGGTACTTTTTTTAAAAAGCCTGAAAGCAAGCAAACAATTGTAATTACAATGGGCTGACAAGTTTTCTGAAAAATAGCCATTTTTATTCTTAATGAGATGGGAGATGACTGCTCTGAGTCAAATGAGTATTTTGGGCTTTTTCATCCAGGTCTTATGTATTTTATTTTAAAATTGTGTTGACTGAACAGAGTGAGGAATTTTTCACAGGTTTGATTGTGGTGAAAGACAGTGAGTTAATAAAAATAAACAATGTCTCTGTGTGTGTGTGTGCATGCCTACAGAGATAGAAAGTGCTGATGTAGAATTATATACTCTAGATTATGGAATCCACTATATCTGTGTAGGTTGGAAGTTTCTGCTTTCTCCTTAGTACCTATGTGGTAACTGTTGGGGAGTCCCAGTAACTCCAGAACAACAAAGTGTGGAATAAATATTTCTGTCTTTAAAGTGGTGGTTCTAGTGGAGTTAAATTCCTTTCACACTGTATTTCCTGTTATTCAGGAGTGTACATTGCAAACAGAGATAGGAGCCGCTGTGCATGCGTCATGCTTTCCTTTGAAGGTATGCTAAGGTGTTCACTAATTACTAGGCCAAGGCACAATTATTTCCAAGAGGTTTTTTTTTTCTCTTTTAAGTGTGTCTGCTGACACTATGATGTGGCTATTTATAGGAATCTTTTCAAGTAATATTCTGAGAGTATGTCTATAAAAGCAAAACAGAGATAAAATCAATAGACATGGAAAAGTGGGGAGCAGTAATGTTAGCTCTTTTGGAAAGAATATGGTGCTAATGAGGTATGATCAAGGGTTCCATCTCTGCGGAAGACCAGGAAAACAATTCCAACCATATGAAATAGATAATTCTCCTCACCTTCCCCAGCTATCTCAAAACCTGAGGCAATTTATTATGAGAGAGAAGATAGTTCAGCACAAACTTACTCTGGCTCTTTTCATGGTGATGAATTGTCATCACTACTATCCTTGATGAAGATTTTCTTCTTAGTTAACAGAGAGTTAAAATATATACCTCATGATTTAACCCTGACTTTCCTTAGCAAATGCTAGGTATTAATTGTCAAAGATAATATTTGAGGTGGGCAAAAAGAGGACATGGTTTGTACTTGTGGTGGGAAGCTGTGCAAGGATTCCTGAGCACCTGTTGAAGCCCTGGTGGTTCCAGTTTCAAACCTGCTTCCCTATTCAAAAGTCAGCAACCCTTACTACATCACAAGCACTCGGTGAATATTCACTGATGAACTCTGGAATGATGAAGCCAGCCCTTTCAGAACCACAGCTCACCACCTGTCACCTTCCATTCCACTCCAGAGCATGATCCATAACTGGCCTATTACGGGATGAATTGTGTTCCCTCAAGATGACATGTTCAAATCCTAACCCCTCATCCCGTGAATTGAAACTGTTTGACTATGTGACTAATTAAGATGAGGCCAAATTGGATTAGGATGGGCCCTAAGCCAATATACCTGGTATCTTTATAAGAGGGGAAGAAGAGACATAGATAGACACGGAGAGGAAAATGCCATCTGAGGATGGAGACAAGAAAGAAGGCTGTGTGGAGATGGAGGCAGAGACTGGAGTGATGCATCCACAAGCCAAGGGGTGCCATGGATTGAAAGAGGCAAGAAAGGTCTCTCCCCTACAGGTTTCATAGGGAGCACGGCCCTGCCGATGCCCCGATGTGGGACTTCTGGCCTCCGGAAACGCTGAGAGGATACGTTTCTGTTGTTTCAAGCAACCCAGTTTGTGGTGTTTTGCCATGTCAGCCCTAGGAAAGTAAGACGTCTAAAGGAGTGGAGTGACGGAGGCTAACAAAAGATTTTCTGATTTTTCTTCAACACTTTAAAAATATATTTTTTGATTTTGGGGTAGAGCGTAACTACAGACTTTTCCCTCCACATTTCTTCCAATATATTTTATTTACTGTTACAACTCAGAACTCTATTGCCTGAAATTGTCACAGCCCAAACCAAGAGCTGTTAGAGGCATTTTAAAAATTAAAAATAGGGAAGCGGCTGTGGCTCAAGCAGTAGGGCTCCCGTTTACCATATGGGAGGCCCCGGGTTCTGTTCCCGGGGCCTCCTGGTGAAGGCAAGCCTGCCCGCACAGCGTGGTTGGCTGACCCAGCGAGCGCAAGCAGCAAGGGGGGGATAAATGAATAAATTTAAAAAATCTTAAAAAAAATTAAAAATAATACTTTAAAATTATACCTCTTTGAAATTAGTAATCTTCATTTTCAAACAATCCTAAAAAATACACAAATGTCAAGTGTCCCATTTCTTTTAAGGCAGAAGTAGAGCTTCAGCTGTACTTGTGCAATACTAGGAAATGGACCTGATAAACCAGTTGAAGGGATGTCATACAGAAAGACTGTTTTTTTCTTCCTAATGACATGTCAGGGTCTGTTTACTTTGGGTGGCCAATGAGTACAGTAGAAACTAATAGCTAGTTGATTTCATCTGTATGTTTTACTTAAGTTTTTTAGAATTATTAGCGATGACATTTCTCCCTTACATACTAAGATTACATCCCTAAAAAAGTTAAGACATTTTCCCACCTGGTCACAATACCATTTAATAGTATAATACTCAGTTTTTTTTCTTTCAAATTTTCCAATTCTTTCCTAAATGCTATTTATAGTTGGTTTCTTTGAACCAGGATCTACTCAAGGTCCACACACTGCATTTGCTTATTAGGCATCTCAAGTTTCTTTTAATCTAGAACAGTCTTACCCTCCATCCACTTTGCTGATTCCATGAAGAAACCCAGTCAGTTAATAAGGCTAAAATAATTAGCCTTATTTTATCAATTGCTACACAATAAGGCAACCACAATAGGCAAAATAGTCTTGCAAAATTTATGAAAACAGGTCTTTATTCACGATTGATATTTTTGCTTTAGAGTCTAATGAAATCCAACCTCAGAAGCCATTGTTTGCAAATGTAAACAAGCAAACAACACAAAACAAACCCCTGACCTTGACTTGAATCCATGTATCTACATAGTAGGTCTAGGCAGAATGCCTGCGATTTTAGTTTCATGAGTCTCCAAGTCACTGGCTGCCTTTTGTTGATTTGGTGCCCAGTTCATTTGAATGTCCACTACAGTTTCCTTCTACACTTGAGAGTTGCCTTTCGGCAAGTATATAATCCCTTACCAGTTCTACAAAGTGTCTCCATAGTAAGAAGAACAGTAGTAGAAAGATGTGTACTGAATTTCCCGTTTACTTGGTTATATCTGACATTCTTCCCTACCATTTTCTCATGCAGAGAAGCCCCTGTGACATAATGGCAGTTCAGTACTAGTATTCCCCCCGTAACCTGAAATCTTACTGGGTACTTGTAATCGGGATGGGCAAGAGTCCATTTTCTTCACAATGAAAGGAAATCACCGTTAAAAAATATAACTCCTACATAAAATATTTAGAAATGGTGCCCACTGGTTAACTAGTATGAATTAGGGGTTATCCTTTCTTATGCCTGTGGACCAAAGTGCATCCAGTAGCTCACGGTCCGGTTCCAGTTGAACCATTTTGAACTGGCTGACTTCAGCAACCCATACATCTTCCTGAACCTCCTACTCTCAATCTAAAAAGCCAGGAAATTAGACTAGACTCCTAAGGTCCCATCCAGCTTTTGATCTCCTTAATTTAATCATGCTAATAGCAATGCCAGCTTGCCCATTTGACTTCCCCCTCCTCCCATTAATAATCTCTCCAGACAGACTCGACTTTGTATGTGTTGAGAGCCTCTGTAATGGTTAGGGAGGCATGAGTCAAGGGGCCTCTGTGCTTAATCTTCAAGTATGACTTTGCTGAGCAGGTAGTTTCATGCCTAGGTCTATGTGCCTTAGGTTTCCCACATATAGAAACTACTCCCTTTTTTAATACGGCCAGTGGATGCAAATAAAAATTAAGTTAAACTGTGTGTTATAGGGATACCTAGAACTGGTTGGATTAAAAAATATGGAGCAAGCAAACAGGCTAGTACAAAGCAGACACAGTACACACAGTTGCCTGCACTAAAAATGAAAATGCTTTGCTGGGCAGAGACCCTGTACCAAGCACTTGCGTGTCCCTTATCTCACTAATTCCCACAGGGACTGAGAAAGGAGCTGGGCCAGCCACATTTTGGGAATGAGCAAAGCAATTTGCTGAAGGTTGCAAAGTTAGCATTTAACAGATTTCTGTCTGGAGCTTCCAACTCCTCAGACCAATTCTCTTCCCAGTGTTAGAACATAACTCTTTAAAGTTGTGTATTTAAGTAACGTGCTTGCTTATATTTAGAGTACGTGTAAATTCAAGAGCCGTTCTCATTTTTTCTCATGTGTTACACCACCAAATGGATACAAGAGATAAATTTAGTAACCTTTTCAGAATGATTCATATTTAGAGAAAAATTCAGCCTCAAGATATTTGTACCATGCAACCATAGAAACTGCAGCCTCAACTTGTGTCATAGAAAAGTTCTTTTATGAAGCTGAATAGACTGAAATTCCTGCTTTGTGTTTTGAGAGTGGATTGGTTTATAATGTGTAGGGTTATTTCCCTGTCTTCTATTTTGGCCCTCTGCTTGGCACAGCCATGGCCTTTTGCAGCAGCTGGGATATGAATATAAAGTGGGAACTGAGGCCCATTAGGAGTGGAAGAACAGCTGATGACGCAGGGCAAAGCCTCAAGCCCTGCAGGGCCCAGACCAGTCCAGGCATGTTGGTTTCGGTCTGATTGACTTGTCGGCTTTTTGCTGAGCAAGCTTTAATGCTTTAAAGGTTGGCATGGGAAGTGTGCTTCTTGCCATTAGCATATCTGTCCTTATTTGTAATCTCCATGGTAATTAAAGCCAGACATTTTGATGGAGCATCCTCTCTGGCAGAATTTGAGGCGTGGTGTTATAGTACATGACCATTTCTAACTTATTTTTCAAGGTGTATATTATATGTTAGTAAAATGTTTAAAAATTGTTTATGGTTCAAAGTTGGTTGGCGGCATCTTTACCAATTCATAGGTGCATCACTTCGTGAAGGTTAAGTCCTCATGTTGGAAAGGTATTTGTCTAAAAGCCAGGTGAGGGTTTATGGCAACATTTATGATCCCTTTTGCTAATCCCGACAGGGTGTTTGCTTTTGTTGTTTTATTTTGCTTTTTTTTTTTTTTTTTTTTTTAAGTTGGGTCATGTATTAGTCAGCCAAAGGGGTCCTGCTGTAAAATACCAGAAATCGGGAATCTGTTGGCTTTTATAAAGGGTATTTATCTGGGGTAGAAGCTTACAGTTGCCAGGCCATAAAGCATAAATTACTTCCCTCATGAAAGTCTGTTGCCATGTGTTGGGGCAAGATGGCTGCCGATGTCTGCCAAGAGTTCAGGCTTCCTGGGTTCCTCTCTTCCCGGGGCTCCATTTCTCGCTGGGCTCAGCTGCTGTGCTCTCTCCACAAGGCTAGCTGTAGACTGTCGGGTGAATAGCTCTCTCTTTCTCTCCCCGGGGCTTCTGCCATGTCTAAGGAGCCGTCTCTATTCCTTTGTGTTCTTCTCCTTTGTGTTCACTTCCAGGACTCCAGCTCAAAACTCCCAACTCTGTCTTTTGCCATGTCTTTTCTCTGTGAGTACCCACCCACCAAGGATGTGGAAACTCAACGTCCTATCCATGTGGCCCAATCAAAGCCCTAATCATAATTTTATCATGCCCAGGTACTGACCAATTTACAAACATAATCCAATATCTATTTTTAGAATTCGTAAACAATGCCAAACTGCTACAGGTCATTTCTTAAACTTTTGACGGAGGAAGATTACTACTGCATAAAATATCTATAATTGACTGACGCCCAGATTGTTGACAAATACCTAATATTTTTCTACCAGGAGAATAAATATTATGTGCATGTATCAAGTAGAAAATTCTCCAAATATTTTTAGCTAACGGCTTCCTGTAGCAAACATTAATGAAGTGCAATGCCCATCGGGCAGCCATCATTATACCAAGGCTAGCAATGGAAGGGTGTGTAGCTGTGCACACAGCCTCCAGGAGGGCACGGCGGCTTGCCCTAATGCAATCAACCCCAGATTTGCTGTAAAATTTAAACCTAAATATATATTTTTCTATTAATATTGCAAAAGAAAACAAAGATCCCAAATAATTAAAGATTGTCTGAAAATTATCCTGTTTTGGCTTTACATATCTAGATGGCATATGACTAAAACTTCTATGTTCTCGTTTTTCCATCTGTTCCTCAGCTTTCTCATCACAAGTGGGAAGAATGATAGTACTTGCCTCATGAGGTTGTTGTGAGGATTTAATTACTTAATGCATGTTAATGCTTAAGACAGTGCCTGGCATAAAGTAAGAGCTCAATAAGTGGTAGCAATTATTTCTAACAACTGTAAAGTGATTGTCTGAATTTGCTTCTTGTCTGGGTTGCCAGGAGGATTCTGAGTCATACAGTTTCCTGAAGGCTAATACATTGAGACCTATAATATCTTTGTCCCTCTCTCACTGCAGCCCAGCCAAACCTGTTCTTGCAGAGTTTCCTATCATAGCATACCATGAGTTATGTAAGCTAGCCCACCTTTCTACTATGCTCTCATCAGCCACTGGACCTTTGCACACACTGTTCCTTCTCCTAGAAGGTCTTTCCTTTCCTTCTTCTCCAGTTAACTCCTGCTCCTTTTCTGATCACCGCTCAAGCTTCCTTCTGCAGAGAAGGCCTGTCTGACCTCCCCGAACAGGTGAAACCCTAAGCAACAGCATTTAGCACACGAGCCATTTTACACTTCATTGTGATTATTTGATTAATGTCCACCTCTTCCATAAGAATATAAACTCCACAAGAACCAGGATAGTATCAATTTTTGTTACTCATAGTGTCCCCAGTCTCCATACCAGTGTCCAAAATGCACAGTAGCTACTTAATAAATATTTGTTGAAAGAATGGATTAGAAATCTGTAGTGAAGTAGTTCATGCATTATTTATTATTATTTATACAAAGCAGCACATTGTAATAAATACTACTAATGCAGATATATGTAAAGTAAGAAATGAAACTACACCTTAACCAGCACTCATCTGCCAGAGTTATCCACTATGGACACAATATTGTTAAAAGCTTCACTTGTATCCTTCCAGACCTTTTTCTATATTAACCCATCATGCAAACATACACTTATACACATATATAGTTCTTACAGCGAAATAGAATCATATACTACAATATACTACCTTATTAAAATGATTGTGCAATACTTCAGAAAGGTCTAAACAAACAATACAATGAGTACAAGACATTTGATCACATTCTCCCTACACCTGAGATAACCACCGTCTTAAACTTGGTGTTTTTCATTCCTATGCATTTCTTTATTCTTTTACTATATAGGTCTGTATGTATACCCAATAGAATCTTTACATATTTTCAAATTTATATAAATGGTATTATGCTGGATGCATTTCCTTCAACTTGTGTTTTTCAATGTTGTGCATGTGAGATTCACTCAAACTGATATGGGTAGCTCAAGTTCATTCATTTCCCTTGACACAGAGTCTACTACTGCACAAATGCAATATAATTAATTACCCATTTGTCTATTCGTGGGCATTTAGGTGGTTTCCATTTTTTGCAATTTCAACCAGTGTGGCTACAAACATTCTTGAAGTTGCCTCCTTTTGTGCATATGTGAGAGAATTTCTCCAGAGATAGTACCGGGGAGCGGAAATGCTGAGACATAGTATATGTGCATCTCCAACCTTACCAGATATTGACAAATCTAGTTCTCCAAAGTTCTTGCATGATTATTTTACAACTGCATAGTATTTTGTCAAAATTATGTACAATCATGTATTTATCCATTTCCCTACTGCATTTTCTGGGTTTTATTTGAGGAGTTAAAACAATATTAGATATAAGATCTTTTCTGTTGGAATGACGACACTAGGAGGCACTCAAGAGCTTAGAAGGCCCTCTGGGGTATAGTGACTCAACTGATCTTCTCCCATAACCTGTTGGGAGAGTCAGGTCAATTATCATTGCTACTTTTTTGTCTTCAATGGATGGTGAAACCAGAGCTAAGGGATGAAGAATCCTCTAGATGAGCAGCAGAACCAGGTGGAGTGGGCCAGGTGTCTGCTTATAGCTTGTTCCACTCCATTCCTCTTCTTTACCACACAGTTACTGAGTTGGTTCAGCAGAGAACTATAACTGGTCAGAACATGGGAAGCCATGTCGCAGCAGAAGACCACAACAAAGAATCAGGAGGAAACACGCCTTCTTTGTTTGCACCTGTGAAAACGCAGGGTATCAGCTCACAGGCTGCCGCTGGGGTGCATTGTCCTGGAAAAGGGGGAAACAGATGGCAGTTTAATAGGAACTTGATAGCATTGTTTTGGCTAGAGCAGGGGGTATCCTCTGGGAACTGGGAGAGAAGCTTCCAATCAAGAGCCACAATAGCTTGGAGAAGGAGCTTGCTGTGGCTGCTTCCTCCCTCCCCACCTCTGCCCTGGTAGGAGCCCAGATGGGGTGGGAGTGCACAGAACTCCATTGTTTGCCTGCTGCTGTTCCTGCCAAAACTTTTTCCAGAAGGCAGGAGCTGCAGCCTAAGGGCATAGGCCTTTTAGTGTGTGTGTGTGTGTGTGTGCGTGTGCGTGTGCGTGTGCGTGTGTGTGTGTGTTGATGGAAAAAGGGGCTAGGGTGGGGAAAGTATTGGGGCAGAAATGCCTAGGATAGGGGAAACACACATTAACCAAAAAGGCTTTGCACATGGGACACGAGTAGTGTGTTAGAGCTCCAGGAACAATCCCCACTCCTGGTATTTCCCTTTTCCCTTTGGAGTGCTGGCTCTGTGTCCTGGATGTAAATGGCTCTTACCTGAATAGCTGCAGCTGTTGAGCATTGCTCCCCTTAGGAGTGGCGGGGAAGCTAACCAGCTGTGTGACCTTGGGAAAACACCTTAACCTCTCTGGGATTTTTATCTTTGGAAGCCAAGATTCATTCTCCCTGTTATGCAGGTTCCAGACTCTAGGGCTAAAAAATAAGCATGGCGTGGCCCCATTTCCATATGCTTCCCTCCAGCTATTGCCTCCAGTTCTACAATGCTCAACCCCTTGTTAGCCACTGACTATCAGGCAAAGTCTGAGTTATGGTTGTTTTGGGAACAAGGAAAATAAAGGCTTGAATGGCTCTGAGGCCTGCTTGTGACAGCTGCTGCTTCTGAGTGTGAGAAGGTAGGGTGGAGTAAGTCAAAATTGTTTTCCTGAAGGATGTCTGCCCAGGCAATGCGGGGTCCTGAAATCCTTGTAACCTAAGACACAAGCTGGGGGGAGGGGGGGTGGATGTGGCTCAGATGGTTGGGCGTCTGTCTCCCATATGGAGGGACCTGGGTTCGATCCCTGGAACCTCCCGGTGAGCCACGCAGCAGGATGATGACCTAGCAGGAGAGAGACACAGGGGAAAGCCAAAAAAAAAGACACACCAACAACCACAAAAAAACAGGAACTGAGGTGGCGCAGGTGGCAGAACGCCTCTCTCCCACATCGGAGGTCGCCAGGATCGAATCCTGGTGAAGACAGAAGGAGAAGGATGAGAAGAGAGGGCAAGAGATGGACACAGAATTGCCCAGCGAATGGACACACCCACAAACACAAAAGTAGCAAAAACGGGGGGTGGGTGGTTAAAACGGATAAAGCAAAATAAATAAATCTTAAAAAAAAAAAAAAAGACACAAGCACCCACAAGGCTTAGGAGCCGCAGGCCACCCTCCATGTCTCCCTGGGCATCACGTAAACTGGGTGCTCCCAGAGTCCCGTTCTCTTTCCTCTCCTCTGCTGATTGTATATCCCCTTTCTGGTTTTTGCATCCCTTCCCAGGGCTACCTAAATGCCAGTGCTTCCTCCATTCTGCAGCTCTCCTCTAGGCTGTAAGTTAAACTTCCTGGACATCTCCACTCTGATGTCATCTTCTCTCAACATGTCCGGACTCCTCTCCTTACCCTCACCCACGACGGCTCCTTTTCTCCGGCATTGCTTATTTGTTCCCTGACAACCTCACTCATCTCCATGTACCACCAGGGAGGCCTCCTGGACGATTTCCTGCAGCTTCCTGCTAACAAGTCTGTCCACTCACTCTCCATATATCATTCCTGCCCACGTCTTCCTCAAGGTGTTACTTCCCTTTTCCAAGCCAACCCTTCTGTGGTTCTGTTCACATTAGAATAAATCCCAACCCTTTACTGTGGTGGGCGAGGCCCTTCCCGATCTGGCCCCTGCCTACCTTTTCGGCCTCTTACAACCTTCCTCGCCCCCTCCAGCCATGTTGAACTGCTTGTAGTTGCGCCAATGCGCCAGGTTCCCTACACCCTTCTCAAGGTGACGTTCCCCATCAGCTCCCTCTAGAATCCCTCCCCTCCCCCGTTATCCAGTCACCTCCCCCCTCATTCCTTCTCGCTTTTCACTAGCTCAAGCAGCATCTTCCTTTCCTTGCTTGCAGCCCCCTTGGCCCTCTCATCTAGGTCAGTGGCTGCTCTCAGAGATTCCCATGGCACCCTGCAGTGACGTCTATCATGGCACCGATGTCATCGTTTAAGATGTTCCTCCCCAAAGTGGGGACAGAGTGATTATCCATTCTCCACTCTTGACACAGTGCTTGGCTCTCAACACGTTGCACACATAAATAGATTTTACAAATTGGAGGGAGAAAGATGTTTTCTTGAGGTGGAGATGGGATCTAGGGGTCTAACTGTTCTACTACATTTACGAGACTTACAGCAGGAACAAATCCCTGAGGACTTCCCTGGATGCCATCACACCTCATAACTCACTGAGTTTTTAGACTTCCCTGCATGACCCATCAACAGCTCCTTTACTCTGCTGTGAAGAGTCAGTTCCCTGGCTGCCACCCAGGAACTGGAGACTGACAGCTAAAACCTGTGCATCTTGGCCAAGCTTAAGAAAAATAAGGTAGAGAATCCAGTGTCATCTGTCCACTTCCTGGGAGTCTAAGCTGACACGTTCCCTTAGCATTTTCATCTGTGCATTCAACAGAGGCCGTGTGCAATCATCAAGAGCGTGGTGGAATGCAGCAGAGAATCTGGCCGTCGTGGTGGGTGGAGGCAGTGACGGGGAGTGGGGCCATTTACTCAGAGGGCCAATATTTCAGCTTGTTCATGGAGAAATACTTGTGGAGGCAGCCAGTCAGAAACGAGACTGGTAGCTCTCCGCCAGCCCCATCCCCAGCCCGCCCCAATTCCTTGGCACTTGGACTGCCATCAGATTAACAAAATCTTTTGAGTCCTGACAGAAATGACAATCCTGAGAGGAAAAAGTATGTTTTCAGAATTGAATGGGAGGTTAAAACAACAGCATCAAGAATCAAAATCTTTTCCTCTTAAATACTTGCCTTGTACAAAATGTTGTAACTTAATATCTTTGTTTTACGGGAATAATTTTTCTCTTCCTCAGATTTTTAGAGTTATTTCTGGAACTTCAAAGACTGTTTCAAAAACCATGGTTTTGTCAAAAGTGCCAGAATATAGTCAGCTCTGTAGGTGGATAGAAAGGAGAAAGGAGAGAGGCTTCACACTGAGCGATAAGAAAGTTATTGCCTTCAAATGTCAACATGTGACATAAATTAAAACAAGAGTTAAAAAAAACACAACAAATCAACTTGAGAGCTTTAATCCTTTTACAAAAGAACTCTAATGATTTTTGGAAAGTTTAAGCAAAATGTATTTAATTACTGAGTCTCTGAGAGTAATTTAGAAAGGATTACTCTATAAACTATTTATTTGTTTTCCAAGGCAAAAACTATAGGAATTATGAAACTGAAATGACTAAAATTGTAGATTGGCTTTAGAAGGTAAATCTGAATAGAAATGATTCCTTTCCATGGATAATAGTTCTGACTTTAAAATTTGGTTATTATACTATTAAAGAAGTCCACATATATAAAATAAAAGAGTATGAAATATTTTTCATCACAAGTGTTTAGTTTATAAAAAAGTAAAATCACAGTCTTCTGTTTAGTAATAAATTGCCTATTTTTTCATTAAAAATTTATTGATGTATATCATTCACACAAGAACATACATAGACAGTAAGCGCATAGTAAAAGTTGCAAACTTACAAAACAAACATGCTTATCATAATACAGGGCTCCCACACATCACCCCACCACCAACACCTTGCATTGTTGTGAAACATTTGTTACACACTATGAAAAGAGCATCGTCAAAATTAAATTGCCTATTTTAAGAAGAATTATGTTTAGAAAGATGTGCTTGTACATACTGTTTTAGGAGAACAGCTCTTTGAATAGCAAATGATTTTCAAATTGATATTTAGAGCATGTTACTGTGTTATGGGCAGAGTTTAGAGCTTGAAGACATTGTTGTTGGAGATTATTTAGTAATTTAAGATTCAACAGCCCCAAGAGCCTCTAGTAAATGTGTGTCATCAACTAGAACTTGCTTCGCCACCTTTCTTTAACCTCAGGAAGAAAATCCAGGGCGGGCTATTCAGACCCCAGAGAAGTTCACAGGGGATTTCAATCCTCAGTGAGGCACTTGTTAGCTATGAGAACTTGGGCAAGTTACTTAGCTTTTCAGTATCTCAATTTCTTCATCCGTAATTTGGAGATAGTCTCTTCTTCATAAGTTTTTTGGAGGGTGAAATTGGATTCGTATGAAGTTTTAGAAGTTTATGCTTGATGCGTAGTAGATCCTTAATAGCTATGAGTAATTATTGTTGTTATTATTATTACATTGGAAAGCTTTCTTTCTGAAGACAGTATGAATAAAGGGAGACTTGCTTCTCAAATTTCTTTCAGTCCACTCAGATTTTGCAGTAGGGCAAATAATTTTCAGTAAACCATCAAAATCATTTCGATAAAATATCTTTTCTCAATGCCCCAACATAAAATGTTTGAAAACAAAACCAAACCAAAAGACAAAGAGGAGAAGGAAAAAAACCTGGCTAGGGAACAAGTTTGGAGAATTGTTTTAAAGAAGGCATTGTAGTTAGGTGGCCTGGCAGGCTAGTGTAAACACCCAGGGTGCAAGTAGGAAATCAGAACCCATTGTGGGTCAAAAAAAAAAGGGATGGCTTTTCAACTAACCAGATTGCTATCAGCCTAACAGAGAAGATTCATTGGTCATTTCCTTTCCTGAGTGCCTGTAACACCCACCCATTTGATTGTTTCTCAGGATTATGGGTTTTTAGGTCAAACAGAAACCAGGGGGAACGCCTGAAAAAGCAAAACACTAGCAGCTCCATTCCACAGAAGCTGAATGACGTCAAGCTAACTGTCTTTGTGTGCAGCCGAAGCTGCTGTGCCCAGGCTGTGCGAGGCTCCCACACTGTGCACCCAGGGACTCCAGCAACCAGGAGCACGCCTCGGCTGGTTAAGAGCTTCGCTTTTAAGTAGCGGTTGCAGCTGAAGGTTTTCTGATGGCTGAAGGCTCCATGTGAGAACCAAACATGGCCTTGCGAATCATTCATTGATTGCAGAAGCTTGAGCAGTGGGCACTCAATGCTTTCTTTCTTTGTTGTCCTCTGGCAGTTTCACAATGGACGAGAGACAAGAGCCTCTGGCCATGACTGTACACCTCCTTGCCAACACAGGGCATGGCTCGCTTCTGCAGCAAACTCTGGACCAGCTCCTGGACTGCATTTGCCCAGAGGTTCGTCTCTTTCTGGTGTCAGAGCGGGTCAGTCCAGTGAAATACTATGAAAAGAACCACCCCAAGCGGTCACGGTTCCCGGGGATGTCTGTTCTGCTTTTCCTGCACGAGAGCCTGGGAGAGGAGCGGATATTTCGCGTTCTTGACTCCCTACAGCACTCGCCTTGGCAGCACTACCCCACCCAGAATGCACAAGGAAGACTGTGTCCGTACATCCTTGCCAATCAGGATTTCTACAGTCTGGACAACCAAATGCCTGTTTGGGGAGTGAGGCAGGTGCACTGTAGCACCGAGATCCTGAGGGTGACAATCTACTGCAGTTTTGATAACTACGAGGATGCCATCAGACTATACGAAATGATCTTGCAGAAAGAAGCCACCTTGCAAAAGAGCAACTTCTGTTTCTTCGTGCTCTATTCCACCGAGGGCTTTGCTTTGCAGTTCTCTCTGAAGCAGCTGCCCTTCGGGGTGTCGGTGGACCTGAAAGAGTCTTCGGTGTTGCAGTTCAAGGTTCAAGAGATTGGCCAGTTGGTGCCTCTTCTACCCAATCCGTGCAGCCCCATCAGCAGCACCAGGTGGCAAACTCAGGATTACGATGGCAACAAGATTCTGCTGCAGGTATTTTTGTTCTGCCTCTATGAAATTGTAGAAACATGTGAAACTGTGTAATATTACATCTGCAATGTAGATGAAGAGCTAGTTTAATCTAGAGATTGTCAGCCCTAGTTATGCATTACAATCCTCTGGGGAGCTTTGATAAATTCCCATGCCATGGCCTTACCCCAGGCCAGTTAGATCAGAATTTTTGGGGGTGGCTCAAGACTGGGTATTTTTTTTTTTTTAAGCTTCTGGGATAATTCCAATATGTAGTGGAGTTGAGATTCTGTGACCTAATAAAGTCCCCTCATCTGACAGATAAGGAAGTTCAGACTCTGTGAGCTTGTGGCTTACATAAGTAGTTTGCAAGAGAATCAGACAATGTCCTGTTTCTCAGATTTTCTTTTTATCATGCCGATCAACTATATCCAAATATTGTTCCTGCTTTTTTGGGTTCAGGGATATCATAAGCTCTTTCCATCTGCCCAAAGAAGCTGAAGTTACAATTACATTTGGAGATGTGAAGTTTGTAGTTCTGTTGACTTAACTTTTGAGCACCTTGTATCACTGTCAAAGTTTACCCCAACTCAAGTTGGTTAAATCTCTTCCAAAAGAAAATCTTGAAGTTAAAGCCTTCTTTTATAACCTCCCTATTAAAGCCGAACACTCAAGAGGCTGCCATGTGCCATCTCTTCTTGTGTATTGTGGGGTAGTTGAGCCTGGAAACTGAATATTTTTGTGACCTTGGGCCTCAGTTTCTTCTTTAACACAATGAGGTTATTAATAGTATCTTCCTAAATGGTTTGTATCCACAGTAGATGGCCTAATACTTACAAGGTTCTTAACTTAGTGCCTAGAACTCAATTTTAGCTCTTATTGTTTCTATTATGTGCTATACTAAGTTCTTTAATTATTTTATTTAATCCTGGTAACATAGGACATCACTATGTTTTCCATTTTGCAGATAAGGAAACAGGCATAGAGGGGTGCAGTTACTTGCCCAAGACCCACCTCGGAGTGTCTATCAGGCTCCAAAACTCATGGTTTTAACTGCTGTCTCGAGCTCTGTGGGTATGAAAGTGAATGTACATATGAGCAGGCAGGGAGAGGTACATGATATTCACAGCAAAATATGCTGTGGCTTCTGTCCCTCAGAAAGGGTCAGAAACCCTTTTAAGGCGTATTGTATAAAGTAGCTTTGATTTTTTACTTAAATAAAATACAAATCATACAGAGTCTATATTAAATGATTTCTAAATTATTTGCCTTCTTGGTTGCATACCATAGTTAGTCTTTTTATATGACCACTAATTTTCTAGGCGTCTAAATTTCTCCTTCAGTCTTAGTTAATCTCCAGAACTTAAAGCCAACCTCACTGTCAAACAAGAATTTAATCTGTGTTTTCAGCAGGGGGCATATTTTTCATCATTCCTATTTTAGAGGCTAAATGACATTTTCACTCCTGAATCACAGCTACTGACTGTTGGAAAAGTTGAATCAACATTGGGGAGTACAGAATAGTTTTTTTGTTTTGTTTTTTTTGACAAAGGAAAAGCTCTATGAGTAATACACAAATAGTCATATCCCTCTTTGGATTTTCTAGGAGTCTGACTACCTTACAAGGGCAGAATACCAGAACATAGCATTATTCCCTCATTCTCATAGACCACCCCACTCCCTGCCCCTGGAGATGACACCTGCTTCCTGGTGGCTTGGGAAACTCTCTAGACTTCAATACTTTTGGCTTCCTCACTCCAAAGTACTAGCCTTTGTCCCTTCTGTCAATGAGACTTGACTTTTGCAGACAAAATGGGGGATTGTCTTTTGGAAACTTTGACTGTATATAGCAGATGCTCAGTGAATGAATAACTATATGAACAAACAAGCAAGTTTGTTCATGTTTATTCATTCACCAAATATTTATGGAGTGCCTGCTTTGGGCCAGGGCATGTTCCAGGCCCTCTTCTCCTTTTGGCAGGTTTAATCCTGTGTTTTTAATTACTAGTGGATGCAAAAATATGGTGGCTTTATCTCCCCTCTCCCTATTTTAGCAGTCCTTCTTCTATCTCCTTGTGCCTTTTCTACTGGTGTAGGGATGGTGTCATGTGTGCTCAGGGCAAGTAGGATAGGTGATGATACCCTACCCTTTCTTTAAACCTCTTGAAATTTAAACCCTGCCCTTGATCAAATAAGCTATTTTGTCAAATGAATCACATGTAATATCTCTGAACAGCTACTGCTGGTTCTCAGCTTTCCATAGCTGGACCACGTTGTTCAAAGTTGAAGCTTTTTTTTTCAGTTCACAATACTTATGGTCACTGTTCCATAAGTTCTATCATCAACTTTTGGGTACTTTTGACTTGGACAATCCAAGTATAGAATTCGCAACTTTGGTGTCAAGCTTCTGGCAGATCCCCAATTCCAGTATACAGCTAGTGACCTTACCATTCTGTTTGATGTTTAATAGGAGCACTCTATGAATTAAAAAGGCAAAATCTCCCTGGGAGCGACTTGAAATGCTCCAGCAGGGTCATTATTTTATAACCATGTGGGAGATGGTTTCATAACCATCCCTTTTGTGATAGCTAAGTTCATGTGCCAACTTGGCTAGCTATGGTGTCCAGTTGTTTGTCAAGCAAGCACTGGACTGATTGTTACTGTGAGGGTATTTCAAGGATTTAAATCATTATTAGTCTGTTGATTGCATCTATGGCTGATTACATCTATAATTAACAAATGAGATGACATCACCAATGATAGAAGTCTCAGCCAATCAGTTGAGGGCTTTAAAGGGCAAACTGATGATTTCAGTAGTCAGAAAGCAGAATTTCTATTTCTACTTGGGCCAGGAATTCATTGAAATCTTCAGAGTTCCCAACTTGTGGCCTGCCCTGTGGATATTGGATTTGCCAAACTCCACAGTGAGCCAATGCCTATAATAAATCTCTTAATATTTGTATATGTGTGTGAGTGTGTGTAGATAGATAGACAGACAGACAGACAGACAGATATTCCATTGGTTCTGTTTTTGGAAAACTCTGACAAATACACCTTTGTTAGCCTTTGGTTAGGTGTTCATTGTGCTTAAAAATCTAATGAGGAGGTAGATACTGCCACAAGGGCCTGAAAGAGCAGGTGGCCTGTGATAAATACTAGAGTCAAGGTACAGTCACACACCTTGAGTTTAGGGAAAGGAAAAAGGACATCCACCTCCCCCCACACCCCAACTTCTCCAGCTCTGGTCATTCTTCGCCTATTTGCCCAGCTTTTGAAACATAGGTTATTTCAAAGCCTTCTTTTTTCAAACCCTCACATTCAATCAATCCCCCAGACCTTTCAAGTTTTCCTTTGGAGTCATTTCTTCTTCCCACTTTCCTTCCTTCAGCCCACATAATATCCAATGCAGATATTATTATGGCTTTCTAACTCTTCTCCCTGACTCTGGTCATTCTACTTTAGTTTGCACACAGGTGTCAGAATAAATTTGTAAATGACTGCTGGATTTATGTTCCTTTTCCATGCAATAACAAAAGTCTTGCAAATAAAATTAAAACTCCCTTGCCTGGCTTTCAAGGTCCTTTTTAATCAGGCCCCACCTAATATCTGGCTCTGCTTCCTTATTCGTTAATCATTCTAAGCTTCTAGCTCTTTCCTTCTTCCCATAAGTCTATGCTCACACCTGCATCCATGAATTGCCTGGGCTGTCCCTTGTTTAAGGATATCTTTCTCTTCCTCTTCACTTATTGATTGATTGACTACTTGTTTTCAGGAAATAAGTTTGTCTTTTTAAAATATGTATGTACTCTTCTATATCCTTTCCCAGAAATGAGTTTGGGGAAAGCAAGCATGTGTTTCCTTTTATTTTATCCATAGATATTTAGCTATGTTCATCTTTTACATTTTTTTATTATACATTTAAAATACAACAATCTCTTAGGAAGTCAGTAATTTATTCTCTTCTCCTCTAGCATTTATTGAGAACCCCCTCTCATTTCTTAATCTCTCAATTGTACTCACACTGAGTTCCCTCCTCTTCCTTCCTTTCTTTTTTTTTTTTTTTTTTAAAGATTTTATTTATTTATTCATTTATCCCCCCATTGCTGCTTGTGCTCGCTGTGTCAGCTAACCACGCCGTGCGGGCGGGCCTGCCTTCACCAGGAGGCCCCGGGAACCGAACCCGGGGCCTCCCATATGGTAAACGGGAGCCCTACTGATCGAGCCACAGCCGCTTCCCTCCTTCCTTTCTTCATTCAGTTCCCATCCTTTATCCCCTTCTCCACCCCCTTCCTCCAACACTCCCTACACAGCCAGACACACACACACACACACACACACACACTCCCACTCCTGCACTCTCACTCAATACTTTTGTTTAAGCTACACTGAAAGGGTACTTCTAGGGAAGCGGATGTGGCTCAAGTGATTGAGCTCCTGCCTACCGCATGGGAGGTCCAGGTTTGCTTCCTGGTTCTTCCCGGAGAAGAAGAACAAGACAGAGAGCTGACGGGATGGGCAGGCACAGCAAGCTGACACAACAAGGAGACACAAAGAGGAAAGACAATAAGAGACACAACAAAGCAGGGAGCTTAGGTGGCTCAAGCGATTGAGTGCCTCTCTCCCACGTGGAAGTTTCCAGGGTCAGTTTCTGGTGCCTCCTAAAGAGAAGATGAGCAGACACAGAAAGCACACAGTGAATGGACAGAGAGAGCAGACAGCGAGCGCAAACAACAAGGTGTGTGTGTGTGGGAGGAATAAATAAATAATATAAATCTGAGTTTTATTCTGAGTTTCTTAGAAGTTTAGTGCTGCTATGGAATAGCAATTTGGTATAAATGGCTTTGGTCGGGCAATTAAATGAGCACCTTTCAAAAGACCAATTACTTGGAAAAGACTGGTTTCAATTCATAAAAAAGCAAGTCTGGCATTGTTTTTGGGTTTCTTATATTCTACATAATCTGTTTCCATGCAATCTTTTTTTTTCAGTGTAGGAGAAATCCTTTTTGCTATCTTCTTGGAATTGTTTTTACTAAGAAGCAATATTATTTTCCTTTCATGATGGCACTCTGTCCCTTGGTAACTTAATAATTTTTTCAATGACATATTTTCTCATGTTTTCAAGTATTTAACATCACCAATGATCTTCCTATTCATCACGATACTTGCTAATGTTCCCTGTAGTTGAAAGAACCTAGTTCTCAATTTGTAACATTTTACAAATATTTCTTAGAAAGACACACTCTAAATGATTAGAGTTCTGACAAATGCAATTCAATTTAGTTTTTGGCAAGAGGAGCTTTGTTCCCCCTCAAGGGATTCATCTCAATCACTCAGCATTATGTTTCTCTTGGAAATTCTTCATTCCAACCACACACATATGCATTTCTACGTTAATAATACTGCACTCTCTTTTGCCATATGGTCTAAGGAGCTCAGACTTCTCTTAAAAAAAGTTGACATTCCCCTCTCTTAAAAAGAATGCAGAAATACCCAACCATAATGATAAAAGTCACTTTGAATTTTCTCAATAAGACTTTATAAAGAGTTTATGTCCACCTAAAGTAAAATAACCAGGGGCCCAATTTATAGATGCTACCCTGTTATGTGCAAAAGTTGTATTTGGTTATGTGTTGAGCTTTATTTATTTATCCAACAGACAGTGACTGCCTACCACGTGTGAGACACTATGCTAGGCAGTGAAGGTGATTTAATAAAGAGGTGCACAATTGCTGCTCCCCAAATGGTAAAGGCTAGGAGAAGAGGCAGAGATTTAAACAGGCAAGGGAAATACCGTGTGGTAGATACTGGAATATAGAAGTGCCGACTGCTATGAGATCTAGTAATAATAATAATGATGATGGGGAAGCGGCTGTGGCTCAACTGGTTGGGCTCCCGTTTACCATATGGGAGGCTCCAGGTTCGATTCCCAGGGCCTCCTGGTGAAGGCGAGCTGGCCCACGCGGTGTGGTGTGTTGATCGCAGTGAGCTGGTGCAGCAAGATAACGCAACAAAAGAGAGATAAACAGACACAGAAAAACACAAAGCAAATAGACACAGCAAGCACAAGCAACAAGTGGGGGACAAATAAATAAAATAAAAATAAATCTTAAAAAAAAAAAATGATGATGATGCTAAGCAGTCCATATAGTACTTACTATTCCCAGGCACTGTTATCACTGAATACTTATGACAATCTTATGACATTGGTACTTATTATCTTCTTTTACAGATGAGTAATCTGAGGCAGAGGAAGATTAGGTTAGTCCCACACCTGATAAGTGGCAGACACAATATTTAGAGGCACCTAACTCAATCTTGGTTCTATTAGTAAGGCTTCCAAGAGGAAACGATGTGTAAGCTTGAACTTGACAGATGAGAAGGAGTTTTTGGAAGAAAGGGTTAGAGGAGGCACATCTCAGAGAGAGAACATAACATACACTGGCATTAGGAAAGAGCAAATCATGTACAAGGAATTGAATCAAGTTCAATTTTGGAATGCGGATGTTGAAAGGGAGAAAATAGTGCATTATCAGGCTGCATAAGAAGGGGCAGATCATGAAGAGTGCAGTAGGCCATGCAAAAAGGCTTAGTTTCTTCCAACAAGACCAAATTTGTGTTTTCAGTGCTCCTCTGGCAGAGGAGTGGAGAATGGATTAGAAGGAGGTAGAGTACCCATGGGAAGTCCAGTTAGAAGACTGTTGCAATAATTCGGATGAGAGATGATGAGGGCCTGCCCTAGGGTTAGTGGAAGTGAGAATGGAGAGCAGAAGGTCTGAGCACTCTTTAGAAGTCGGGGTCCATAGTGTTGGTGACTGGTTATACTTGGGGGATGAAGAGGGGAAGATGATGCTCTTTCAGGAGCAACATGGTGGCTAATAATGCCATCTTCTAAGCCAGGGGGAAAAGCAAGTGGACCAGATTTGTTATGAGGATAGAGATGAGTTCAATCATGGGCAAGTTGAGTTTGAAGAGCCTGTGAGACCTCCAAGTGTTGATGTCTGGAAGGCAGGTGGGCAGTTAAGAACAGGGCTTAAAAATCAGAGCTGAGCTGTGGTTGTACTTTTGGCAGCCTTCATCATTAGGTCAGGGTTCTTAACAAGGGGTCTGTGAGCTTGAAATGAAATAAAAAAAAAACATTATTCTTGTGGGGACGTGTTGGTGAGGGTGTGATATATTCATTAAATAATACACAGTGTAGTGTGGACTTAGTAAGGGGTGTGTGATTTTTACCTGACTGGCAAAGTGGTCCGTGGAATAAAAAAGTTTAAGAACTCCTGCTTTAGATGTAATTGAAGGCATGAATGTGGGTAAGTTACCTTGGGGGAGAGTGTGTAGAGTGAGAAGAGAAGAGAAGAGAAGAGGGTTGGGTTTAGCACTGAAGTATTATGACATTAAATGAACTGACAGAGTAAGGGGGTCCTTCAGTGCAAACCAAAAAGGGGTGGATGGAAAGGGAGAAACACCAGAAGAATGTATTGATGTGGCAGCTAAAGGAGAGGACTTCAGGTGTAAAGGGGAATGACCAGCCTTGTAAAATTCTGCCAAGTACTCAAGTAAAACCGACAGCAAGGAGGCTGGTTGTAGATGATACTGGCAAGAGCAGTGTCAGTGGACTGGTAGGAAGGAAGGTCAATACAGTGGGTAGTGGAAATGGAAGGAAATTAGTAGGAAAAATGAGTGTAAACAATTATAAAGAGGTTTGACTATGAAAGGGAGGAGAGAAAGAGTTGGAAGAGGGCAGAGTGTTGAAGGAATATGTTTTTCAAGATAGGAGATTTGAAGAGGTTTAATTGCTATTGGAAAGGAGCCAGCAGAAAGAGAGAATATTGATTTAGAGCAGAGGTAAGTAAAGAATTGCCTGGGAGCAAAGAGAGGTTTCTTCATTTTTAAAAATGTTAGAAAATTTTTAAAAATTAAAAAAAAATATTTTTATTAAAGCAGATGTAGGTTTACAGAAAAAATCATGCTATAAGTACAGAGTTCCTATCTAGCCCCCCTCATACCCACAGCTTTCCCTATTATTAACATTTTGCATTAGTGTGGTAACTTTTTACAATTGATAAAACAATATTCTGATAATTATGTGATTACCTTTAGCCCACAGACATTTGGTGACTGCTAAATGTTTATATTAGGGTTTACTCTTTGTGTTGTATAGTTCTATGGTTTATGCGTGTGTGTGTGTATGTGAGTGTGTGGTGACTTATAAAGAACCTGAAATTTCCCTTTTTACCCCTTTTCAAATAATACATTAACAAAATTGTGCCTCTATCACCATCATCCATTGCCAAAACTTTTCTCATCATCCCAAATAGAAACTTCCTACCAATTAAACATTAACTCCCCATTTCACTTCCCCACCTGGCCCTGGTAACTTAGTTACCATGGTTTTGGCTATTTGGTTCTGCCTACCTTTTCATATGAATTTAATGATTGGCTTTTCCATTTCTTGGAAGAAGTTTATTGGAATTTTAATTGTAATTGCATTGAATCTGTATATCTCTTTGGGTAGAACTGACATCTTAACAATAGTCTTTCAGCCCATGAACACTGAATGTCCTTTCATTTATTTAGGCCTTTTTAAATTTCTTTCAGCAATGTCTTGTAGTTTTCCATGTATAAGCCCTTTATATCCTTGGTTAAATTCATTCCTAGATATTTGATTCTTTTAGTTGCTACTGTAGATGGAAATTTTTTTCTTTATTTCCTCTTTGGATTGTTTATTACAAGTGTATAGGAACACCACTTACTTTTGTGTCTTGGTCTTGTACCCTACCATTATGTTGAATTCATTTATTAGCTGTAGGAGCTTTGTTGTAGATTTTTCTGGATTTTCTGTATATGAGATCGTGTGCACAAATAGGGAATGTTTTACTTCTTTCTTTCCAGTTTGGATGCCTTTTATTTCTTTCTCTTGCCCAATTGCTCTAGCTAGAACTTCCAGTAAATGTTAAGTAATAGTGGTTACAGTGGGCATCCATGTCTTGTTCCTGATCTCAGGGGTAATGCTTTCAGTCTTTCACCATTGAATATGTTGATGTTAGCTCTGGGTTCTTCATATATGCCCTTTGTCATGTTAAGAATATTTCCTTCTATTTCTAGTGTTCTCTGTTTTTATCAGGAAGGGCTGCTGAATTTTGTCAAATGCCTTTTCTACGTCAATTGAGATGATCATGTGTTTTTTTTCCCTTAATGTGGTGTATTACACTAACTGATTTTCTTATTTTGAACCACTCTTGTATTTCTGGGATAAATTCCACTTGATCATGGTGTACAATTTTTTAAATGTGCTGTTGGATTCAAGTTGTTAGTATTTTGTTGAGGATTTTTGCACTATATTCAGTTTGTAATTTTCTTTTCTTAGAATATCCTTATCTGCCTTTGGTGCTACAGTGATGCTGGCCTCATAGGATGGGTTGGGAAATTTCCCTCTTCTTCAATTTTTTGATAAAAGTTTGATAGTGTTAGGCTAATTCTTCTTTGAATGTTTGGTGGAATTCACCAGTGAAGCTGTGGATTCTGGGCTTTTCTTTGTTGGGAGGTTTTTGATTATTGATTCAATCTCTTGTTATTGGTCTGTTGAGCTCTTCTATTTCTTCTAGAGTCAGTGTAGGTAGTTTGTGTGCTTCTAGGAGTTTGTCTATTTCATCAAGATTATCTAATTTGTTGGCATACAATTGTTCATTGTAATGTCTTATAATCCTTTTTATTTCTGTGGGGTCGGTAGAGATGTTCCTCCCTTTCATTCCTGAATTAAGTTATCTGCATCATCTTTTTTTTTTTTTTTTTCTTTTTTTTTGTCAGTCTAGCTAAAGATTTGCTGACTTTATTGATCATTTCAAAGAACCAACTTTTGGTTTCATTGATTCTCTATATGTGTGTTTCTATTCTATAATCAATTATCTTGGTTCTAATCTTCATTATTTCCTTCCTTTTGTTTACTTAGGTTTTAGTTTTCTCTTACTTTTCTCATTTCTCCAGATGTAAGTTTGGGTCTGTGATTTGAGCTCTTTCTTCTTTTTCAATATAAGCATTCAGAGCCATAAATTTCTCTGAGCACTGCCTTCGCTGTATCCCATACGTTTTGAAATGTTGCATTTTCGTTTTCAGTCATCACAAGATCCATATATTTGTGGATTTTCAAATTCCCCCTGTTATTGATTTCCAGCTTCATTCAATTGTGATCAGAGAAGATGCTTTTCCATCTTTTTTAACTTATCGAGAATTGTTTTGTGACCTAATAGATGTACTCTGTGCTGAAAAGTGATCCATAAGCACTTGAGAAGAATGTGCATTCTGCTATTTTGGGGTGCAGTTATGTGTATGTCTGTTATATCTTGTTCATTTATAGTATTGTACAAGATCTCCATTTTTTCACTGATCCTCTGTCTAGAAGTTCTATTCATTGATGAAAGTGGTGTACTGAAGTACCCAACTATTATTGTAGTGGTATCTATTTCTCCATTCAGTTTTCTCAATGTTTGCCATGTGTATTTTGGGGCAATGTGGCTAGGTACATAAATAATTATGTTTGCTATTTCTTCTTGGTGGATTGACCTTTTTTATTAATAAATAGGGTCCTTCTTTGTCTCTTGTAACAATTTTTGACTTAAAATCTATTTTGTCTAATATTACCATAGCTACCCCAGCTTTCTTTTGGTTACTATTTGCAAGGAATTTTTTTTTTCATCATTTCACTTTCAACTTGTTTGTGTCTTTGGGTCTAAGGTGAGTTGCTTGTAAACAATATATAGTTGGATCATTCTTTTTTATCCATTCTTCCAATCTGTGTCATTTGATTAGGATGTTTAACCCATTTATATTCAGTGTAATTACTGATAAGGCTGAACTCAATTCAGCTATTTTGTCCTTTGTTTCTCATATGTCATATATCTTTTTTGTCCCTATTTTCCTTTATTTCAGACTTCTTTGGTGTATGGTTGGTCTTTTGTGATGTAACTGATTAATCCCTTTCTCATATACATCTGTATATATTTTAAATACTTTTTTGTGGTTACCCCAGGGTTTGTATTAAATAACCTAAGTCTCTAATGTACTAGTTAAAAAAGATGTCAACTTAACTTCAATAGCATACACAGTTTCTGTTCCTATTTTCCTCTGTTTCCTTTCTTTATGTTGTTTTTGTCACACATTATCTCATATTTTTCATGCCCATAATATGGAAATATGATTATTTCTTGTTCAATTATATTCTAAATCTTACAGGAAATAAAGAGTAGTGTATCATACTAGGATACCATACTAATGGGTTTTGAATTCACTCAAGTAATTACCTTTAATTAAAGTCTTCACTTCTTCATACTACTCCAAGCTACTATCTCCTGTTCTTTCATTTCAACCTGAAGAACTCCCTTTAGCATTTCTTATAGGACAAGACTCTTTGTAATGAACTTTTGCAGTTTTTGTTTGTCTGTGACTGTCTTAAATGCTCCCTCATTTTTGAAGGACAGTTTTTCCAGGTAGTTTTTCCCTTTCAGTACCTTAAGTATGCCATACTACTGCCCTCTTTTCTCCATGGTTTCTGATGAAAAATCGACACAGTCTTATTGAGGATCCTTTGTATGTGATGATTTGCTTTTCTCTGGCTGCTTTCAGAACTCTGCTTTTATCTTTGGCATTTGACATTTTGATTAATATATGTTTGGAGGTAAGTCTATTAGAGTTTATTCTGTTTGGAGTTAGTTGCACTTCTTGGCCATGTCACTGTCAGTAACCATGGCAGGAGGTGCCTGGGCCAGAGTGCTGCCACTGTGTGTCTCTTAAACTGTGCAGAACTAATTGTAGGGGAAGGGTCAACACTGGCAGATCTACCTGCTCTCCTACTTTTTTGTGTGTGTTTTTTTCCTTTTGGTTCAGCATTTGCAGTCTTTCTTCAGTTTCTATTGTCCTCCAGATTTCTGAACAAGTTGAATCTGCCCTTCTATTTAGCTGTCTCTAAGGAGAAATTTTCCTGGGGACGTCTTATGCCACTATCTTAAATTCCACTTTTTTTTTTTTTTTTTTTTTGAGGTACCAAGGCCAGGGATTGAACCCAGGGCCTTGTATATGGGAAGCTGGCACTCAACCACTGAGTCACATCAGCATCCCTGAGTTGAATTTTTCGTTTGTTTTTGTTTTTAGGAGGCATTGGGGACTGAACCCAGGACCTTCCATGTAGGAAGCAAGTGCTCAACTGCTTGATCCACATCCGCTCCCATAAATTTCATTTTCAAATGGTTGGGAAAAATACCCAAGAATATTTTGTGGCATCTGAAAATTACTTCAGATTTAAATTTCAGGGTTCATAAATAAAGTTTTAATGAAAGACAGCTATGCCCATTCTTTCTTTATGTTTTCCGTGGCTGCTTTAGGACAGACATGAGCAATTGCTATAAAGACTATATGGCCTACATGGTCTCAGATATTTACTATATAGCCATTTATAGAAAATATTTGCTAGTTTCTAATCTAAGGAAATTAATGGAAGTCCCTGTGCTTTGTTTATTTTGCAGTTTGGTAATAGCCACCTCATCCTATCAGAGAGAAAACTGAAAGGCAAACATATGTGTGTATGATTTATACAATCAAATACTATATATATATATAGTGATTTAGTCATTTCCAGGTCTGCTTCATCAATATCCTGATTTCTGCCTTCTTGCCTCTTGAGATGAATATGCACTATTCATTTTGGTATTTGCTTAGGGGGTGGGCCAGGCAGGCATGGTCCTGGATACTGATTTCCAAGGGCTGCTGAAAAGACACTAGGAGGGGGATGGATGTGGCTCAAACAGTTCGGCATCCATCTCCCATATGGAGGGACCTGGGTTCGATCCCCGGGACCTCCCGGTAAAATTTAAAAAAAAAGAAAAAGAAAAGACACTAGGAGTGTAACAAAACGGAGAAAACTGTCTTTTCCAGAAATCCTTTTAGGGAGAGTGTTGTAAGAGCAGAAGGCTGTGAGACTCCCAAGAGTCAATGATGGAAGATGGGTCAGTGAATTCCATTCTGAGGAGGGATAGTGCAATTAACTGGAGGGTAGGGGCTGCTGAGTGGGATCTGTAAGTTTGGCGTCAGAGTGGAATTGCTAAGGATTAAAGCACCAGAGGCCTGACAGAAGCAACTGCCCTTTTTGGTTTTCCCACACCAATATTAGTCCTCTTTAAATGCATGGTGCCCAAGTATTTAAAGAATATTGTTTTAAAATGTGCCAAATTATAACCCTGCCTAGAGTGCCCACGAGTCTTGGAAAAGCCTTTGAGATATATCGTTATTAGCATGATCCCAAAGGAATACCACAAACTTTGAAAGATTGAATTTATATTCCAGCACTTATCTTGACTATAACCACATTTTAGGGTGGCTTTTAGTTTTATTTTTCCACCCTGGTAAATAATGATGTATTCAAACATCAAATGAGGTCATCATATAATATCTATGAACATCTTTGTATCATTTGAACAATGCATATAACAGATGTTCTTATTGTCAAGTGGTCATTTGATTATCAGAGTCTTGCGTTTGTTTTAGGGAGTCCAAGATAGAAATGTTTGGTACTGATGCTGATTATGTGCCTCCTAATTAGTTGTACTTATCACTTCTGCTCAATTCAATCATTTCTATTGAAAGTCTGCCTTGGGTATAGCATAGTAGTGGGTGAATAAGATCCTAACTAAATCCTTGGCATTTAGTTTATGAAAACATGTGCTTCATTTATTCCTCCTTTCTTTGTCCCATAGGTCCAGATGAACCCAGGACTTGGCGTTAGATATGGTGAGCTTTCCTCTTTGAATGGCACCTCTGAGGCTGACATGCTTCTACAGGGCTCCAGGCTAGGCTCTGTCTCTGCAAAGAAGACCCTAGAACCAAAAAGCTGGAGGAGCAGGGTCAGGAGGTCCAAGGTGGGATCTCTGGAGCTTCCTGAGCCTGGTGGGAGCCTGATGTCGGACAACTCTAGTGGCTCTTTGTGGGAAAGCCCTGGCTGGTCACTGCAGGCCAGCAGCCCAGCCATGGGTGCCCAGCTGCATCTGCCTTCTCCTCTCCTCACATGTGGGGCCAGAATGAAGGCCCTTAACCAAAGAAACAGCTTTCAGAAACTTGAGGCAGAGACGAACGTTGACACAGGCTTTACTGTGGTCAATTCCAAACCCAAGCAATCATCTTTGAGGAGATTTCCAAGGGGTTTGCAGAAAAGCCAGCCTCCATCCTGCTTGCCATCTCCCTCTTTAGTGGAGGCTGCCTCCAAAAACAGCAGCAGCTTTGAGGAAAGAGTCCACCCTTTGTCACGTGCTGGCCTAAGGGTCCTTGATGCAAGGAAGACAATCTCACAATATCCCCTTCATCTGCCAGTCCAAGGGGAAGAAAACAAAGGAGAAAAAGAAGAATTCTTTATATAGCATAAAATATATCTGGTTTTCCAAAACACAAGACTGGATACAATTTTCTAGAAATGGAGAACTGACCCACAATAGGCCGGGTTCTTGTTTGTCTGAATGCTACCCCAGTGCTCGCTTCGACAGCACATATACTAAAATTGAATGCTACCCCAGACACAGAACTGTACTGCATTTATTCCAGCCATTAAAAGACTAACAAGATGGTGGTTGTTTATTGCTATCACATTTGTAAGGGACCACAGCTAACACACAGGGAAAAGCCTAATGCCTTGTGTTCCCTGGAGATGTACTAACCCAACTTGGTGTGTTGAGTTCAGCACCTCTCAAGATAATTACGTTTTATGCAAATGATCATATTGTTTTACAACACTCATTAGTACATGTAATTTGTTTTTGTTTTTTACTTGCGTTGCATAGCTCAGTCCCCTGGACAGCATGATATATTTATTCTTGTATGCTTTTTAATTTTGATGTGGCCTATTTTGGAAACTAGGTCCTGTTCAGCATACACCCTCTTGTGATTTTGCCTTTAAAGTTGTTTGCATTTGGAATGAGTTAAAATGCAAAATGCCTTGAAAATTACAAACTATTTTTTTTTTTTTTCTGTTTAATGAGCAGAAACACTGGAAGCTAGAAAATCAGGTTAGAAATGAAAACTGGACTCTAGGGTTTTTCTGCTCCTCCATTTTTCATCTGTTTCCACACTAATCCAGAGTAGCCAGGGGTCTGTGAGAAGAATATGGGTTGATTGGATGATTTGAGCTCTCTACTGAGGACAGCAGGGGGATTGGATTAGTTGCAATCACCAGAGCAGGACATGGGTTCTTCTGGTCATATCTGATTCCCCAAATTCCTTTGCAATATTCACTCATTCATTCACTCATTTATTCATTCAACAAATATTTATTGAGCACCTAAGATTGAATAAGACATTGTGTATATATGAAACGTCCATTCTGTGGCCATTGAGCCCAAAAAGTGTTTATGGTTTTGCCACCATGACAAATCCAGTCTACCAACTCTTAAAAAGAAATCCAAGCTTATTCTTCTAGAAACCTTCTTTGACTGATTCCCACACTTGTAGCACAAGGCATGTAAGCATTCACGACCTGAGGATGGATACTGGGCATAAATTGCAATTATGATCATAAAGGACAAATTCTCAGTTGCCTATGTGCTGATATTTTTGGCTGGGTCTATTATACATATTTTAAAAATCTGAAGTACACGTGTTTTAATTAATTCACAGGGTTATTGGACTCCATGAACTTCATTCTCCAGGAAAGATGTGGCATAAGAGTATAAATGCTGATTTAGCTGGATCTTTCAAAGACTTGAATATTTAGTACATCCAATTGGAGAGAAAAATGAGTTCTAGCCTTTGGATGAATCCTGGGGCAATGGGACTAGGTTAAGAGTCTGTGTCACTGCCCAACTGACAGGATAGAAATAGAGGGGAGTTGAAAATGGAAAAAGGCAAGACTAATAAATTGAATGGTTTTTGTCCCTACTACATTGATACATACTCATTTTCTTTCTTTCTCTGGGTTAAAGTTAGATCTTAGAAAATGTAATGCAGAACTTAATTTTGATATGTTTTTCTTTAATAAGAGTTTTAAAAAAATTAGTCTTAAGTCAATCTATGTTACCTTGAAAGGCACAGCAAGATAAAGTTTGGAAATTTCCTTCCTACTTCTTTTGAGATTATCTAAATTTCTTTAACATAATACATAGGTAAGAATATAAGTACATGGAAATCATGAAGAACATTGATAAATTTAAAGGGGTACCTTATAAAATTAACTTGTAAAATAATACATTCCTAAAAGATCACCTACTCTGAGTTTTTATCTTCTAACTTAATATAGAAATCCAATTTACAACATGATGGGATGGGAATACCATTGATTGGGTGGGAGAGGCCCAGATTTTGGTCTCAGCTTCCAAAATTACTATTTATATGACATTGAACATGTCAGCCTCTTTGATCCTCTGATGCCTTATCTGCTGTAACAAAAGGTTGCTATGAGAAACAGGGTTATATGTATGAAAGCATTTGGATATTGTTAAACACTATAGATATATGAGGCAGTCTTATTATTACAAATGGCCCTTCAGGTCAATGTTTTAAAATGTCATTGTAACAAAAGATTTTTTAAAAACAAATTTTAGTAAAACCAGTGATACAATAAAAACAACAAACACCAACCCAACACTCTTAAGGTTTTTGCTTTGTGTGCCATTTGTTCATATGTCTCAGAGGAAAAAAATATATAAGCAAATAACCCAATATATATCCTAAGGTTTAAAAGAGATTGTGTACAACAGAGATAAATTATGAAACAGTTTAACCAATTTTTCAAATTAGTCAGACTCTAATTAATTATAATTATACTTTATTTCCTAAAGTGTAATATTTATCACCTTTTAAATTTGAAGAAGTCCTGATAATTAGAATAATTTATTTTCTTTCTAGGCATATTAAAAATCAGTTGTGTTGCAGTTGTTTGGCTATTTTTAACCTTATTATTAGTATTTCACACATTTTGTAAGCATCTTTTAGAAACTGCTAAACATTTATGGAAATGGTAATATTTGGAAACTTGTGAACACATTTGTCCTTTAGTGGAAGCAACAGGGAGGGGCATTTAGGGGGAGGAGAGGAGGAAGAAGGAGAAGAGGGGGAAGAAGGCTGGGAAGTGATGGACCCACCTTGATTTCAAAGGGAAGCCATAATGGCACCTCGGCAGCAACGTTCCACCCGCCATCTATGGCATCTCCACCAATCTGCTCTGCCTACCCCATCATCCGTGGAAGAGGCACTGATGGCAAAGAGAAGGATGGAGAAAGTATGGAGAGAGGGGAAAGGCTCCTTTCTTCCCTACCAGGGAAAAATGGAGATGGGAAGGAAAACACAAAAGATGGGAATAGAGACACCCCAATTTCTATTGATTAAAAATTCTTAAGTTTCATCTCAATATAATAAAAATTATTCCAGAAATAACATAATGCTGTCTGCCTTTCTTGTACCTTCCTTAAGCTTTCGTGTTTTGGGCTTTTCCCCTTTCTTCTTTCCTTCTTTCCTTTCCCCCCTTCATTTCTATTCCTTTTCTTTTCTCTTCCATTCTTTCCCTCTCCCTTCCCTCCCTCTCTTACTCTCGTGTGTATGTGTGAATTTGGTACTCTTTTCTTTCTTCATTCTGTTTTAAAATATTTTGCACTTGTGGCATTTGCCAGGATTCCCTCAGGAATGTAGCTGAAACTTCTGAATGAGCTCTGAGAGAAGGGGGAGAGAGCTTCCGTGTTTTCTTAGGAAATTCTCCCCAGTTTCCAGTTCATCTCCAGGGTTCTGCTTTGGGACCACTTAACCCACATCAGTTAGAAACAAATTGATCTCCCCATCCACAGCTTTCTCCTTTTACACCTAGTACACCTTTCTCTGATGTTTGAGATGTTTCTTGAGCATTTCTCACAATTAGCAACTTTTTAAACGGACTGTACTGAATACTACGGGACAGAAGAAAAGGTTTTTATGGCCTCAGAGAGCACATCATTAGGATTTGTGTTATTAAGAACATGACTCTGGTAAACAACCATTCTCAAATATATCATTTAAAAAGTCTTGTTATTCCAGAGAATCTATCTGGGCTACTAAAGGCATAACCAAGGTGAGAAGAAATGTATTAGTCTCAAAAATCCCACTCTTGCCAGAGATATTTCTGAGGCTTTTTAATTTTATTTTTTGTAGTTCCATGATTTTTTTTTTTTTTAAGTTTTATCCTGTTACCACGTATAAACTCAAACACTTTCCCTTTTAATCATATTCATATATATATTTCATTGTTTTTTAGAGATGAGCTGATAACGTGTGTGGCACTTCTTGTATGTGAAGCGCTCTCCTAAGCATTTTGATCTTCACAACAATCCTGTGAGGTAGGGGCTACGATTATCCCCATTTTACAGACGTGGCAAGCGAGGCACGGAGAAGTCGGGAGCCTTACACAATTAGCAAGTGGCTCAGTTGGGGCTGGAATCCAGGCTGCTTGGCTGGACCCGTGCTCCTAACCGCTCTCCCATCCGGCTCTCCAAGGGGGTGTAAAGAGGGGAGACTGGTGCAAGAAGGGCAGGGACCCAGCCTGGTCCCCCACATCTGCGCAGGCACCTAAAGCCCCGGCGGGCCTCCCTCGCTTCCCGTCAGCTCCTCGAGGGTACCCGCTTGTTCCCTCCGCCCCGGACCTCCCACAGCAGCGCCTTCCGGTCATCCGGGTCTCGGGTGGAGCATCCCCGCCTCAGGGGACCCGCCCAGCCTGGGGAAAGCGCCCCAGCGCCCACACGCCGGCCCACGCCGGGCCCTTCCACAGACGCTTCGGCCGAGGAACGCAGAGCGACGGGCGGGAGCACGGAAGAGGCTGCTGCGCGCAGCCATTCCTTCCTGTCCGTGGTCGAAGGGCAGGGCCTGTCCTGGAGAGACCCTCTCCATCTGTTTCCTTCCATTTCTCAGGTCTGTACTTTCCCTTACTTTGCAGACCGATGTCAGCTCGCAGTGCCTCCCTCCATCCGTCCCCGGTCGCCTTTAGTTTCCAGGCATCACTGTACATTTCATTCGTTACTGCTGTGCTCCATCTGTAGCTCACTCGTCTGTAGCAAGGGGTGGGACTCCTCCATCCAGTGAGGAGCATTTCTTAAGTTGCAGGATGTGGAGGTGAGATGAGACACCTCCTGCCTCCAGGAGCCCGAAGAAGGGCAGTGAAGGACTCCAGGCTCCACGTGCCTCAGGAGACGTGGGTGCAGTTCAGACAAGAGATTCTAGGCCAAGGAGGCGTTGAAGGATCAGGTTTTCTTTGCCCGAGACACGTAGGCACTTTCAGGAGTTACAGCAGAACTGACTCTTGGTCTCATAACACTGGCTGTTGGAATTCCTGAGACACAAACCCTGTTTAATTCAAGCCCACACCCATTATAAGTAATGGTCCTTTTTTTTTTTAATCCCTCTCATGGAGCATTTGTGTTTCTCCTGCTTTGTGCACTGGTCTAAATCACAAAATTAAATGTTTCTGAATTTCAGTAGGACTTTTGACTATGTGTCAACATTTACCTTGTTTCGCTCCCTATCCTAATGTGCCACTAGAGGGCACTGTTGTGCTCAAGCTAATCCCTGTGGGTGACTCTTCAAGTTCTCTGCCCCACTCCAAAAGAGGATATAATAGATATTGAATTATCGATGTATGTTCAGGACATTTCCCCTATAGGAGTCTCAGTGGGAGGCAGAGCCCACCTGAAAAATGTCAGTACCTCCCCTGATTTAGGCTCACAACTCATCTTGACCAATCAGGTATTGTCACCTGGAGTTTTGATGCCCATAAATTGGTATGGGAAGATCTCTTCAGGGTGGGGGGTGACAGGCCACATCTCTCTGATCCCAGGGAGATCACCTTTTGTTCTTATGCATTTTCTGAGCCTGGTTCTCCGACCTCCTGATAAATTCATTCTCTGCTTGAATCAGCCAGAGTCAGTTCTGTAGCTTGCACCAGATAACCGAGGCCGATATGGGGTGCAGCACTGATATGTGTTAAGACCAAGTACAAAGTCAGACCACTGTGGTAGGGGATTCAGCTTTCAAAGAGATAAACAAAGATGTTAAAAGCTACTCAGTTAGGGGTTCCATGTCTCCACAAAGTTCTCTTGGCTTTGATTTTTTTGCCTCTTTTCCTTTTGTATTGTTTCTTTCTTCTCCCTCATGGCTGTGGCCCCCATACCCACCACAGAAGGCTAAGAAGGAAGCAGGAAGGGATCACAGGGATTGATACAGGGTCCCTTCTGAGAAGTAGATCTGCCTGTAGATTTCTGAGTAGACAAAAAGAATCCTCCTGGAAGTCCAGCCTAGTTCACCAGGACAGGGCCTTGAATTAGATCCCTTTCATTTACAAGCAAGAGGAACTGAGACTAACGTAAGAAAGGGGGGAATTACTGGGTCATGGAACTGAAAAGACCGTGTCAGGGAACATCCATCGCCTTTGCTGCTTGGTGGGATTAGGGAGTCTTTCCCAAGAGCTCCAGAAGAAAATTCCCCAGGAAATCTCCGATTGGCCAGGCCAGAGTCACATCCCACCCCCACACCAGCCACTCTCTGGATGACAGGGTTCTCCGATTGGTGGGGCCTCGGCTGCATCCATCTGTATGAAAGAGAGTTGGGGCGGTGTGAGGGAAGGAGTGAGCTCCACCGGAGCAACGTGGAAAGAGGCATTCCGTGAATCAGAACAAGTGAGAAGAGATGCTGGGCACACAACAAAATCAGCCTTCCCCTCTAGGCCAAAGCTGTAGCTGCTGACAAAGACGAGCGCCCTCCACCCGCGGGCTGTGAGGGACCCCGATGCGGGCTCCTGGCCACCTCTTTTCACGGAAACGAGGCCTCATATCACTGGGCTGTTTTATTTTCTTTAGAGTCTGAGTTAATTTCCTAGTGCTGCCGTAAAAAATTACCACAAACCTGCTAGCTTAAAATGACAGAAAGTTATTTCCTCACAGTTCTGGAGACCAAAACTGAGGCGTCGGGAGGGCCGCCCTCCCCTGAGCTCAAGGGCAGATTCTTCCCTTGTTTCTTCCAGCTTCTGGTGGCTCCAGGTGTTCCTGGGCTGTGGTGGCAAAACGCTAATCTGTGCCTCTGCCTTCACGTGGCCTTCTCTTCTCTCCATGTCGCTTCTCTGGGGTGTCTCTTACAAGGACACTTGCCATTGGATTTAGGGCTCACCCGAGTAATCCAGGATATCCTTAGTTTAATTACATCTGTAAAGACCCATTTTTTGAATAAAGTCAAATTCATAGGTTTCAGGGGTTAGGACATGAACAGACCTCTTGGGGCCTACAGAGCCCTTATAATTATGTGATCTTTTCTGGGTTAGTTATTTATTTGTACTGCCCACCCCACTGCTCGCTCCCACTCTTTTCCAGATGTAAATTTCACTGGAGCTAGGACAGGTCTATCTTTTTAACTATCTCAGTAAGGTTTAAAGCAGTGTCTGTGGTTGATTGATGAAAGAATGAAGGAATTGATTTCCTTGGATTGTGTTCCCTTGGCACTTTATCTGTAAATTTAGTGCCGATCTTAACCCACTGCATTAGAATTAGATATAAATGGGTCTCTGTTCTTCATTTTAATATGTGCTCCCTCAGACCTATTCCCTCCCCCCCATTCTGTGTAATCACTTCTGCCTTTTATTTCCAAGTAACAAAATTTATGTACCAAATACATTGTTGCCTTAGGAATTAATAGTAGATAAAGACCAAGTATAAATATGGCCTGTATATTGCATGGGTTTAGGTTTTTTTCAAAAAGTGCCTGTCCAGCTCTAAATAATTTTGGCTCTTTCTACTTCTCCCAATATTTTTCTGATATCAAATTACAGGTTGAGCTACCAATCACTGAGCCATGTGTGAACAGAACCTTAAAGTACTTTTCAGTCTAACTCTCTTTGTACAAGTCAGTCACCTTTCCCAATTTTAATTTTCATAAATTGGCCCTCAACAATTGTAGTATGAAAGGGCAACTTCAGGTAGACATTAGACTGATGCATTAGATAGAAAAGTAGGGGCAAGAACTTGTTTTTGACAGCCTTATATCCAATTAAAAAAAAACAACCATAATTAACATGCTCCACCACTAGAGCAGCTGACTCCTCAGTCTGAAACACCTACTGGGAAGAAGTATTTAATGGAGTAATTTCTGCTGAGACTTTGCACTGCCACAAAGCTAATTAAATGACAGCATTGCAGTCCCAGAGCTTTGAGTGTTTGTGAGTGTCCACCAGTGTGTGTGCATGAGAGTTCCCGCCATGTCCATCAACAAGTATTTCTTGAGCCCCTACTGTTATGGATTGAATTGTGCCCCCTCAAAAGGCATGTTCACTTCCTAAGCCCCGGTCCTATGACTATTTCTTTGGAAATAGGGTCTTTGAGATGGGATGGGCCCTAATCCAACATGGCTGTATCCTCACTATGAGGAGAGAACTCCACACGGACAGAGGAGGAGAAGGCTGCGTGAAGACAGAGGTGGCTGCGGCTGCAAGCCAAGGACCGCCAAGCATTGCTGGCAAACGCCAGGAGCCAGAAGAGGCAAACGAGAAATCTCCCTACAGCTTTCAGAGGGAGCTTGTCCCTGCCCACGTCCTGATTCCATGCCTCTAGCCTCAGAACTGTGGAACAAGACATTCCTGTTGTTTTCAGCCACCATGTTTGTGGCCCTTGTTGCAGAAGCCTTAGGGACCTAAGACACCCGTCAGGCACCTGGCGCAGTGCTAAGCATGCAGGTCCTGCTTGCCCACTTCAAGCCATAGGGATTCAGATGGATCGCTGCAGCCTCTCCGGGAGGGAAATTTCTCGCATTTTTGAAGAAAGCAGTCAGTGTACACCAGAGAACCCGGTTTCAATTACTTTGCCCATCGCCGTGCTAAATGAGCAGGCTTTAAGAGGGCCCTGCAGACACCACAAAAATGTCCCCAAAGTGCAAAAGCATGAAAACAGAAATGTCTCTCTGTAGATGTGCCCTACAAAACCTAACAGAAGATTCACAAGGAATGAAAACTTGATTGGGATCAGAGCCATGAGACATGTAATTAGTGGGCAAATCACCTCCTTAAATGGTTACTCATCAGTTTTTACCACATGGACTTGGGCCAGAGTTTGCTTTCAGTCACACCCGTGAAAGCTTCAGTAAGTCTGGAGCAATTTAATGCAGATTTTGACTTTGTGAATATTTGCAGCTTGCATATAAAATGGGGGCAAGTGAAGTCTGTTTCATAAGACAGAATTTCCTTTTATTGTGAGCCTCGTTTAGGAAAGAGACAAAAGTATAACTGCGTCCTGAGCAGTCTTTATTAAGCCTGGAAAATGTCCCCTCCAACTCCTCTTGAATTGAATGGGTTGGACACCATTCAGTTATCCTAAAGGTTGGCACATTTCTATCCTGTATTGTGCTAAAATTAAGATCATACCTTTCTGTGTCGGGTTAGTTATTGTAAGGTTCCTTCTGCAGGAAGTCTGCTGAACTGGTACCTGATTTTTTGGGGATGAAAATAGAAAGGTGCATGATGAAATAAGTAATGTCCCTCAGCTGTTACACGTGGCTGTGACCAGTCCCCCTGCTCCAAAAGGAGTGTAGAGGAGGTGTCCGGGACGGCAGCAGTAGGAGAGAGATTTTTTTCAGTTATTGAGAAAGCAGTGCAGGAACCTGAGTTTTCACTTGAAGGCACAGGTGTGTCCATCTTAAGTGGCCCACTCTGTAATGTCTGCCTTACTACTGCTGAGTCACAGGGGCATAAAGATCCAGCCACGTCACCTGCCACAGGATGAACGACTGGGGAAGCCGGGAGTGACAGCTTGGTGCGGTTCCGTCCTATGAGAGAGTCCGAAGGGAAAAAAGAAGGTGCTGCAGACAAGCAGAAGCTGGGGAGAAGGAAGGCGTGAGCCTGCGGGAAAAAGAAGCAAAACACAGGAGCAGGAGTGTGGAAAGACCTCCGTCCAGGGGCTCTCTTGGACCGAGTTCACGGTGCCAGTGGCCACAGTAACAGGACCTTTATTCAATGCAGCAGGAGCGGAGCCAAGTTGGTGGTGCTCAGAGGAGCAGTTGCCATGGGGGAGGTATGGGGTCTCATAGATGTGGTGCCTCAGGAACCGGGCTGAGAGCCAGAGCCCACAGCGTAGGGCCTGGAACAAAGGTGAGGACCTTGAAGAAAAGGGAAAGTGAGCCTGAGGGGCGTGTGTGTGTGTGTGTGTGTGTGTGTGTGTGTTCTGCTTGCCTATGAGATGCACAGTTCTTTAGTACGATGATGATAATAGTAATAATAATAATTACAATTGCTCATTATGTATGAGGCACTGTACTAAGAATTTTTTAAGTGTACTTAAGATTCTTACATCTATTAACTCATTTAACCCTCACAACAACTCTCCAAGGGAGATACTATTTTTATCTCCATTTAATAAATGAGGGAACAGAGGAAAAAAGAATGTGAAAAACTTGCACAACTGGTAAATGGATCCCAGGCAGCCTGGTTCCCCATTGCCTCACTGTATGTACTGGATGAATTGTGGCCCCTAAGATATCCAGGTCCTGATCCCAGGGACCTGTGAAGTTACCTTATGTGGCAAAAGCGACTTGGCAGGTGGGATTAAGCTAAGGATCTTGAGATGCAGGGACTATCCTGGATTAGTTGGGTGGGTCCAAATGTCATCACAAGTGCCCTTGTAAGAGGGACACTTGCCTACAGAAGAGGAAGAAGGTGATGTGATAACAGAAGCAGTGGAAGGAAAGGTGATGTGATGTCAGGAAGGGGTCACAAGCCAAAAAACGCAGGTGGCTTCCAGAAGAGAGAAAAAGCGAGGAGATGGATTCTCCCCTGGATCCTCCAGGAGGAGCCAGCCCTGCCGACACCTTGATTTTAGCCCCATAAGACCCATTTCAGACTTCTGGCCTCCAGAACTGTAATAGAATCAATCTGTCTTGTTTTTTTTTTTTTTTTTTAAAGATTTTATTTGTTTATTCATTTATCCCCCCCTTGCTGCTTGTGCTCGCTGGGTCAGCTAACCACGCCATGTGGGCGGGCTTGCCTTCACCAGGAGGCCCCGGGAACCGAACCCGGGGCCTCCCATATGGTAAACGGGAGCCCTACTGATTGAGCCACAGCCGCTTCCATATCTGTCTTGTTTTAAGCCACTTAATTTGTGGTAAATGGTTATAGCAGACCTAAGAAACTAATATACCATATGTGGCAGTCTGATATTATTTATGACTACCAAAAAAAAAGATATAGATTATGTTTGTAAACTGGTTTGTTCCTCTGGGCATGATACCCTTTGATTGTATTAAATTCAAAGGTTTTATGGCTACTTGATTATGTTAAGATTAGGGCTTTGATTCTACCGCGTCATGAGGACGTGCAAGGTTGAGTCCCTGCCCCCTTGGTGGGCTATATAAACAGATGTTCAATCAAGGAGACAGAAACAGATAAGTGAGAAAAGAGGAAGGGAGCTCCAGAGACATGGAAGGGGATCCTCTGGCCCCAGGAAGAGAGAGGAGCCATTCGCCTGATAGCTTATAGCTGACCTTGTGAAGAGAACAGAGCTGCTGAACCTGGAAAGAAACAAGTCCTCCAGTCTACAGCTGAGATGGGAAGGAGCTGGGACCACGGAGTATTAAGAGGAAGAGGAAGGTTGAATCCCTGCAGACATCACCACCATCTTCCTTCAACATGTGGCAACAGACTTTTGGTGAGGAAGTACCTCTTATGGTACCTTGAGTTGGACTCTTTAGGGCCTTGTAACTGTAAGCTTCTGCCCCAAATAAATATCCTTTATAAAAGCCAACAGATTTTTGGTACTTTGCATCAGCACCCATTTGGCTGACTAATGCACCATAGTTCTCAACTCTTTTCAGAGGGACACGAGGAGACGATGTCCCCAATAGAAGCAGGTGTCCATAGGCTTATCCTCGTTGCATGTGTCTGTATTTGGTAAGGGTTAGGTATAATAAGCACATGTCATAAGTATGTGATGCAGCAATATGAAAGATCTCAAAATTCATTTTTTTAAGAAAACATAAATATTACTAATTGAATATATATTTAAAGATTCATTTTATTAATTTATCCCCCCCATTGTGTTGTGCTCCCCATCTGCTCTTGTGTCTGTTCGTTGTGTGCTTGTCTTCTTTTTAGGAGGCACTGGGAACGGAACCCAGGACCTCCCAAGTGGAAGGGAGGCACCCAATCACCTGCGCTACCTCCACTCCCAGTCGAACATATTTTTTAACCTTATTACTTTGACTCTACAGAGAAAATTAACAAATAAGTGGTATTGAAGAATAAAACTAAGCAAGTCTTATTTGATTGTTTAAATGCCAATACAGGAGGCGGATGTGGCTGAAGCAATTGAGCTCCTGCTTACCACATGGGAGGTCCGGATTCAGTTCCTGGTGCCCCATAAAGAAGACAAGCAAGACAGTGAGCTGACACGACAGGCTGGTACAGCGAGCTGGTGCAACAAGATGATGCAAAAAGAGACACACAGAGGAAGACATACGAGAGACACAACAAAGCAGAGGTGGCTCAAGTGGTTAGGTGCCTCCCTCCCACGTGCGAGGTCCCAGGTTCGGTTCCCAGTCCCTCCTAAAGAAAAGAAGACCAGCACACAACAAAAAAACACAGCAAATGCAAAAAACAACAAAGGGGGGGGGAGAAATAAATAAAAATAAATCTACAAAAGAATAATAAATGCCAATACATTGTCATTTACCTTAGTTTGACTTGGTAATCATTAACTTCCACTGACACACATGGAAATGTTCACAGCATATTCTGCCCTCCAGAAATGTAGATACAGATGCTGTACTCATGGTTCTTCATATTTCCTTAGCTTTTCTTTAGAAAAATTTATCTGTGGTTAAAATGACAAGGAAAAGAGATAAAAATGACAAAGGACACAACTTGGCACATGAATCCCAGTCCCTCATTAGGGCGTCAGGTCTAGGGACAGTCCTGTTCTGTGAGTGTAAATTTCTCCCATTTTGCTCTTAGACTGCTCAGAAAGAATATTAGAATGGAAGTGGTGGGAAGTGAAGTAATGATGGAAGTAACCTGGAATCTAACTTAATGAAAAATGTAAGCCATTCAAAAACTTGGTCCTATGTTATTAATTCCAAAGCGCTAGCATTTTTGTTGAACGTGGTTATAGGTACTTGGTGTTGAGATAGACAAGGGAGGGCCATTGCTGTTATGGGGGTGCCAGCAGGACCCCATCGTATGGTTATTTAGATTGTGTGTGCGCACTCAAGGGACTGCCTTGCTCATTGTTTGCACATTTGTGGGTTCGTGTTTCTTAGGACAGTTTCCCAGAGATGGTAGTCGAGGGTTGTGAGGAAGAGCGACCTTTTCCATACAAGAGCACCATATGGGCTAGCAGGAGGGCTGCGCGACCATTTCCCGGGCCCAGGAGGAAGGGGGCAGCGGGCAGAAAGTCACGTCCTCTCAGGGTCATTTTGACCTTGAAGAAGTCAAGACAGCAACTGGGAAGAGTCAGGAAAGACACCTGCCATTGAGTGTAAGCCACATGAAGAAGTCTGAGGGATTACCTAGAAATCCTGTATTAAAAGGTCATAATTACATTGCAGTGACTTTATGTAAGAAGATTCACTTACATCATAGGGACATGCTGATGCCTAAGTGATATGAATGTTAAGTAGATCGTTATGTTTGGATAATACTTTATTCATCATAAAAATTACCCTGCAGTGAAAAAATGATAATCCATAGAAGTGGTCAAATTATATAATAGAAGGATTAAAAATGTCTAAATACTTTTGCTAATATTCATTCCTAGCTAAACTTCATTACAAATATGCAACCTATGAGGTTATCACTAGGCCAATTTAGTTGGCAACAAAATACAAGTTGCCTACATATATAATTGAGTTTTCCAAGTACAAACAAGCCATGACTCTTCCATTTCTGCCTTGGAAGGATTCATGCACAGTCAAGACTCATCATTTGTTCTGTAGGATGATAAATATCTTGTCAGGGGGCACAATTTACATGAATTAATCAAGAAAGTGCTAATCTAAAAAGTGATATTTCAGTCTTTATAAATCTGAAAATTACCATTGAGAAGGCTAGGTATGTAGAATAAAGACATGGTTGAGAAAAAAAAAAGTTAGATTCCCTTAATAATGGAAATCTCTTCCTAGGAACTAATCTCTCCTTTTTCCACTCTCTAATGATTTCCTTGTATGGCTATATATCATAATTATTATAGTTTGTCCTGTAAATATGCTATTTATGTTGCATATGTACTTGACTTCCTCTTAAGAGGTGATGAGATCATGAAGACTAGAGATTGTCTTTTTAAATTATTGTTTTCCCCAAATCACACTATAGAGTGTTTTAACTCTTAATGGATGTTCAATAATAATTCCATGTATTACATTGGCAATAGTGGTCTATGGTTAGAATTTTGTTCTAATGATATTGCAAATACCATTATTTTGAGGCAGTCTTCAAATCTTGTTATAAGGAGAAAACTACTGCCAGATGTACAGACTAGTAAGAATAAGAATGGTGAATGCTCAGCATTGTTTTGCGCCAAATAGTTTGCATGTAAACTCAGTTAATCAGTCAAGACAGCCCTCTGAGTTGGTGCCGTTTTAGCCAGGTTAGTTAACTGCCCAAGGGCATTCAGCTGGTAAATTTCTAAATTAGCCTTACCAACCTAGTCAGCCTGGCTCCTGAGAACCATGGAGGGGCACAGTCATTTTTAAAAGTAGCATGGGGGAGTTAAAAGAACATAGCATCTAGAGAGCAAATGAGTTCCATGAGAGGGTGGGCATAGAGAGGGCTAAATATTCTGAGTGGAGAGAAGAATGAAAGAGAATGCTTAGGTGAATGAAAAATATCTACGTGCAACAATACTTCCAGCTAAAAGAATTATATACTATTAATGATTCTCTATTCCGATATCAAATTAATTGCCTTGTAGTTCCTCAAAAATTCAGCTTAGAATTACTCTAGGACCTGGCAATTCTACTCCTGGATATATACCCAAAGGAATTGAAACCAGGGACTCATAATTGTACACCAGTGTTCATAGCCGCTTTTGTTCACGATAGCCAAAAAGGGGAAATAACCCAAGAGTACATCAACAGATGAATGAATAAGTATAACGTGGTACACACACACACACACACACACAGGAATATTATTCAGCCAGTGAAAAGGGAATACAGTTCTGATATATGCTACAACATGGATGGACCTTGAAAACATTATGTTGCTTAAAATAAGCAAGGCACATGATATCTATTGTATGATACATGAAATATCTAGGATAAGAAAATTCATAGAGTCAGAAAGTAGATTAGAGGTTACCAGGGCTTGGAGGGAGGGGGAGTGGGGGCTTATTGTTTAATAACTGCAGTTTCTCTTTGGGGCGATAGAAATTTTTTGGTAGAGGACAGTGGTGGTGGCAGCACCACATAGTGAATGCGGTTTACACCACTGAATGAGACACTTAAAAGTGGTGAAAATGGAAATGTTTATATTGTATATGTGTTACCATGATAAAAAATTAATTACCTTACATTAAAATGCATATTAAAAAAAAAGAATGGAATACGGTTCAACTTCAACAGTAGGTCACTGTGCCAGTGGCCCCAGCCACAACGCATACTTGGAGCCACAAGAGAGTTAGCCAGGGAGAGAGCACGGGGACATTAAGGAAATGGGTATGAGCCACCACCCATGGTGAGTAAGGGGCTGGCGACCCCCTTACTCAAGTCTCAAAGTGTTGGAATAGTCATAAAAGGAGCTGTGTGAAGGTGGTGGGATGGTGGAAAGTCCTGTTCAAGCCAGGCCACCTGGAAATTCGTCATTGTCCCAGGATGGGAGAGAGCAAGGCCCTCCAGGTGGCCTTAAGGAACTCCTGCCATTTGTGGTAATTTGTCAAAAGAAATCAGTCTTAAACTACCATTAGTGGAGCTCTCGGAGCCCGTATACCAATACCGGTGAGGCCACAGCCAGGCCCACTCAAGATGAAGCCTAGGCTAAAGGTCTGTTCCAAGACCAAGAACCTCGGGCCTCCCCCAGAGCAGCGCTCGGGAAGCACTCATCCAGTTAATACAATTTTGCTGAAAAATCTTGATCTGTACAGGGAAAAAGTGTCACACACCCTGCAATGCACACTCTCTGTGTTTTTAATGAATATTCGCAAATTCCCAGGGAATTCCGCACAGCTATATTAAATGAGAAGGGTACTATCGCCACCTTGTGATCCCAAACAGAAGTGAGCTTACCCTGAGAGTTAATTATGTAATACCTCATTTAAATACGGATTAGCTTTCCTCCTTTGCTTTTGTTGCTTTACATGTGTTCTCAAGAATTTGTATTTAAAAAGTAAACAAACAAAATCTGCATTTGCCTTAAGTAGGCGAAAAACACCCTCAAACCATCAGAAGCATGCCTAGTGTCTCAGATGGACCAGAGCTAGTAGCTTTGGGGCCAAGTATCAAAATAGCAAGATGCCTGTTAAGCTAAAGCCTCAGGACTCTCGGCTGTTTTAGACATTCCTTCATAGGTAAATATTTCAAATTTCCCCCGTTGAATCATCAGAGGTAAGTGGAGCCACCTCTGTTTTGATTTAGCATTTTTATTTATTTATTTATTTATTTTTTAGTACGAGAGGATAATTCCAAAGTCTGGCTACATATTTTGTAAACCATATCTGGAGAAAACACTCCCAATCGTTGGAAATTAACATAAACAAACAAAATACTACTGACAGGAAAAGCTTCACATTGATTCTAAATGAACATAAACCCCTTTTCTGCCTCAGAAAGTAGTTTTTCTCTTTTTTTTTTCAAATTAGGAAGATTGTAGATTTTTAAATGCCATCTGCCTCCTCAGCAATTTGCATACATCTAGTCCTTCTCCATTGCTTCAGTGCCTCTGCATTTTGCCTGCCTCTTGGAAGCCATTGCTGGATGACTCTGTGACACTATTTTAGTAAGAGGCTAGTGTCCTTCCAACATTTCTTCCTAGTCTTTTATTATTCTTGATTGGACCTTTCTCCCTAGTCCCTTGCCACTTCACTTGGAGCACCCACAACTTTTAACGGTGTTATTTGGGATTGGACAGGAAATAGCATGGGGGAGAATATGGATATTTTTGCTTTTATTGGTTAAAAATAAGGATACTTATTTAAATAGTCTCAGTAAAGACTTAGATAAGTAAAGAATTAATCAGGAATTAAAATATGTGAGCTACCTGGTATTTAAAAGGCAGAGTTACCTGATCAAGTGAAGGTATCTAAACTGTTAGTTTGAAATATGTCTTTAAATAGTGTCAGAGTCTGAATCCTCTGGGAAAAACATTAGAGACTCGGTGAAGAAAATATAACCTGAGACTAATGGTAGAACCACTGCTTAGGGCTTTAAAATGCCTCCTTGGATCTTATGTGGGAATAGGACTAGGAAGATTCAAGTCATGGAGCTGCTGCAGGATAATGACTGGAAAACAGAATCATTAGGGTTTCTTGAGGACTGTGACAGCTGCTTGCCTGCTCATCCTGTGAATCCCTCTGTCAGAGCTAGGTGATTCTTGGGTGTAAATATTGATTCCTGGGCCTGTGCCAAGACAATGTGTCTGAGGTCCCCCCGCACCCCTCCCCGACTCATGCCTTCTCCTTTCTTATAATTGTAATATTCCTTTTAGGTGCTAGCACTGAAAAAAATCCTAGCAATTGAGCCCTCAAGGGGGCAGATTCCTTGTGCCATTAAAAAGCCTCCAGGGGAGCAGGTTGAGCACCTGCTTCCCATGTATGAGATCCTGGGTTCAATCCCTGGTAACTCCTTTGAAATAAAAAGCCTCCAGTACCACCTGTCCTTTGACCCATCTCACTGACCCTTTAACCTTCCCTCAGCCCTGACTGAGTTCCTGCCTGGGTAGGTGGCACTGAGGGGACAAAATCCTCCCCAACCAGCCTTTATGACTTGGGGTTAGTACACAATCCCCACCTACTACTCACCTGGGACTCACCTGCTTTTCAGCTTTTCAGGTGGACTCTTACTCTCCCAACTAAATTGGAAGACACGGGAAGTTTGTCAACTCTCCTTAGCCTTCAGGGGAGCCCTGGAGGTTGTAGACTCTCAGTACAGGTTTGTGGCAGCTAATCACAGAGATAAGGAATAATGAGGAAGAGGAAGAAGAGAACTCTGCAAGGGATGGTGTCTCCATAGATCCAAGCAGCTCTGAAGGATGAAACAGGAGACTGGACGTTCAAAAGCCCCTATTGAAGTTCTGGGCTAATGATGCCTTCGTTTGTATCTCATCATCTTATGTTTGGGTTATAGGGGCATCTACCAGAAGACAACAAAAGGAAGGCAGGATCGTTCAGAGGTGAGGAAAAAAGACAAGGAAATCGTTCAGTGGAGGATGAGTGGCTCCTGCAGCCTCAGGGACCCCCAAGCCCAGGGTCTCCACCCCAGCAGGCCGGGTGGGATGCCACTATCAGGCATATTGGGTTCTTGCTGGTAGAATGTTCCAGGTCTCTCTTTCTCCTGCAATTGGACCTTTTATAGTAGAATGTCCCTAAAGTCACAGGTGGTGGTCATGGGCAGCTTAGGTGGCTGACATCAAAAGCTCCAGGGACCAGGAAAAAAGTGTCCATGGGCCAGGGACCTGCATCAGGGCGGTGGAGGGTGTGGTGGAAATAGCAGTGGAGTCCAGAGCTGCCTCAGAGGAGACACAAGGGCCCAAACTCAGGTGGCTGCAGCTGCTATTGCCAAGGTTGCTCTGTTTCTCTGCCCAGAGTGTCGTGCCCAGGGGGATACGGTCTGCTCCACTGTCCCCTGAGAAGGACAGAATGATCAAGCATTCCAGCAAGAGCACAGCCATTTTAGCAACAATAGCAGGCACGGCTGGCCAGAGGTAGAGAGTAATGGCCAAGGCAAGTGGTGACAGGTGGGAGTGCAGTAAAGCCTGAGGCCCCCTGGAGGGTGCTGCGGACACCTGGGTGGGGCGTGGGAAGGGACCCAATTTTCCCAATGTCCAGTCTGGGCGAAGCTCCGCGGTAGGCATTTTGCACACCTTATCACACTGATTTATTTTTGCCTTTTATTATGAAACTCTTCAAACAGGCCAAAAATCACAAAAGTAACGTGGTAGACACTCATGTACCTGCACGTAGATGTTACAGATAAAAATCTTTTGTAGCATTTCTTCTCATCTCTGCTGTGATCTTTTCTAGCACCTGGGCCTTCATTTCTTGGAGGGGTAGCTTGGGGGCACCTAGCAGAAGTCCAGCTACTATCATTTTAAAAACAAATAAGAGATCAATATTTGGCTGCTAAGAAGGCCAGTTGTGATATGCTTCTTGCTTTTTATATCATTCTGTGTAGTCTGTTAATGTTTATTCCTATATATGTGAGTTTTATTTTCAAAAGCAATTTTACGATTTTTTGTTAAAGGAAATTTTGCTCCTAGCGCCCCCCTCCTTACCCAGCTATTCATATTCCCCTGTGTTCTCGTGCATTTTTATTCTTTTTGTATAATTGTAATCATAACGTCGATGTAATTGTGTCCTACTTCCTCTCACCACAGCCACAGAATATTATTTGAAAAACTTCCATTTTGCTACACAGCATCCACAGTAATTTGTGATAGTTGCTGGCCATTCCCTTGAGCTTATATGCTTACATTTTCTTTGGTGGGAAATACTAAATTATTTCTAGTGTTTTGTGTGTCTTTGAATTCCAAATTATGATCAGGACCATTTTTAGATGCATAGAATTAAGCCAATCATGCTATTTTCATGGCCCATTTATCACCATCATTCTATGTGGCAGGCTTTTTTTTTATTATTTACTTCCCTCTCTTTTCATTCCTGGTCCCCAATTTCATTCCCTTCCCGTGTCTGGTGTATTCAGTATAAGTCCTTCCAGCTGACTTTCAATGTTTGTTTATTGTGCCTCCGTGTGAAACACATTGTATTGCTTTCCGTTTTTTGCTTTTTTAAATTTCTGTAATGGACTAGACTGCGTCGTGCCCTAAATCAATTCTCTTTCTTACTTTCTTTTCTCTATCAACATCATGGTTTTGCGATCCGTCCGTGTTGCTGTACATGCAGCTAGGTCCTTCCTTCGGATTTCCTTCCTTCTGAGCAACATTCTGTCGTATGCGTGGTGCACATTTGTCCATTTTGATGGACATCTTTATTGTTTCTGACTCCTGGGAACCACAATGCTGTCCTCAACGTGCTAGTGCTCGTTGCCTTGCACATCCCTGGGATATAGACTTGGGAGGAAAAGTCCTATGTCTGAGGGTATAGGTATATTCAGTTTCACGAAATCCTGCCAAATTACCCTCAAAAGGAATACACAAGTTTATAGCCCTTCTAGCATTACATGGGGGTTCTTATTTTCCCACATCCACACCGAGAAGTGATTTTACCAAAATTCCTAAGTTTTGATAATCCGATGGTTTAAAATTGTTCCCTAAGTTTACGTTCATTTGCAATTCTCGGATTCTAGTGAGGGATCTGTTTTTTCTGTGGATTGTGTGTTAACGTCCTTTGTCCATTTTTCTATTGGATTCCCTGTCTTTTCTCCCCTCGGATTTGCAGGAGTTCTGCTGATATTCTAGCAGAGTTATAACTTGCCCAGTGCCTTCTTGGTCATATTAGAAATGGATTCTGAACAATTTTATCTGTGTCTAAATCAACTGATACATAAGGTTCAATAGTTGTTGCCCTAACATCGACTTGATTTTACAAATTGGTATCTTTACCTGTTAATTTAAATGCTGGGAGAGCAGAAGAGGAGAAATTCACAGGAGGGCCATCCTTTGAGTCTCTGATGCTCTTATTTGAAAGTGAGAGTAACTGGATTCAAATTAAAGCATAAAGAATGGAAGAACTCCTATCGTTGATTTATAGGCAGTGGCCACCAGAGGTTCTGAGGGGAGGGAGAGGGAAGAATAGGTGTATCATGGGGGGCATTTTGGGGACATTGGAATTGTCCTGCATGACATTGCAATGATGGACACAGACCATTATACATTTTGTCAAAACCTATAAAATTGTACAGTGCAAAGTGTAAACTATAATGTAAACTATAGTCCATGGTTCAATATGTGTTCATCAGTTGTAACAAATGTACCACGGTAATGAAGGATGTTGTTAATGGGGTAAAGTGTGGGAGGGGGAGGGAGTGGAGCATATGGGAATCCCCTATATTTTTGATGTAACATTTATGTAATATAAAGCTTCTTTAAAAATAAAAAATTAACTCAAAAAAAATTAAAGCATAAAGGAGGACTGCTCACAATATTGAAAAGTTCAGAGGTTGATGAGACTTCAGACATGGAAGGCTATGGGGGCCTCAGATGAGGTCACCTCTTCCTCTCCCTGCTCCTGGGCAGGATTCCTTTCTATGGTTGGGAGGAGAGTCCCTGGGATCTCCAAGATAAGGGGTCCTTGTGACTGTCACATCAAAGTGAGTGTTTTGGTGTCCTTGAGAGGGAACTTTGCACTCACTCAAGGATACTCAGGTCTAATTGGCATATGCAAAATAAAAATTTAACATTAATAAGTCAAAATTTGATTTTAACAAAATTTGTGACTTTAATAAGTTACAAATTGAAACTGAATTCTCCATCAAGCTTTGAAAATTAAATTACAAATCTTAGCATCTATTACTAGATCCAGCAAATTTCAGCACTTTTAAGGAAGCTTTTATAAGCTAATTATATTGCCTTAAACATTTAAAGTGCATTTATAAATCTAATATGTTCAATTTTCTTTGAAGTAGTTCAAATGTCTGATTAACCAACAAATCTTCTCAAACATGTGGACATTCTGGTAAAGCTGAAACACTAAAATTGTTCATATGGAGAATCTTAAATTCTCTTAAATGTTCTCATACTATTTACAATCTTTGTCAACTGCTCTTTCTTTTCATCCTAAAAACTCAAGTCTAAGTTAATTACTCAAATACCCTTTTATATTGGAATGACTAGACGCAAATTCTTTTAAGCCTTGCCAGTGCTTATAACACCTAATGTGCAGAGATGGTTTTTATTTCTATACTTAATGAGGTTGCATTCAACCAGAAGTTTCGGTTGGAAATTGAGATCTGGAGATAACACGGGGAGGGTGTTTTTTCACCACCCACAAGGGCAGACAGAGCCCTGTTCCCGGGCTGTTAAACCAGGAGGGACTTCGAGCCGGTCGAATGGGGTGGACTCACAAGCCCTCTTCAGAGTATCCGTAATTTAATTCTGAAGTCGGATTTGAGAATGAAGGCCCTACTCAGCGCTTTCAACATTTGATTGGATTCAATTAACCATTAATACTTTGATTCTGTTCTGAATCGTTTTCATTTCCTTTTTATCTGATGGACCCAAAACTCATAGTTTTGGAAATGCATCTGATTGGATTCTGTATATTCCTCAAGGCTCTTGAGCAGGCTCGGCAGTCACAAATCCAACGTCATGCTATCAACACTCAAAGCAGAAGAAGCCTCTTTCTAAATATCATGTACAATTCTAGGTGTCCATTTCTGGAACAATCTCTGTATCCTGGGCTGTGAAATGTTTAGAATGGCCTGTTGTGGGAAAGAGGCTTTCTCTTCTTCATAGTAATATTAGAAAAAACCCTATATTTAATATAGACTTTTATAATTAATGAAATGTAACTATATAAAAATATATGTATAAATACCTTATAATTATCTAATGTGCATAAAATCATGATAAGGTCATGATATGAAAGTATCTTTTTTTTTTTCAAAAACGATGTTGAATTTTATCAAATGCCTTCAGAAATACTAAAGATAATTATATTATTTTTCTTTTTTTTTTTTTTTTAAGATTTTATTTATTTATTCATTTATCCCCCCCTTGCTGCTTGTGCTCGCTGGGTCAGCCAACCACGCCGTGTGGGCGGGCTTGCCTTCACCAGGAGGCCCCGGGAACCGAACCCGGGGCCTCCCATATGGCAAACGGGAGCCCCACTGATTGAGCCACAGCCGCTTCCCATATTATTTTTCTATGACTTATTAAAATGATAAATTATTTTAATAGATTTCCTATTATTGAAACTTCCATCCCTAATGTGAATCCTACCTGATCATCAAATATTATTACTTTAAAGTGCTGATTGAATGTCCTGGCTAATAATTTGTTTTATTATGTTGCTATCTATAATTGAAATTACTCTGCAATTTTCTTTTCTGTTGGTTCTTTTTGTCATGTTTTGGTATCATATGTAGCTGCAATAAGAAAAAAGAAAGGTTTCCTCCTTAGGCTATGCACTACAGTAGTTTAAGTAACATTGGAATAATGTTGATGGAATTCTTTGTCATTGTCTCTTTGTCTTTTCTTTTCCTCCAACTTTCTGTATTTAATCTAAGATAGTTTGTTTAAAAGTCCTATCTTTTCTGCATCTGTTTTGGTAAATCACAGTTTCTGAGAAATCATTGATTACATTCAGATTTTCTAAGTTGTTTGCTTAGATTCAAGTCTAAGTAAATTGTTCTCTCATAATTTTTTTTTTTAAGAAATGTACACCATTTATTAATATAAGGACTTCAACATATAAGAATTTCCATGACTCTCCTTTTCAGTCCAACCTTTCCCTTCTGATAACTATTAATATAATTTCTAATTCAATAATTTGACTTTTTCTAGAATGCCATCTAAATGGAAACATGCAGCATGAAACTTTTTGAGATTCACCCATATTATTGCATAGATCAATAGCTGAGTAGTTTTTCATTAAATGGATATACTAAAGTTTATTTGTACATTCACCTGTTGATGAACACCAAGCTCTCCCCAGATGTGCCTTAATGTTTAAATTGTTACATATATTCAAATACAGCTCTTTGTCTGAACATGTACTTTTTTTTCATGAACATAACTTTTATTTTTATGGGAAAAGTACCTAGGTGCAGGGCTGCTGGATCATGTGGTGGATTCTCTCATAATTTTTTAAATGCCTTTGAGTTTGGTTATTTCTGCATCCTCAGTTGTATCTTATATCTGTGTACTTTCTGGCCTTTCTTCTCGATTAGATCAGGGTTTCTCAGCCTCGGCACTCTTGACGTTTTGGGTTGAATGATTTCTTGCTGTGGGGGCTGTCCTGTGCCCTGTGGGACGTTTACAGTGTCCCTGGCCTCCACTCTCTGCAGGTTAGGCCTGGGGATGTGAGGCGAAAGGGCGCTGGTGTAGAGAGCCACTGGATTAGATAATGGCTTCCGCGTTTTAAATTTTTATTTTGTTTTAATTTTAAAGAACGAGTTCTTGGATTTTCTTTTTCTTAGTTTTATCATTTTCCAGTTTCCTGACATTGATTTATGCTTTTATCTTTATTAATGATTACTTTCTTTGCTTGTGTTTATCTAAATCCCCAGGTCGGAGGTTTCATTTATTGCTGTCCTTACCTGTCCCGTGCCACTTTGTGGTGTCCAGTGGGATTCAAAGGGGCTTCTGCACCCCCAGAGTGTGAACACAGATATTTTTGTATGACACAGAGGTCATCGGCTTGTCCCATGATGTTTCATCACTTTGGAGAAGTCTGAATTTTGCTGGCTCTTCCTGACGTTTGCCTCAGCAGGCACACTTTCTTGGTGTCCTCCTCTGTGATTTGGGTTTTTGTGTTGGTCCTGATTTGGATAAACCATGCTGTTGGTTGGTGAGTTTCGATCAGTATGGGTAGTTCATAGGACCAGAGGCACGCAATGCCACAAATTTTATGGGCAAGACCGGCTACCTGGATGTGTTTATGAGGTTTTGTACTCTCTTTCTCTCTCTGAAAGTGAAATATACTTGTTATGTTCATAAACTATAATCTCACGTTCAAAACATACTTGAAATGATATATACCCTGTTAGCCTCAAAATTCTCTCCTATTATGTTGAGAGGACTTGAAATTAATGAAATTTAAACTCTGAAAATAACCCACCACTTGGAGGTGGTAGTGACCATTTTATTGGAAACAGTTTGTCATTGTTAAGTGCATTGTCAAATTTTGACTTGCAGTGGCAGCTCAGGGACAGGATAAGGAAGCCCTAGTTGTATTTCAAGATTTTATTCTTCCCCCCTAGTCATATCATATTGTATTGTATAGTGGAAAAGTGTTTTTAAAACTTTCTTATAATTAATATAATTATATGAAATAAAACAAACAAAATGAATTATAAAGTGTTTCTGAAAGTTATAAAAATGTCAAATTTGGTGCAAGATGTTTTACTCTCATTTTAACAAGAAGCATGCATTGTTAAATATGACTAATGTCAGTGAAATGATATCTTCATTATATAAGTCATAATTTTTGGTAGCATTTAACAGCAAAAACCTATTAATAACTTTAGGTTAATAGCATAGGTCTCTTTCTATCTTTAAAAAATGTGATGTTGGAATTCTAAGTTACTGACTTTTTTATGATGTGGTGACAGTCCAGTAATTTCACTAGTTCTTCCTTTCTCTTTAGAAATTTTGATCTGCGTGTGGGTGTTATCAGAATGTTGATATTCTATAAAAACCTCAAGACTAGTCTTTCTGCATTCCTCTGAGGAAGTGGAACACTTAAAAAATGGAACCACTTGTATTGACCGAATATACAGCTTTTATTACCGGGGACTGAAAGTGATTGACTCTTTCAATTTAATTAATCTGTAAAATATCAAAGAGAGCCAACTGATTGTTTTGGGGTGGAGTTGCTCTTTATTTGATGGGATAAATTTTTTTAACCCCTAAGTGTTTTCAGCACTCCTTCCTTCCCATCAGCTACAGAAAACTCTTTATTTCCTGGGTCCCTCCCTCCTCCATCTACTCTTTGCCTCCTAATCACCAAAGAGGAGAACTTCATGCTGGCTGGGAAGTGCTCATCTATATTAAAAAAGAAAAATAAAATTCTTGAAGAGAGGGAAAAAAGCCCTTAGTCTGGAACTGAGGGAAAGAGTATGGTATTTGGCTTGTAAGAGTTTCCTAAGCAGGATAGGGAGTCTGAGAAATTTTCAGGTGGTTATGACTGATCCTTTTTAATGTTTTTTGCAGTACACCTGTCAAGAAGAGGCTTCCCTTTTAACTTCTATTGGCTGTTGGCTTGTGCTTCTTTAAACATCACTTCATAGACTGGCCCCTAAGTAACACGACACTCCTCATCACTGATTTATTCAAGGGATCTTTTTAATCCATCTATAACAGAGATTGTTATTTGATGATAGTTAGTAAATCACCATTTGTTTTTTAAATAAAAATTTGTTAAAATTTTTTTCAATCAAATTTTCAGCATGTTCACTCTGTCCCAGCCTGTTACTTGTCATGTTCTTATGGTAGGTGATTATCATGTATTACATTAGGGAATCATGTTGTATTAAACCTTGCATAGAATTTGTGAATCATATAATATGGTTCCCTATTTTTCCTATTGAAACAATTTCTTTCTGATTTTAAAATTGGCTTTTTTTTTTGTTTTTGAGGGAAGTACAAAAGATTATAAAGAAAGAAAGAAATGTTACTCATAATCTGACCAGTTGGAGATATTTGTTGCTAAAATGTTGGTGCATGTTCATTTGCTCTTTTTCTATGGCTAAATATATTGATAAAATTTTGTCAAAACAGGATCAAGGGAGGACTGTGGGAAGATGGTGGAGTAGGGAGCTCCAGGACTCAGTCCTTCTACTAAAACAACTATTAAACAAACAGGAACTGTCTTTAACAACTATTTTGACACTCTAGAGGCCAGAAGAACAATGTACAGTATCTAGGGAAGAGCAGGAGGAAGAGGCTGATACAGTATGGTAAAGAACAGTATATTGCTCTGTCCACATGGAGGCTACCGGTGCCCATCCCCTACTCTTTTGCAGGCCATCATGGAGTCCAGCCTCTGGCTAGCTGCTGGTGACAGAAAAGGACAGAAAAATCCTCTTCCCCAAAACAGGGGTGGGCATGGCTTATCACTGATCGTGGCTTCTGATTAGCAAATTCAGATCACTGGGAACCAGGGCTCTGTGGGCAGCCATTGTTTCAACCCACCCCATGCTAAGGTGGTGGCAGCTGTTGTTTCAACCCTTTTTGGATAGGGGCAGTGGTGGTAGAGACTTAAAGATGCTATGCTTCCTTAGGGCTGCAGGGAACAGTTAATTAAAAGGATGCATTTGTTGGGTAGGCCAGGAAAGCTCAGCTTTGGGGAGCCACTGGAGAAATTCTTGGTGCCCTTCCTGATCCCCTCCCCAGGGCACTTTGGAGTCAGTCTGTACCACCTTCATGGGTCCCTGATCCAGTTTTGACTGGGGAAGACTGACTTGGGAAAGTCCTCTATGATGTGCCTCTCCTCCCAGAATTTGCCCACAAGGCAAAAACAGCTTGAGACAATGAAATAAGTGTAAAAAACTCTAGGGATGGACAGTCTGGGGCAAAGTCCTGCTACTTCAGATATCTGGGAGAGGGAGGTTTGTCCCCTGGGAAACATAGGGGACAACCAAATTTCTGTCAATAAGGGAACTCCGAAACAACTAACAAGCAAAAGCACAGGACAATACAGAGGCCCAGTGAGACAGGGAAAACCCTGTGCAGTACATTCGCCTTGGCAGACCTTCCCAATAGAAGGGCTGAAGCTCAAGAAAATCTCTATCTTATCACCAGCTGGTTATAAAATCAAGAAACAGAGATCTCAAGGAATAAATACAAGAGTTAACGTTTTAATATTTAAAATGTACAGTGTGCACAAAAGAGTGCAAGACAAACAAAGAAACAGAACATGATGACACATCCAAAGGAAGAAGATAAAAATACAGAAAACACCAATGAAGATGAGAATGTGGACATACCAAACAAAGCCTTTTGATCTTAAAAATACACAAAGAGATGAAGGAAAATACAGAGAAATAACTAAAGGATAGCAGGCAAACAATGAATGAGCAATATGAGAGCCTTAGGAAATAAATAGAAGTTTAATAAGGAACCAGACAGAACTACTGGAGTTGAAGACAACAATAACTGAAATGAAAAATGCCCAGGAGGGTTTTAAGAACAGATTGGAGGTGTCAGAAGAAAGAATCAATGAAAATTAAAGACAAAACACTTGGAATGAGTCAGGCTGAAGAGCAGAAAGCAAAAAGAAATAACGAAAGTGAAAATAGCCTAAGGCACCTCTGGGACACCATCAAGAACACCAGTATATGCATTATGAGAGTCCCAGAAGGAGTAGAAAGGAAGCAACAGAAGGAATATTCAAAGATATAATGACAGAAAACTTCCTAAACTTAGCAAAAAGCATGAATATGCACATCAAGAAGCTCAGAAAACACCAAACAAGGTAACCATGAAGAAAAATACACCCCATCATATGTTGATTACATTATTGAATGCAAAGGAAAAAGAGAGAATTCCAAAAGCTGTAAGAGAAAAGTGTTACATCTTACATACAAGGAAATTCCAATTAGACTGAGTGCTGATTTCTTATCAGAAACCATGGAGGCAAGAAGCCAGTAGGGTGAAATTCTTAAAATGCTGAAACAAAACAACTGCCAGACAAAAATTTTATATCCTGTGACCTTTCTTTCAAAAATGAGGGAGAGATTAAGACATTCTCCAATAAACAAAAACTGAGGGAGTTTATCACCACTAGACCTGCACTAAAATCAATGATAAAGGGAGTTCTTCAGACTGACAGGAAAGGACACTAGACAGTGGTTTAAAGCAGCATAAAGAAATAGAGACCTGCAGTAAAGGTAACCATTTGGGTAAATATAAATGCTAGTACTATATTATAATGTGTGGTAGGTAACTCCGCTTCTTATTTCTTACAGGTGCTTAAATGCAAAGGGATAAAAAGTATTGATAAATTTATGGTTTTGGATATACAATGTAATAAGATATAAGAAGTAACAAATTTAAAAAATGAGAGAGACAGAGAGATATAGGAAAAGTATATGTGGGAGCAGATGTGGCTAAAGCAGTTGAGCACCTTCCTCCCACATGGAAGGTCCCAGGTTTGGTTCCCAGTACCTCCAGAAAAAAACAAAAACAAAACAAGTAAAACAAATAATAAAACAATTCAGCTTTTAAAATTTATATATATATAAAATAACATTTATGACAGCAAATGCACGTATATGCATATATATTTATATATCATTTTACAAATATTGGTTTGTATTGTGAAAAATTTGATTTTTACCCACAATAATAATAATAATAAACAAAAAACAAAAACACCAACTCAGGGGAGCCAATGTAGCTCAGTGGTTGAGTGCTGTCTTCCCACACACAAGGTCCCAGGTTCAATCCCCAGCCCCAGGTAACTCAAAAAAATAAAAAATAAAAAATAAATAAATGTACATGATATTGAGTTAAGTTGGTATCAAGCCAAATATGTTTATTACATATTAAAGATGTTAAATTTCAACCCCATGGTAACCACAAGGAAAATAGATGAAAAATACATCCAAATAGAAGGTACTCAATATGACACAACACAAAAAATCAAATAAATATAAAAGTAGGAATTATTAGAAGTGTGGGACAAAAAAAGGTATAAGACTTACAAAGACTAAATAGCAAAATAGCAAAAGAAGGTCCTGTATTATCAATAGTGGCTTTAAATCTAAATGGATTCAACTTTCTAGTTAAAAGGCAGATATTGGATAAATATGCATGACAACTACATGCTGTCTGCAAGAGACACACCTCAAATTAAAAAATACAAGTAGGTTGAGGGTGAAAGGATGGAAGAAATATATCATGTAAGTAGTAATCAAAAGAGATCTGGAGTAGCTGTACTAATATCAGATACAAAACAATTACAAGGGACCAAGATGGTTATTATATACTGATAAAGGGAACAATTCAACAGGAAGATGTAACAATTATAAATATATATGCACCTAACAGCAGAATCTCAAAATATATGATACAAATACTGATAGATTTGAAGGGAGAAATGGATGGTTCTACATTAACAGTAGGAGACTTTAATACACCACTCTCAATAATGGATAGAACATCCAGTCAGAATATCAATAAGGAAGTACAAAATTTGAATGATATTCTAAACCAACTAGAAATATATAGGGCACTTCACCCAACAAAAACAGAATACACATTCTTCTATCCTGAATCATTTTCCAGAATAGTCACAAAACAAGTCTCAATGAATTAAAAAATATTAAAATTATTCAATGTATATTTTCCAACCACAAAAGAATGAAGCTAGAAATCAATAATGGGAAGAAATGTAAAATTCACAAAAATGTGGAAATTAAAGAGCATACTCTTAAACAACCAATGGGTCAAAAGGAAATTAGAAATGAAATTAGGAAATATTTTGAGGTGAATGAAAATGAAAATACAACATACCCAAACTTATGGGATGCATCAAGGGCAGTGCTAAGAGGGAAATTTATAGCTCTAAATGCTTACATTAGAAAAGGAGAAAGACTTCAAATCAGAGCCCTAACCTCAAAACTGGAAGAAATAGGGAAAAAAAGTAGAGCAAACTAAATTCAAAGTGAGCAGAAAGAAGGAAACAACAAAGATTAGAGGAGGGATAAATGAAATAGGAAGCAAAAAAAACAAGCAAACAAAAAGAACAATAGAATTAACAAAACCAAACATTGGTTCTTTGAAAAGATCAATAAACTTGACAAACCTTTAGCTAGACTGACAGAAAAAGAGAGAGGATACAAGTACTAAAATCAGAAACGAAAATGGGGACATTACTACTGACACTGCTGAAATAAAGAGAACTGTAAGAGGATACTATGAACAACTGTACATCAATAAATTAGATAACCTAGATGAAATGGAAAAATTCTTAGAAACACAAAACCGGCTACATTGACTCACGAAGAAATAGAAGATTTTAACAAACAGATTACTAGTAAAGAGATTGAGACCACAATCAAAAACTTTCCAACAAAGAAAAGCCCAGGACCAGATGGCTTCACAGGGGAATTCTACCAAACATTTCAAGAAGACTTAACTCCAATTTTGCTCAAGTTCTTCCAAAAAATTGAAGAGGAAGGAATACTCCCTAATTCATTCTATGAAGCCTGTTATCAAAGCCAGTTAAAGATTCCACAAGAAAAGAAAACTACAGACTAATATCTCTTATGAATATAGGTACAAAAATCCTCAACAAAATACTAGCAAACCAAATCCAACATCACATCAAAAGAATAAAATGCCATGATCAAGTGGGGTTTATCCCAGGTATGCAAGGATGGTTCAACATAGGAAAATCAATGTAATATACTATATTAGTCAGTCAAAGGGATGCTGATGCAAAGTACCAGAAATCTCTTGGCTTTTATAAAAGGTATTTATTTGGGGTAAAAGCTTATAGTCCCAAGGCCACAGAAAGTCCAACTCAAGGTACCATAAGAGGTACTTTCTCACCAATGCCAGTTGCCACATGTTGAAGCAAGATGATGGATAATCTCTGCTTGGTCTCTCAGGGTTTCCTATATCAGTCTCTGATATAGGGCCCATTTCTTTCTGGGCCTTCTCAGCTGCTCAGCTGCTCTGTACTCTTTAGCTACAAACTATCAGGCAAATGGCTCATCTCTCCCAGGAGCAAACATGACAGAACTCTCTTTCTTGTGTGTGCCCATTTATATCAGTCCACCAAGAGGGAGGGGACTCAACCTGAGTCATGCCCTACTGACATGGTTGAATCAAAAGCCCTAAATTGATTTTATCAAGTAAACTTAAAACCTTTGAATTTAACACAATCAAAGGGTATCATACCCAGAGGAATAGATTAGTTTACACACATAATCTTTCTCTTTTTGGTATTCATGAATAATCTCAAACTGCTACATACACCAAATTAACAGAATGAAGGAAAACCCCACACGATCATCTCGATTGATTCAGAAAAGGCGTTTGACAAAATCTAGCACCCTTCATGATAAAAACACTTTGAACACTAAGAATAGAAGGAAACTTCCTCAATATGATAAAGGGCATATTAAAAAGCCCACAGTTAACATCATAGTTAATGGTGAGAGACTGAAAGCTTTCCCTTGTCTGGGACAAGACAAGGATGCCCATTGTCACCACTGTTATGCAACATTGTGCTGGAAGTTCTAGCTGGAACATTCAGGCAAGTAAAAGAGATAAAAAGTATCCAAATTGGAAAGGAAAAAGTAAAATTTTCACTATTTGCAGATGATATGATCCTATATACAGAATATTCTTTAAAATCCACAACAAAGCTACTGGATCTAACAAACAAATTCAGCAAAGTGGATGGGTACAAGATTAACACCCCAAAATCAGTAGTGTTTCAATACACAAGCAATGTGTACTGAATAATCAGAAGAAGAAAACAAGAAAAAATTCCATTTACAAAAGCAACTAAAACAATAAAATATTTAGGAATAAATCTAAGGATATAAAGGACCTGTACACAAAAATCTACAAAACATTGCTAAAAGAATTTCTTTTAAAAAGACCTAAATAAAAGGAAGACATTCCATGTTCATGAATTGGAAGACTGAATATCATTAAGATGTCATTTCTACCCAAAGCAATTTATAGATTTGATGCAATTCCAATCAAGATCCCAACAACCTTCTTTGCAGAAATGGAAAAGCCAATCATCAACTTTATTTGGAAGGATAGGGGTCCCTGAATAGCTAAAGCCATCTTGAAAACGAAGAATGAAGTTGGAAGACTCACACTTCCTTATCTTAAAACCTATTACAAAGCCACAATAATCAAAACAGCATGGTACTGGCACAAGGACAGATATATAGATCAATGGAATCAAATTGAGAGCTCAGAAGTCAACCCTCACATTTATGGCCAACTGATTTTTGACAAGGTGGCAATGACCACTCAATTGGAAAAGAATAGCCTTTCCAACAAATGGTGCTGGGAAAACTGGATCTCCATTTGCCCCAAAATTAGGAGGACCCCACCTCACACCATATACAAAAATCAAAGTGGATCAAAGACCTTAATAAGAGCTAGAACTATCAAACTCCTAGAACAAATTGTATGGAAGCATGTTCAGGACCTTGTATTAGGGAATGTTTCTTGGACTTTACACCCAAAGCACAAACAGTGAAAGAAAAAAGTTAAATGGGACCTCATCAAAATTAAAAACTTTTATTCTTTAAAAAACTTTATCATGAAAGTAAAACAACAATCTACACAATGGGAGAAAATATTTGGAAACCACATATCTGATAAAGGTTTAATATCCAGAATATATAAAGAAATCCTTTAATTTAACAACAAAAAGACATAGAACCAAATTAAAAAATGGCCAAAATGCTTGAATAGATATCTCTCCAGAGAAAACATACAAATGGCCACAAAACACATGAAAAGATGGTCAACATCATTAGTCATCACAGAAACTTAAATGAAAGCCACAATAAGACATAATTTCACACCCATTAGAATGGTTGCTATTTAAAAAAACTCACAGAAAATAACGTGTTAGAGAGGATGTGGAAAATAGAAAAACACTCATTCATTGCTGGTGGCAATGTAAAATGGTGCAGCCACTGTGGAAGAGAGTTTGGCATTTCCTCAGAATGCTAAGTAGAGAACTACTGTATAACTCAGCAATCTCACTCCTAGGTATATATCCAAAAGAAGGGAAAGCAGGGACTCAAGCAGATATTTGCATACTGATATTCATAGTGGCATTATTCACAATTGCCAAAAGATGGAAGCAACCCAAGCATCCATCAACCAATGAATGGATAAATAAAAGGTGGTATATGCATACAATGGAATATTATTCAGCCTAGTAAAAAGGAATGAAGTCCTGAGACATGCAATAATATGGATGAACCTTGAAGATATTAAGTTGAGTGAAATAAGCCAGACAGAAAAGGACAAATATTGTATGACCTCACTGATTTGAAACTAATAGAATAAGCAAACTCATAACGTTAGAATCTAGAATATAGCTTAGTAGGAGATGGGGTGGGGTAGGGAATGGGAAGTTAAGCCTTAATATGTACAGGGTTCTGGGGGTGGCTGTAGCTCAAGGGGTTGGGTACCTGCTTCCCATATACGAGGTCTGGGGTTCAATCCCAGTACCTCCTAAAAACAAAACATAACAAAACAAACAAATGAAAACACCAACTCTCATAGGGGAGCAGATGGAGCTCAGTGGTCATGTGCCTGTTTCCCATGTACAAGGTCCCGGGTTCAATCCCTGGAACCTCCTAAAAAAAAAGTGTACAGGATTCCTATTTGGAATGATGAAAATGTTTTGGTAATGGATGGTGGTGATGGTAGCCCAACATTGTGGATGCAATTAATAGCACTGAAATATATATTTGAATATGATTCAAAGGGGGAATGTTAGATTGTGTGTATATGTATATATATTTATAGGTAACAATAAAAATTTTTAAAAATCCATGGAACTACACTACACAAACAGTGAACCCTAAGTTAAACCATGGACTTTAATTAATTGTACAATTATAAAAATGTGGATTAGTCAGTTGTAACAAGTGTTCCACACCAATTCAAGGTGTTGCTGGTGGGGTGATGTATGGGAATCCTGTGTTTTATGCTTGGTTGCTCTGTAAACCCACAACTTCTCTAACAAAGAAAACAGAATCGAATTGTGTGTAAGGTTTTACATCCTATTCTATTCTCCAATAACATTTTTGTGAGCGTTTTCTCATGTCATCAAATAGCCTTCAATACCGTGGTCTTCAAAAGTAGCACAAAAATTACATCCCATTAAAGAGATGAGTTTAATTCAGAGAACCATTGTGGTTATTCTTGGCTATCTATGTTGTGTCTTCTTTTCACAATTGTGAATAACCCTGTAAAGAACATCCTTTTGCAGAAATATTTTTGCTTTTTATTGTTTTTAGGGATAGAATTTGTTTCATTAAGGACCAGATTTGGATTTTCTTTCTGTCATAAAAATCCAGAAATAGGCAATCCAGCATATAGTGGCCCCAGGCTAGCTCCAGCTTTCTGCTAGACCATCCCTAGAGTCTGGCCCTGTCCTCCTGACCTAAGAAGGAGCTCCAGCCATCATATCCATGCTCCAAACAGCTCAGCGAGGAGGATGTGGAAAGACGGGCAAGGTGTCTCTGAGGAAATTTCCTGGAAGCTGCCACACAACAAGTCTACTTGTATTCTATTTGCTAGCATATGCCACACCTACCTACTCGGAGGCTAGGAAACATAGTCTTAATTCTGAGTCCATCGGAATTGTTTCTCTTTTTTCCTAAGAAGAGACAGGGAGAATGGATATTTGGATCCACCTGGCAGTCTCTGTCACAGATTCCTATTAGTGAAGTTACTGGCTTAAAAGCTTGTCATTACCTTTTTTTATTTTTATTTTTTGAGGTACTGGAGGCCAGGGAATGAACCCAGACCCTATATGTGGGAAGCTGGCGCTCAGCCAGTGAGGCACATCGGCTTCCCTGAGTTGGTTTTTCGTTTGTTTTGCTTGTTTTTTTTTTTTTTTTCAGGAGGCCCTGGGAACCGAACCCAGGTCCTCCCATTTGGGAGGGGTCACTCAACCGCTTGAGCCACATCCGCTTCCTTTACTACCATTTGTAAGGCCATTAATATAGGTGGCTAAAGGCTTCCCAGAAATATTTGTCCACTTGGCTCCCTCTCCAATAGTGCATAAGGGTGTCTGCCATATCTAGCGCTTGCCAACATTTATTTATTTATATTTTTTAAGAGATACTTAGATTACATAAATGTTACACAAATGATACAGGGATTCCCATATGCTCCACCTCCCACACCTCCCACACCCTCCCACATGAACATCCTTCATTAGTGTGGCACATTCATTGCAATTGATAAACGTATCCTGAGGCTTTGCCATTAAGCATGGACCATAGTTCACATTGTAGTCTACACTCTCTCCCACACAGTTCTGCATGTTATGTGATGATATAAAATGGCCTATATCTATTGTTGCAATGTCACCCAGGATGATTCCCAAGTCCCGGAAAAGCCCCCGTATTACAACTGTTTTTCCCTCTCCCTGCCCAACATTTAGTATAACCATCAAAACTAAGTATTTGACAGTTTTATAGGAGAAAAATACAAACCATAATTATATTTGGATTTTTATGATTATTCGCAGGGCTACATTTTTCTTTTTGTATGTTTACTGGACATTTGCATTTCTTCTTTGGGAATTGTCTGTTTATGGCCTTAGCCCACTCTACACACGCAGCCATTGGGGGTATTATGCTGCTTGAAATGAGTGTATCCTGCAAGGGGAGGGGAAGGTGAATCTTTTCTTCTGATATGGAGGATTAAAAATAACAGTAACAAAAACAACAAAGTTCCTTAGGTTTATTAAAGGAAGCCCCACTGGAAAACAACACAGTGGTAAGTTGCTATTTGGCTTCCTCATGACTTAGGAAACCCAGGCTCATATCAGCTTTGTCTGGATGTATCAGGCAAACCAAAAATACTGGAAAACACCATCCACACAATTAACCATGGATGCTCCATATTCTCTGAAAACAGGCAGGTCAGTGCCAGCTTATCTCTTTCAAATGTGAGCTACCCTCAGAGTCAGGCTGATATATCTAATGGCCCTGGTTCTGTTTGCACAGTGGAGAGCTTGTGGGGCTCCTACCCAGTGCCAGCAATGGGAAGTGACGCACTCCAAAGGAGACTTGAGAAATTTTAGCTCCTCTCGCTTTCTGCTGCCTGTGTTTATGTGATACTGTCAACCAGAAGGTCTTTCTCTACATCTTTATTAAAATGTTCAAAGAGGAGGGGGGTGGAAATCTCAATATGCTTTCAACATTTGCATTTTGGCCTCACAGTTAAGCAGCTTTTAAGCTGCATGCAGTTCTGCTCTAACTTTTATTATAAGCAAAGTGTATGTATATTTTAGTTGTAGAGATCTGAGTACTTCCAACCTCCACTTCCAGCCGATCTTGCCAGCTTACAAAGTGTAATGGCAGAAAAAATGGGGTTCACTAACAACACAGGGGTTGCACTTTGCAGTTCTTACTCAGGGTCCCTTGCAGTGTGGGTGAGAATAAAACACCCTGATCTGTTTGCTGCGGTGGTGGACAGCAGTGCACTGACCCAAATGAGTTGATTTTTATGATGAGTATATATTTAATATAGAAAAATATTTCTAGAAGTGGGTGAATCCTTTGGTCAGTCACTTGATCACCCACAGAGTCATCTGACCTTGAACTGCATCTAACCCCAACCCCGCTGTAATGGTTAAGCTAATGTGTCAACTCAGCCAGATTGGGTAATTGTGCCCAGTTGTTTGGCCAGGCAAGCACTGGGCTAACTGTAACACAAGGACATCTATGGGCTTTAGTCATCAGTGAGTTTACTGCATAGATGGCTGATTACATCTATATCAACCAGGGAGATTGCTGTCAGCAATGAGTGATTCAGTTGAATGCCTTAAAAGGGGAAGTGATTTCAGCATTCAGAGAGAATTTTCCAGCTCGTTTTTGGACATCCAACGTGTCCTAGAAACTCATCAAGGACCTCTATCGGAGTCCCTGGTTTGCAGCCTGGCTGCAGAATCAGGACTTGTGCATCTCCATGATCACATGAGAGAATTTTATAAAATCTCATACTATTTACAGGTATCTCCTGTTGATCCTGTTTCCCTAGAGAACCCTGACTAATATACCCACCATGTGATAAGTCTTCATGACAGGAACCTGGGCAACCCACAGATGATAGTTGTTTATCCATTTCTAAAGGTAACTGACTGGGTTGGCTTTAAAATGGGTAATTTCAGTTGTGATTGGAATAATGAAGTAAATCATAATATAAAATTTCTAAAGAAATGAAAGAAAAGCTTATATTTTGATAGTAAAAATTTTATTTTAGAGTTGCTTTTTAAATTCTTCTATACCCTATAATATTTATTTTACAGTAAATTATGTACAATTGATGTTTTGGGATTTTCAGGTATGTGTGACTAAATACCCATCATTCACGTTAAACTGGGAAAGGTATAAAATTTCTAATGAATTAGATACTTCTGAAACAATCTCAGACATATTTTGGTAGGAATTGCTACAATATTTAAACATTTCAATGATAACCAGGTATTAAACAGCACTCTGTTTCTGCTTTCTGAACCTTTGCTATATGCTTTTCTCTTCTGTCTATAAAGCCCCCAAATCAAACCTTGTTCTCTTGACTCTTCTAAAGAGCAAAGCTGTTTCCCAGTTGATTAATAGGTCAGGTCTTACAGAATAAGACTGTACTTCTCTGCTCTAATATTGACTTTTTGTTCCAGACTGACAAAATCATTTAATTTTTCAATTTCTAGATCTCTATATTAAGAAGCAGGTCACAGAGAGCTTAAAAGAATTACATTGTTCTGGTATTTGAATTATTAAAATTAAATCATATTACATGACCTTTAAAACATTTTTTTTTTCTATATCCTAGAATACTTTGAAGTTGTTCAGAATTCTCTAGCTGCACATAATAGCAAGTGCCCAGACATGGTGAAACAGGCTTCCAGTGTTGTGGTGGAGATGCTGAAAAGCCTGATATGGACTTGAATTTCTCACCATAACTCACATTGCCTCAAGTTAAGTTCTGCTGCCTTGCTGTGACTTACGGAGGCATAGCACTACCCAAGAATCTCGATCATTTACCAGTCACGTCACCACCATGTAAGGTCCCAGCTTTTAGTAGATGTTTCTCAGTTGGCTGAGGATGGAGATAAGAGACAGAGTTGTTGGATTCCACAGCTGGAAGCTCAAGGAGGGCAGAGGAGAGTCGGTGTCATCAAGGGGCACCATCGCATCTCCTAGAGAAGGAGAAGGCACAAAAAGAGGGAGAGACGGACCTGGATATCTCTTGGCTGCTAAATGTGCAGGCTTTGGTCTACTGCAGCCAGGCTGTAGTCCTGGGAGCCTCTCAGGAGCTGAGCACAAGTATCTTTCACACGAGACTATTTTTCCTCTTGTACCTGAAAGTCTTATGTATAGTTATTGCTTTGAGTATGGTTTCAAATCAAAGTAGAAGAGGTTCTTATCAGTAGGCTGGAGAGTTCTATTGAAAGGAAGAATGTGGAAGAAGAAAATAAGATATAATTAAAGGATATAAAATTATAGCTCTCATTGATTCCTTGAAGAGTGAACAAATATCTGTCTTGGGAAATAGCGCCTCAATAGCCACCCATAATTGTGTACTTAATGAGTCATAGGAAAAAAAAGAGGGCTTAAGAAGCAATTTCTTAGGAGACCAAATGTTAAAGAAAGGTCAAGAGGGCACTTCTGGAACTGTCTGAGGACCTACTTGGGGAAATGAGAATTTTTCTAGCTATAAAGGGACCTGAGACATAGAAACTCATGTTCAGACTTTCTCAATCATTTCTCACCATTTTGCCCCTTCCTTGGTTTCCCAAGATTTATTTTGATAATAAACTTCACCAGTAGGGGTGTCATTTCCCTAAATATCCCTTCCTAAATGGCAAAGGTCACCTGATAGTTACCAAGGGTCAAATGGAAATTTCTGTATCTTGGCAGATGTTTTTTCTGGGGTGGCTCTCTCCTGGGAGACTCAAATAATGAGTGGGACAGTTACAGCACTTACGAGGCAGGATAGAACAAGGACCTATGGAGGAGAGGCAGAAACCCTAAAAAATTTCCACATAAAACCACCCATAACTGGAACAGCATCCTCCTGGACTCACGTAAGCAAGTTATCAGAAAGCAGTTGGTGCTGGCTGATGTGCACAAATAAGTCATGGGAAGGCAGCTTGCAGCTTTCACCCAGCAGAAAAAGGAGAAAAGCAGAAAATTCCCATACTACCTACCTATTTTCATAAGCCCCTCATGCAGCAAACTACAGCAGGGCTCAAAAGCAACAGCTAGGAGCCAATCACCAACGGACAGCAACCCCTAGCCCCCAAGAGAGTCAAATCACCGAAAGAATTTCCCTGCTTTGTCTGAAATGTGCCAACCGGCGCAGACCCTGGAGTCCCGTACTCCCATAAAATGGGACCCCAGGGCCCCAGGGCAGAACTTCGCAGTTTTCTCCCTTGAGAATGCCTGCCTTACACTTTAAAGGCATACTTCTGGGAAGCGGCTGTGGCTCAATTGGTGGGGCTCCCATTTGCCATGTGGGAGGCCCCGGGTTCGGTTCCCGGGGCCTCCTGGTGAAGGCAAGCCCGCCCACACGGCGTGGTTAGCTGACCCAGCGAGCACAAGCAGCAAGGGGGGGATAAATGAATAAATAAATAAAATCTTTGAAAAAAAAATAAAGGTATACTTCTGTTCTCTTGCTTTACTCCCCAAATTCTTTGCTTGCCTGATTTATTTGTGGCTCGTTACATCAAATGGAGGATCATCTAGTAGGTGGGACCCTGTATAGATACATTTGAAAAGAAAGCTATTGTGAGACGAAATCCAAGGCAGATAGGCTATTATAAGTGTAACACTACCATGACTTATCCTGAGGAAAATGTGACATCACCTGGGCTTATCCCAAGGAAAGAGTAACGTTACTATGGCTTATCCCAAAGACAGTGTAACATTACTATCTTGGCTTATGCAGAGGAAAGGATGACACCACCTTAGCCTTACCTGAGGAAAATCACTCTGGGAAGCAAGTCCATATGAGAAAAGCTGTTTAAAAAAATGTCATGGACATAAGGATAAGATTTGTTTAAAAGACTTATGACCTTTAATTCTGACATTTCTTAGTTTCAGTTTGGCAAAAGCTGTTCTTCCCCAATATTCAGAAGTTTGCTAAAAATATTTCCCTCAAGTTTTGCTTTTTATTCAGAGTTAGGCCTCTGAAATTCTAAGGTCTGATGTCAACAATTTGAAGGTATCCTGACTTAAAATGTGTTGTGCTTTGATTTTATGTTTCAAAGAAACAAATAGAATGACAGCCAAAGCAATGTTCTATTCTTTAAAACACATGTTTTTCTACAAAGCTGTTAACAAAACAAATGGTAACTGCAATAATTATTCAATTACTGGACTCCCAATTTCTGAATGATTTCAGACAAATTATTTTGATCATTTGGAAATTGTGGTATTGTTCCCAAAGTAATTGCAACCTTTAATCTGGACAATTATGTCCCTCTTCTATAAAACTTTGCCAAAAACAAAAGGATCAATAAAAAGTTAATCCTTGTGATTAAAAGAATCAGAATTTTGTCTTTTCTTTGATCCAGCATCTCTATATTACTCCCAATACCAATAGCCATGGATACCTATTCAGTATTTTTCATATACATTTATATGTCCTTGTTTCATCTCCTTATTGACTCTGTGAGTTAGGTATTATCTCCATCTTACAGATGAGGGAATCGAGATCCAGGGAAATGAAATGAATTGCCCAATTCTTTCAGTACACCAATTCAACCTAAATATCTAGGAAATGTAGAAAATTGTGTGACAATGAAAAATTGTGTTAGATTCAGTATCTTATTTTAAATCATATAGAATATATTTTAAACAAGCATTGGAATTTAGCTGTAATCCTACTTCCCATATTTATTGAGTTTATAAGTTTTAAAATTGTTTAGGATAAAAGACCGAGACTTTAAGTCATCAAATCTAGCTTGTCTTCAGACAGTAGTTGATTTAAGGCATATTTGATATGAGAAATTCTAATATACTTCTAAACTTCTAATATTCAACTAACTTGCTAAAAAATATTTTTAAGAGCAGAAATCCTATTGCTGCTGTAATAAATGACCACAAACCTAGTGGCTTTAAACAACACAAATTTATTATCTTATTGTTCTGAAGGTCAGATGTCTGAAATTGGCCTTCCTAGGCTAGACTTAAGTTGTCGGCAGGCCTGCACTCCTTTCTGGAGGCTCTAGGGGGAAATCGGTTTTCTGGCCTCTTCTAGCTTCTACAGCCTGCCTGTATTCCTTGGCTGATGGCCCAACTCCTCCTTCTTTAAACCCAGCCTTGTCAGGATGAGTCCTTCTCACTTTGCCATCTGCCTGGTTCTCTCTTTTGCTTCCCTCTTCCACTTATAAGGACCCTTGATTACATTGGAGCCACCTGTATAATCCAGGGTCCTCTCCCCACCACAAGGCCAGGTGATTAATACCCTTAATTCAAGCCACAACTTTATCTCCTCTTTGCCATGTAACCTAACAGATTCACAGGGCCCAGGGATTAGGGCTGCACATCTTTGGGGCTGTTATTCTGTCTACCACAGATCCCTTTTCAGTTGGTTTCATCTTTCCTGGTCATCTTTTTTACTGATCATTTTACTTAGGGATTTCCTTGGAGTATCAGAAAAGCTGGATTCTAAACCTAGCTATGTCTATGGGTCTCATAGAAACATTGCTTTTTATGGAAAATTGAATATTTAATTGAATATTCAAGTGAACTGAACTGCCATTTTTTTCAGAAATTTAGTATATATTAGGCATTTATAGCACTTTGTGTTGCAGTGAGGGAGATTTGTGTGGTAAAATAGGTAGTTAAAAATGTCACCAAGTCCAAGAAACACCTAGTGATCATAGGAAGTATACAGAGCATTTAGAGAAGATACTGCCTTTATCTTTCTATTTTAAGGCCATTTATAATAAGTTGTCTGTATAAATAGGATCAGTTCAGTGATCATTATATAAGAAAGAAATGATAGCTTATATAGCTGTAATTTAATTCATATTGATCATAAAAACACCAAAGTTGTTCTTTTACTATCTCATTCTTACTTACTGTGTTGCTTTATTCATAATTGTAAAAAACACTTTTACAACCTTTATTATTATTATAATGCTTTAAATGAAATCACTTTAAAACCCACAATGGTTCATAAGATGAATTGGAATTATTTTTACAAACCAATCTCTTTGAAAATGTTAAATTGTTGACCAGAACTGATAAATTTGCCAATATAGGCCTATTACCAATGATATAAACCATTTACAGTCTAGTATTTATACTAGCAATCATTCAGTTTGTTTCTGCATTTAGGATCTGTCATTTCGGTGGAATGGAAATGAAAATCGTGTCCATGGTTTTGTTTCTCTCAGAGTATGTGAAACTTTCTAAATTAACTCAGAAATGGATTCAGTTTATCCTGGAAAAGTCTGGCCTTTATTTTTTTTGGAGGTTATTCAGTGTTATAGAGACAACAGAGCTTTTGAAGTAAGCAAAATGGCCAGATGGAGAAAAAACAGATAGGAATAAATGGTATTCTCTGAGAGCTGTCAGAAATTAGGATAGGGAATGGCTGAAGAGTCTACTTTTCCAGAAACATGGGGTGTGGACTTCTTCTTAGAAACTGAACTAATGAAGACACATCTTCAGCCCTGAGATCTGCCAGTTGTTTGGTGTAGAGTCAGCACAAGTGCAAAGATGAGGCTGCCTGTTAGCACATTACTTTAAAATTCCACGTTTCCATGTTTTACTCATCTTTCACAGGAAAAATATTTGGAGGCTATTTCAATATAGAAATAATGATCATTGCCTGCCAAAATACAGTCACTTCTTAAAAAGTGGCCCCTGTTTTAGTTTGCCAAAGGGCGGCCAATGCAAAGTACCAGAAATCTGCTGGCTTTTTATAATGGGAATTTATTTGGGGCAAAAGCTTACCATTCCAAGGCCATGAAATGTCCACATCAGAGATCCCAGCATGTTACCACATGGTAAAGCCTTTCTGCTGAGATTTCAGCCTCCCCCTCCAGAATCTACTGTCTCTTGGAGCTCAGCTATGAGCAACAAGGCATAGGGCTTGTCTCTTAGGGCTTCTCTCCTTGCAACTCAGCTGTGGGCAAAACTGGAGTCTTTTTTCTCACATGGCAGACTCAAACATAGCAGTTCTCTTTTTTCCTATGTCTGTCCGTGTGAGTTCGTTTATATCAGACCCAGCAAGGGGACTTAGGAACCTGAGTCACGCCTCACTGATGTAGTCCAATCAAAAGCCCTAAAGAGATCTTATCAAGTAACCTAATCAAAGGTTCCTCAACTGAATTTAATGCAATCAAAGTATATAACACCCAGAGGAATAGATTAGTTTACAAACATAATCATTCTCTTTTTGGGATTCATAAAATAATCTCAAACTGTCACAGTCCTTATTGAAGATGAAAGCACAAACTTAATCATTTTTCTTTTTAACTCTATAAGCCATTCTCTTATTCTATATTTTAAATAATTCCAGGGTTTGGGTTCCTTTCAGAAGGAAGTTCACAGGAATAATTAGATATAGCCATTGGAAAAGAATTGTCATATCAAAGCCAGCAATATTCCAGCAGACACTGTCATAACTTTACCCTAAAAATATTGTTTCAAAGGTTCTGAAATATATAAAACCATCTATAATTACTTTCCTTCCCCAAAAGAGACATCTGATTTTTTTTTTTCCCTGTTGTGTAACTGCTGATAGCCACAATTCCCCTTTCCTTCTTCCTTTTGGATGAAGTAGCCTCGATATTTTCCCTCCAGGGTAATTCAAGGACAGACTTGGCTTATGCGTACAATTTGCATATTCTGCAGTTAGTTTGCATGCTTTTCATGATTCTATCATTTTAAATAACTGAGTTGACTGAATATGCATTTTTAAGTCTTTATGGATACACAAGATTCACATTTACCACAATGACTTTCCCTATAATTTATACAGGAAGGGAGCCTTGTCTTCTTTTATTCATGTTTCACTAATTTCAGGCCCACCAGCCCCCCTTCTGATTACAAGGAAGGGGGCTTGGCTTACTCTATCAGTGATATGGCAGGTATCTGATTCAGTGAGCAGGAACTCTCTGCAAAGAAGACAGTTGTGCCGGGACTTACTGGCTGGCCTTCAATGATCTGGAAAATAGTTCAGAGGTTACTTTCCAATGTGATAGGATTATTCTACCAGGTAGCCAATTTTCTGTACTTGTACAAAAGTAAATTTGCCCAGAAATGAAAATTTAATTTCCCTGAACTCAGTTATTTAAAGTAATAGACTTTCGCAAAGTGACATAGTTAATGAATAACCTGGTCATTCCTTCCATATGCAGAGGGCTTAGCCAGTAGTTGATGTTACCTGCTACTTTAATTCTCACAACATCCCCTCACTGGTCCCATTTTACAGGAAAAGAATCCAGACTTCAGGAATTTCAATGACTTCCTTGAAGTCACATGAATAATGGGCCACGGTAGGATTTGAACCCCAGTCTGTCGGGTCTCCAAGGCTTACTTGCCCTGCTATTAAACTCCCTTTTCTTACCTGGAGCTGTGGCCTGTTGATCAATTCTGCACATCATCAAATTAGAGCAAAGATTAATTTGCTAACATTAGTTAGCAAATATTAATTCAAATTATTTCATTTTCACTTTTTTCTAAATTAAATAAATGTTTCAAATTAGAGCAAAGACTCTATATTAATTCAAATGATTTCATCCTCACTTTCTTTTTCTAAATTAAATAAACATTCACATTATCAGGGGAAAACATTGATCTACTGAGTACTATGTGCCAGGCCTTCTGCTCGATATTTCCACATACTTTATCTTGTTTACATGTAATAATAGCTTGCAGGCAAGCATTATTATCTCCTTACTTCCTTTATATACTTACTATAGGTAAGGAGATTGTTATCATGAGAGTAAGCTGCCCATGGTCACATGGCTAATAGGGGCCCCTACCCACCATGCAGCACCTCCAACCCCCGCTGATGGCCTTGACACGTCACTGCAGACCTTGGGGAGGTTCTGCCACAGTATGACTGAGTGTGTAGAGAAGGCGAGGGACAGAGGCAAGTGTGCATCAGTCACTCAAGAAGCTTTATACTGTGAAGAGCCCAGAAGACCCTGGGGAGGAGTCACTAGAAGAGGAGGCAGAGAAAATGGAGTTTGCTTCCAGCAGAGGCTGGAAATAGAGGAAGGAGAATTGGACAGACTGGAGGTGCTGGTAGAGGTGGTCTTGGGAGGAATAGGACCTCGAGAGCATATGGGGCTCTCGCTAGTGCTTCCTACTCTTAGGACCTAGTTTCAGTAGCTTGGTGTGATAACGTTTGGAGATGACTGATAAACTTCTAAGAAAACTGAGACCCAAGTTGTTCTTCTAGGGTGTGAGAATCTTGTAAAATAGATAAGAATTTTTAAAAAACTATTTCTTCTGGTCTCTAGCAAAAATATCATTGCTCTTATGATAATTGATATTTTGCATTATAGGCTGGCAATGGTTTTTATCAGACTTGCCCAAAATTTGGCTTCCCCCAGAACATGAATTCAAAGAACCATCCCTTCTCTAGATGTCTTGAGGTAAAGAATCTGTCTTGAGTTCTCTTAGTTATTTCCATATTTAAAGGTAGGATTATATTGATCAGATTGGCTCTCCCTAAATTGGTGAAAAATTAGGGAGAAATCTTCCAGATGGAACTTTGAGAAGTCACAATAAGATATAAAAAATTAAAACTCTGTTTTTAAAGCTTTCCCTATTTTAATATCATCCTTCAGATGGCAGGAAATATTAATGGCTCTGTGCAGTGTATGAGGATGTATACTTTGGCATTCTCAATCTTAATTGTTGACATTACTGTGACACCTCATTTAATTCTTTTTCATTTAATACTTGTTTACTAAAAATGTTCTTGATGTGTGTTTTAGTTTCCTGGTTACTAAAGCAAACACCATGCAGTGAATTGGCTTAAACAACAGGAATTTATTGGCTCATGGTTTTGAGGCTAGGAGAAGTCCAAAATCAAGGACTCCCAGAAGACTGTGGCATTCTGGGGCTGGCTGCAGCGCTCCTTGGTCCTTGGCCCTTGGCTTTTCTGTCACATGGCAATACACATGGTGGCCTCTCCTGGCTTCTCAGTTCCAATGATTTTCAGCTTCTTCCCATGACTCTCTCCCTTTGTGTCTGAATTTCACTCTGCTTATAAGGGACTCCAAGATTAGGATTAAGACCCATCCTGATTGACTTGGGCCACACCTGAACTAAAGTAACCTCATCAAAAGGTCCTATTTACAACGGGCTCACACCCACAGGAATGGATTAAAATTAAGAACATGTTTCTCTGGGTTACATAGCTCCAAGCCACTACAATGTGTAAATTAAAAATCATTCAGAAACAGAAACTACACCAAAGGTGCAAATAAATAAAACCTGCCTTCTTATCAAAGTATGGAAGCTGCCCATACATTTTACACTTTAGATCAGGCAAGATGTGCTGGAGAGATGATGTAAAACAGATTATACTGGGTCTCTAACTTTGCCCTCATCGGTTCAGGTTCCTCTGTTCTTATTTATTGCTTTGGTTCAGCAAAGTACAGCCTCTGCCCTCAAGGGGTTTTCAGTATAAATTCAAGTTATTAGATACAAAGACAGAGCCATTTCCTCCTCTGACCTTGTCTCTTTTTGAAGGGGGCAGGGCTAAAGAGGGATTGTAAGTGTGTGGTGTTGTTAGAGGGTCCCCCTTAAGAGGTCTGCAATGATTGACAGGTCATAAGACCGTGAATCAATACCCCTGTGACATAAATTGAAGACAGGCAGCCTCCAGCCATAACCCACCTGACCGATTGAGCAAGCCAATGCCCTACAGGCAGCCCATCCCCTCCCAAGAATAAACAAAGTAGAGCAGATAAGGGCCATCACCCTCTCTAGGCCCAAGCACCACCAACCCCTCCCACATTCCAAGACCTCCTAACCCACTTCCCCCTGACCATTTGGCCCCAGGCTGTACTCGGTTTCCCCACCTATTGATGTACTGCATAAAGCCATATCCATCACCCTCTGGGCGCGGGCTGAAATCTCTCTTCAAACCTCCTCCATTGGGAGAGCTTCCAAATAAACTTTCTGCCTGCAATCATCAGGCTCTGTGTCCCAGTGAGCGCCATTTTTCACTAACAGGTGTACATTTACGTCTATCTAGATATCAATCTATCTATCTAATTCTGAGGGTAAAAACGATGCAAAATTACCAAATGTTGCCCCAGTGAATGCCACAGTTTCTTCTTCCGAGCTCCCCAAACCTCCTAGCTCCCCATTGAGGAATGTAGCTATGGCTTAATAAGGCCGAGGAGTGACCAGGCCACAGTTTCAGGAGTGGTGCCATGGTGGAAAGCACGGGCAGCCTGGACTGGGGCAAACATATTGTGCATCTCTATATTCCGAGCTGCTGTCACGGGGGGAGACACAGGCATCTCTTTCTCCATTTTCTTCCTTTAGATTCGTAGTCCCCCAACTTCACTCCCCTCTTTCTCCTGGTTTCCTCCTTCAGTTTCTTGTTATTATGACATAATCTTGCAATAAAAGATCATTATCTTGTTTTCATACTTGGCTTTCTTTCTACCCCCTGCTGTTTTTTTTTTTTTTTTTTTTTTGCTGTCTGTGTCCATTTGCTGTGTGATCTTCTAAATCTGTTTTCTTTTTGTCTTCTCTTCCCATTTTTCTCCTCTAGGCTTCACTGGAATCCTGGGGACCTCCACTGTGGGAGAGAAGTACCCTATCGCTTGCGCCACCTCAGTTCCTGGTCTCCGTTGTGTCTTGCCTTGACTCTCCCCTGCATCTCTCTTTTTTTTTTTTTTTTTTTTGCGTCAGCATCTTGCTGTGATGCTCCCCACGTGGGCCGGGCACACCTTTAACCAGGAGGCCCCAGGGATCAAACCCAGGTCCTCCCACGTGGTAGATGGAAGCCCAATCGCTTGAGCCACATCCACTTCCCTTGACACTCTTTTAACTCCTCAACACTCCCTATAGCTTTTTGGAATTCAACTTAGCTGGAATACCTAAACCCTGGCAAGTGTATCTTTTTTTTTTTTTTTTTTAATCAAAGAGGCTAAAAGTTCAATTTTGACTTAGAGGTATACTGCCTAAGATTATTAACTGCCTCCCTCCTTTTTTAAAGGAGACAACTTAGATGGACAGAGAGTAAGTGGCTTGTCCAAGAAAGCAGGGCCACTAATGCAATTTAATTTGGAAAGTACTACATTTCTCAAATACTAACTTGTTCATTATCAGTGATTTATCTTGCCTTGAATATCACCTCTTTGATTAAGAAATGATTAATTTCCTCTATTTAGTCTGAATCCAAGATCTACTTATGTACATAGGAAGTTGGGTGTCTGGAGAACAGGGCTTAGTTGAGTTAGGAAGTGTAAATATATGCACAGATCAAATAAAAAACTATTTTGTTCTATCAAACTATCTTCATATCTGTGACAAAGAACTCATAATTTAGCACATTGAAGAGATTTCTCCACTAGAAATAATCATACTGACAGATTTGGGTTTTCAATGATTCCTTTCTGAACTTGCAGAGGTTCCTCAAGCCACTTTAATAAATCCAGATTCTGAGGAGAATACCAATATCACCACATCTTTCTCTTTATATCCCCCTTGCACCTTGCATTCCCCATTCCTACTCCCCATTTTCTAAAATTTGAACTCTCTCTCTCTCTTTCTGCAGTTTTTTTCCCTCAGCAATGTTCAGATATCTTTGACACAGAGTTCAGCGACATTTCAGTCTCTCAGGCTGTTCAAGCTACCAAAACGTTCTACCTTGGCCTGGATGTGATGGGAGGCAAAATTGTCTTTCCCAACGGCTTTGTTGCTCTTTGGCACACTCTGGGATTCATAAAAGATATCAGTGAAGATTTGCCAGCTGTTTACATTGAATGTAACAAAGTCATGAATATTAAAAGGAGTAAAAAATGAACACCTTTGTTTATTATTGTATTTAACTGTTTTCCTACAGCGGTTTATGCCGTTTCAGATAATCAAGTGATATGAGGTCATATCCTTTCCAGAGTTTGAATGCCAGGCAAATGGTGTGTCCAAAGATGTATCAGCCTAGTTCTTAGTGCAGTAAACTCACAGGAACACAGGGATCCATTGACCCCAAAGTAACTTTTGTTTGTTAGAAATTACTGAAGTAAACTTTAAAATAATCTAATCCATTTTTAGCACGTAATGAATGTTCAAGTGTTATCCTCCTTGCAAAATCAAAATCTGCTGCCTATTAGGTTCATGTGGAATTTGCAATGCTACCACTATGATTTCAAGCCCAAAGTCCCAAATCAAAGTAAAGTCAAGCATTCAATGTGCATGGAAAGGATCCCCTTTATCTCTAGATCACTGTCAAGATTAGATAAAACACATGGTCTGGTGAACTGGGTTCTAGTTCTGGTTTCATCAATTGTCTTTGCCAATCACTTAAACTATTTAAGCCTCAGTGTTCTTACCTGTAAAATAAAAGAATTAAACATAATTTATTTAAGGTCCAGTAAAATGCTACAAAAATCTATAAGTAATTTTTTCACTCTTATTCCAAGTAGCTGATAACTTTCTGTTTCTACCTTTCAAGCAATGAACTCATAGCATGGGAGCTTAAATAATATCTTACTCCTGAGTTGAAGAATGAGATTAATTAAAAACATTACTTTTTAAATTGACAAGCTCAGGCATTTTCATATAGCTTTCATTGATTTGTACCACTGGGTAAATAAGAAGAAATAATGAGTATTTTTAATAAATATCAGATCAATTAAATAAGAATTTCTAGAAATCAGGCTGGGCATAGGTATTTTCAAAAACTCTCCATATATATTATATGCAATTTGCCATATAGGCATTCTTATCTTTACTTTTCACATTTTAGGTGAAGCACATTGTGCAAATATGTATCCAGACCAAATAATGGTTCCACTGAGCTAACTCATACAGGAGGAAAAATATTTGAATTTCTGAAAAAAATGGCTAACACTAGATCTTTGAGAAAGAAAAAGCTCAACTGAATGTAAAATCTGCCCTCCATTTTCTTGCTAAAGCACAAAATCACGATAAGGATAAAGATAGAGCAAATGGAAGGATGTAGCCAGATTTGGTTTTAGATTTTTTTTTAGGAGATACCAGGGATTGAACCCAGGACTTCTTACATGTGAAACAGAAGCTCAACCACTGAGCTACACCTGCTTCTTTAGTTTTAGATTTTTTTGTTTGTATGTGTTTTATATTTTAAAGAAATGTCATCAGGTTTTTAATTTCTTTGTGATGTTTAGATGCACTGAACCATCCTGATACACACTAAGTTAATTATATTAGAGAATAAGGTGCATGGCCTAACCACTAATTTGTTGCCACAGAAACAGACAGCATATAAACTGGATTTCCTAAGACTACCAATTCCATATAATTTTATTCTTTTCAATAAATCCATTAATGAAATCTACATATGTGATTTGATTCAATCATTTTCTTAGCCATCTACAAATACATATGTGATATGTGTGTGCATTTGTGTATCAGGGGAAAAATCATCCTTTATTCATCATGTTTTTCATTAGAAAAATAATTTAGGTCCAGGTGCCCCTTATACATTCCTTGTACCAGCGAATTTTGCAATAGGTCTCTTGTGACCACATCAGCTAATCAGAAAAGAGTTCGTAACATATCCCTGGTACTGTAGATGGAATTATGTACCCCAACAAAGACATGGTCTTAATCTTAATCCATGTTCCTGTGGGGATGAGCCTATTTGTAAATAGGGGAATATGTTAATAGGAGTCAGGGTGTGGATTCATTTGTGAATTGGATCTTTGAACTTATTTAGGTGTGGTCAAACCAAAGGGCAGGCCTTAATCCATAAAATGGGGATCCTTTTTAAGAGAGGATATTTGGATTCAGTCAGTGGAGCTGGAAGCTGAAAGTCAACAGAAACCAGAAATCAGTGGTAACTGGAAGAACAGACACAATGAGAAAGAGATCGTCATGTGACAGGAGGCAGAGATGCAAGCCAAGGAACTCCAAGGATTGCAACAAGCCAGCACTGAGAAACTACAGTTTTCATGGAGAAATCATAGCCTTTCTGAAACCTTGATTTGTGACTTCTGGCCTCTATAACTGTGAGCCAGTAAATTCTTGTTGTTGAAGACAACCCATTATGTAGCATTTGTCATAGCAGCCCTGGCAAACCATGACACTTGAGAAACACTGGATTCCAACACTCTTGGTGCTTGGAGAATGGTTTGGCATGCCTCTCATATACTCACAATAACATTAGTGAGAGCATTGCATTGAAATCCTGTCCAGATCAGCTTAATTTTAGCAATATTGTTATTGTTAAATCACATTTATTCAAAGTTCAATATTTATGATAGAGCCTTCTTAATACAGCATGCTTAAATATATTATTGGGTTATTATGCAGCATTCTCGAAAGATACATTTTTCCAAGTACATTTTTATCCTGAAAATAATTTATTATTAACTTATATTTGAGCTGTGACTGACTGATAATTTGTTTTTAAGTAGAGATTATTTTTTGTAATTATCAGGAGTACTAATTTGATTTAGATTGGCATTGAACATGTTTGGTGGATTTTCTTGTCAAATAAAGTATATTCTTGTAGTTCCTCACTGAACCACTTATTCAAATAAATTCTCCAAACTTACAATTTTTGGAATTTGCACTCTCCTTTTCATCATCTGTAACTTGGAATTTGTAATCTATATTTTGTAACTGTAAGGATTTAAATGAAAACATTCCTGTTGCTGAAGTAAATACTTTTTCTTAAATATTTAAAATGCTAAAATGGCCTATATTCACTAGTAGCAAAAATTTCAATATAGTAATTTTATTAAGTAAATCCCTTTGAGATTTGAATGGCACAGTTACCATAATACATTTACCTTTAAATACCTTTAAATATATTTCTGTGTTAAAGAGGTTTGAAGACAACTTTAATGTTACTTATTAAACATGGACAATATAAAGAGAGAAGAGGAAGATTTGATAAATATGATTGGCAAACCTGAACTAACTGCAACTGCAAATTCACATTTTAAAAGCTCACATGAAAATTCACAAATATTGACCATATACTCAGTCATAATGCAAATATCAACAAATTTCCAAGAATTGGGAAAAAAAAAAATACAAAGGATGCTCCCTGACAATGCAATTAAGCTATAAATCAAGAACAAAAGATAACTAGAAAATCCCTGCAAGTTTGGAAAATACGAAATATGCTTCTAAATAATTCTTAAGACAAAAGAGAAGTCATAATGGAAATTAGAAAATAATTTTGAATTATGATAACCAAAATACTATATAACAAAACTTATAGGATGCAGCTAAAGTAGTATGTAAAGGCAAACTTATAGAATTTCTGATAAAGAAAAAAAACTAGTATAAGTATGTCCCCTATATTGCATGATACATACTTATACTAAAAAATTATTCATTGTTTATCTAAAATTCAAATTTAATAGGATGTTCTGTATTTTCATTTGCTAAATCTGGCAAATGAACCTCAGCACAGCTGCATCTCTTTCGTCCCACTTCAGGAGTGATGTATGGTCACTTTCCAAGCTCAGATCATTATTCCAGTGCTGTGGTGCTTCAATTTTCTTGAGAGTGATTTCAGTATCAATCTTCCAGTTTGCCCACCAGGAAAGGTTGCAATTTCAAGCTCTCCAATAGTCCCATGGAAGATATTTTCACCTAGTTAAATGGGACGGCTGCTGAAAAGGTTGGCAGGGACTCACAGAATGGCGGCTGCTTTCAAAAAAAACAAAAACAAAAACAAAAAAACCTACAAACAAAAAACAACAACAAAAATTCCCTCTTCACAAAGTCCTCTCTTTGGCTTCAAGAGTTGAGCAGGCAGTTCTTGAAGATGCCTGCAGGATCTTCTGGTTTTGGTGTTTGACGTCTATCATTACTATTGAGAGCTGGAATGTGCTTACTGAAGATTTCTTCACTTAAGCAGCTCTGAAAAGTCTAATACACTAATTGAGCTGGTTTTCTATCAATCTAATTTTAGAAGTTTACTCATTGTACTTAGTTCTCTGAAGGATATTAACCAAACCTTCTCAGTTTTGCTTACAGGAATAAGATAATGTCTCAAAGCAGTACTAGATAAAATGGTGTCAGGTGCACCTTATGACCCAGTAAATCTGTAACTTTTCTCAGAGACAAAAAGCTTGCTATCTTTGAGTGGTCAGCTGAGAAAGGAGTCATGCAGAACTTGCTAAACTGTGGTTAACTAGCTGCTGAAACCAAGGACAGGTTTGGCATGCTTGAGACAACACAGGACTGAGAAGTTGCACGTACCCTCCTCACAAGACCCCTGGCATCACTTTTTTTTTTCTCTTGTTTTCCTTCTCATTTACCCCTTTTCTTTGCCTATAAAAACTCTAGCTCCCATTCTCACCTTGAACTGATTTTGGGAAAATTCCCCCAGTTCCTTGCTTGTGCACTCACAGTAAATCACCTTCTTCTGGGAGATGGTTTCTCCAATAGGCGGGCCAGTCTACTGGAAATAGCTGTGCTTATGGTAACATTATGCTAAATGTATAATTAATTGTCCAAACTAGGACTTTGGGGGAGTAAAAGATAGCACTATTATGAATAATTATGCCAAGGCAATAGATGTGTTGGGGGGTTGAATCATGTTCCCCCCCAAAAAAAGACAGGTTCAAATCCATGTTCCTGTGCGTGTGAACCCATTTTGTAAAGAGCAAATTTCAAGATGTTCTTTTAGTTTGCTAAAAGTACTTGGTAGCAATGTAGCAGAAATGTTTTGGCTTTTATAATGAGAATTTATCAAGTTAAAAGCTGTCTTCGTTTGCCAAAGGGCTGCCAATGCAAAGTACCAGAAATGGGTTGGCTTTTATAATGGGAAATTTATTTGGGGAAAAGCTTACAGTTCCAAGGTCATGAAATGTCCATATCAAGGCAACATCAGAGATGCTTTCTCACAAAAGTCAGCTACTATTGATCCTAGCGTCCTGCCATGTGGCAAAGATGGCCCCTGATCTCTTTCCAGGCCTCTTCTATCAGTGTTGGCTGCTCTCACATAACAGGATCAATATAATATGGTGGCTCCCTTTTCCTGTCTCTTGCTCTCTGTGTCTCCATGCTATGTGAGAGAGAGGACTGCAGGAAAACAGAGAAGCAACAAGAGGCTCAAGCTGCCAAGGCCCAGGGAGAGATGAGCTATACGACTGATAGCTCATAGCTGAACTCGGGGAGAAAGCTGAGCAGCCAAGACTGATAGAAGAGGCCTGGAAAGAGACAAGCCCTATGCCTGGTTGCCCACAGCTGATATCTAGGAGACAATGGATTCTGGAAGGGAAGGTAGAGATCAGTGGCCATCAGAGAGGATGCAGAATAAGAATATAAAAATCATAGAACTGTGAAACACAGTTGGGGAACCCTAATGTAACTACATGGACTATAGTTAGTGTAATTTTTATAATTCTATTTCATCAATTATAATAAAGTACCACATTAATGCAAATTGCTAGCAGGAACGATGAGTGTGTGATAGATGGATGGGAACTCCGTACTTTATGCATGATTTTTCTGTAAATCTAAAACTTCTAAAAAATTAAAAAAATAAAGTCCATTAAAAAAGCAAAAAAATAAATATAAAATAAAATAAAATAAAATCACTGAGACTAGATATAGGTCATTGGAGTTCAACAGAATAGGTTAAGAAGGATTTCCTTGCTTGGTGAATGAGAGGGAGTGACCAGAGTTTGGTAGATGACATCAAGGTGGGGGCAGAGAGCGTGCTAGTGCTGTGGGTAAGAGACTAATCGTCTGCAAATCACATTTTGGGTCATGGAGGACATCTACGCTACCTTTAGAGAGGCATGGTGGACTCTTGCCTGCACCAAGGTTCACTGAGGCCAGGAAATGATTCCCAGTGCTTAGGGCCTGGTATTGGCTTGCTCGTGGTCTGCTGCACTGCAGGTGATAGTATTTGGTGTCACTGAGAAACCACCTGGTCGTTTCAGAACGCAAACCTGATTATGTCAAACACATTCCTCCCCCCAGCTTGAAGTCGTTCAGTGGTGTTCCTTTGCCTTCAGGATGAAGGTAGGATTTGCTTACATGTTTTACAGGGCTCTGCAGAGTCAGCCCACCCCCTGCCTCTCCTCTGTTTCTCGCTTCCTGCCACAGTGTCATCTTCAATCCCTCATGTCCCGCAAGCTTTGCTGGCCTCAGACTTTTGCCTAGGCTATTTTTTTCAGCCAAGATTCATTTCCCTGACTTTGTGACATTGTTATGCCTACCCATCCTGGAGAGCTCCTCTCAAACTCTTTCTTCCCCAGGGAAGCCTTGCCTGACCTCCCTTGCTAGATAAAATGATAACCCCCCATCTACTGATCTGCTGATTAGCGATATTAATTTATTTCAACCTGAACCCTCTTTTTGCCATGTAACCTGATATAGTCACAGGTTCTGGAGATTGTGACTTTTTTGGGGGGAGCAGGCATGACTCCGCGAACCACAGGTTCCTAGTGTGTGCAAGGCCCTGCCCAGAGAGAGAGCTGAGGCAACATCCTTTCCACTCAGGCAGATGGGGTATCCCCAGTCATTTATACATTTTTCTTAACAGAACTGCTTACAAATCTGTCTAATTTATTATATACCAAACACATATTCCAGAATAGGTCTTTAAAAGCAAAACATTGGACAGTGACAGAGAAGGATTAACTTTACATAAATTATAAAATAGGCACATGGATCCTGAAAATGTAGGAAAGGAATTCGATATTCTATAAAGTATGTTTAGGTCTAAATTACAGGAATCTTCAAGCAAAGCACGAAAATAGGATTTTAAAAGGGTTCCGGTTTATAGGAGCAGATGTAGCCTGACGGTTGAGCGCCTGCCTCCCATGTACGAGGTCCTAGGCTCAATCCCTGGTACCGCCTTAAAAAAAGGTGGGGGTGGTTTCTGATTTAGTTATCTTGAGAGTTTTAAATTGTATTGTTTTTGAGGACTGCAAACTTTAAAAATGCCAAGCACCCCTACAATTTCTGCATTTATCTTCTGTGCACATTGATTCATGGGAAAATTGGGTAAACTAAATGAGCATAGTTGGACTCTTAAGTTTTAAAAGTGCTTTGATAAACTTCTAATTAGCTAAGGGAGAATTTGGAAAACATGATACACAAGAGACTGACTTTTAGTATCTGGAAGATCTTTTTTAAGGCTGATATTTACTGGTTCTTTGACACATACAGATTCGTGGCTCAGTTTACAGACCCCTCCTCCCCTCCACTGAGCATCAGATAAAAGGAATTCTACCCGAGATAGACTCCCACGGCACTGACTTTGTAGTTTTCAAAGCATTTTCACTTTCTTGAGGGTATGTGCCTTTTGCCCTCTTCTAGATTCCAGAGAACAGGGTGGTTTTATTCTGCAACATTTGTCCTACAAAACCTTCGAGCATAAGAAGTACTTAAGCAAGATTTGTTGAATGAACCCATTTATTCTAAATGGTATTTTAAAGTATGCTGGAGGTAGCTTAAAGAGCACTTAGTCTCAACTCGTGGTACTAAGTGGAGGTCACAGCTAATGTTCAGTAGCTCATCAGTGCTCTCTAAAGGATAAAGTAAATGATATTATCCATTAGGGGTTGGTTAAGCCCGTAATTTAGTAGATTATGTAGCACCCACTTTAAAGCCAAAAGAGAGGAAGGAATTTTTTCAGTTAAGTATCATGGATCATGGTCATTATTTCACTCTAAAACCATTTTTAGGGAAGCGGCTGTGGCTCAATCGGTGGGGCTCCCGTTTACCATATGGGAGGCCCCGGGTTCGGTTCCCAGGGCCTCCTGGTGAGGGCAGGCCCGCCCGCATGGCGTGGTTAGCTGACCCAGCGAGCACGAGCAGCAAGGGGGGGAGAAATGAATAAATAAATAAAAATCTTTAAAAAAAATAAAAAAATAAAAAAAAATAAGACCACTTTTAGTCAAGCTTGCTCCCGCCTCCAGGTTTTGTTCCTTCTGTCCTGAAAGTTTCCTCCACACCTTTCAGGCTGGTTTCTTCTTTCAATCGGGTTCAGGCCAAATGTCACTTTGTAAGAATTGCCGCCAGCCCTCACCATTCTCCATAAAGCAGCTCCAGTGGTGGCACATCGTAGTTGCTTTTTAAATATTTTGTTTAATTAACGGCAGCCAAGGATGGGACAAAGAACAGGCTTGGACGGCGGGATGCCAAAGGCAAACGGTGAATCACGAGAGTCTGGGTCCCCGAGCGCCCCTCTCCTCCCACTTTACGCATCAGGCGCTGCGTCTTGCTTTCCCATCAGCTCTGTAGTGAGCTGGCGACACAATTTGCCCCGCCCAGTGCAGAATGAAATGCGAGGCTCTGTGTTCAGAAGCCCTGAGAAAAGCTTTCCCCGTTTTTCCGTGGTCTCTCTCCACCTGCCATGCTGGTGTATTTTAATTTGCTATTTAATGTCACGCTCCCCTGGGGCACGGGGATAGCAGGGCCAGCGCACACCCCCAGAGGAGCCCAGGGTGCCTGCCCGCCCCGTCCCGCCCGTGCTCAGGTCCCGCTGGGGGTGCGTGTGGGACGGCAGCAGACCCTGAGCAGGGGAAGGAGGAGAGGCACCAAAAAGCCCTTCCTGGGGAGGAGGAAGGGAGCGGGAGAGGCGACGGGCCTGAGTCAAGGCTCCGCCCGGGTGCACGCTGCCATCGGACTTCACACAAATTCAAAGATAAAATTATTAAGAATTTCAGGGCAGCCACCGCAGAGCATTAATCCCAGGCGTGGGGGCCCGGTCACTGGGCCACAAAGCTGGCGCCTGGCTTCCAGCCAGCGGGGTCTCCCCTCCGCTCTTCTCCCCTTTCCTTTTTGTCTACGACTGTATGTTTTACTCAATGTTAGGGAAGAAGTAGTGTATTTAAAAATCATTTTCGATGATTTTGGATTGCTCATTCATACAAATCACACTTCCTAACTCCGAGAAACTTGAAGTCTGGGAGAGAAAAACAGCGATACTTACAATGAAGGGCTGCCTGGGACAGGGACTGCAGAGAGTCAGGTTTTCTTTCCCAGCAGATGCAGCCATACCCTGTTGTCTCAACCATATTACTCTGTTTCTGCAATGAAAATAGCTCTTGGAATTCCTAGGTTGATTCAAGTTTGCAGATCCATTGTAAGTAATTGTCCATTGTATGTTTCTATCACAGGGCATTTGTGCTTTATTTTCCCTAGGTTTGTGCAGTAACCTAATTCATCAAACTGCGAAAGATAATTTTAATAGGATTTTTTATTGTATGTGTAAGTGTTTGCCTTATTTCTCCTCTAACATAAATCTTGTTGGCACCTGGGCAGGTGAAGCTCAAGATAACTTCTTTCCCATGACCCTCCATTAGAGAGGGTAAATAAGGTATCTTTTGCTCTTTTGTCCTGGACCTTGCCTTATCTCCTTTCTCATGTCTGGGGAAATTCCTCCTATATGAATGGGAAAGGTGGAAGGCAGAGCTGCTTCCCATCCCACTGTAAAAGTTGAAAATTTGAAATGCTTGCTATGCCCACCTGCCCTGGCAGCAAAAACTGGGAGCATGACTCAAACTTGGTGTGGTGGTTTGGAGCTGTATGTCCCCCAGAAAGGCATGTTCTTAAACTTAATCCTTTCCTGTGGGTATGAACCCATTGTAAGCAGGACCTTTTGATGAGGTTACTTCAGTTAAGGTGTGACCCAGCTCAATCAGGATGGGTCTTAATACTAATACGGGAGTGCTTTATAAAAAAGTGAAATTCAGACAGACAGAAAGAAAGCCAGAGGGAGCAGCCAGAAGCTGAATCAAGGGAAACCAGAAGAGAAGGGAGAGACCAGGAGACACTGCCATGTGCTTTGCCATGTGATAAGCTAAGGACCAAGGATCACCAGCAGCCAGCCCCAGAATGCCACAGTCTTTAGGGAGAAAGCATCGCTTTGATGATGCCTGGATTTGGACATTCTCTTAGTCTCAAAACCACGAACAAATAATTTCCTATTGTTCAAGCAACCCCATTGCATGATACTTGCTTGAGCAGCCCAGGAAACTAAAACACGTGGCCAAACAGTTGTACCCACTTTGAGTTGTGAATCTGGAGCTAACGATGGAGGGCTTGGAGTCAGAGGAGAGTATTTCCTGAAGCTGGTGGTACAGGTCTGGGTCCCAAGATCCACACTGCAGGGCAGCAAAGGGAGTGGGGCCACGAGAAAGGCCTCGGGAGCCTCAAAGAAGATGGCAGGGGCCTCTCAGCTTGGCTTTGTCTGTGGTCCCGGCTCTGTGGCCTCACTTATTTCTGTGCCTTTTGGAAGTCTCATTTCTCAGCATTATTAGCAGTTCTCTGAGCTCCTCAATATCCTCTCAATACTTTTCTTTGCAATTTCTACCCACTCTGGACTGCTCACTGATCCTTAAGCATGCGAGGCCCACTCCCCATCAGGGCCTTCATCCTGGCTCTTCCCTCTACCTGGGAGGCCCTCCCCCAACATATCCACATGGCCCATGGCCCCCCTTCAAGTCTTTGTCCAAGTTACCACATCATAGTTCGGCTCAGAACACCCTCTACCTTCTTTAAAATTGCAAGCCATACCTCCATCTGGAAATCCTGGTATTTTCACCGTGCTTTACTTTTTATTTCTCCATAGCATTTATCAACTTCTAACACAGGACAAATTTCCATATATTTCATTGAATCATAAAAAGTTGATGATATTCTTCCATTTTTGCTTACAAATAGGGCAATTTCACATGGTTTGGCTTACTAACATACACTTATTTTTTATTGTTCCCGTTTGCATATAAGCTACAGAAGAACAAAGATCTATTTTATTTTAATAGTTACAGTGAGATAAAACTGATATACTATGAACTGCATCTTTTTAAAGGCCAATTCTAATCAAACAGAAGAGTAGGGAGCTAAAACTTGCTTTTGACTGCCTTAAATCCAAAAATTAAAAAAAAAGTTAATATTTAACATACAGCTAGGAGTCTGCCACTAGTACAGCTACCTCATCTGTCTAGAAGACTTGCTGGGAATTAATATTAGGGTAATAGTTTCCATTTAGACTCTTACAGCTGCGAAGACAATTAACTCACAGCAGCACTGCCCCTAGCAGCTCTGAGTATTTGCCAGTGTCTGTTGTTGTGCAGTGTAAAGTTTCTAACCATCGCATCCACAAGTATTTCTTGAGCCCCTACCACAGAAGCAGCACAGTGCTAGACACTTTTAATATTTCTCAAGTTCAGGACCAAGGAGTGTTAAATTAATTGCTGCAGCTTCCTCCTACAAGTGAAACTGGTACACTGGAGAGCCTTGTTTCAACTGCTTTGCATATCATCAGGCAGAATGCACAGAGCTTTTAAAGGGCCCCACAGATACCACGGAAATGTCCCCCAAGTGCAAAAATATAAGTATGTTTATATAGTTCTCACTTTACAAGTCCTATCATAGGAACTTCAGGAATTAAGGAGCATGGGATCAGATGCCTGAAGAAGAGTATAAATTAGTGAGAAAATCACCTACATAAGTTTCATATTCTCATCAGTTATTATGGCCAAATTTGGTCTTCAGTTATACCTGTGAGGGCCTCGGTGCATTTGAAGCAAAAGTGATTTAACACGTAATTTCACTATATGGATATTTGCAGTTTGCAAATGAAAAGGAAAAATTCCAATGTGGGAGATGAAGGTCATTTCTTAAGACAAAAGTTCCCTAATTATGATCATAATTTAGGAAAGAGACAGAAGTATAGATGTCTCCTTAAAAGTCTGTCTTAATTCTAAAATTGTGCTGTCTACCACCTCTTGATCTAAATAGAAAGGACATCTTTCAGTTATATAAGAACTGCACAGCTTTGTCCCACTCTGTACTAAAAATGATGTCATAAATAGCTTCGATTTTAGGCAGTGATTGTGTTTGTATGTCTTTCTATCAGTGTGTTTGTGTGTGTGCAAGTGTGCCTTGCCACCTCCACCTTCTCCACAAGGCAGGGTGGAACCAACTTGCACTCCCAATGTGAGTCCCTGGCCCTGTTCCAGAGGGAGCTGAGCAGCCCCTGTGTGCATACTGGGGCACATTTATATCAGTGTCAATCTGCTGGGTGGAATTTTGTGAGACTAAGCCAGATAATCTGTGTTGGACTCGCCCTTCCAGAATTTGTCCTGAGGGCAGAGAAGCAGCTTGCAAACAGCTGGGATAGTGAGTAAAGCAATTAAGTTGAAGTGACCTGGGGTAAAGGATTACCTGCATTAAGTTACTCAAGAGAGCACCTTCTCAAGAGAGAAGGTCTATTTCTATTTTTTTTTTTTAAGATTTGTTTTATTTATCCCCCCCCCCACCTTTGTTTGTACTCGCTGTCTGCTCTCTGTCCATTGTGTGCTCTCTATGTCTGCTTGTCTTCTCTTTAGGAGGCACTGGGAACCAAACTTGGGACCTCCCATGTGGGAGAGAGACGCTAAATCGCTTGAGCCACCTCAGCTCCCTGCTTTGTTGTGTCTCTCATTGTCTTTCTTCTTTGTTTCTTCTTGTTGCATCATCTTGTTGTGTCAGCTTGCCACACCTGCCCGCATTGCGCCAGCTTGCTGTTTGCTCATCTTCTCCAGGAGGCACCGGGAACCGAACTTGGAACCTCCCATGTGGTAGACGGGAGCTCAATCGCTTGAGCTGCATACACTTCCTGGAGGACTATTTCAAAGAGAGTTGAGGAGGTATTCGCTCAAATACCTGTAAACTGTAAATAGGGAATTCCTAAGGTCTCCTGCAAGTGCAAGCCCAGAAAAAGAAGCATGCTCCATGGCTCCAGCCCCACAACCAGGCTCAGATAAGACAAAGAGGACCCTACACTTTCCATGTGCCTTGGGCTGATCTTCTTGATAGAAGGGCTACTCTCTGAAAGAGACCACCAGCCAAAGACAGTGAAAAGTGCTTTTTGCTGTGGTTTATTTGTTTTGATTAGCTCCTGGAATTGAAAAAAAAAAATCTCTGTCCTATCACTAGCTGGATAAAAAGTTAAGGAACAGTCAGCTCAGGGACTAACCCCTAGAGTTAACAATTTAAAATATTAAAATGTGTGCAACAAAAAATTACAAGACAAATAAAGGAACAGGAAAGATGGCCCATCCAAAGGAACAATATAAAAATCAAGGCGCCATCAATGAAGAGGACCAGACTTTGGACTTACTTAATGATTCTTGGTATGCTCAGGTTGATAAAGAAAAGCACAGAGAAAGAACTAAAAGGTATGAGGAAAACAATGAATGAACAATACGTGAATTTCACCAGAGAAATAATTTGAGTTGAAGAACACAATAATTGAAATGAAAAATTGCCTAAACAATTTCTACAGCAGATTTGAGGTGCCAGAGGAAAGAATAAGTGATCTCGAAGATAAGATAACTGAAATGATTCAGGCTAAGGAAAAGGAAGGAAAAAGAATAAAAAAGAATGAACAGAGCTTAAGAGACTTGTGGGATACCAACATGCATGCCAATATATGCATTATGGGATTCCCAGGAGGAAAAGAAAGAGAAAGGGGCAAAAGGAATATTCAAAGAAATAATGGCAGAAAACTTCCCAAATTTAATGAAAGACATTAATATGCATATTCAAGAAGCCCAGGAAAACCCCAAACAGAATAAACTCAAAATAAACCATACCCAGACATAGTAATCAAATTGATCAATGTCAATGACAAGGAGAGAGTTCTGAAAGCTGTAAGAGAAAAGCAACATGTTATGTACAAGGAAATCCCAATTAGACTGAGTGCCAATTTCTTATCAGAAACAATGGAGGCAAGAAGGCAGTGGTGCAAAATATTTAAAGAGCTGAAGAAAACAATTGTAAACTGTGATAGTTTGAAGTTGGGTGGACCCCAGAAAATCATGTCCTTAGAGCTAATCCATTCCTGTGGGTGTGAACGTATTTTAGGTGGGACCTTTTGATTAGATTAATTCAGTAAGGCATGACCCAAAATGGGTCTTAATCCTCTTACTGGAGTCCTTTATAAACCCACAGTAGCTAAGGGAGAAAGCTCCAGAAGCCAGAAGCTGAAAGCAATGAAACCCAGAAGAGAAGGGAGAGACCACCAGACCTTTTGCCATATGACAGAGGCGTCCAGGATCACCTGCAGCCAGTCTTTGATGAGAAAACATCACTGAACAATGCCTTGATTTGTATATTTTTCTCAGCCTCAAAACTTTAAGCTTATAAGATAATGAATCCCCATTGTAAAAGCCAACCCATTTCTGATCTATTGCTTTTGGCAGCTTTTAGCAAACTGGAACATGAACCAAGAATTTTATATCCAGCAAAACTTTCTTTAAAAATGAGGAAGTGATTAAGACATTCTCAGATAAACAAAAGCAACAGGATACATTATTCTCTTATACTTCTGGAAGTCAGAATTCTGAAGTCATTTTTGTGGGGCTGAAATCGAGGTGTCTGCAGGCTCCCTCTGGATCTGCCTTCCTTGTGTTCCTTGGCTCATGGTCTCCTTCTTCATCTTCAAAACTTTCTCTCTCTGACTCTGTTTCCCTCTTCCCTTAACATGGTCTTCTTCTCTCTAAAGTCAATCTCCTCTGCCTTCCTCTTATAAGGATACTTGTGATTACATTTAAGGTCCACCAAAATAATTCAGGATAATCTCCCCATCTCAAGCTTAATCACATCTGAAAAGTAATATAAAGTAATGCTCATGGGCTGCAGGGATTAGAACCAGGATATCTGTAGGGGCTATTATTCAGCCTCCATACTGGCTGGTGAGCATATGGGAGTTCATTGCCTTATTCTCTGTACTTTAGTGTGTGTTGAAAAATTTTCTAATTAAAAAGCAAAAGATAAGTTTGTCCAACATGTAGGCACATTATCACATGCAATGCCACTTATTTAAAAGGCATCTCAGCATCCACAACACAAATCTTGTTTCTGAAAAACTAAATTGTGCTGCCACCCAGTTATCAGGAACCACAAACAAATCGCAAGGTTTGGTGAGTTAGTGACTAATAAACGATTTTTCTCTCCACAGAGATATTTCATTAATGATCACTTCTATAAACCTGGAGGCCCCGTGTTTCTAATGATTGACAGGGAGATGGCTGGCAGTAGCGACTGGATTTTCCCAAATGTCACCTGGGTTGCACATGCTCAGAGGCTGGGCACCCTTTGCTTAGTTCTGGAACACAGGTTTTAAGGACACAGCCAACCAACAAGGTAAGTTTAGGTGTTTCCTTTTTGTGGCTATTCTTGTTACTGTTATTCTCTCTCTTTTTTTTTATTCATGAAATTTTAACTCTAAATATGCTCCTTTTTCAGAAAGCTAAATATTTGAAAATTCAAATTATAAAGAAGAAAACCTATGGGTGGAGGTTGGGGACAAGGGCAATTTTCTTGGTAAGATTCATATGAGATTTCCTTTGAATAAAATGCACTCCTCATATACTATAATTTCATATTGAAATTTTGGATATTCCCTAATATATTCAGGCAAAATGGTGTACCTTTTACTTTATTTCTACTTCAATGGAATTTTAAACCCTGAAAATTAACTTTCCTCATGGAAGCAGGGTCTTTTGTTTAAAAAAAAACAAACCACAAAACTCACCCATGGTAAGTGGGTGTCCCTACTAAGTTTTGGCCTGCAGTGGCAAAGTGATAAGCAAAAATATGAGGCCTAATTTTGCTTCAATAGCTTATTCTTTCTACCTATTATTTCCCCCTGCTCAATGGAAAGGTATATTTTTAGCTTACTTGCTTAACCTAAACTGTTCAATATGTGAAGCCAAGCAAATAGAAAGAAGTTTAAAAAGTGACTCCGAAGGTTTTGAAAACTCCAATCTAATGTCAAAGTCTTTTATTCTGATTTAAATAAGGAGTTAGGATTGCTTTTTACAACCCTGAGAATGTGATTAGTGTCAGTGAAGTGATACCTTTATTGTGTGAGTGATAATTCTTGGTACCATTTATCATGACAGATCAATAATTAGTTGAGGTTTCTAACCGCTTTCTAGCTGTGACTCTACGGGTGTGATTTTGGTGGTGACTTGTCGTTCCAGTAATTCCATTAGCTCTACATTTCCTCATTAGGAATTTTGATTTGTGTGTGGGTGTTCATGATATTCTGCTACCCTATAAATAGTTTGTCTGCGCTCTCTTTATTAATCCCCCTAAGGAAGTAAAATGCTTTTCACAATGCAAGAACTTTTGTTGTGTGAGATTAAAGTTGTTTTCTTGACTCTTTCAGACTATCCTTTATCCTTTGATTTGATTATCCTTCAATCAGATGTTTAGGGAGGGGGAAAATTATTAAATTTTGAATGTTCCGAGCATCACTTCCTGCTACCTCCTTTGTCTGATGCAGTAAAGCAAACCAGGAAGATGGGAAAATAGCATCAGTTCAATTATCTATGGGTTTTCTTAATTCCCTGGAAAGAGTTAACTCACTGACATTCTAGCCCTTTCCAAAATGGGCTGCTCTTTGAGTCAGGGTGACAATCTGATGGTCAGTGTATGATCAGCGTATGATGGCTCAGCCTGGATGGTAACAGGCATCTGAAGCTCCTTCACGGTGATGACAAGAAATGGCATTATCTTAGTTTGTCAGGGCTGCTATAACAAAAACTACAGACTGGTTGGCTTGAACAATAGGAATTTATTGTCTCACAGTTTTGGAGGCTGGACATCCAAAATCGAGGTGTCAGCAGGCCATTCTTTCTCTGAAGTCTGTAGGATTTGGTGGTGGCTTGTTGGCAATCTGTCCATCACATGGCCATCTGTCTCCTTCTGTCAAATACCAGTACATTGAAGTAGTTCAAAGATCTCTGGCCACGCATAGCAGCAGATGCCCAAAAGTAGTGAAAGAGGCTTCAGGTATCATTGTGGAGATGCTGAAACATCCAGAAAACTATGCAAAGGTTAAAAGTAATTTCATGTAATTATACTAGCTTGTGTGTGAGAAGGTTAGTGCCAAAGTAGTTCAGCGTTTACTTGAATTTTATACCATTAACATCCTTCCCTTAAGTTAAAGCTACTAATCTGGAAAGAAAGTGAGATTTTGAACAGTTTGGTTCCTTTTGGATACTGCTTATATTAGCTATTTCTAGATCATATAAGAAGGGGTAATGGAACCTCTGTGAGTGTTTTTAAATGTGGTTGGCTTGGAGACTGGAGGAACAAATTGTGGGCACAATAGATGGAGAGTCACAGAGGATGGAAAAGGGTGGCTGCCGCCATTGGGGCCCTAGGCAGTCAAGTGGCATCATAAAACACGTGGAGAAGCAGGGGGAGCCAAAGAGGAAGGGTGATCCTGCCATTCCCATGATAACACTATGGTGAGCGTCACCACAGGGTCTGGGCTACTAAAATATGGGGGGGGCGGGGTATTGGAGCGTATCAGGAACTGAACACAAGTGTTTTTATAGTTAGATTTTTCCCTGTTAAATAAGGAAGTCTTTGTTATTCTAAGATCTAGAATAGAGATTTCCATGACAGTGAGGGAAGTTCCTTTTCGAAAGGAGGGTTCCTGAAAAGCGAATTTTTGGGAAAAAAAAGATAAGCTATGAATAATGATAAGAAATGGTGGCACTGGTCTTTACCTTGAAGCATGGAAGAATATATGCAGCGGGAGACAGGCATCCAAAGGCACCGTGTAGTTTTAGACTTCAGGGTACTTAGGTTGGGGGTGGGGAGGAGGTGGTGACAGCCTAAAGATTAATATCATATCAGGTCAAATATTAAAGAATAGACAAAGGGAAGTTCCAGAACCATCAAAGGACCTACTGGGAGGAATCACAACTTTGCTTGAATGTCTCATATTAACCACATTCACCTTCCTTTGGTTCCCGGATAGTAAATCCAGAAGATGATAAAATTCACCAGCAGGGGGTGCCATCGCTTTAAATTTTCCTTTTCTGGATGATTAAAGGTCATCTGACAGTCAAATAGTCCAATCAAAGGTTTTTTTTAGTGTCTTTGAAGACAAGTGAAGGCTGACTGTAAATTCATTAACTAGTCCAGGTCTCTTGATCATTTTATTCTTAGATTGGGTATTATTCTAACGAGAAGGAAGCACTAGCTTTCATCCCCACCTGCTCTGTTGTGTTACATGAAGAAGGTCTGCCATGGGCAGCTGACTTTTAAATGCCAATTTTGGCCACAAGGGGACAGGAGAAGATCATATGAATGGGTTAGTAGAAGTTCAAGACCTTTAATGGAAAACAACATAAGTCTGCCAATAGAAAACCAAGATATGTGTCCTTTAAATCAAATTCCTTTAGATTTCAATGTTTATTAATTTTAAATGCTGTTTAAGGGGGGAAATCTTCAAGCTTTATGTCATCATTATATTTTACCATCAGAGTACAGAACTAATGCAGGACATGTTTGCTTGTACATATTCTAAAATTCAGTAAACTTGGGAACAGATACTTTTTCTTTTCTTTTTTTTTTTTTTTTTTCCTAGGGGAGAGCGCGAACGCAGTCCCCTACTACCACAAATTATGCAGTCGAGTTTCCCACATTTGGGGAAATCGCAGGGGTCAGCACATCCAGAGTGCAATGGATAAGCCTCGCCCTAGGAAAACCACCTTCGTGATCATGGTATCTCCCCTGCCAGGTAAGTATGGGAACAGATACTTTTTAAAGCCTTTTTAGTTTGCTTCACTTTCCTGTTTATGTTCTTCAAGTGCATCCATCCACCGTAGGGCTCTCCTGGGAGCCTTGGCCTGTTTGCTCCAGGCATGTCCAGGCAGGCGTCCCCGTTTGAGCTGAGGCTGGCAGGGGTGGCACTGCCTGCTGCAGTCTTGAACCCTGTGCAGTGCGAGTGCTCACGCTAGGGACACAGCAGCCAAGCCCCTATCTGCTGGCCTAGCCGGCACTGAGACCCCTAACCCTGTGGCTCCCCAGACTCACCTGCCCCAAAGTGCAGGCAGGTGAGCAGGCTGAGACCCCCACACCAAGGGAGGGATGGGAGGGATCAGAACTCTCTGGGCTTCCAGAGCCAAGCTCCAAAGTTAGAACTTGCTGCTCCTCGCACCCACCCCACTCCCTACCTGAGCTGGAATCGGATTTGGTCTTGGTTTATCCTTCAAAGCACACCTGATTAAAAAACAAACAAACAAACAAAAAACATAAAAAACCTTGAGCTGGGGTTTCAGAGATTGGTTCTCTGGCCCTGGCTGTGTCTCTGTGACGAAGCAGGGCACCTCCCTGAGCTTCACTGATGGCTGAAGCACTTTGCATTTCTGAATCTCTCTATGAGCCTAAATGAAGCTTTCTTAGCTTTTCTCCTTCTCATTCATTTTCCTCCAACACCGTTCTGCTCTCTCCTGGTGCTTCCTTCTATTTTGCCTGTCTTTCTTCCATTCTGGCTATAATAAAATAATCAGGAGGCTTTTGACACAGTGAAGCAGCAATTCTCAATCCTAGACAGAGGTTAGACTCTATGATGCTTTTTAAAAAATACAGAGCTCTATTCCTCTCCCTCCCACGACACACTTACTGGTTAGATAGCAGCATTTCTAGACAGCTCACTAGGCCATTCCAGTGCACAGCCAGGGTGAAGAACTACTGAAGAAGGACATATATTCAAGAGCAATTTATTCTCTGGAAAGGAAAAGCTTAAACATCAAGTAAATATTCTAAAGGAAAAGGTAACTCCAGCAAGGAAAGGTAAGCTGCTAACAGGGTTTGTTAGATCCCCACTGATAACAAATGACATAGATGTATCTTTCTCTTTTAAATTTTTCCTCGTTGGTATTTTTCTTCCTTTTCTCTCCTTTCCTCTTCCTCCTGGATGGAGTCAGAAGACAAAATAAACGTCAGCTAAAGAAGACTGGCCTGGGCAGGGCTGAGGACTGCAGACCTAATGAAAGTCCTGGCATCCCAGCGTGGCCACTGGAAACCCAGACTGGTAGCACAGAGGAGATTAAAGGGCTCAGCATCTGCTCTCAGGGCCCGGGCAGCGTTGCCAAGTGAGGAAATTGGCTCACACCTCTCATCCTTCCTGTATTCCATGGCCCAAGTCTCCTCCCTCCAAAACTATCCCTTCTTTCTTCACTTCCCGAAGAAAAACTTATTCACTGAGCCCTAATCACTGCTAAGACCTAAGGACCCGGTTTTGACAGTTGGTAATTGGTTACCTTTGTCATCAAGAAGGCGAAATGGTCGATCGGCCTTGGTATGCACAAATATCCCCAAACTTAATATCTTACTAAATGTGGACAAATTTAAACACTTGATTACATATTCGTCACTGGCTAAAGTGACAATCTAAATATATACAACATGTACATATGTTTAATAAAATGAGTGAGTTTCATGAAATGAATATTTTTAAGAGAAGGGCCATAATAATCAGTAAATTCATAGAATCCTAAGGTTACTCTGACAGCTTTCAGGCTACACTCCCACTTTTACAGGTGATGCCATAAAACAGAGAGTTTGGGTGATTTTGCTTGAAACCGTAGAAGGAGCATCAGGGCCAAGTACATAACAGATTTCTGGCTTTTAATTCAGAGGTGTTGCACACATTGATATGTATGAAAGTTAATGTTCAAATCACAGTGATTTTGGTGGAACTTGACTATTTAAGTGCACACTGACTATACTGTTATTATTCTAGTTATTAAGCAGAACCACTTGTTGGAAAAGCTATTTAGAGATTTTTTAAAATGTAAAATTCACCAATTCCACTCTCCTTCCTTCATTTTTCCTTCATTTTCTCTTTGATTCATCCATCCATTCATCCACCCATCCACCTATCCATCCATTCTAGACATTGGGTAGCTCTGAGGATACTGTAGAGAGGAAAAAATGGATATAGTTCCTGTCTCTCATGGAATTTACAGTTGTGAAAGAGAGGAACAGAGTCAGATATTCACAATTGAGTTACAAGTACAATTAAAAACAGGTAATTCCTCTAAGAGAAGAATGAACAGGGTGCTGTAAAAATTTAGCCCAAAGAACATCAACTTACCTTGAAGGCAGGGTAGTTAGTCTTCTCCAAGGATGTGATACTTGACCTTCCTTCTGAAGAATGGAGAATGGGAAGAATGGAGAGAGGCAGGAAGAGAACACTCTAGAAAGGGCAGTAAGGGAGAAAGCCCTGTAATGGGAGCACCTGAATGTTAGCCAGTGTGGCTGGAGAGTAGAGAGCAAGAGGAGGAACTGGATGAGATGAGGCTGGAGGGTTAGACCAGGGCTCGATTCTGCAGAGCTCTGTAGGACATGGGATGGGAAGCTGCTGGCTGGTTATAAACAAGGAACTGGGGTGTTGTCATTATATTTTCATTTGAGAAGATAAATGAATACAGGGTGGAAATGATCGGAGAGGAGTCAGTGTGAAGGTGGGCAGAGAATTGAGACTTGTACCGATATGATGGCTGCTTGGGACAAGATGGCTGCTCTAGAGATGGTGAGAGGAAGACAGATTTTAGAAAGATTTAGAGGGTGAATATCTGAGATGAATTGGATTTAAGGCATTGAGAAATAACTCCTGGGTTTTGGGTTTATGTAACTGGAATGAATTTGTCAAAATTTTAGTGAAGAATGCAATCTGATTAAACTTGATCTTTGGAGTATAGGAAGAATCACTGACCTGAATCTCGTAAGGTCACCATGCCCTAAGAAAGGACAACATTCCGAAGACCCTAGTAAGTATTTCTTTTGCATGTACAGATGCTAGAAACTAAGCAGCTATTAGAGAACATTCTGGTTTTAGATAGTTATACATAAAGAATGCAGTAGATTCAGTTCTAGGATATATGTAAAACACTTGCATTTGTAATTAGATTCCTATTTTAGATTAATAAATGTTCCAAGCAAAACTAGACTAAATACCAATACCCAAAGCAAATTTGCCTCATGAGATAGAGTGTTAAGCATTATTAAACTTTGTTTTTACTTAGATGTGTAGAATTGCTAAATTCTCTTCTTGTGCTGTTAGCAGGGCTGAATTTAGTTCTATTTATATCCAGCAAATAAGATTCTGTCCAATTTCTGCTTTATCTAGGGTTGGTGAAATCATGGATTCTTTCTTACAGTTCACTAAGGTCCCAGATTTCCATGTCCCTTAAGGTGTGTGGTGAGTCCACTGGGACAAAGATGCCTTCAACTGAGTCCAAGTGCAATTAATTTGTTTTTGCTCTAATACATTTCAGGACTGTGCCTCTGCCACCTGCTGAAGAAGATCCACTGTTTCAGCAAATCTGAAGGTTCACAGCCTTCTGGTTGTCCAACCCTCCCCCCTACCAATTCTCAACACTATCAGATTCCTTAAACTTCTTATGACAAAGGAAAGACTAGGCTCTTTCTCATGCTTGGTTTTTGATATCATAGCTATTGTATAACGAATATGACAACAAGTTACTTAATTTCTTCAGGTCCAATCTGTAAAATGAAAGGATGTTATCTAAAGTGACTTCCAAAAATTCTAGAATTTTAACTGTGCTTTGCATCTACCTCTCAACTATTCCAAACTCTAGAATATGCAGACCTGAGCCATTTAATTTTTTTTAAAAAAATTAGCATCTAACAACTTATGTTAAAATATATCTTCATAGGCAGAGCAGACATAGCTCAGGGGTTGAGTGCCTACCTCCCATGTACGAGGTCCTGGGTTCAATCCCTGGTATCTCCTTTAAAAACATGTTTTGTAGAATCACAGGATATCAGTGCTGGAGTGTTAATAATTCTAGGCACAACATCAGTTCTTTAGCTTATTGTACCCTCAAAATTGATCGAAATGCTTACATGTGATGGATTTCTGGGTCTGTCTCTAGACCTACTGAACTGTAATCTCTGGGGGAACAACACTAGCTATCTGTATTCTTCCTCTGGTTAAATACACAAAATATCCATTATAAGAGACAGTGCATGTTCTTAGGGTAAATTGGTAGAAAGCTTGAAAATGTCAGTAGAGCTTATATCTCTGCTGCATCATCATCTCTGCCTCTGGGTTTGTTCCCATGCTGCTCCCCATTCTGGAATCTTGTGTCCCTATGTCTTTACCAAGTCCTAACTCCAGACTTAAGTAATAGGTAACGACTATGTGCTAGACGCTGTGCTAAATTAGCTTCACCTCCTGCAGCCCTCTTGATGGCCCCAGGAGGGAGCAACTGTGCTACTCTCCGTTATAGAGCTGAGGACCTGGAGGGTTAGGGAAGCCAGAGGTCTAGCTTAAGCCTTGCTCTGCAAGTGAGGGATAGCTCTGGGGTCCGAACACACTCTCTCACCCGTGTCTGTGTCACCCTTTACATAGACCTTCTTTCTTGCTTACTACACTGTAGAGCTCCCAAGCATCACCCTCTTTTCTTAAAAATTGGTACATATATACACAATATATATATATATAATGGTAATATACATATTACAACATTGAGGTGGAGCCAGTGGCCACTGGAGGCTCTGGGAGCAGGGGAGAGGGAAAAGCAATTGTAATACGGGGACTTTTTTGGGACTTGGAAATTGTCCTGAGTGACGTTGCAATGACAGATACAGGCCATTTTATATTATCACATAACATGCAAAACTGTGTGGGAGACAGTGTGGTCTACAATGTGAACTATGGTCCATGCTTAATGGCAAAGCCCCAGGATGTGTTTATCAATTGCAATGAATGTGCCACACTAATGAAGGATGTTCATGTGGGAGGGTGTGGGAGGTGTGGGAGGTGGGGTGTATGGGAATCCCTATATTTTGTGTGTAACATTTATGTAATCTAAGTAGCTTTTAAAAAATAAAAAAAATTAAAAAAATATATACATATAACACAAAATTTCCCATTTTAACCATTTTGAGTGTATGCTCCAGTGGTATTAATTACATTCAGTTTTATGTCCTTCTCTTCATTTCCCCTGAACGTATAGTCTGAACCTCACAGTGAGCACTGGTTTATAGGCTGTGCTATTCTTTTGCATATGTCACCTGTCTTCCCAACTAGACCTCCAATCCAGCAAAGACGGGGACTTTCTATACCCACATGGTGGATTCAGCTAATATTTGTCAATTGATTAGACATAGAGAAAATACGTGAATTGTGAAAGTGTGCAGCATCACTTCAGTGTTGAATGACAGAAGAATATCAAGCAGCAAAAGAAAATATCAAAATCAGTTTCAATCCTTTCTCTAAATATGCTTTTTTCCCCCTATATGAATTTAGGGGTGGGGAGGAGATGGAATGGTAGAAATTGCAACTGAAAGAGACCCATTTCCCAATGGCCAAGGTTCTTGGAGGTCTTGGCCCAGGCCTCCCAGACCTCTGTAAGTCTTGGAATTGTGCTGACCCAGGAAATAGGAAAATTGTGGTTTTGTAAAATCTTTTTTGGCCCAAATCAATTCCATATGAGCAGAGCAATACAAGAGCTCCCTTGCAAATGATAGTTACACCCTGAAATGGCATTCCCCTAATCTTTTAGCAAAGAAGGGGATGGATGGATGTGCTGATGCAGTCACAGTTTTGAGTTAGGCCATTTTATAGAACAGATGAAGTAAAGTGTATTTTCCTTTTGTCTTGGAAAAATTATTATTATTTTTTGTCAGTACTTAAGCATATTTTCTTTAAGAGCAATATTGGCTTCAACATTAGCAACTAAAATCAAATTTAGAGCAACATTTTTAGTTGGCTTCTGACCTGAAATCAATTGTATTTGGGAGCATCTAAATTCTCCTAAGTGGAAATTAAAGTTATTTTCCAGAGTAAATGTATATGGTATGGGGTGTCGTTGGGAGACTTCTCATAATGGTACACTGTGGTGATCATATCTGTTGTATTTTCTCTCCTCCCATTTAAGTGATTTTTATATTTTTTTCTAATTTACCTCAGTACACACATAGATTCACACACAGAAAAAAATCACTGTAATGTATGTTACCAGTTTTTTCCCCAAAACACCTTGAGCATTTTAAATTATTCAGGAAACTTTTTCGGTTCACACTGACCTTGTGAGTGATTCCTAAGTAAGTTAGGAAAGCTAGGATACTAAAATAGCTTGTATTTATTACAGTTTAAAAAGCTGACAACTAGTAACTTCCTTTGAATGTTTACAACTTAAATTGACAAAGTATCTTTTTCCCCAAGGGCATAAAATAGATTGTGAGCTAATGTGGGGTTTGAATATTATTAATTTAATTGTAAAGAGTTACAGCTAGTGGCAATATACATGCAGGAAAGGCATAAATCTAGATTTCTTAAGTTCTTATGAATTTGTAGATTGTTTAAAGATGTAACTCCAAGCAATAATTTAGGAAACTTTTCTTGTCTTCTAAGCAAGCATGGAATGAATATATTTAGTTAGATACCACTAATTTTTTAAAAATGGGTTCAGAAATTGTTCTATTCCCAGAAAACCCCATCACTATAGTCTTGAATTTTCATCCTGTTGTCACTGCCTCTTGCCAGTTGGCCTCTTTTCTGGGCCCCATAATAGGAACTTAACTCAAGCATTGACTCCAGCTTTTATTTGCTACTTCCCTGCTTTATTATTAGCAATTGTGCTTATTCTTTGAGTGCCAATTGTGTACAGAGCAAAGTATATGGCTCCTGATGGAGGCTCCAGAATATTTTGGAATGAAAATTCCAGGAGAATTATTGGTGGGGCTCCCAATTTTAAGCCCACATATACTGAATTCAGTATATTAGGTGATTAAAATCTATGTATCAGTCAGTGCAAAGTGTGTGCTGAGTAGTCCCTAGCAGGTGACACTCTTATTCTTGTGATACTGTCATTGTTCAAAACTTATTTTAAAAAAAAACCTTAATCAGAATTGCTCTAGAGTCAGTTTCGGCATCGGGTGGGGGTTGGGAGCCAAAACCCTCACTGCTTCATGTTTCTGATCCAAGTGGAAATTCTATAGCTTCATTATCCACTTCAGTCACCCGACTTGGAGCTAACTGACTCTTCATTGTTTTCAGAAATCATCTGAAGGATAAATTTTATCACTGTTAAAGATAGGCAAAAGAACAGCCAATGTTTCTAAAGGCAATTTGAAAGGAGCAGCTTCCCAAAATACCTCAAGCAGGCCTGAGGCAGCTTGTCTGGGAGGAGGGTGCCAGCTGCCAAGGCCACTTCTCTGAAGAAGACCACGGCCACTTGGAGTGTTTGTTTTGAAGCTGATACATTCTTTTATAGTCATGCCGCGTGCATCACAGCATTTCCCAAGCCAGGCGCATTTCTGCCAACAGCTATGGGGGCACTGTCTGCTTTTGAAAAGCACCCCACAATGCCAATAGTCCATGTTCTTCAGTGTGAAATATGGGTGTTAGTTTCTGTCTTTCTTTAAGAATCAAGTTGTTTATAACGCATCAAGTGGAGAATAATCAATGTAAAGGCCCTAGTGAGATATGAACACAGGAAAGTAAGCACTCGGTAAAGGCCAGAATGATACTTTAACATGTTAAAATTAAACTTTGACAAGCTGGACTGGAGACACTAATCACAGAACTTAGTCATTAGAAGGGTTCCTACAGATCATCTAATTACAACTCCATCATCTTATGAATTAAAAACAACAACAACAACAAAACAACACTAGTACCTAAAAGCTATTGTGACTTTTCTAAGACCACAAAGTAATTTGCAGCCCTCCGAACTCCTAACCCCTCCACCCTATAGCAGAATGCTGTCCTACCATCTAAACTGTCCCAATACTGTTAGTTCCCTCTCAGTAGCCATTACTGGATGTTTTGGCAATGTGTGTTCATGAAGATTCCTACCTTTACTTTAGCCACCTCCTTTTATATGATTCCTTGTGATTTATGGAAATTAATATATCTCACATATTTATTTAATCTATAGATGCCTTCATTCCCATGTAGTATGTATCCTTGACTTTCTGTTTCTGGTATTGCCTATTCTAATTGTCAAGGCCAAGATGCCTTTTGTACAATAAACAGAGTAAGAATTGTGTATGTGTGCAAAGATTTTGCTTTTTCATGGTCATCTGTTTAACGCAAATGAACCCCCTTTGATCCTTCATGTCTTCATGTCTCAGAAGGACTTTGGGGGAAGCGGCTGTGGCTCAATCAGTAGGGCTCCCGTTTACCATATGGGAGGCCCCGGGTTCGGTTCCCGGGGCCTCCTGGTGAAGGCAAGCCCGCCCGCACGGCATGGTTAGCTGACTCAGCGAGCACAAGCAGCAAGGGGGGGATAAATGAATAAATAAATAAATCTTTAAAAAAAAAGAAGGACTTTGGGGGAAGTCTTCCCTGAACTCCCAGATGGGATGAGATGTACTTGTTAAATCTTGGCGTTGGAAACCTGCCCTGCCCCCTGACAACTCTCATCACGTTTGCAATTAATTGCTAATGCCAGTCTTCTTTGGTATACACTGGGCTCCATGATGACAGTCACCCAATCTGTCTTATATACCAGTATCTCTCCAGCACATACATGCGCATGGCAAGCACTTCTTCTGGCCAGGACTCTGGGTGACAAGGCACAGAAATATAACTCACACTTACTTGTGCAAGAAAAAGAAATCAGCAATGCATGTAATTAAAGAGTCCAGCGACAGAGGTGGGTGGTTTCACTGTAGCTGGTCCCTGGACTCAAACAAACTATGTCCTTAGGATGATTTTTCCTTTTGTTGCTTTTGTTCTTAGACACATCAGCAAATATTCCAACTAGGGTTTGCATTGGTCTGCTTGGGTTACAGGTTCATCCACGAGTCCACTCCCATGGCTAAGGAGTGTGGTGCCCTGACTGCCTTAGTTGGGGCCAGGAGACCTTCTGAAAACTAGGAGTAGAGGTCAGCCCCATCTGACCCACATGGGTTGAGAGTTGAATGAAAATGATTTTTGAATGGAGAAAAGGGATTCTCTTAACACAAGAGGGGGAATGGATGCTAGGAAAGCGTAAACATCTGAAGGCAATAAGATTATTAATAGCTAATATTTATTGAGTAGATTTACTAGCTTAAGATGTTTACTAAAATGCTCAGAAAAATGGTGTTGAAAGAATGAATGGGGGAAGGAACACAAAGTTTCATGCCTCGGGCCACAATATGTGGATGATAATGGTATATTGGTAATATTTGGACTATCATTACCATTATCATTATTGTTTTTATTGAATACTAGGAGATTTGCAAACTAGATCTCTGTATAGTTAGAAATTGAGAAGGTATTTTTCTTACTACATGTTCAAAAGCAATATAAAAGGACAACATTCCTGTAACATCTCTCATCAATGAAATAGTAAAGAATTTTGTACCTGTCTTCATTTGTGTCTTGCAATTTGCATCCATTTCTGGTTTTTATTTTTCTGATTTTTGCACAATTACCTGCTATCTCCCTGTGCTCTCCTGGGTAAGATGACCAAACTTCTGTTTGTAATTTAAATGTATATTTTGGGTGTTTACATCATCAGCTTGGCTTCTTCTATATTTATTTCATACTGGATTGCTTCCCACCCCTCACCTCCGATCTTTGGAGTCTTTCTATTGTTCCTTTGAGGACCATTGAGCTTTACTGGATTACTTTTCTCTTTAAAGTCTGATCCAAAGAGATTTTGCTATTTTACTAAGCTTTTTAATCTTGGCTTTCATTTTGTTATTAATTTTTCCTATTTTTATTTTTCATTTTCCCCATATTTGTCATAAGTATTCCAAATTCCACACTAAGAATTTCCTGTTTTTTCACTGAGCTTTAGCCTTCTTCAAGGAAATTTAGCTACTCAAAATTTCTTAAACTGGTTCCTTGAAATCCCTGAAACCATACATGCTTCAGAGTGAATGTGCATAGATCCCATATTCTCTAGGGGAAATGCTGTAGTTCTCAGAGTTCAAGTTTATGACCCATGAATGTTTCAAAGCCATGGTCTTCTCACCACAATACTCGTTAGTAATTTTGGAAACTGATCTTTAGCTTGTCCCATAGGGAGTTAGGACTAGGGTTTTTGTTTTTTTTTTTTTTGCCATTATTGGGTCTTGACTTGAGCCCGCTTTTGTATGTGTGCTGGGGAGGATTTCAGAAGATTCAAGAAACTTGTATCTGTCCTGGGTCAGTGGCCCCCAAGTGGTAGACCCCTCAGCATGACACATTCCTTTTATTTTTTTTTATTTTTCTCTTGAAGCATTGCTACTAGCCATGGTCTATAGTTTATATCACGGTTTGCATAGATTTTGACGAAACATATAATGGCCTGTATCCATCACTGCAATGTCATGCAGAACAATTCCAATGTCCCCAAAATGTCCCATGCATATTAGCCCTATTCTTCCCTCTCCCTCCCCTCAGAACCACTGGTGACCACTATCTTTATATCATTGTTACAAGTTCTCCCATTACTAGAATAATAATCAGTCTACTTTAGTCCATAGTTGCATTCTCCCCTTATGTTTGTTCACTTCTCAATCTTGAGGATTTGGGGATGGTGATGCCCACTCTGCTTCCAACTGAGAGGGTGTTTAGATCCCATGGGGCAGATGGATGGAAATGAGCATGACACAATCTTTAAAGACTTCCCTGCTACTTTGAGGCATGCTCTCAGGATCCAACCGTTCACCTTCCCCATGCTTTATCAGCAAAGATAGCATGCACTCTTTTTCCATGCCTCCACTATTTGGGAGATTAGTGACACATTATATATGTTGTCTTCTCCTTTTCCTTTGCTCGTGGAGAGCTCTAGGTTTCCCTCTAATTCTTGGATTTAAATGCATTTGTATTAAATCGGGATGTTTAGGCAATGGCCTCCTGTTCTTTCTTCTTTATGTCCTTAATTTCTTTTACATAAATGATGTCAAAGAAATTGGTGCTTTGGTTTTGCTCTATCCAAGAGGGAGCATTGTCAGTCCCTGGTGTATGTTTGTCAGGCTTTGTGTACGTGGGTGCCTCTTCTTCCCTCACAATTTACCCATACTGTTGCGCACTACGTCCTCAGCCATTACCAACAGAACAGATGAGCTCAGGGATTGGGCTCCTTTCCCAAGGCTGAGGCCAGGGGCAAGAACCCCATAGAACTCTCTGTGCCATAGGAGTAAACCAAGCTAAGGATCACAGGGAGATGCGAAGGTCCAAACATAACAGACTGCCTGTGAACACCAAGTTCTTTGGGCTAGAGGTGAGATGGAGGCCAATGTAACATAGACAAGGGTTCTGAGGCAAGCAAAGAAGGGTCAAAGTATTAAGAACAAGATATAATGGGCCAGCAGGATTGAGATGTATAGCTGACTTAGGCTGGATTAAAGTGTCAGAAGCATGAAGGAAAATACTTGGGATTCTTCCCTGTAATCTAAGACTGCCTCTGATCATATCCTCAGCTAATTTCTGTGTGTGTGTGTGTGTGTGTTTGTGTGTGTGTGTAGTGATGTAGGAATGACATCAATATATGTATATAGTTGACCAATATGATTGGGAAAGGCATCAAATATCATTTTAATCTTTGTTGATTAAATATTCTGGCAACATATTCTTTAGAAAATGAGTCTCCTGCAATCTCAGTCCTTCAGAGATCATTGTTAATAATCTGGAGATTCCAGATTCTTTCTATGCTTATTATTAAAATAATATACCCACACTCATATATTTCATACAGAAATGGGACTATCCATAATCTTGTTCTGTAACATTTTTTACTCATTACCAATTTATCCTTAGTACCATTATTATAAAAACAAGTCTTAAAAAATAAGAATATTGCCTGAAAATTGCTTTGTGTTTTTTTTTGGTTTTTTTTTTTTTATCTGCTACTTGCAGAACATCAGATCTGATTATTCTCCAAAGAAACACCAGGGAGAAATTTAAAAGATACTAATGACTTAGTCAAGAGCCATTTACTAGCATCGATTATTATATTTCATAAACTCATTTTTTAAAAATTAAAAATAATATTGGCACAGAATGAAAGATAACCTGAACATGATCGTTGCAGTAGTCACCAGTTGACAAGTAATGCAACATGGATGGCAGTTAGGAGTAGATCTGTGTCACAGTTCCAAGAATGTCCAGTTTTTATATTATTTTCAACTATATAACAGGATTCAAATTAGAAACGAAATTATTAGAGAAGGTTGAATCAATATTAGATTGAGAACTGAAATTACTAACAAATTCTACTATATGGCACCCTGTGTATCCTTAAAATATATTTTTAAAAATAATTGCAATTATTAAAATATTTGCATTCTGAATTAAGATATTAATTTAGCAAGTGATTAAACTGGGGCCATCCAGGTCAAAGCCTGAGGCCATGTGGTTAGCAGAAATTAAAGGACTAAAACCTCTATTTCCTGTCTCCCACTATGCCCTCCTTTTTGTTAAAACATTTTTATTGTGTGAGTGTGTGTGAACCATTTTTACGTATAAAATTCAATGGTGGGGGATGGATGTGGCTCAAATGGTTGGGCGTCCATCTCCCATATGGAGGGACCCGGGTTCGATACCCAGGACCTCCCGGTAAAAAAAATCCAATGGCATTGATTATATTCACAATGTTGTGTAATCACCACCACCATCCATTACGAAGACTTTTTCTCAGTACCTCAGTACCTATTAAGCAATAAGTTCCATCTCCCCTCCCCCCAGAGCCTCTTGTAAACTCAAACCTACTTTCTGCCTCCATTAATTTATTTACTTTAATATTTTATATAAATGGAATCAAAGAATATTTGTTATTCTTTTGAAATAATTATGGACTCAATAAAAAATTTTAAAAATAGTAGAGGGGTCTGTGTTCTCATCACCCAGCTTCCCCAATGATAACCAACATCTTATTTAACTGTAGTACGTTAACAAAACTAGGAGAATGACATGAAAACAATACATTAACAAAACCAGGAGACTGACATGAAAACAATACAATTAACTAAATTGGATTTCACTAGTTTTTGAATGCACTCATAATTATTTCTTGTATCTACATGTATAGTTCTATAATGTTTATAATGTATAAATTTGCATACCTACCACAACACAACATTCAAGATAAGGAACTACTCCATCACCAGAGGAACTCCCTTGTATTACATCTTTATAGTCACATTCTGCCCCCTTCCCCTAAACTGTGGCAACCACTGATCTCTTCTCCATTTCTAAAATTTTATCATCTCTGTAATTTTGTCTTGACTTCATCCCTTGCTACTCACAATCAACATTTCTGCGGCAGATCTCTGAAATGCCCATTGGACCTTGCTCCATCTCCCCCCTTTGGAGGTGGAGAGTTCCTTGATCCAAAGCATCCTAAAAGCTCGAGATGAGCAGTGGCTGATACCGCAATGAAAAAAGTGAGATCTGTGTCATCAATTTTACAACTAATGCCAACGATATCCTGACTCAGTCTTTATCCCTGACATTCAGTAAACACGCTCAAGATATTCTACTAAACAGGAACAATAAATGTAGAAATAAGAGTATACAAGAAAAATGAGAAACTATGAAAGGAAATACTTCCTAACTTATTAAATTAATAAATTCTGAATCTTTGGGATTTAACCTGAAAGAAGATGCTCCAGATAGGGCAGACCTAATACACTTGACCTTCCAGTGGTGACGCTATGTGATGAACCCCAGGCAGCCAATGATCCACTGCTTGGATCTCTGGCCCAAGTGGGGTCATGGTCCCCTTCCCTTGGTTCATCTCAGATAAGGGTAATTCAGAGAAAACTTGATAAATACCAAAAGAGAGCAGAAGATAAATCCAGAAGCTTAGAGATAGTGGTTAAACTCAACATGTTTTCCAAAGTGTACGTGTCACATCCTATCCAGCTGAGCCTCTCAAGACAGAAACAAGAACTTGCACAGAGCCCAGGTGGGCTGCTGAGAGGTCATCTTTCTCCCTTGGATGTGATTATGAGGGTGTCATGCCATCTAGGTGACAGCTTCCAGGTGACCTGTTTCACACGCTGTCTTAGTACGTTGTCTTAGTTTCCTAGGGCTGCTGTAACTCAGTACCGCGAACTTGGTGGCTTAAACGATGGAAATTCATTGCCTCCCAGTTCTAGAGGCTAGAAGACTGAAATCTAGGTCGTGCTGCCTCTGGAACCTGTAGCAGAGAATCCTTCCTTGCCTTTTCTTAGCTTCTGGGGTTTGCTGACACTCCTGGGTGTTCCTTGGCTTGTAGCTGCCACACATCAATCCCTGCCCTTGTCTTCACTTGGCCTTCTGCCCTCATGTCTGTCTGTCTGTGTCCAAATTTCCCTTTCCTTATAAGGACACCAGTCATACTTGATTAGGGCCCATCCAGTTTGGTGTCATCTTAACTAATTACATCTTCAAAGACCCTATTTCCAAAAAAGGTCACTTTCATGGAATGGGGGTTAGGACTAGAATATATCTTTTGGGGACACAATTCAACCCATAACAAATGCATACTTTCCAGCCCTGGAGGTCTGGTACAGTTTCTCAGTTGCTCACTTCCTGGCCTCTTCTCCACCAATATGGGAGATTGCTCCGGCATATTCTGTGTTTTCCAGTATTTTTGGTTTTTGCATATTTTCCTCACAATAGACTTATAAACAAAGAAAAATATTAAATAATACCAAAAATAAAAATTAAAAACCTAAACTAAAAAAGTAAAAAAAATCTCACGTTTCTAGGAAGCATTAAGATGGCAAATATAGCCTATTGGTATTAATGATACTATCTGTAATTTATTAAATACTCCTTTTGAGCCAGGTATTATTCTAAGCATTTTATATGATAAATGAGGGAATCTTAAAAACAGAAGGTGGTAAGTAGGAATTTACAGCATTCTAAGTGTTTTGCAGAAAAGTAGATAGTGTGTGACAAAGTAGGTGGTTGAAATGATCACATCGCTATACAAAAGAATCAAGAAGGAATAATGATGTACAGAGTATTTAAGGAATAATGTACTATGATCTTTTTTTTTTTTTTCATTTGACAGTCATTGAGTTTATTTGTGAAAATTTTCTCATATTTTCTTTTTACATCTCCTGGTTCTTCAGTGATGTCTTCTTTTAAAATATATTTTTTTTTAGTTTTTTTTTTTTTAAAAAAGGTATTTAGATTACATAAATGTTACATAAAAATATAGGGGTTTCCCATATGCCCCACTTCCTACACCTCCCACATTTTCCCACTTTAATCTGCTTATAGTTTATTCAGTTTTTAAAAAATGGACTAAAAAAATCATGAGTGCTGATCAAAGACAACCGACTTCGTCTCATTTTTCCTTCTCACTATGCTGCTTGAGTGATAATGCATAAGAATGTTCTCAAATCTTTTAATGTAAGTTTTTAAGATTCAACAATAGTCACATGATTTTTGTGGTCAAACAGGTTGATTTAAGTGAAAACATTTTAAAAACAGTAGTTACGCAAATTCTGGGTGGAATTACATTCATAAATATTATTTTGAAAACTCAAAAGTAGTGATGTAAATATAGCTCATTCCCAAAGTAAAAATCGTTTGAAGAAATCTAGTATTCATTCATTTTGGGCTGTTTTCTGCCTTTGGGTTTTTAAGTTCAAGTAAAATGGAACTTCACCGTGAGTTTTCCTGTTTTTTTCCCCACAGACTGTGTGAATCCCTTGAAATTAAGTCAGAAATGGACACAGCCTGTTTCTTAGAAAGTCTGGAAGCTGTTCAGTATAATAAAGACAATCAAATTTTTGAGGTAAGAAAATACAGAAAGAGGGAAGAGGAAGAGAATGAAAGAAAAGCTCAAGTAGACATTCACTAGTTGTTTAGGAGTCACAGATCAGTTGTAGAGAACGAGCCACATGGTATGGGCATTTCCTTAAAATTAAAACAATGCATCCAAGCCTCTGGGCCTGAGTACGACTTGATAAGTATAGAGTTGTTCCAAAGTCAACAATGAAAACATGCCTGTTACTAAATTATCTTAAAATCCTACAATTTCCTCTTCTTACTCATCTTTTATTCTAAATATTTTTAGCAGCTATTTAAAAATAATGCAATAACAGATTCACTTTAGGCCAGAATTCAACTATTTCATTATCATCTTTTCTTTAAAAATTTTAGAAAGCTGTCCCATTAAGTATGAATACCCCAAACTTGACCTATTTCACAACAATAATGATAAGTAAATAGAAAATAATTGAATTATGTCTCGTGTGGACTGAAGGGTAAGACATGGTGAATTGTAGTGATTTGAACAACTCCGAGAGGCAGGAAATTTAAATGAATATTTAAATATACAGGCAATATAAAAACCAACTCTTTTTTCATTTTTATTTTATTTATTTTACTTCTTAGCTTTTTTGATCCTCTGGGTCATGGAATAAGAAAGATTTTGAAATGGAAAACTTGTGAACTTTGATATATCTAGAAAAGATAACAACTCTTTTGGGAGATTAGGGAAACAAAGGATTTTTCAAGGAAGGCCAGAGATTAAAGAGCTTGCCGCTGAGACTGGGGTACCTTACCGAGGCAGCCTCACCCCACAGGTCGCCCTGTTCTCACCCAGCCTGGTAAACTGCCAACGGGAGTCAGGGCAAGGACAGATATCTGTGATAGAGAAAGGGAGTAGGAGTGTTTGCCACTTGTGTTGATATTTTTTAAAGCTTTTTATTTTGAACTAATTACGGGCTCATAAGAATTTGCACACAGTATACAGAGAAGCCATGCTCTCGGCTCTCTTCATTCAGCTCTTCTCAATATTTGCACCTTATATAACTTTAGTACATTATTAAGACCAGGAAATCGACGTTAGCACAATACAATTAATGTACTACAGAGCTTACTCAGATTTCACCAGTTTTCACATGCAGTCATTTTTCTTCTTTGGATTGACATTTACCAGTTGAGAATATTCAACACAAGTTGCCAAAGTCCTAATGCTCAATGTCTAACACTTTCCCTCCCTCCCTCTTTCTTTGGCTCCCTGCTTCTTTCCCTCTCTCCCATCCTCCATCCTTCCACCACTCTCTCCCTCTTGCTGCCTTGCTTCCATCCTTTCACACTGAGTGCCAATTTAGTGCCAGGTTGTACACTTTCTATTGGAAAGATTGCAGAACCCAGACAGTTGTGGCTGGGTCCTCTTCCAGTGTCACCCCATCCCCTGTGCTCATTCAGATGCTTAATACACCTTCTACGGGGTCTTCCAGTGTCCTGCCCCCACAACCCACTCATTCCTATATACACCTCCAGCCCCATCTTCCCAAAGCACAATTCTTGTCTCTTTGCTTCCTTGTTAAAGAACCTTCAGAAAACTCCTCTTCACCCATAGCTGCCATTATAGAAAGTCCCGTCCTTCCAGGGTTTCTAACTTGACGTTCTAGCCACATTTCATCCTTTGCTGCCCTGGAAATGATCCTGCAGGTTTCACCTTATGTTTCTCTAGCCCTCTTTAATGCCTCCCCTACCCCACCATCAAAATTAAGTGCATTTCAAATGCCATCTCATCAATGAAATCGCTCCTGATTGCTCCAAGCAGATGCAGCCTCTCCTTTCTTTAAACCCCTCTCCCCCAGTATTTTATTTTTGATCCCATTGTATATCTTTTTCTCTACCTCAATTGGTGTCATATGGGTACATTCCTGCTACTAAATTATATCTTCTTTAGGACAGAAACTCTGCAAGACTCCCTTTCAGTTTTTCTTTCATGTCTGGAGGTGGAACATGGGTTTGGGGTCAAGAGATATTTCCATGACTCCTCCAGTTTCTGCTACTTGTCATCCACGTGACATGTAGCAGGGTACCCCTTGAGGTAGACGTGACCAGCTCTACGAGTCTTGGGGCAAATGTACCTGCGTCATGGGGCATCCAATGAATTAATGTGTGAGCCGTACTTCACACACAGCCTGGACAGAAAATATTTTGTAAAATTAAATCTTAACAACTTGGTAGAACATCATCTTTCCAAAAAAGGGAATATAGATTATGGAAATGTGGCTGAATGCCAGTGAATTCCTGGGTTTGTGATTACGTCAAGAAACCTCAGACCAGTGCTGAGTGCAGAATCCTCAGAAAGCCAGAGTCATTCTGAGAAAGTGGCTGCCACTAACTCTTGGCAACCCGTGCTGGGAATAACAAGGTCAGGCTGGGAGCAGAAACTCCCAACTCCCTCTCTCTCCAAACAGGGTCTAAATTGCAGCGTTTCCATCTTAATTCACAAGGTCTGCTATAACAAATACCACAGACGGGTTGGCTTAAACAACTGGAATTTGTTGTCTCACAGTTTTGGAGGCTAGAAATCCAAAATCAAGCTGCCAGCAGCCACGCTTCTCCAACGTCTGCAGTGTTCTGGAGACGGCTTGCAGGGGACCCTTAACTCAGTCTCTGCCTCTTCAACGCTGCCTGTCTCCTTCTCTCTCCTCTTCATTCCCCCTGTATCCAATTTCCTCTGCTTTTAAGGGCTCCAGCCATACTGGAGGAAGGCCCACCTTGATTCAGTGTGCTTATCTTAGAGGGCTCTTCAAAGGTCCTATTTGCAAATGAGCTCACAAAATCCACAGGACGGGAGGTTAGGATGTGAATGTGTCTTGTGGGACGCATGATTCGGCCCATGACAAAGCCCACCCCAGGAAATGCACCTGGGTTCTTCAGGTACCTGGAACCAGATGAAGGATACACAGACCTTCTCATCCCCCGTGGAAATAGTCTTTGGAGCCAATTTTTGATTGTTTCTAAAGGATAAGTCAAGGAAAGATTTGGCTTAAGATGTTTGATTTAAATATGTTACCTAATTTGCATATGTTGCCTAATTTGCAAATCATGCATAAGACTTTTTTTTTACCCTGAATAATTGAGTTGAATCCATATGCATTTTGAATATCTCTTTAAGGGTTTGCAGGGCCCAGATTTCACCAGAATTAAATGGATTCTTGGGGGTACAGGGAATCCTGTGTGATTTAAACTGTAAGGGCTAATTTCATGCCCACCTCCTTACTAAAAGGACTGGGGGATTTGCTTATTTTGTAACTAGTATGCCGGGTCTCCAATTTGGCAGACAAGAACTCGCTGCAAAGATGACAATCATTCCAGTACTTAGGAGCCAAATATTATGTGGCCGGCCTCCAGTGATCTGGAAACCAATTTAGAGGTTATTTTGAGGCTGATAAAGTTGTTCTGCCGGAAGGCCAAACTCATGCAAATTTGGACTCTTGCAAACTTATAGGACTTGTGCCAAAATAAGTTTGCCTAGAAATGAACACTCAAGAGCCTTGATATGTTCCACATTGTTAATGAATAGTAATGACAATACTGAGATAATAATGTTAATAACAGCTACCATAGACCAAGGGCTTATCCTGTCCCAGGTCTTATGCTATGTAGTTTCTATTCTTTCTCCTGGGCATTCTCACAATATCTCTATGTTAGTACTATTTTTAAAATAAAAAGTCCAGGCTTAAAGACTTTAAATCACGTGTCCAAAGTTGCAAGGCTACTAAGGGGCTGAATCAGGATTTAAACTTCAGTTTCTCTGTCCAAAACCGTGTCTTATCCTGTGATATATATTACATTTTCTTAGCTACTTTTAAATAATGGCTCCAAATTAATTAAATTATTTCATCCTCCATATCCCTTCCTCCTTTCCTTCCATCTGAATTAAGTAGTCTTACTATCAAGGGGAAAATATCAAATTCATTGAGCACTGACTGAGTTGGCCCTCGGTTAGACACTTGCACTTACTTTATCTCATTCACTCCAAAATAATTACTGTTGTAGATGGGCCTTGTTATCTCCACATTTAAGATACTGAAACTGATGCTCAGAGAGTCCAAGTAATCTGTCCACAGTCACAGTCCATATGAGCCAGACTCTAGATGTGAGACCGTTCTGTAGATGATGGTACAATAGTATCTTCCTGGAATCATGTTCCTTAATGAGCCCATGAGCTCATTAAAATTCAAACTTTACTCCTCATCAGCCAGATTCTTTCTTTCCATATCTGTTGGCTTGGTGATTTTAGTAAATCACACCCAATAATTTTGGGGAAATGTGTTTTTGGAATTAGAAGGTGTTTGGAAGAGGTACGGTCAAGCATAGACTTTTCTCTAAGATGATTGTTATTTATAAGAAGCTTTATTATACCATTTGCTTCATGACTGAAATCTTAGAATGTTCTTAGAAATACGTGGGCTTGTAACTACAAATTTTAAATCTTTACAGCATGAAATTCTCTTATGTAAATATCTAACTTTTATTCTGAGAATAGACCAAAATTAGATTTTGGAGATTTTTATGTACCCTTAAGGGAGGTGAGACATTTGAAATTCACATGGCTCTTTTTCCTGAATATATAGCTTTAATGTGAAAATTGATATTTGTCCTTTGAAAAGCCTGGTAGAAATGAGGAGTATGTGTTAATTCCCTGATAACTAATGTGATACTATATACACACCAGGCACTCAGCAAATTATGGTTTTTCAAAAGCTTTTTCCTTCACTCAAGCAAATGCTATTAATCATGGCTTGTTATAATGGGGCTTCACTTACACCAAATCAAACCAAAAACCCTGAAATGCCACTGTTTAGGCCCTGTGGTGAGAGGTGGTTCTGTCTTTCAGAATCTAAGGGGGTTCAGCTTTACCAGAATTTCTCAAACTGTGGATCAGGAATATTTTACACCCAAACTACCTGGACCATGTATTGAAAATGCATATTCCTTGACCTCACCTCAGAATCTCCAGAGTTGGAACCTGGAGCCATGTTCCTCAGGCAATTCTAGGTATAGTAGAGTTTAGGACTCTGTCTTCTGTACTAACCAGCCTGGTCTCTCCTTACCCCACCGCTTACTCCCACAATCGAAAAGTCCTATTGCATGTGAGAAAATGAATGTATAAAGGGTATTAAAATTTTCACCTTCCGTTTCTCTAGCAAAGCTTTCTGTATTAGTGGTCAGCTTCAGGTTTTCTGTGCCAGTGTGGCATTAGGGATGTCTAAACCCTCAGGCAACTCAACAACTATAATTCGAAAACGAGAATTCATCCAACATGTACGACCCTCATCCATACCGAAACTTTAATAGTTTCTAACAAGTAGCAAATTTGAAATCTTGAGTTTTATCAATCCTTTAAAAACATTCCTACATAGCCCCTTTAAGTCCTCTGATGCTGATAATCAATGAAAATGTAAAAATTAAGCATTCAGGTGAAAGAGAAAAAAACAAGGACTCTTTTTGAATGAGTGTGTATTGCTGGAATGGTTTCAGTTAGGAATATTACGTTGGTTGCAATTGGGCAGGAACCCAGTCAGCATTCCTCTGTCCAGGGCAATTTTTTTTCCTATACGAAAGTACAGGAAATTGGTAATTTCTGAGACTCTCCCTGGAGAGATGGGTATTGACCTGAGCACTTTCCTGCTGGCTGAATCAAAATGATGGGCGTAGAGAGAATTATTAAGGCTGAAAGTAATAGAGAACCTTCCCAGCCTCCACGGGGCTTTGCTCTATTTTTCTGCAGTTGGTGGTGGAAGTAGGGTGGAGTGTGATTGGAAAGCCAAGTCATAGTCTGCAGTTAAGTCTGCAGTTAATATGAGGACCAGTGGCTGACTGCTCTGAAACGCAGGGAAGCTGAGCTTCTGTTGTCAGCCTGCCAGCCCAACAAAGCCCAGATTTACTGCTTAGCTGAATAGACACTCCACTGCTTCCTAATTAAAACAATGTGGTCTGTTTCTGTCACGAGGGAGTATTTTACTGTCAGGTCATTTCCTCTCTTTCCTTTCTCAAAAAGCCAAAACCAAACCAAACCAAAAACCTCAAGCCTCTAGAATAAAGATATCAGAATGTTATAAGATAATATCCTTGCTAAAAGGTGTATGCAGAACAGTTTCTAAGTTAGTATGCCATTACCAAAACATTTTTTCCCTTTCTAAGAATAACTGAGAATGGGCTTTTATGACTTCTACCAAGTGAGGAAAAGAAAAATCATGCATTTCTGCTTAAATCCCTTTCCTGGTGGAAGATGGCATTTCAATTAATTAGTCCTCCACCAAACAATATCTTTAATAACTTGATAACTAACAGAAGGTTAGAATCCTCCTCCTGGGCTGACCTTCTTGAGTATCTTTTTATTGAAGTCACATACCTGTTCAAAAACTTCGAATGTTTCCTCATTATTGTCTCCTCGAATTTATAACATTCCATAATCTAGCCACACCCTACAGTTCATAGTTATTTCCACTCTTTTCTCATTGAATACATCTCTTGACAAAATCATAATAATGATAATAATATATAACAATGTTGTCTTCTACTGGATGCTCTTTTTTATAGGTACTATGGTAAAGACTAACTTCATGTAATCCTACATCAACCTTTTGAATTATTCTATTTAGTTTATCTTGATTGTCCCCACTGAACACATAAGCAAACTATGCCTCAGAACAGTCAAGTAAGTTGTGTAAGATCACACAGCCAGTCTTGGTTAATCATCCTCTTAGACCCTATATCCCTGCCACCACATCTTCAGACATGTTGTTACTCTTGCCTAAAATGTGCTCTTCTTATCTCAATTTATCCAACTTTTATACAACTTTCAGGTCCACCTCACTTCCTACCTACTTTAAGGAGCTTTCCTCATGGTTCTAGCCCTGGTTGAGCTCCTCCCTTCTGTATCCCTAGAATAGTTCATTATTGTATTCACATTGCCTGTGTCATGTCTTCTTTAACTGGGACCTTCTGAAGGGTTGACTCACATCTTTTGCACCTCTCAAAGGCCCCAACTCTTAGTAGGTGGTAACTTATAGGTGCTCAATTAAAGCTTTCTTATTTGTAAGCTCTTCAAAACTAAATGTCTGCCTGAAAACCAAAAACTCTGCTCAAGCAAGTACTTTTATAAGCTGTGTGACAGGCAGCAGGGATGTCAACTCACTAAAAGACTCTGCAACCCACTCGGAAGTTGATAGTTTTCACGCGTTGAGCTCCAGGCCAAGTCACCAAGGATTATTTGCATCTTACCTGAATAAAAGCAATCGCTTGAAGCTGTTAAAATAATTTTTGGAGCTGAATTTAGTTTGGAGCTGAAAGCTATGCCATGTATATTCTTTTTAGGATAATTGGAATCTCTATTTTTGCAGGGAATACTGAAGTGTGTGTTCAGCACCGATGGCCTTTGTGGAGTGATGACTAATGCCTCACTAGGTTCACCACTGTGGTAGGTACACAACAATTGTAGATATTATGCTCCAAATGCATAATGGGTCTTGCCTTTCTACAAGTTACAATGAATCCATGGAAATCTTGTCTGACTCTGGAATGCACAAAATACAGGAATAGGTGAAGCATTTCTAGAGAAAATTGGTATTTTCCTTTTGGGGTTGAGAAATGTGAACATAGGTAACCAACAATGAGCATTAAACATTCTGCAACTTGTGATGCTGCTTTAAGCATTGTGAGGAATTCTGAAAGAACAAATAGGTAAGGATTTTACTTAAGGGGGGAAGAGAGAGAGTGACTAAGTTGAGGAGCTGGACACACACAAATTAAAGCACTTTAATAAGAGAGGCAGAAATACCAAGTTCTTAGGGTTTCAAGAAGTAGAATAAAAAAGATGCCTCCCTGGTACTCTTCCATATCAATCAAGCATTATTGATACCAAGAAAATAACTCCCTCCACCTCGAGTTCTATTTAGGGTAGTTCTAAAACCTTGCTGCACCCTAGAATGGCCTAGAGAGATTAAAAAGAATAATGCCTGGAATTATCCTCAGACCAACTGAGCTGAAATTTCACAGGATGGGGTCCAATAATCTGCAGTTTAAAAAATTTCCCCTCGGTGCCTGATATAGTTATCAGAATTTGGATGCTTTAGGAGCTGATGTTTCAGGCTTCTTCCCTCCTCACTTCTGCCATGTGCCACCAGGACTTGGAATTGAGCCCACAACTACAGGGAAAACTCACACAGCTTTTGTATGGGAAGGCACCTCTGTAGCCAAAATCATTAAAAGGGTTTCATTGTAATAGGTTCTTGAAATATTTCATTTAAAGGCATGTTCAGAAGGGATTGTGAGTGGGCCATACCCCAAAGGAGCCCAGGACTCCAGCTCAGGTCGAGTTTGGACATGACAACTGGAGCCAGCGACCAGACTGGTGATAAGGCAGACGTTTAAATTAGAAAAGGCTTCTTGGAAGAGACCTAGGGTCTGGACTTGAATTTATATCTGTCTCCCTTACAGTCCATGAGCTTGTTTAAGGCAGCAGTAGTAGCTAATTTGTCTTGAAGTTTCTGGCCCTTTGGACAATGCCTGGCATAAAATAGGTACTAGATAAATGGTATTTGAAGGGACTCAGGCTCTGGGAAAAGATTGAAGCTCAATCCTGGGTCACAGACTTCTTTGATTTGACCATTTAGATATAGCACAATAAAACGGGGAAGGGCAATTTGACAATTGCCAAGACTGTAGACAACTGTTATAACTCAGCTTTCACAGACTAGCAACTGCTGTAGGTGTGTGATTATGTGCAGCAAATGCAAGGTGCTCCTATGGTCAGACTACAGGAAAAGTCTTGTTCCCCAGCAATGAAGTAGTTTGTTTATACATTCCTACTAAGTATAAAAAGATGATTTTGGAAAAGGAAATGGGTAAGAAAAACAAAGATTTGGCCTCCTTAATATGTTTGGCTTATATGCAGTCTCCCAAATTGTCTACCCTGTATGAGAGGTAGAGATTTTCTTTAGACCATTTCTCAATTCCTTGTGTGTTAACACGCTAAATCTACCCCCAAATTTGGTTTGAACTGTTTTGGTCATAACTTCTGCATCTACATGGTTATGGCCACTGCTTCTCCTAGCTCTAAGTTCACCTACAGCTCCATAATCTCAGTGTATGGCTCTGCCAGAGAATAACTTTACTGCTTAGGAACTAGCTTGCCAAAGGGAGGGCCCTGTTGTTCCCATTTTAATAGTCCTTGTTCTCCTGCACTAACCTGCTGGAAATCTAATATATCTAGGAACTTCAAGAGACTTATAATATGAATAGTTCTTTAAATTGCTAACTAAATTGTTGTTAAACAGTTTGTTTCATTAATTTAGTCATCCAACCAATATTGGCGACCACTAGGGGAGAAGCTTCAGTCACTGTGGGACTGAGAATGAGGAGTTGATGAGAAAGAAAGTTTTGCTTTGAAGGACCCTGAGAGATCCTGAGGAGTAGTTCATTAGAAGGGTATGCAGACAGAATGGAGCTTCTTTCCAGCAGACTCTGTAAATAGAGGGGGGAGAGTTGGACAGGCCCAAGGTGCTGATAGAGATGGTCTTGGGAGGAATGAAAGACAATTATTTCAAGAGCATGAGATCTCCTTGCCAGCATTTCCTGTTCATCGGACAGTTTCAGTATCTTAATGTCATAATGTTTGGGCATGATAAAAATTGATATCAACAATGATGAGATCAAATTTGTTTTAGAAGGATATATGTAGCATGTAAATTAGAATACATAAAAATTTTTTTAATGATTTTTATTTGGTCAGCAAAAATATAATTTCTGGTTAATTTGATTGCCTTTTTTGTTTTATAGCCAAACAATGGTTTTATCAGACTTAAACTCAGTTTGGCTTCTATCAGACCATTAGTTCAAAGAACTAAGCCTTCTATAGATTCCCCGTGAGGTAAAGAATCTGCCTTGAGTTCTGTTGGTCACTAGAAAACCATGACTTCAAGTTATTTCCATGTTTAAAGGTAAGATTAAATTGATCAGGTTGACCATTCCAAAACTGGTGAAAAATTAGGATAGAAGTTTGGATTAAAGTTTGAGAAATCTTCATGTAGAACCAAATCTCAGATTTCTGAAATTACCTTATTTAGCAAATATCAGCAAAGACTCATACTTCTAGAGAATGTATAAAAATAAATATACTAGTAGCCTCAGTCTTACTTGTTGACATTATTGTGTTATTTTATTTGGTACTCTTTTACCAAGAAGGTACTTCATGTGTTTGTTGAAAAATCCCACTAAGAAATATAGGTGAGAGCAAAGATGCAAATAAAAGATTGCAACTTGTCTGTCTGTTTTGAATTATAGAGTTATCAAGATTTGCTGCCTATATAAAGCAGGACATAACAGATAACTTTATTATCATAGATTCATAATTCTTTGTTCATATTTACTGAGTTGGTAGAAAAGAAATGGTTCCTGACCTCAAGGATTGTCCACTATAAACAAAAGTTAATAAATATAAAGAACTTTAATGGCAATTTTGTGTCCAAAATTGGGAGAGGAGGATTCTTTATTTTTATATTAGTATGTGTGTGTACAGGTATGTTCTACATGGAAATACATAGTTATTAGAATATATAAAAGTATCTTCAAGGATAAACATCATGACAAAAGTTTATACTTCAAGCCCATAGTTTCTCCTATCAGAATCCTAAACCCTCAAATTCCTAATGAGCAATATAGTTGTGATTGAGTCAAAATCAAGGATATTAATTGGGTGACATTTTCCAAAAGTGATGTAAATGCTGAGGCATCTATATTGGGGCAAACAACTGTTGTGACCTTGCTTTTTTCTGTGTCTGCCCCACCAGGGTGGGGAGAAGGCCCATCCACTTTTTGGTCCTTTGTGTCCTTTGGATATATGTTTTACTGCTAGGTCACAGCAGAAGGAATCTCACTTTTTCCTTGGCTCCTTTTTCAGTCCTTCTTTGGGGTCTCAGGCTTTTAGGGTAGACCAACCTGGAAGTGAGCAGATTTGAAGAGCTCGCGGGTGAGCCTTTCTCAGCATTGTAGGCAGTTTCTCTCTCACTGCTTTCTGTGCTCACTCTCTCCTTGAACAGGCTGGCATGCTCCACATTGAGCTTCCTTCCTACTGCAGTGGTTATAGTCAAGTTGCAAGTATGGGTTTGGTGGGAAGGCAAAACTAGGTCCTTCTGTCTTTCCTCTTTCTTGGCCATGGGGGTTTCCAAATCATAGCAACTCATGGTGTCTACAGCCCCTCTCACTAAAGTTATACAGTCAGATTTGGGGACAAGGGTCCAGCCAGGACAGCACTTTTGCTGACCATGTTCCTCTGTGTATGACTACTAGAGGATCTCATAGCAGGAGTGGCTGGGCTGGGATAGATATTGGATTTTCTTGGGACCACTGGTCAAATCCCACCGAAATATATCAGTAACATTCTCCAACCCATGAGAGAATCTGTTTTAAAAATAAATCATATGGTGGTTTGAAGCTGTAGGTACCCCCAGAAAAAATGTGTTTTTAAAGTTAATCCATTTCTGTGACTATAAACCCATTGTAAGTAGGACCTTTTGATTAGGCTACTTCAGTTAAGGGGTTACCCACCTCATTCAGGATGGGTCTTAATCCTATTACTGGAGTCCTTTATAAATGGAATGAATACAGAGAGAGAAAGAGAAAACCACGAAACAAGAAGCTGAAATCAATGAAACCTGGAAGAGAAGTGAGAGAACTGCAGATGCCTCCATGTGCCTTACTATGTGGCAGAGGAGCCAAGGATCACCAACAGCCAGTCTTCAGGAAGAAATCATCCCTTGATGATGCCTTGATTTGGATGTTTTCCCAGACTCTAACCTTAAGCAATAAATTCCCATTAATTAAGTAAAATTATTTCCTGGTATTGCTTTGAGCAGCTTAGGAAACTAAAACAGATGACTATCTTTTATTTGAGTCCAGTAGGGTGAAATATTATAGGAAATATTATGGACAGGAATACTATATCAGTATGATACATATTTACAAACCAAAAGCTTCATCTTCCTTGCAGGTGAAAGCTATAATTTTACTTTAAAACCCACTGCAAACTTCTTAGTTCATTATTTCATCTTGCAAACATTGGAATTGTACTTCTCTTGACCAACACAGTCCTACCTAAACAGTGGTATCTTTGAAAAAATATCAAGTAGGATAAAATTTCTGCTGATATTGAGAGGTATACTGGGAAAGATTATAGGACCTGTTTCAATTTATTTATTAATTTAATGAAAGAATTGAAATGCAGAAAAAAGAGTGAATGGCTTGTCCAAAGAAGCCATGGTCACTAATGCAACTGAAAAAAGACAGGACCGTGTTTATTCAGTATCAGTGATTCCCAGCTTTTAGAAACCGACATTTTTTATTTAGAAAATCATTCCTTTCTTTTCTCTGCTTATTCCGTGTTCAAGATCCTGATTTTGGTCATTGGCTGCTGGGGTCTAGAGAACAGGCCTCCATTGCATGCATTTAGCTGAGTTAGGAAGCATATTGTATACACAGACCAAATGGAAATGCAATTTGACTGTGTGAAAAATATTGCTCTATGGCAAGGAATTGAGCACTTTGGCAAATCAAATGGTTTTGCATGAGCATGAATTTCTTATAAATAACTTACTTGAAGATTCTGTTTTCAATAATTCCCATCTTAGACTGAAGAAATTCTTTTAGCTATTTTAAGTAATCCATATTCTCAGGGGAAAACAAAATAAAGTTTTGTGTGTTTTTTTTAAACCCATGATATTTCTTTAAATATCTTTGGTTCCTTCCTGATCCCTGCTCTCCAGCACCTACAATTTTGTCTCATCTCTTTGTAGATATTTTCCTTAGGCATGTTCAGATACCTGTGGCTCTCGTGAGTTTTGGTGCTCAAGCTCTTTAGGCCACTGTGGGATGGGGTGCTACAACCATGCATGGTGGGAACAGAGGTCCAAGGCACAATAGATACTTTCAGTAAATGATCCCGTTATTGTATAGAATAAAGAGTCCAGAAAGGGCACATCTCCTTGTCACTTAGAGTCTGAAAGAGCAGGGGAAGAAGTCCTATCACAGCTGGGCTCTTGGGGTGGCTGAAAACTGCTCCGGGTCGGGGTTGATAGATGGCAGCTCCGCATGCCCCACTTTTCTGGAGAAGAGAGACAAATTTATACTATTTGAGTGTGGTTTTTACCCACCTAAGGGGTGGGGTTGGGGGACCACCCCTGAGAATTCCTGTTCTGATAAGACTTTGGGCCTGCTTATTTCGGGTTTAAGGTTCTGGACAGGCCTTTTCAGCAGACTTAACATCTCCCCCCAGGTGGTGGAATGGCACACAATAGAAAAGGAGGCTGTCCGCTCAGCTTGTATTGGTGACTCCCCCAGAGAAGGAGGTGGGGGTAGGTGAGGTCCAAGCGAGGGCTGCCTAACAGCTGTTTGTGATTTCCTAACGGCCACCAATGCTTGCAGGTGGCTTGCAGGTGACAGGAAGCAAACTCAAGTTTCCCAATGGTTCTTTGGCATGATCCTTGGTATGCTCTGGGAACCACAAAGGATATCAGTGAAGATTTACCTGCTGTTTTCATTTTAGGTAACACAATTATGAATAGTCAAAGATTCACAAATAAGATGGAAAACATCAGGATGTATTCATAAATTGCTTTTGATATTGTTATTGAAAAGAACACAAAATGTTTCTAAGCAGGTGATAGGTAGGCAATTTGGTCTTCATTAGTATTTCATCCTAATGCTTGTATCTAAAACAGAGCACCTTAAAAAGACACCCATCACCATAAAAAGAAAGATGCATATAAAACAAACCCTTTGTTTACTGTTGTCCTTATTGGTTTTCTTCTGAGAAGTGTTTGTGGTTTCAGATAATCAAGTGAGATATGGTCATCTTCTTATGTGACTCTTACTCCTCTTTAAAAGAAGTTATTTTGTCTAAGGGGTCTGAATGCTAAATAAATGATGTGTCCAACAGCACATCAGCTTAGTTCTTAGGGCAGTAAGCCCACTTGGAATGCAAGATCTTTCCCTGTGATTCATTTTATGTGCTGTGATTACTAAAGTTAGTTTTGATAGTGGAAATATAGCAAATGTATTCAAATGATAACTCTGGTTGACTCCTAGATGTTTAGTAACTTGATCATTAGTGAGCAATAGGATCTTTCATAGGGAAAAGTATATTTGCTTAAAATAATCTTCTGCTTGATACTTTCTCAGTGGTTCTATATTTTATAAAATCAACACTAAGTTGCACAAAAATTTTCAACTTTCTACCCAGAAACTCTTTCCTTTGTGAAAATATTATTATATTACATTCTCAAAGTTGTGCTTGTTAAATTATTTTTTATAATATTCCAGTCTGTCAAAGTTTGCAATGATTTGAGGATCTTATATAGAGCAATTAACTCAGAACGAAATACCCTCCTGTCCCTGAAAGCAGCAGTGTTTGAACCACTAGTTCCAGATGCAGCAGGGTGCTATCATAACTAGAAATGATTTGCCCCATATGTCTGGCCAGTTAATCAGAGCCAACTCTCTAGAGGTGGGGCAGAGTGAAGACATGGTCTGCATTTTTCAGTTCTCATACAGTCATTTTAGAGGCCCTTATTAATTTGTCCATTATACATTGTTATTTTAAAAGAATCACTCTAGTTCAAACATTCTCAATAGGGGTTGAGAATGATTCTTGGGGGATGAAATTTTACTTCTTTTCTGTATAAAGCGCACACACACATATATATATATATACAATACATAAACACATAAGCAGTTAATCTGTGATATTAAAATCTCATTGGGGGTGTTGAGGAGGAAAAATGTCTAAAATGGCTTCTTAAGGGAGGGGGGAATAATGAAAAAAGGTTGAGAGACACTGTTCTAGTTGCATTCAAAAGGATAATTTAAGGTATCTTTTCTGTACTTCTCAGGAAGATAACCATAACTGCAAAGTTGTCAATAATGTTTTAATAATACAAATGTTATTATTATTGGTTTGTTTTATTCTTTCTCTGGTCTAGCTTGGTCTCTACTGTCCATCTGTAATAACAGTAGGTCAAATTAATTTATTTTTAAATCAAAGATAATAAAGCACATAATAATATAAATATATTTTAAGAAAATTCTCATGTTTCCCCTGTGTCATCTAGAGTTCATTAGTAGTTGAATAGCTATTTATTGGGCTTCTACTATGTGCAATACACAGAGATTCAGTAGTAAAAAAACAACAACAACTCAAATTCCTCCCTATCTTCATGGAGAGGAGAAATGAGCACTAAAATACTAATTGCATAATTAATAATTTAATCACAATTCATTTAATACAAGATCAAAGAGTAAAGACTCATACACTGTATGAGACACATATAGGGAGCTGGTCTTATTGGGATTTAAGGAGAACCTACTTCATGAAAATATTTTTCAGCAGAGATTTGAGGAATGCAAAGGCATGGGGAGGGGGATGAGAAGTTGGAGGGAATAAAATGTATGAGGACTCGGAGCAGAAATGAGCGTGGCTCAAAGAACTGGCATGGCTAGAGAGATGAATAGAAGGTGAGAGGTAGGAGGTGAGACTGGTGGACAGTGTGGGGCTGCTGCTTGTTCACCTTTTCCGTGGCTGCCAGCTTCTTATCACGCTCGCCCGCATGCTACTTGGCCATGGGCCCCCAGGGAACACGGGGTCTGTGGAGGAGGCTGCAGCTGCATTGGGCAGAGCCGGGAGGGTCTCGGGCCTCCCTCCACCAGCCCGCCGGCGCCTCCATGGATCTCTGTGAGCAGGTGGGAGCGCGCGCCTACTAGTTCCCCAGCAGGAGGCCCACCTCCACGTTGAGTGCAGACAATGTAGGGGTTTGTGCGTTGTTTTAAGGAATTTGAGTTAATGGGATGTGCATCTTGAGACACGTTCTGATGCACTGTGGGATTTTAATTGGCAAAGAATACGAGTGGCATGGGACACTAGTAAGAAGTCTTTTGTGTGAGCCCCGTAGGGTGGTTGCAATAGAGATGAAATATTTAGAAATTGGAAGTGGACTGGATATTGAAGGTGAGGAAGAAAGAGGTACCAAATAAGAGGCTTGGGTTCCTACTTGTGCTTCTGGTGGTTGGTGGAAACATTCCTCAAGGTGGCATACACTGGGGGAGAACTAGATTTAGGAAGGCCAAGACAAGGTGATCAGAGGGGGAGAAGGGCATAGAGACAGACTAGGAACTAGTTCTGAAAACATTGAATTTAAGATGCCTCTGAGATATTTAAGTGGAAAAGTTGGGTAGGAAGTTGGATGGCAGTTGGATGTCCCAGTTGCCTGGACTTAAAAGAGATATCTGCACTGGAGACAAAATTGGGGGCATATAGTTGGATAATTGGAGTCCCAGGCTTGGATGAGATAGCTTGGAAAAGAATGTTAAGGAAGAAGACAGTGGAGCTTAGGAGCGAGCCTTGAATAATTACAACATGAGAAATCCAGCAAAAGAGACAATGTGGGCAGGGAAGTGGCCGGAAAGCCAAAAGGGTGTTGTGTCACCAGAGAAGAGAGTGTTTCATGTTGGTGATGGTCAGTTGGATGGAATGTCCCTGAGATTTCAAGAAATATGAGAATGGCAAGAGAGCCATTGGATTTGGTGACCTCATTGAGAGCTATGAGGTTAAAGTTCGCTGAGATATAGGAGGTGAGGAAATGGAAACAGCAAACATAGACAACTCAACTGGGAGGGGTAGAAGAGAGAAAGAACAGCTGCTGGAGAAGGAAGTAGGGTTAAGGAGAAACACCCCTCTCCCCCGCAAAGGGAAGGCAAGAGGAGACTGGGCCCTGCCTGCGTGTGGTGCATGGCTTTCATAAGTGGAGGAGTACCTCTCGACCCTAACAGGAGGGCAGAAGTTAGGGAAGATGCAGTAGGTCTTATAGGCTTGGTTGCAGGAGTTTGAGAAAGTTCCTGTGTTGGAGATACCATTCTTATAAATATTCAACCCAAATCAAGAACATTCTCTTAATTCTTGCTCTCTAGCCCTGAAAAATATCTTCTCCTGGAACAATGCAAAGGACAGCTAGCCAGTATCCCTCATCTACTCTCCTTCCAGCTGACCCAACAAGATCCCTCACTCTCACTGTGAGTGAGGTAGCTGGTAAACAGATGGTACCTAATTGCTCAATAAAAACAGAATGTGGCACTATCACTCTGGTATCTTCCAGAAATGAGGTCCTTACATAAATTCATGGTGGGGAAAGTTAATGCCTTATCCAAAGCTCACTACAGTTTTTGCTCCTTTTGGCTCAGGAACTATAAATTCAGTGCCAAGAAAATCTCATGACTCCCCCCCCCCCCGCTTTTTTTTTACAAAGAGTACACAGCATAAATGTGACCCCAATGGAGACAACACTGACACTTTGTTCTTCCATTTTTCTTGCCTCTGCGTAGATGCCAAGGCTTAGATCATCTCTTTATATATATATACATACTTAAAGATGCTTGGATTACATAAATGTTACACAAAAATTACAGGGATTCCCATGTTCCCCACTTCCCACACCTCCCTTAACATCCCACATAAACATCTTTCATTAGTGTGGCACATCACCTGCAATGGATATACACATCCTGGGGCTTTGCCACTAAGTATGGACCATAGTTCACATTGTATGGGAGTTTCTAGTATTCTGTGTGTGACTTTGCTGTGGCCTAAAATTTCTTTGAAAATTCGAGAGACACTGGGGAGTGAGAGGGGGCAGGTGCCACAGTACAGACTAGACACCTGATAATGCAGTGATAAAAGGAAAAATGTTAAAAAAATTTTTTTAACAATTTTTCTGTTTTTTCCCCATTTTTAAAAAATATCCCAATCCTTTAATTTTATTTTATTTCTAGTATTTTTTTTTAAGTTTCCATGTATTTTATCTCTTATATTTAAACTTAACTTTATTATTTATTTTCCTATTAATTGTATTTGGCTATTATATGGGCTTCATCTTCAAGGAAGGTTTGGATCACAGAAGGGTTACAGCGGGGGTAGGAGAGGATCATTAGATCATCTCTTAAAGTGAAATTACAATTCCTTTGGGGCCTAATTCAATTGAATTGTCAAAGAGCTGGGGGTGGGGGGGCAGGTTTTCTTCAGCTTCTGAGTGGAAAAGAGAAGAAATAGTATTTAAGTAAATTGGTATTTCATGGCTGCAGGGCAGGAAGCTTTAAGGTTTAAAGGGTCAGTGGCGCATCCAGGAAATGCCAAGCTTTGGAAGAGTCTCTAGTTTTCCGCTCTCCCTCCAGAAGGAATTCTTGCCCTTTTCCCACAAGGTAGATCAGATAATGTTCAGATCTGCATCACACTCACATGGACATATCCAGGTCACAGATGTTCACTATGGCTGTGACATGGACACACGCCAGTCCCTGCGTATTTGCTGCAACTGACATTTCTTTCCCACTCCAGAGCAATCATCATAGTTCAAAAGTGAGTGATGTATGTTAGCATAATAGATACCATAAAGTCTGCTATAAATAATACATTTTATGTATTATATGTTATATGCATTATTCATAAATTATAGGACCGTATCATTCAATAAGATGGTGTTATGGGTTGAATTGTATCCTCCAAAAATATATGTTGAAGTCCTAGCACTGGAACCTGTGAATGTGATCTTATTTGGAAATAGGGTCTTTGCAGATGTCTTCCAGTTAAGATGAGGCCACACTGAACTAGGATGGACCCTAATCCAGGGTGACTGGTGTTCTCATAAAAAGGGGAGGAGTGACACAGGGAGAAGGTGGCCAAGTGGAGACAGAGGCAGAGATGGGAGGGAAGCATCTGCAAGTCAAAGAATGCCAAGGATTGCTGGAAAACAGCAGAAGCTAGAAGAGGCAAGGGAGGATTCTTCTCTGCAGGTTTCTGAGAGAGCGTGATTTTGGACTTCTGGTCTCCAGAATGTGAGACAATAAATTTCTGTCGTTGTAAGTCACCAGTTTGTACTATTTTGTTACAGCAGTCCTAGGAAATTAAGACAGTGAGAGCAAAATACTTAGTATAGAACCTGGCAAACAGCAAATGCTCACTAAATGATAACTCTGAGGAAGAGGAGTCAAATGACATGGGGCGGACACTATAAACTATAACTAAACTTCCTTATGGAAAGAATTATTTCACTGCCCACCACCAGTCTTTTGCATCCTAATTCAGAATCTGTGTCCAATACTAACATTTACAGTGATTCTACATATCTTTAAAGGGAGGTGATTTTATTTGTTCCCAGGCACCAATTGTTCCAGTGCTGTCCAATAAAAGAATAATGTGAGCTCTAAGTTTGAAACACATATGTAATTTTAAATTTTCTACTAGACACACACAAACACAACAGGTGAGATTAACTTTCATAATATATTTTATTTGACCCAACCTATTCAAAATATTCTCACTTCAACTTGTAATTAATATAAAAGGACTACTAATGATGCATTTACCTTCTTTTTCATACTAAGTGTTCCAAATCTGGTGTGTATTTTACTTACAGCACACCACAATTTGGATGAGCCCTATTTCAAGTACTCAGTAGCCACATGTGGCTCAGGGCTTCCCTGCTGAATAGTGCAGGCTCATAATTGCATGTAGGATCTCATTAAATCCTTTTAACAATCAGCAATAGTTACTATTACTTTCCTCATTTTACAGATGTGGAAAGTGAGCAGACAGAGGTTAAATCAACTGGCCTAAGGCTCCCAGTAATAACGGATAAGACAAGATTTCAAACCCAAGGAGTCCGACTAGAATTTCTGTTCCTTAACCACTGTGCCATATGTTTTCCAAGTTGTTTGGAGACTTAGGTCCTTATGCTTTCAAATAAAGCTTTAAAACTTGAGAAAGCCATTGCAAATTTCTCCTTTCCCTGGGAGTCAAATTCATTCGTTCAAAAATATTCATTGTGGCTTGCATTAGTCTCCTGGTGCTGCTTTAATAAATGCCTACAAATGTGAAGACTTAAAGCAACAGAAATTTATTCTTACACAGTTCTAGAGGCTAGTAGCCTGAACACAAGGTATTGGTAGGATCGTGCTCTCTCTGATGGCTCTAGGGAAGAATCTTTTCTTGCTTCTTCCTGGCTTCTGGTGGTAGCTGGAAATCTTTGGCGATCCTTGGCTTGTACTTGCACCACTCCAAACTCTGTCTCCATCTTCTTGCTGTATGTCTGCCTCTGTCTCTTCTCCTCTTCTTCTAAGGACACCAGTTATAGTGTATTAAGTATACCCAATAATGAATTACATCTGCAATGACCCTATTTCCAAATAAGGTCAACATTCTGATGTACTGAGGGTTAGGCCTTCAGCATATCTTTTTTTTGTATGGGGGCAAAGGCACAATTCAGCCCATAACAGAGGTCTACTTGTGTCAGATGCCTTGCTGGGCACTAGGGCTGTAAGGATTTGTAGGATGCACATCGTCCTCCTAGGAGCTCCTGGTTGGGTGGGAGACATTGATCAAATGTGCAGAGAGCTTTCCTGGGTCTTAAGATGTCTAAACTGACTTGAGAAAGAAGATGGCAGTTTAGGACTCACTGTCTTGAAAGCAAATTCCCTGATAGCTGGGACCAGATCTTATTCATCTTTGAATCCTGATGCCTCATATGTGTTTGATGTTTAGAGACAGAATACTGAATGAAAAATGCTACACATCCCACTACAAAAATGAAGTTCAAAGAACCTGGCAAGAATGCCAAAGTCTTATTTTCAGGTTTTTCATATTTGCTGAAGGAAAAGATCATTTAACTCTAACTAGAGAAGAATTTCAAACCCTGAGCCAAATTTTGTAGGCACATATGTCTTTTTCCACTTCACCTCCATTTTTGCATTTCTACCTCGTCCCAGTTCTGAGTGGTCTTGCATTGAATCGGTTTTCATGCTCATTGAGAGAACAGCTACATGATTTGTTTTATTAGATAATAAAATCAAGTTGGTATCATGATCTGCTTTCTCTGTTATGAATGTCATCGTGTATTTTTGAATTTCATACTTTCAGTACATATCAGAACTATTACTCTTTTTCGTTCAGATTTGGACATTGGGCATAGGGGCAATTCAGTGATAGAGAATCTTCATATCTTCATAATTTTTAACTAGGAGGCAGCAGAAACAAAGTGGGACTAGAGTTGTCCTGATAGAGAAGCAGTAGTTACTGGAGAGAAGGATATTTTGTTACTTTTGTGGTTGCATGGTGTCCTTTTTTTGGTCTGTGTTCAGACATGATTATAGAGTGCTCTTATTTGTGCCTGGTTTCATCACTGTCATGGGGTAATCTCATCTGATGCTGAAATACTGTGAAATTATGTGTTTGTCACCATTTGTCAGTTGTCAGAGCCTTTGTTTCCTTCCCAACACAGAGAAGTCTTGCTCCTCCCATCCCTTTTCCCTGCCTACTCTGAGAGGGAGCCATTTTTGCTAGTTTCTTGTTTATCTTTCCAGTATTTATTTATTTATTGCAATTACAATCATGTTTATTCTTATTTCTCTCTTTGTAAACAAAAAGTAGCATATTATATACACTGTTCTATACCTTTATTGTTTCTCTTATCAAATATATATAGGGTATCTTTCCATATCAGTACACAGAGGTCGCTCACATTCTTTTTCATAGGTGTATAGTACTCCATTGTCTAGATGTACCATAGTTATTACATCATTTTGGCATCTTAAGAGCAAATGCCTGGTGCCCCTAAAATAATACCGTGTGGATGGGTGCTTATTTATAAAACTCTGCACTTATATTTGGCAACATTTGCTACATAGAACACAGTCAAGACAAATGTGACACTCTGGAGAACTGGGTTCTAGTCTTGGGTTCACCAGCAATTTTTTTGACAAACTCACTGAGCCTCAGGTTCTACAACTGTAAAAATAAGGGATTGGGTGGAGTGGACATCACCATCCCAGACTCCTCAAGATTGGGGGAAGAGCTATGGACTGGATTGGACTTACTGGTATTCTGTTGTAGACATATTGTGATTCAAGCAATGGAAGAAATTACAACATTGATGTGGAGCCAGAGGCCACTGGATGCTTTCCGGACAGGGAAAGGGAAAAGAAATTGTAATACAGTGGCTTTTTCGGGACTTGGGAATTATCCTGAGTGACATTACAACGACAGATATAGGCCATTTTACATCAGCATATACCATGCAGAACTGTGTGGGAGAGAGTGTGGTCTACAATGTGAACTATGGTCCATACTTAGTGGCAAAGCCCCAGGATGTGTATATCCATTGCAGGTGATGTGCCACACTAATGAAAGATGTTTATGTGGGAGGTTGTGGGAGGTGTGGGAGGTGGGGAACATGGGAATCCCTGTAATTTTTGTGTAACATTTATGTAATCCAAGCATCTTTTAAAATATTTTTTTAATGTAAAAAAAATAAATAAATGGATACAATATCAAAAAAAAGGGGGGGGGGGAATTAAACAAATAGTTAAGGCCTAGACAAATTTCATCTTTTGATCTTATTCTCAGTGGGTGAAAACTTGGTTTGCATCTATATGTTTTACAGTCTGCTCTCTAGAAGAAAAAAAGCCCAAATTTGTAGTGTTTGCCGATTTCCATGGTGTAAGTTTTCCCGCCAAGGCCATTTTCAAGCTACTAACAATTTCTCAGCCAGCTTGCAAAATTTCTGAAAATTTAACAATCGTCTGGCTCTTGGAGCCAATACAGTCTGACTCAAGTATCCACTGGGAAATTTTTCTAAAATGAGGCTTATGAGATTCAGACATTGTAACCTCCTCAGTTGGAAGGTACACGCTAAAAGCTGAAGTTAGGTTGCACTTGGGTTAAAGAGAAAGAAATTGAAAACATTTTCCTCTAAATCTACTACCTTAAGCATTTCCTGAAACTTTTATAAGTTCGGAGCACAGAAGGATTGTCCAGGAATGGGCAGTAACTTGTTTTAATAAATATCATATATTAACCTAACCTTACTCCACAAAGCTTATATCTCTGGTTCAAAGCTTACTATATTAGTATACTATCTAATTTCCATTTCTAACCATGGCTGAACATTTTAATCATCCTTTAATCAGCTTTTGAAAATTACTGACACTCTATCCCACCCCAGACTCATTAAAACAGAATCACTGAAAGGTGGGGCTCAGACCCCGGTTTGTTTTAAGCATTCCAGATGATCTAATGAGCAACCAGGGTTAAGGACAGCTGGTCTTTTGATAGTTGGTATGTAAATATCCTGACATTTCCCTTTCTCTTTTTAGGTGAACCATATAATGCAGATATGTACCTACCAACAGCTATTGATTCAGCTGAACTAATTCAAGCACGAGGAAAACATCTTTGAGATCCTACAAAGTTGGCTAATGCAACAGATCTCTGATAGATAAGCTCAATAGAACTCAAAATGTGGCCTCCCATTTTATTGCTCAAAGGTAAAACCCACAGCAAGGGTGAAACAAGAGCAGACCCAAAAGTCTAATTCCTGTATGTGAGATTTAAGTTTGTTTTGTTTTAAAGAAAGGTCATCTTGTTCCTTCTTTACTTGCTGGCCTTGAGAAGCAGCAGACCATCCTGGCACTAGAGAAATTAATTACTGGGGAGGACCAGGTGCAACCAGTTAGCTGGTTGCCATGGGGATGGAAGATATCCATCCAGGATTATCAGAACGGTCTCTATTTCATGAAATTCTTTTCAGTAAGAGCTATTCATAAAATGTAAATATAAATGTGATTTGAATACTTTGGGGGTATACATTAATACATAATGCATAGAGATAGCTATAACTTGAGCATATTAATTTTTAAAAAAAGTCTGAGGCATATTAAAACCCCACTGGAAAAAAACAGGTCCACCAACCAACCTTCATGGAGTCCTGTGGCACTTGAAGAATAGCGCTGCTGTGCCTAATATAAGTTAAAGTTATGCCCGATCTGAAAGTCACAACAGCTCTCATCCAAGAAAATTTCGTTATAAATTCTGTCTGTTTTTACTTACTTTCAATTCTTCTGAAGAGAACCCAATATAGGGCCACATCTCTAAAACTTAACTCAAGGGTAATATTGATTAGCCAAAATGGTAGTATTTTTATTTTTTCTTTTAAAAAAGCATGCTTCAACTTTCTGAATAGCTCTTCGGTTGCTCCATACAATTGCAGTTTAGTTAATAGTAATGTACTAATGTTGGTTTCTTAGTGATTAATGTGACATGTTAACAGGGAGGAAAACCATGTGAGTGGTATATGGGAATTCTATGTTACCTTTGCAATTTTTCTTTTCACCGAAATTATTCCAAAATAAAGAGTTTATTAACAAATAATTTGTGGTCATTGTTTGTAGTAGATTAATTAATTAAATGTAGTGGATACTGATAAGTGTTTCATTGATTGTTTTAGAGTGACAATGATAAAAATTTGATTAAATTTGGGGAATCTGCCTATAATTTGGGATTTCACACCAAATTATAATGAATAATCCAAACCAAATACAAATACAACTTTGGGCTGCTTTGACCCTCTATTTATATAATCTATAACTTTAGAAATATAAGAACTTTCATTTTGAATGAACCACTGTGCAGATTTAAATAGAAACATTAGCTATCTTTGAAGTACCAAATTTCTTCACTTCAAATGACTCCTCTACTAATGTAGTAAATATTTACTAGAAGCAAATTATTTGTATAGTGTTGTTCTATTAAGCCAATTCATTGAGATTTAAGTTACACATTTCCAATAAGCCCTTATTTGTCTTCATTTGAAAAAAAAAAAATATATATATATATATATATATATTATTTTGTTTCAACTTCTCAGGGTAAACAGCACTTTAAAATAAGTCTGTGCTTGAAAGAGTTGAGACAGATCTTGATATTTACTACCTCCTAAATTTGTAGAGAAATATAGGAACAGTAACTTAGCTCCCTATGTACATGGGTTGATTAAAGTTTATAACTGATAATTAATATCAAATGATATTGCATCTAGAAAAGACTTGTCACATAGTAAGTGCTTAATGTATATTTATAAATGAATAAATGAACTAAATAGTGAAATGTAATGTTTCCATGTTTAATTGCTTGTGTTTCATTTTTAATTTGCTTGAAGATAGAGACCTGGCCTATTTCCAAGAAAGTTTCTTCCTCCACCTATATTGATAAAAGTCATTCATTATAGGGTAATCCAATTGAGTTTATGGAATATTATTAATATACAAGTTCAATTTCAGAGAATCAGTTTGATTTATGTCTAGAATTTTATGCTCTCCTGCTTCTCTTCCTTTTGACTTGACTCCAGGACTCCATAAAGACTGATTTAAATACAGATACTAGTTTGCAAGATGTAAGAGACACAAAAGGTTGAGATTCTGAAAATATAAAGTAATTTCAAAAATCAATAAAAAGGGCACTTCTGGTCAAGATGGAGTAAAAGGGACTGCTTTATCCTGTCACCTGAAAAAATAAATCTTTGGACAGAATATATGAAACAAAGCTTTTCAAGACATTGGGCACCTAGCAATAAAGTACAGTGATCTTGAGAAATGGAAAACAAATGAGGTGAGGCCTATGCTTACCCCACTTTACTTTCTGGATAGAGGTTTCAGGAAGCAGCACATGTAGGAGAAACTGAAGCAGAGTCCAGAGGTTTACCTGAGTTGAGGAATCAGAAGGAAACTGGGGAGGCCTAGGCAGCTAGAGTTTGCAGGGCAGAGTACTAGAAAGGGGAGAGCAGCCTAGAAAAAGAACTCTGTCTACAGAAGGTCCCTTCCAGTTCTCAGCTGAGTACTGATCAGAGCATGCAAGTGAGGAAATTACCTGCAGGTAGGAGAAATATGATCTTATAAGATATAGAGACAACAGTAGACAGATCCCACATGGCCAGGAATAGTTCATGTTGCTACCAGCAAAAGTGGAAAACCTCATAATTCATGAAATTTTGGATAGAATACACAGAAGGGTTTTGTCTCAATACTGGGACAAAATAGTGGGTAAAATGAGGCCTAGATTAAACCCTACTCTTCACTTACCTAAAAAGCTTTAAAGGCAAGATCTGAAAGGATAAAACTGTTTTCAAGCTCAAGGATATATATAGGAACACAAAGATATCTAGCACCCAACAAGTTAAAATTCTCAATGTCTGCCATCCAATAAAAAATTACCAGGCATGCTAAGAAGCAAGAAAATATAATCCATAATGATAAAAAAGATCAATTGAAACCAAACCAAAAACGACACAGATGATAGTGTGAAGGAAAACAGACATTCAAAGTTATTATGACTCTATCCACCTGCCCAAGAAGCTAAAGAAAAGATCGAGCAAATGAAGAAGAGACCTGGAAGATATAAAAAGGCCCAAATCAAACTTATAGAAATGAAAACTCTAGTGTCTGAGATGAAAAATATACTGGATGGGATTAAGAGCAGATTAGCTATTGCCCAAGAAAAGATTGGTGAACTTGCAAAACATAGCAATAGAAAACTATTCAAAATGAAACACAGGGAGACAAAAGAATTTTTAATATGGAAAGAGCATCAATGAGCTGTGAGACATGTTTATGTGGTTCTATAGGGATAATTTGAGTCTCTGACGAATAAGAAGGGGTCACAGAAAAAAATATTTGAAAAGTAATGGCTGATAAATTTCCAAATTTATGAAAATTATAAACCCATATGTCCAAGAATCTCAACAACCCCAAGCAAAAGAACATGAAGAAAACCACGGAGTACATCAAAATTAAGTGCTGGAAAGCAGTGATAAAGAGAAAAGTCTCAAAAGGAGTCAGAGAAAAAGGATACACCACACATAGAGGAAGAAGGATGAGAGTGATTTCAGATTTCTCATGAGGAACAATTCAAGCCAAAAGACAGTGTGTTATGTTTAATGTACTAAAAGAAGAACAAACAAATCTGTCAACCTAAAATTCTATACCCAGTGAAAATATCTTTTGAGTCAAGCAAAAGTTAAAAGTTCATTACCAGGAGAACAACACTACAAGAAATGCCAAAGCGTGTCCTTACCTGTTCCGGCTTCTGGTGGCCCCAGGATCACATAAGCCTAATCTCTGCCTCCCTTTTTGGCCCTGTGTCTCTCTGTGTGTGTCTCAAATCTCCCTGTCCTTTCTCTTGTGATGACCCCAGTCATTGGATCTAGGGCTCACCCGAAATTCAGGATCTCATACTGATGTCCTTAACTGGATCACATCTGCAAAGACCCTATTTCCAAATAAGGTCATATTCACAGGTATTGAGGGTTCGGACTCAGACATATTTTTTGGGGTACACAATTCAGCCCACTACAGTGATCAAACTGAACTAAGAATCCATGTGAACTGAAATGATAGCAGTTAGTAAATGAGAGCAAGCTTAAGAATAAGCCATACAAAGAAACTTAGGAGACAGGCTTGAATCCATGGAACTAGGGACCACACCGTTAAGCCTTGGGTGCTTGCAAATGCCACATCCTACTGCGTTGCTCCCTCACACAAGAACTCCACATTTCTATAATTTTCACTATTGGTGTATTTGTGTGTTAATATGAACTAACATAGCCACTTTAGTTTACTCCATTTGTGTGCTATATGGAAAACATGTTGTATTCTTAAGTTCAATTTTTATTTCATTTTGGGAGTCATTTTTGTTTCGAAGCAGTAAAATAAATTCATTCCATTTTAAGAAGAAAGTCAGTGGGAAAAAAGTTTGCTCTATAAAACCTTGCTTCATAGTTAACTTCCATATCTGTTGCACATATTGAGGGTTTTCTGTATTCTCTCTCTCTTTTTTTTTTTTTTTTTTTTTGAGGTACCCAGGGCCGGGGATTGAACCTGGGACCTTGCATGTGGGAAGCCAGTGCTCAACCACTGAGCCACATCGGCTTCCCTTGTATTCTCTTTCCAATCTCTTCCTACAGATTTACAAAATGTTGAGGGTAGAAGAGAAGGAATATATAGTCTCTGGTGAAGCAATTTCATGTTTCTATTTTCAATTATTTTTATAAGATTTTGATAAAATGGTTGAAAAAGAAATTTTTTTGCCAGTTCTGGTGTCCAGACTTACTAAGTAATATCAACATAGTTCGGCTAAATCTTATTTTTCCAGGATATGTAACTGTTTCTTTTGGTAGCTGTTTTCCTTCTTAGTCCAATTCTACATTTTATCTTCAAAGAATGAACCATTCTTCTGTCTACTAAGAACACTATGAGACAGAAACGTAGATTTAAAATTTTTTCCTTTCTTTTATTCAAAGCTAGAATATTTTTATTCTCAGACTGCCAAAATAGTTTGCCTCTTTCCTAAGTCTATTTTGTTAAAAAGTTATCCATAGGGCTTGTAGTTTTTCCTAAAAGTTTGTGTGGTTGACTTAGTTTTCACAAATCAATCAAATATTAAGTGCTAGGAATGTTAACATATAGCTTAAGGCACAACATAGCTGAAAGTGAGGTCAAAAGAGAGATGATGAAAATGCTTTTAATGGGAAACAATGTATTTTTTAACTTTTGAAAAGGCACCGCCTACAGTTTAATCTAGGAAGAAGATTATTCATAAAATCAATTTCAAAAGATATCTTTTCAATTTCTCATGTTCAGATTGACAAGGTCAGCATGCTTTGCTATAGTGGGTCATTGCAAAGATTTAAGTTGCTGATTGAAGACCAGGGATGTAAATATTTCTCTGCAGCAGCATCCTGGCAATGATTTAGGTCATCATGCCTCTTGCAGTTTCCTGGTGATTAACCCAATGGCTAATCCTTTTGTAATCTGTTTTTTCATGACAAAGTACATGTTTTCCATGCATGACAAAAAAAATTATATAATGTCTGTGTTAAAATATTTTCATCCTTATTTTCCTGCTTTCCCCAACCCTGTTCTAAGACATCATCATAAGAATTCACATTGCATGCTGTTTCTTATTATTTTTCTCTAGCAAGATTCCTTCCAATGGATAATCAGGGACATGCTTATTACAGACATTTTTACAAATAATTTATAGTGGCATTTGACTATGGTTTGGATGTAGAATCCAACAATAGGATTTGGTGTTTTCACTAACATTGACTGTCTTGACTGTGCACTCAGGGTGTGCACTGATGTTTGAAAAAAGGAAAATTATTAGGGGATGGGAAGGTTGAGGAGCAGGTGGAGGAGGAAACAGAAGTGGTGGTAGTAGCCTCCCTTCCTGGTGGTACCTAGTAAGTTACAGGCTCAAGACAAGTGCTAGCAGATCTTCTCCAATTCTATTTACCTTCACATACGTTTTAGCAACTGAGACCTGAAGATATAACATTAATTAGCCTCCTCTTATTCACACCCAGAAGCCTTGTCTAATTCAGACCCTCCTCCATTTTCACCTGACTTCCTGCAGGTGTCTCCTAACCGGTCTCCTTGCCCAGCAATCTAGCTTCTACTCACTACCAGAAGGATTTTACCTGGAGCAAATATGATCATGTCCATCCCCCTGTTTAAAAGTTCCAGGGATGGGTCTCACCTCCTATCCTCATCCACTGTCCCTAGGATAAGGACCAACCTATTTTGCATGCTGTGGGAAGCAAGAATGAGGATGGGGAGAAGGTACAGCCACGTATGATTAAAACACCCTAAGCCTGGAACGCCTTGTTACTTGTGCTTGCATGCCATCTGCTCACATGGTCACACTTACTTTCAGGGGAGGCTGGGCTGGGAAACGTAGTCTGGAACTGTACCCCAGCAAAGAAGATGAGAATGGATATGGGGAACAGGAAGCTTTCACTGACCCAGTATATTGTTTTGCAAAATCCTTAGCAACCACAATAAACAAGTGATAATTTGGAATTTTTCTCACTAGTAGAAAAACAGAATGACATTTATTGAATGTCTACCATGTACTTAGCAGAGTTTTTCTAGAAGAAAGATGTGGTCTTCCTCACCTTTCTATTTCCCGAACATGGCAGGATGTCTAGCACATAGAGAATACCCCGGAGAATCTTTGCTGAATTCAAGTTTACAAAAATGTGCAATCTTTTAAAAATATGAACTATAACATTGAGCCTTCATAATCCTGGTCATTTTTTTCTTTTCCCCCATACCTGTACTGTTAATATTTTCCGTTTGTTTCTTCTAGTGTTAGCCTTGATTATTAATACTCGTCTGTTCTTCAAACAAGTTCTTCAAGCTAACTTGAAGGTGAGGGTTACTATTCTTCATCAGCTGCCTCAAGCAGACTTCTCATTCCTCCTGGACTTACAGAAAGGTGATTCAGACAGCAAGTCCATGATTGTCAAACATTTAATTGCTGATGACTAAGGACAGTTTTTATGACTTATTTCTTCGGGAGAACATTTAGAAAGAAATGGGGAACTGAAGCCCAAGTTATCACCCTTCGGGGCAAGGGAGTTTCTTTCAAATTCAGAAAGATCATGTGCCCACTCACTCCTCCATTTTGTGGAAATGAGCCACAGCCATTTAGAGCTGAGAGGGGGCAAAAGCCCTGGCTGAACTTGATACCTTTTCAGTCAAGGAAATGGGAGTGGGCAGGAGAGGAGGAATAGTCTCATCTCCTGGGAGGTTCAGAGAAAGAAGTTGCTACTGGAGGGAACAAAGGGTTAAAAGAAGAGAAAAAGCTGGTTTGGGGGGGGATATGTCTCTTAGCCAGCCAGGTGAGCCAGATCAACCCTGCTGATCAATGAGGTGACAGCTGTTGAAGCCAAATCAACCTCACATCCAGAAAGGAAGTGGCGTGCTTCTCACTCGGACAGCAGTCTCTTGGCTGCTTTAGGGCCAGCCCTGGTTTTAACTGAAAGATGGCCAAGATCCCATGGATTGTTCCATTTCCCCCCTTCCCCTGCATGGGTGAAATGCCAGTGCCGTTTTGTAGTCACACACTGTGTTGTCTAGGTTTGGTCAGCAGGGGGCAAGCTCCCAGCTTTACCAGGCAGAGGGATCCTAAAGGCTCCAAGCAGGCCATTCTCTAACAGTCGCCTGGTTCTGCTCCCTCATTCTGTGGGGGTTGTAAGTGGCATCTCCATGGTCTGCCCAGGACTTTCCTAGCCAGGATATGCTTTGAACAAAGTTGGGATTCTCAAACCTGGGATTGGTACAGCAAAAACTAGGCACCATGCCAGAGGCCTCTACATCATGTTCTTTAGATAGAAGCTACCAAATTACACAAGAGTGAGAAAGATTCTCCCGATAACAGGGTTTAGCATGCTGAAAGGAGACTCAACTAGATTTTGTGGCAAAATGACATTTTCAAAACAAGTTCTGAAAATATCTTTAACTTCCTACTTCAATATTGAATGTCTAGTTCCTTATCCTTTTTAAAGAATAACTTAGGATTTTCTCAAGTGATTTATCAACAAGATGCCCACAATTCCGTCTCATTTCTCTCATCTATTTAAGTCGAGACTCTTAAAAGAGCATCTGTACAAAGCTGGATTCAGCCTTTTCTCTGCCTACAGCCCCATCTGGGGACTCCAGGCAGGTTTCCTTCCTCTGATTGAGAATCTCTGGGAAAAGCAGGAACAGGGAGTGGGAAGCCCTGGACTCTGAATTCTATTGAGTGGACCAACTAACAGTTTTAGAGGTGTCATCATTTGCAACAGTTCTGAACAGTGTGCTCTTAAGAATTCAGAGGAAGAAGTCGTCATTTCCTTTCATGTTTCCAGTCGCAGGTATTTAGCTGCTTTAGAAATGCTTCTCATGACTCCACAACCAATTTGCTCTGTCTCTGTGCTACGTGGTAGATGTTGGTTGGGTAGACAGGTGACAACACTACTCCAGCTGTAGGATCTGACCATGGAAGTAAAGTGTTTCTGACATCACTGTTTTGGACATTCCCAGAGTGATCCTAACTGCCTTGTAAAATTGGATAAACTGTCTAGATTTGAATTGGTTGGTGAGAAAAGTGGTCACAAAATAATTAGAATGATTTCATGTCCAGGAAACCTCTTGCAAAAGAAAGGACTTTTAGAGAAAACACAAAGAGGGATTTTTTCACGTATTACTTGACTAGTACCACTATGGAATTTTTAAAAAACTTTTTCTTTAGCTGACAGGAAATGCATCTGGAAGTTGTTTACCCTAACTGTCTGAGCAGGCTGTGGGATGAATGAGTCCTGCTGTTCCTCAGAATTACCTCACCGTCGATGCTGGCGCTAAGTGCCCACTGCAGCCGAGCTCTGGGCACATGCCCTATGCGGGTGGCTGCCCTCTTCTCCCCCAAGCCTGGCCCACACCAAAGTTCTTCCTCAAATTTGGAGCCGCCACATCATTTGTGTCTCTCATTCCTGCTGGCCTTTCCTCCTGAGGACTGGTGTCTCTGCCTTCCGTCTCACAAAGACCACAGAGCAAGACCATGAAGAAAAAGACATTCGTGCCGCGTTACGTAGGTTTCCTTTCTCTGCCTTTAAGGAAAACACCCAAAGAACAAAACCCAGTTCAACTTTTTTTCTAAATGACAAAGACGAGCTTTCCCCCAGGAGGGAGGTGGTCTGTCATAGTGGAAAGGTCACGGCCAGAGCAGTGTGAGAGCGGGAGCCTAGGGTTCAGTTCCTGGCTTTTGGTCTCACTAGCTGTGTGAATTTGGGCAAGTCACGGGTCGTCTCTGGGCCTCAGCTTCCTCTTGTACAAAATCAGGGGCTATTCATGTGTATCCCACAGTGTTGCAGCAGTGATTAAACAAGACAATGCGCCTGCCGCACTGCCTGGCATATGGCATGTTATGTTCAAAAAAGGCCAGTTTTCTGTGTCTTTTCCTTCTAAATTCTACGATTCACCTTGTGTGATCATTCCTGAAACTGTATGTGTCCTTCTCCTTCCCCCAACATTCATCTTGAGTTGCAGGTTAAGAGGAAAGAAATACCTGAGTAGGATAATGATGTACACTTATAAAATGTAGAGATAAGCTGCTTTTGTATATTCTCTTTCAACTGTGAGGTGTGATCCCATGAAAAATCTACAAGTTATAGGCTTTAAATCTGGCTTATAATTACTGAAGTTTCTTGAATGAGCTCCAAAAACATGATTTCCTTTCCCTTTTTATATCTAAGCACTACTGACTTACACAATTTTTATCCTTCACATTTTTGACATTCTTTTCTTTCTTTACACAATTGAAATTTTTGCACAGGCAGATGCCAAGTGAGCACAACGTTATTAAATGTATCACTTCTCTCTCTCTCTTTTACCAAGGATTTGGCTCGATATAACTCAGCAATCCCCAGTCAGTCACCAGACTTCAGGAAAGTCATTATTAGAGAAGATCCCAACACCTCTTTATTCCCCTCGACAATGGATATATGTAAGTAGATAAAACTCATGTCCCTAGAGAGCTTCACACCTGCTGCCACCAATATTCCATGCCAAGGTTCCCTAGGCTCCACAGATAAGCAGGATGGAAAAAAGATGCCTCAGAGTGTCTACGTGTAGTAAATGGATTGAGAAAAGGCCTCAATTCTGCACCTCTCCCTGAATCTATGCCCTATGGAATGTGGCTTTGCTGCTCCTTCCATCAGGAGTCTAGTCTATTTCCCTTGAATCTGGGCCGCCCTTTTGGCTTCCTTTGGCAAATAGAATGTAGCCTCAGCTCCGAACCTAGGCCTTAAGAGTCCTCGTACATCACAACTCTCTCTCTTTTCTCAACCATGAGAACAAGCCTGGGCTGTTTGCTGGAGGATGAGAGACCCTGTGGATCAAAACCAGTCACCCCAGCCAAAACCGCCCTCCATTACTTCACAGCCAGCTGACTGCCAGGCATGTGGGTGGTCCCCAGCCAAGGCTCCGTGCACTGCTCAGCCAAGCCTGGCCAGGAACAGTGGAATTTCCCAACCAACTCAGTGTCGTGAGTGAAAATAGATGTTTATTACTTGATGCCACTGAGGCTTTGTAGTTGGTTGTTATGTGACATAATTGTAAAAAGAGAAAACTGATACATTATACTAACAAAGAAATGGTGGGAGTTCCTGGACTGGCCAGGGAGATTTATTTTTTTTTTTATTTTTATTTTTTTTTACCAGGAGGTACCAGGGATCAAACCCTGGTCTCTCCATATGGTAGACAGACGCCGAACCTCTTGAGCCACATCCGTTTCCCTGGCCAGGGAGATTTATAGAGGGGATGTTTTGCAAAGGGAAAGGAGAAATCCTGTGTTTGTCTTCACTAGAAACTAGATCTTTATTTATTCATAACATGCCTATAGCAAGTCCTGTGGCCAAGGCTTAACTGATATGTTTCAAAGTTTTTGTCTGGCAGGATTACTCCCCCTAAAAGAGGGCAGTTAAGCCTTTGGGTGCAAATAAGCTCAGAGATGAATGTCTGTGGCACATCTTGTTGGAACATGAATTTTCTTGAGGATTTGGGGGGACAAAAAGTAAATAGCTTTGTACCAAAATAAAAACTGGTATATTATAGAACTGGATGTAATGTTCAAATACATTTCCATGTTAAAACAGCCACTCAATTCTCCCCCTCTCCCAGCCAGGAGCTCACTCTTGTGATGGTTCATTTTATGTGTCAACTTGACTAGGCTAAGTTTAAAAAGCACTACTCTGGGCAATGGTTCCAAAATTTTCTTTTGAGTTTACTACTTCCCCATCATCAAAAGCCTTGGGGAATTGCCATGTGAACAAACTGTTTTAAACATTGTTACCAGAGTCTGTACTGGATGTTTGCCAAACTTTACAGATCACAAGATTTTAGAATTAAAAATTTCTAATAATGTGTTATGCATGCTTCCACAAATCTATATACTTTGTGATCTAGTTTATTTCCAATGAGAAAAAAAGGCAACCATTTGCCCAATGAGAAAACCGATGTTTCGCATTCCACATTGGTCCGTTGGTGGGACGCACAGTCTACACTGGCACGTTGGTTGGTCAGGCTACATCCTTGTGTTCCATTCATTCGCTCTTCACCCCAGACCACTAGCACAGTCCTATGCCGTTCTGGGCACCCAGTTTAGTCTCTCGGCTGTTGATGACTTCAACAACATTATAAAGATAGACCTCACCCTAAGCAGCCAGTTTTAGTTCTTCAATTTTCTAAAATTTTTAGTTTTCTTAAGTGCCAAGCACTACAAAGTTATCTCTTTGTTTCTCATTGAAAACTTTCTCTTAGTTCTCCATCTGTTACCCATAGCCTCCAAAACGGCCCCTCATTGTCCATGTTTATGCCCATCATATTTATCAGTATATATTGCTATTGGGTGGAGGCTCATCTTGCTCTTAGAGAGAACAATCCTGGAGAGGGAAGCAGATGTGGCTTAAGTGATTGGGCTCCCATCTACCATATAGGAGGTCCAGGGTTTGATTCCCAGGGCCTCCTGGTGAAAAACAAGCTGGCCTGCACAGTGAACTGGCCTGAGCGGAGAGCTGGCCCACGTGGAGTGCTGGTGCAGCAAGATGAAGCAACAAAAGGAGACATAGAAGAGAGACAACAAGAGACACAGCAAATCAGGGAGCTGAGGTGGCACAAGAGATTGAGCACCTCTCTCCACTCTGGAAGGTCCCAGGATTGGTTCCTGGTGTCGCCTAAAGAGAAGACAAGCAGACACAGAAGAACACACAGAGAATGGACAGCGAGTGCAAAACAACGGGGGGTGGGGGGAGGTGGGGGAGAGGGATAAATAAATAAATCTTAAAAAAAAAAACTAATGCTAGAGAGAAAGGGTCAAGGCCTGACTATGTGTACTCAAACACACTTAACACATTAGCCCTTGGTGTTTAAGAAATAATGACTGGCTACCTAACCCAAATGTGTGAAAGTGTGTGTGTGTGTGTGTGTGTGACAAAAGTTCCCGTTGTCTCGGGTATAAGAGAAAAGTCTCAACACTCTGAGATTTTAATGTGTTCTGAAGTGGGCCCAGAGGGGACAAAGGCACTAGTCAGAAGTACTAGGTAGTGACTGTGGAAAGAGGAAATAGGTAGGGGCTTGTCAAAGAGATAGACAGAGAAAGGAGTCATCCACACTGCCTCAGCCAAAGGCCCGCGGCCTGACCCCTCCCCTTTCCCCAGAAGGCTGAGACAGGTTGGGAAGCCAAAAGCATTAGGTCTAGGGAGTTTACCTGGAAGCAAATAGGAGAGGGGAGCCGGAGAACAAGAGAAGAGTGGACCATGCCAGGATCACTCCCAAGTCGGTGAAGCAGCATTTTGCTTCAGGGGTTCTGGCCTCAGAATCTAAGCACTCTGGATTTGTAGAGATAATGTATTCTGATTTCCAAGTTACAAAATCATTCTTTGGCCAAGTCCACCATCAAGCTCCATCTTGGTAAACCCAACAGTCTATTCTCAGTGCTCCTCTTACTTGGCTTCTCACAGCATTTGATGTTCTCTCACTGGGTCACTTTCACTATGCTTCTGGGATATGCCCCTCTCTGATTGTCCTCCTACTGAATGGGGTGCTTCCTTTTCCTTTTCCTTTTCTGGTTCCCCCTTGCCTACCAGACCCCGAAGTGTTGGAGTATCCAAGGCCTCAGACCTGGACCCACTCCTCTATAGTCTTCACTAGATGTTCTCTCTCTTTCTCATGGCTTAAAATCCACCTCTACGCACCTGACTCTCAGACTAATAACTCCAGCCCTAACTTCTCCCCAAGCTCCATTTTCCTATATCTAACTACCTACTCAACATATGCACTTGGGTGCCTACCGGGCATCTCAGACTCAAGGTGTCCATACCAGAACTCTTGATTCCCACACTGCACACCCCTCAACCTGCGTCCCCACAGTGTTCCCCATTGGAGAACATTGTGCACCATTCACCCAGCTGCTCAGACTGTTAATTTTGGAGTCATCGTTGATTTTTTTCTTTTCTTGCTCACATTCACATCAAGTCCTGCTGATTTCTGCCTTCTAAAGAGATCCAGCATCTGACCACTTCACTCATCCTCTGCAAGTGCTCCAATCTCAGCCACAAGCATCTCTCATCTGGACCTCCAGACTCTCTGCTTCCACTCTTGTCCTCCAATAGTAGGATCACCAGATTTAGCAAATAAAAACACAAGACAGTCAGTACAATTCTAAATTTCAAATAAACAATGAATACCTTTTTAGTATATGTCTCATGCAACATTGGGGACACACTTATCCAAAAAATCCACATTTAACTGGGCATCCTGTGGTTTATCTGACAGCCCTATTAAAGAGCCAATTCTCTAAATAGCCGAGAGATCTCTGTTAAATACAATTCAGATCATGCTACTTGTCTGAGCCAAGGCTTCCATTCACTGTCAGACTAAGTTCCAAGTCCTTGTCATGGCCAAGTTCATCTCTCCAACCTCATCTTTTTTAGTCTGTGTCCTCAGTTTCTTGAACGCTTAACACATGGAAGGTTCTCACCAAATCGTTGTGGAAAGAATGAATGAACACAGAAATGATAATCGATATACAGCAATCTTTAGTACAGTTGGTGCCAACCAACAATTAGTAAACTAGTATCTGCCTATAATTTCTTAAATGGATTAATTAAAAGTAATTTTGAAGATTTTAACGTTTCTAGTATTGACAAAAACTAGAGTTAAAAAACTTTAGCAGGAGAAATCAAAGTGGACTGAATAGTCCGTTACATTACTGATGTCCAACCACTGTTTGTTGAATGCATAGAAGAATTTCTTATTTAAGTGTATTTGCACAAAATAACCATGCTCTTGCTTGTTTCTTCATTTTAATAATTTGCTTGAGCTCTATATTTTGTAATAGAGTTTTATTTTTCCATAAATCGGGATGGGTATGGATAGCTCAAAGTTCACTTTCCTCTTCCTCCTTCCCCAGGTGGGAAAACATTACATTTTAACTTTCATCAGTTAGAAGAAATTCATAAAAATAACTACAAGATTCCATTGGGAAGTGAAAATATAAGAAACTTTAAAATCTGTAATTTCCAAAGTAACAGTAACTCTCATTTTTAAATGAAAGGGGAAATTATAAAGCCCAGTTGAAGCAAAATGTAACAGAAAGTCACTTGGGCAATGCACTGCAGGAGAGCTTACAGAATTGAGATTAGGGTGAACCTTCCTAATGCAAGAAGTCTGATCCTCTCTATTTTGCATTCTTGTCTTGGAGCAATCGACTGTAATATAAGGAATGAAGTGAATGAATTGTGTTGCATCATGGAGGGAGTGGGAGTGGAGGGAGGTGGAGTTAGGGGAAATGTCAGACTTGAGCGTATGATTATGGCTCTTCCCTTTACACAACTGAAGACAGCAACCAAATAGAACCGGGATATGCTGAAAGAAACAAGGAATTATATATTTTTTTCTTAATTAAATGCTTCTTGTGTTTTCCTCCCAGCTTTGACTAGTATTTATTTTTCTCTACTTGTATCAAAGCAGCAAGACATTTTCAATGGGGGGGAATACGGAGTTCCTTATAGTTGTAATGGAAATATTTACTGGCAACAGACAAGAATATCTTCCTCTGAGGGAAAGGCTGCATTCGCTGAAGATTTGCTTGGATTCAGCCCTCCTTGCTGGGAATAGTCATTTACTCCTAATTAGCCCTAAATACAGTTCAGCAGAGGAAGGGCCTTATTTTAAAACCATCACTGCTGTTTTAAACCTGACTGCAATAGAAAAGAATGACTGACAGTGATTAAAAGAGAGGTTGATGGGCACATATTAGAAATCATTGTCAATAATAAAACCTGACGACAGGAACAACATGCATTTTATGTTCCCATAAACATAGATTTAGTACAAGTAAGCCCACATAATAGTACTTGTGGCATGGGCTGAATTACTTGGAACTTAATTTAGAACAACATAAAAAGACCCAGTATCAGCTGCAGGGCTCCAGGCTCAGCTTCAGCTTGGGGGAAGGCACCTATTATGAGAACAAAAGCAATTTCTGTGTTTTGTACCACATCCTTTCCATTTAGGAGGAATCCCATAAATATCTGGGACTCTCTGAAGGTGATCTCACCTTTCCATGGTGTCAGACGGTGCCGTCAATCTTCTCAACTACCCCATAGCTCTCTCTTGCTCACCCTCTCTCAGTCACACAGCACATGGATACACACATACACATGTTCCCAACATTATGGCTGATTGACTCTCTTTTTATTATTTCTTGCCTGTCAGCCTAATATAGGTGATTCTCCTGGATGTTCTTTGCCCTCGGGTTACTTTGAGTAATAGGGAAAGAAATGACCTCCTTCCAGTGGGGGTGGAAAGGGGTTCAAAGATGGCACCCATCTCTCCCTTCCTTCTTGATTTCTCTGCATCACCAGGTGGCAGTGTCTGTGGGGGTGGGGTGGTAGAGGAAGCCCCTCACTGTTGCACTCACCTATACTTGCTTTCCACCACGCTGAGCCTGGACCAGGGTTGCAGCATTTTACATATGTAACTTTTTATACTCTACACACTCATTCACCACCATTTTCCACAAGACACATCCACCACGGGCAGAAGTTTCTCTCATATGGGTCCATGTCAGGACTGGTATCACCTTTCCATGACCTCTTTTTTAAAAATTAGAGGTCCTGGGTATATAGAAAAATTATGCATAAAATACAGGGTTCCCTTATACTAGCCTATCTTTAATACCTTGTATTAAAACGGTGCTTTTGTTACAATTGATGAAATCACATTTTAATAATTGTACTATTAACTAGAGTTCATGGTTTAGTTGGCGTCACTATATTGTACAGTCTCATGAATTTTTAAAAAATTACTCCAGTAATGTATATCCAACTTAAAATTTCCCCTTTTAACCACATTCAAATATATAATTCAGTGCTGTTAATTATGTTCACAATCACCACCATCCATTACTGAAAATTTCCCATCATCCCAAATAGAAACTCTATACATTTTAAGCCTTACCTCCCTATTCCTTTCCCCTGCTAACCTAGATTCTAGATTCTGACTCTATAAGTATGCTTATTCTAATTATTTCAAATCAGTGAGACCATACAATATTTGTCCTTTCGTGCATGGCTTATTTCACTCAATAGGATGTCTTCAGGGTTCACCATGTTGTCACATATATTGAACTTAATACTTTTTTATGGTTAAATAATATTCCGTTGCGTGCATATACCATATTTTGCTTATCCATTCCTTAGATGATTGACCCATGTGTTGCTTCCATTTTTTGGAAATTGTGAATAATGCCGCTATGAGCATCAATGTGCAAATATCTCTGAGTCCCTGCTTTCAAGTCTTTTGGGTATATACCTAGAAATGGGGTTACCAGGTCATAAGGTAATTCTATACTTAACTTTTAGAGAATCTGTCAAGTTATCTAATATGGTGCCTGCACCATTTTACATTCCCACATGCAACAAATGCATGTTCCTATTTTTCCGTATCCTTTCCAACACATGCAATTTTCTGTGTTTTGATAGTACTCATTCTAGTGGGTATGAAATGGTAGCTCATTGTGGTTTTGATTTGTATTCCCTTGAAGGCTAATGAAGTTGAGCATTTTTTCATGTACCCTTTGGCCATTTGTATATTTTCTTTGGAGAAATGTCTATTCAAGCCTTTTGCCCAATTTTTAATTGGGTTGTTTATCTTTTTATTTCTTTATATATTCTGAATATTAAACCTTTATTTGATATGTGGTTTCCAAATATTTTCTTGCATTGAGTAGGTTGTAGTTTTACTTTCATGGGAAAATCCTTTGAGGCACAAACGTTTTTTAATTTTGATAAGGTCCCATTTATCTATTTTTTCTTTTGTTGCTTGTGCTTTGAGTATAAAGTCTAAGAAACCATCTCTTAACACAAGTTCCTCAAGATGCTTCCTTATCTTCTCTTCTAGGAGTTGTATAGTTCTGGCTCTTGTGTTTAGGTCTTTCATCTATTTTCAGTTGATTTTTGTTAATGGTGTGAGGTCTTGGTCCACCTTTATTTTTTTGCCTATGGAGACCCAGTTTCCCAGCACCATTGTTGAACAGACTACTCTTTCCCCTTGTCAAAAAGACTACTCTTGAGGCAAGATGGCATCAATTTAGGAAGATGTGAAGCTGGAGTTTTTAGGTGTACTTCAAGAGACTGGAGCCTCTGGCCTACCTATGTGCCAGCTGTGCCTGGAATCTTGGTGGAGTTGCAACTCCTACCCTACAGCTCAATGGACTCATCCAAATCACCTGGCGAGGAGGCGACGATGGGCAACGGCCATCCCAGGGAATGGAGAGGGCCTGCATCGGCAGGAAGGATAATCCCATCCACCGTATCCATGGGATATAAGCCCTCTCTCATTTGGATGTGAGTGGACATCACCCTCCCAGTCCCCTCAGGATGGGGGAAGAGCTATGGACTAGAGTGGACTTAATGGTATTCTGTTGTAGACATAGTGTGATTCAAGCAATGGAAGAAATTATAACAGTGAGGTGGAGCCGGTGGCCACTGGATGCTCTTGGGGCAGGGAGGGGAAGGGCAGTTGAAATACGGGGGCTTTTTTAGGACTTGGGGGTTGTCCTGAGTGGCATTGCAGCGACGGATGTAGGCCATTTTACATCAGCATATACCATGCAGAACTATGTGGGAGAGAGTGTGGTCTACGATGTGAACTGTGGTCTATGGTTGATGGCAAGGCCCCAGGATGTGTGCCACACTGATGAAGGATGTTTGTGTGGGATGGTGTGGGAGGTGGGGAACATGGGAAACCCTGTAATTTCTGTGTAATATCTAGGTAATCTAAGCACCTTTTTAAAAAAAATATATATATATATATATATATATATATACACATATAAAATAACATTTATATAAGCAAATGCACATATATGCATATATATTTATATATCATTTTACAAATATTTGTATGTATTGTGAAAAATTTGATTTTTACCCACAATAAAAAAAAAAAAAAAAAGACTACTCTTAACCCCCTTGTCAAAAGCCAATTGGCCATAAATGTAAAGGGTGATTTCTGAACTGTCAGTTCTATTCCATTGATCTATATATCTGTGCTTTTGCCAGTACCATGCTCTTTTGATTACTGTAGCTTTGTAATGAGTTTAAAAATCAGGAAGTGTGAGTTCTCCAACTTCATTCTTCCTTTTCAAAATGGTTTTGGCTTTGTGGTGTCCTTTACCCTTCCATATACATTTGATAATTGGCTTTTCCATTTCTGCAAAGAAGGCTGTTGGAATTTTGCTTGGGATTGTATTGAATCTGTAAATCACTTTGGGTAGTAGCGATATCTTAACAATATGTAGTAATCCAATCCATGACCATGGAATGTCCTTCCATTTATTTAGGTCCTCTTTGATTTCTTTTAGCAATGTTTTGTAGTTTTCTGTGTACAAGTCCTTTACATTCTTGGTGAGATACATTCTAGATATTTGATTTCCCATAACTTCTTACCCTGGGCTAAAGAGCAGAGGAAGTCTCTCTCTCTTTCAATCTCAAGGGATGCCCAGATTTCCTATCCCAGTATTCATGGCCTTTCTTTCAGTGGCAACATCCCCTCGGCCCCCCTACCTTATTATGAGTTCATACCTTACCCTTGTACTTTCTGGCAATCTTGATCTAGTGGGAGCAAACAAACCTGCTATTATTTAGACCTGCCATTATTTAAATTAGATCTCTGTTCTGGACAGCTGTGTTCATCCCCCCAAACCCTGCCTGCCTGGAAGAAGGCAGCAAGCAGAAAGCCAGGCCTGTCCTCCAGCGTTTTGCCAGCCAGAGTTCTACAGAAAGCAACTTTGCTGTGATGTCCCCTGGTGCAAAGGTTCTGATCAAACCAGGGTGAAGACCAGCATTTTCCAAGGCTGCGATTTTATGCTCAGAGGAGGTGAGTGGAAAGAAGGTCATTTGCTGGTTTTGCTATTTTAGGAGGAATTAAAAGGTAGAATTTCTTTCTCAGAGACACCTTTCAAACACTGGTAATTTCCACATGTGACTAAGTGGTTCACTTATAAATCTTAGGGAAAAAATGAGGTGACCAGCTGCGTGACAAGAATGTATCTTAGTAAACTGAAATAAGCAAAACCCTCAAATCTCCAATATGAACATTTTTATTATAATAATTGTTACAGAGCTGTCCTTTTCTACTTGACATGCTAAATCCCTACCCTCAGGAAGTATATGTGGAGATTTAAGTCAAACCTGCAACCCAATGTAAAAATAACCCCAGGCCATGCTTCCCCCCCAAAATATAGGGATAACAAATAAAATACAATTGTTATTTTGTAGAACAGCTTCCATAAGTCTCTCTCGGCCCTGGGAAATGAGCAGGATGTTCTTTGTGAAGTTCATACTTATTCAGTGAAATAGGGCCCTAGGCAATCTTATATCTCTTCCATCTTTTTACTCCCAGTTTCCAGTGCATAAGACAGAGCTGCAAATGACCTAAAATATACAATCACTGTAATTTCAGGAAGTGAAATGTCTGAAAGGCCCTTTAGAGAAATTACAAGTCGTACTGTGTGACTTAAGTGAGAAGTCAAGTCAGTTGAAGAAAGGACTGTTTGAGCAGATACTGATGGAAGAAATTTAGAGAACAGTACCTTTGGGTGAGACCCCAAAGGACATTATATGTCTGTAGTCGAAATCAGTTTGGCTCCTTGTTCCTGATAAAGTAAATTGTTCTAACTTCTGGAACTCTCTAAATCGTCAGGCTTGACATCCAAGATGTTCTGTGCCAGAGTGTTCCTGATAGTTATGTAAAGGAACAATGCTCTGTATTAGTAAGTTCAGGCTTCTTAATACCCACGTGAAGGTATGTGATTTGGGATGTTACCTGTTTTTAGTGAAAGCTGGAAAAGCTCCCCTGCCAGTTGTGTTTCATTTATTTCCTCAACAAATGTTACAATGTACCATACACTCTTCTAGGCACTGGATAGAAAATGAAATAAAGAAGAAAAACTCCCTGCCCTGATGGAACTTACATGTTAGTTGGAGGAGGCAGACAATGATGAAGGAAACCTCCAGCATGCCATAAGTTCATGACAGCAACAGTGGATCAGTAAAGCAAGGTAAGCAGATACAGAATGGTGAGGACTGGGCAAGCAGAGCTGGAATGAAGCAGAAAAAGAGCAATATAGGGAAGAGGGTCTAGAAATCACCATAAAATAAAATGCGCTGTGTCTATAGTGTCTCTGCTCTTCATGCTGTCACAATGAAGGGAAGGGCTTAGGACTCCTTTATCATTGTCATAAGGCATATTTATTGAGCCCTTAAAATGTGCCAGGCACCGTGCTAAGCCTTCCAACGTGCATTTTCCTCAATTCATTCATCGACTGGCCCAATAATGCATGATGAGAGGCTCAGAGAAGATAGGTGATCTGCCGAAGGTCACATAGACAGTAAGTGCTGGATTTAGGACTTGAACCCACGCTGTCTTGGCTACCTTTCCAGCTGACATCAACTTGTCAGGAAACAGTTACACTGCCATTTATTGGTTACCTGCTACAGTGTGTGAGGAGCTTTGCATATATTGAGTAGATATTGGGGTTCGTAAGGGATGCTTACATCATAAATATGCTCCTACCCCAAATCTTCCTTTATTTCTAATACCACACCTGTAATGAGTAGGTGTCCCCCTAAATTTATGTCCACTGGAACCTCTGAATATTACCTTGTGTGGCAAAAGATATGACTGAAATGAGGCTCTCGGGTTGAAATCATCTTGAATTGGATGAAATCACCTAAATCCAATGGAGGAGGGTCCTTTTAAGAGACAGAAAATTTAAAAACGGACAGACACGAGAGGGGAAAACACCATGTGACCATGGAGGCAGAGACAGAAGCACAGTAGTTGCAAGCCAAGGAATGCCAAAGATCACTGGCAAACTGCCAGGAGCTTGGAAGAGGCAAGGAAGGCTTCTCCAAGTTTTCAGAGAAAGCCTGGCCCTGCCGATACCTTGATTTTGGACTTCTAAACTCCAGAACCGAGACAAAAGCTTTCTGTTGTCTGAAGACACCAAATTTGTGGTGCTTTGTTACAACAGTCCTAGGAAACTAAGACACAGCCCCTCCACCCTAGACAAGTGCTTCTAACAAGACCAACCCTTCCCCCCAAAATGTTCAGCTTCATCACACAGGCTGCCCAATTAAGCCACGAGGACGTCCCCAACCATGCTGTACCTCTCGACTTCATTTGCCGACCACCCTACCCCTTGCTCACACCACTTCAGTCACACTGGCCTCCTTGGAGTTCCCTGAATAGGCCAAGCACAGGTCAACCTCAGGGCCCTTGCACTTGTTGTTCCCTCTGCCTGGAACACTTTTTCTCACAGACACACATGGGTCCTCCTGCGTATAGTTCAGGTCTGTACTCAAACATGATCTTAAAGGGGTGCATTCCCTGACCAAGACACACAAAACAGCACACAGCCCTGCCACTTGCCCCTTCACTTTCCTTCACTCAATGCTCTGCTTTATTGTTCCTCACGGCTCTTATCACCTCTGACATATTTTTTGCTTTTTTTTTTTTTTCCCTTTGTTCTGCCTTTCCTCATTAGATGCTCTATTTTGTTTACTTCTGTTTCCCCAGCAACCAGAAGAATGCTTGGAATATAATATGTATCAAGAAATATTTTAATATGTTAATAACAGAAAACATACCTTATTAGCAAGATCTGTTCATCTTGAAAAATATTGTCAGCTTAACAAAGAAAAAAGTATAATACTTTCCATATCTATCAAACTTTTCTAGGCAAGTGTAATATCCTTTACTGACAGTATAATTCAATTCCTTTGAGACAAATATATTAGGAACCACTTCTTTGGGCTCCTGTCATTGAAGAGTCATTGCAAGGTAGAAGCCAGTGGTATTCTAAGACCAGGAGCTTTCATCCCAACATAGTCTGGGTGTTTTTTTCCATAACACATTTAAGGAAGAGTGATAAAATGGTATGAAAGTCTTAGTGTTAACAAAAGTAATTGTTTCTGATTCTGTCTACAAGTTAGGAAGCTACTGCTGGATTCTAGGAAAAAGATGTAGGTGTTTTGGGTTAATTTATAATGAAAGAGATGAAAAGAAGTAGATGAGTTTATCAATAGGAATTTCTGAAGGATTAGAAGGGGAGAATTGAAGGAAATAGAAAATAAAAGACCCCATCCTGTCTGAATTCCTGATCCACAGCATCCATGAGACTAATAAACAGCATTTTCACATCACCAAATTTTTGGGTAATTTTTACAAAGCATAGAAATGGGCACCTCTCTCTTGAGATATGCACCTTGGTTTTTCTGAGCCAACATGCAAAAATCTGGCTACCCTGAAACTTTCATACTAGAGAGATCACGTGGAGAGGCCACAGAGAGCAATTGAGAGCTGCCCAAGGAGCCCCAGCTGCTCAGGTTCCCAGGTGTTTTGAGTTTTTCCAGCATCCATTGCTGGGCATGTAAACGAGTAAACCCTCAGGTGATTCCAGCCAGCCTTGCCACCATGCTGATGCCCAGTGTAGGAGAGGCAAACTGTCCCGCCCAAGCCTTGCCCAAAGAGCCGGTTGGTGAGCTGTTACGGTTTCGAGCCACTGCATTGGGGTGCTTTGTTATGCAATATTAGGCAACTGCAAGAGGGGCCTTACTAGAGAAGTATAGTGATTAGTATGAATTGCAGCGGGGGGTGGGGGGTGGGGGGGGGAGTGAATGGGAGGTGAGAAAATAGGAACAATGTGTAGACTTTCAAGAGGTTGAGCTGTGAAAAGAAATAGAGAACTGGGATGGTAGTGTGAGGAGGATGTGAACATAGAGGATTTTTTCACTTTTTTTTTTTAAGATGGAAGAAATTAAAGCATTTTTGCAGGATCTGGAAAATAATTCTGCAGAGAGGTAGATACTGATTTATAAGATAAATTCGAGGCACAGACCAAATAAGCAAAGCCTTTGAGAAGGTATAAAGGGACAGAATTATCAGAGCAGGCTAGATTGGCCTTCCCCTACGCTAGGAAAGAAGAAAAAGGAATATGAGTGTCAGTGGAGGCATGTTTGCAGATTTGTTGGTGGAAAGATGAGAGCTTGTGTCCATTAGTTTCTATTGTCTGAATGAAGAAAAGAACAAAGTCATCACTGGAGTCTGAAGAGGGTAGAGAAGTGGTTTGAGGAGAGATTGGGGGATTGGAATTATCACCTTAAAATATAGGAATATGATAGAAATGCTGGGCAGTGTTGAATGTACATTTGAGGTTGACCTGCTCAGCCACTTAATAGCAGGTGGAAAAAAGACCAGTAACGAGGCAAAACCAGGGTCAGAGTTTTCCCAGGAAGGTACATCAGAGAGGGGGGTGTTGAATAAAAGGATATTTATACAGTGATAACTTGGCATAGAAACTAAGAAGGAAAGGCAAAATAATGAGAAAGTGCTGGGCTACCTGGCTTGGTGGTCTCAATGAAGCTGAAAATTTGATGGAGTGGAGTTTCTAGATTAATAGGGTGGAAAGATGGAAGAGGTTAGCTGAAGAGTGAGATGCTTGGAATTGTGTGAGGCAGGTACTGGGAATAACAGAGTCCAGGGTCTATTACTAGTGAAAAAAACCTAATTACTAAGAAATCAATTAATTGACATCAGCAGCCAAAGATAATCAAGTGGCTAAGTAGAGATGGATGGAAACTTTTCACTCTATTTTGAGAACAGGTTGTAATGTCTCAGACATAAGTTTCCTATGAGAAAAATGGACCTGAAAATCCTTTGAAAATTCCTCCTGATAATTTTCCAAGTATTGTTTTAAAAAAAATGAGTGCAGTGTTTCTTATATTAAGGTTGACACCAATGTTAAATGTGGAAATAAATGAAAACCTGTTGGAAATCTCCGAAATGGAACTAATATACCTGTAGCTGGCTTATATAATGAGTTTTCCTTTGTTTCTTGGTATTTGGCCTCAGATAAATTGCTGATCTTAGCCCATGCTCTGTTGCCTTCTTCTTGCTGAGTCTTTGCCAGTACAACTTGATGAATATTGTGGAGATAAATATAATGCCTGCTCCTGCAATAACTGTACTGGGGCCCAGAGTGCTAAATTTAGCATTGAATGCCTTTTTTCATTAGGTTTTTCTGTTGTTCATTTTGTTTCCTCATTTCGAGGGATTGGAGACCATGGATTTATAAACCTTACTGATGCATTCCCCACATTTGGGAGAGATGGACTAAAATATGTTGTTCTATTGAGACACAGTCTAGAAGAGCCCCACACTCCTACGCATTTATTTAAAAAAATGATTGCTGAACTGTGTTCATTAGAATGATTCTAGAAGGCTCTGCAGAAAGGAAAAGGCTGACATGCCTGGTACTATTTTTTGTAAAGGTCATGTGCAAACCAAAGGTGAAAGTGGACTATAGAGCTCATCCCTCCTTCAGTTCCCTACCCCCTTCTCTCTCCATTCTATCATCCCAACACTCAGAGAATCAAAACACAGACAAGTTACTTCTCCCAACCTTCAGAATTAATTAATCATCTAACTCTAGAATCTGGAGGTAGCCTTTGTCCAACAGAACTTTATGAGATGATAGAAACATTCTATACCTGCACTGTCTAATATGGTGGCCACTAGCCATAGTGGCTACTGAGAACTTGAAGTGTAGCTAATGTGACAGAGGAATGAAATCTTCATTTTTATTTATTCCCATTAATAAAATTTAAATAGCCAGGTGTGGCTAACAGCCACCTTATCATGCAGTGCATGATAATATCACATTTATTGGAACACCTGCTCTGTGCAGAGGAGTGTAATAGAAGATGGAAAATAAATGGAACTTTTCTGCGGAGGAAATGTCCTCGGTGCTGGTCCATCAGGCAGAATTTCTAAAGTAAACAAGTTTTCTGCAGCAGTACAATAAGGGGAGATTATCTCCTAATCATCATACAAATGAAAAATATGACCCTCATGGTTTGATGTAGGATTGCACCAATATGGGTGCAAAACATACATAAGCCATAGCACCTTTGCTTCATAAGCAGGGCACAATTGTCAGAAATATTGCTGAAAATATTGGAAATTGCCTTAGTCAAATTTTCATGGTTTGCAATAACATGTTTATTATTCTCACTCACAGGTCTTCAGATTAGCTGGGGTAGTTCTGCTTCCACCTGCAGGTTGGGCTCTCCTCTCGCATGCTTCTCTCCTTCTGGGACCAGTGGCTTCCTGGACATGTTCTTCTTGTGGCAGATGGTGGAGAAAGGCATGGCACACAAACACATTTTAGGCCTCTGTTCATGTGACATGGACTACCATTCCATTGGCCAAAGCAAGTAGCACGGCCAAGTCCAAAGTCAATGAAGCAGGAATTTGCACTCTACCAACCTAACGGGGAGGCACTGTAAAGTCACGTGACAAAAAGTATCAGTACATAGTTTGTTACTGGGAGGAAGTAAAGAGTTTGGAATAATAATAAAATCAAACTCCATAGGTTTGCCTAGGATAATATTTTTCTCAGGGAGTGAATAGATCTTTTTGTCAGTTGCTAGATTCTCTGTTCTACCTCTTCCTTGGATGAAATCAACTCCCCTTGGTAAGAGCAAAGAGCAGACAGAGCACCCAAGTCATCACATTGCCTGGGTACCCACGCCAGATCACAAAGGCTACCACAACACGAGAACAAGCTCAGTGAATGCTGTATGCGCTGTGTTTATAAACTTGCAGGCCCAATACAGTCTTTAAATTTCCAAATCTAAGTCCAGCCCCTGTGTTCTTATTCTTTGTCAGCTCCCCAACTTGCCCAGACCTTCTCCCAGGTAGAACTAGTGCTCCTCTTCTAATTACTGGTTTCTTCCTTTGCATGTAAGTTTAAATCATTTGTTCATTCATTCAACAAATATTGATTGAGCATCAACTCTGGGCCAGGTAATAACTTTAAGGTATATCGACCCTGCAGTGAACAAAACATAAAAACATGCCTGTCCTCATGTAGTTTACATTCTAGTGGAGGGAAAAAAAGACAATAGGAAATTTAAGCAAGAAAATATATAATTTTTTTCTAAAAGCTGAAGCGAGAGAGTGGCCGGGTGCTGTCTACCTTAGCTATGGCAGTTGAGAAAGTTCATTCTGAGAATGTGGTCCTTGAGAAGAGACAGGAGTAAAGTGAGGAACATTGCAAATGATGGAAGAGTCCTCCAGGCAAAGGGGCCATCAAGGGCATAGGATATTCAAGGGCAGCTGGAAGAGCAAAGTGGCTGGAACAGAATGAGGTGAGACGATAGGAAGAACTGGGAGAGTGGGGGCAGATGGTGCAGGTCCTCATAGACTGAGAAGTCACTGGAACATTTTGAGCAGGGGAACCACATGAATATAACCCTGGAGTGAGGAGCTGTGCGTGTTCTGGAGGACTTAGGGTGGCTGCATACTCTCATGTTAAACCAACCTCTTCTCTACTGAACTGGCTCCAGCTGTGCACTTGCTTCATTTTGGCTCACCATTTCTCATGCTTCCGAGAACATAACATTCTGCATTTTCCCTCTTCTTAATCTCACATATCTTTTATTGTCTCCTTGGAATTCATTAACTAATCCATTTTATTTCTGTTAACTCAAACTAATACATTTCCCAATTCCAATACATTAAGAGTTATTTTCTGATCAAACCAGCCAACCACATAGTCATGGGATACATGTTTATTGTACACATTCTGTGTGCAAGGTTGTGAACGAGGAACCAAGAAGCTCAAATGTGAATTGAAATGGACTCGGTGGTTTAGGAATATACAGTCTAATATGGAGTTTCCCAATTATTACAAGCACGAAGACCTCTTATTATCATAAGAATCCCCAATCTCCTGCCTGACACTTTAGTATATTTAATACTCATTCATTGAAAAACTACACAATGATAAGAAGCTATTATACATTCAGCAGCCCTTTTTGTGAATTTCTTTTTTATTAACACAAAGACAATTACATAATAGTAAATGCGCATATGGGATAAGTTACCTGCTCGGTAAAATGTGAGATGTGATTCCATCCCCATGTTACATCCATGAATCTGAGGAGGAGTAAAAAAAACTGAAACTGAACTGAGCTAATACTCAGTATTAGCCTATTTACTCAGACAATAGGGACAAAGCTCAGTTTACATGATTGTTTGTTACTTGTATTGGGGCAACACCAGTTACCAAAGCTCAGACTCTAAGGATGTCCTCAAATAAATGCAAACTACCTGTGAGTCAGGATGACAGTGGCCTATAAGTGACTGGTTTCTTGAATGAATTCCAAAAAGTGGGAGCAGGCATAGACACACAATTTGCGGGGCCCAGTGCAAAATGAAAATGCAGATCCCCTTGTTCAAATATCATTAAGAGTTGCAAGGTGGTGACGTTACAGCATTAAACCCAGTGTGGGGCTCTGTGAAACCAGCCCAGAGGGGGCACCTGGAATAACACGAGATATCTGCCATAGACAGCATGCATTTAGGCAATCCCAGCATAATCCATCGCCATTCAGCAGCTATAATAGTGGCACCTACTAGGTGCCTCTGAGTACTTTCTGTGTAATGTCACATTCAAGTCATGAGGAAGGTACTATTGTTATCCCCATTTTACAGATGGGGGAAACCAAGGCCCAGAGAGGTTTAGTAACTTGCCAAGGTCATGCAGCTAGAAAGAGGATAACCAGGATTCAATCCCCTAGCACCTGACCTCAGAACCCAGACCTATAACTGCTAACGTGTTTCTGTTTCCTAAAGGGTGTGTTCCCCATGCCCTGCTGTTTTGAGAATTAGATGAGAAAATTGAGACAAAATGTTTCTTAATTCAGATTATGCATATTGAGCATCTACTATGTGCAAAGCAGCTTACATATATTAGCTCATTTCATCTTCAAGACTATCATATGGATAAGTATTATTAATTGCATTTTAACATTGAACAAATTAAGGAAACTAGGACATAATATAACTTGCCCAAGGATACATAGCAGATGAGAGTTTGAACCAGGGTTTGAACTAAGGGCAAGCACAAAGTGTATAATAAAAATGGGAGCATTGACTATTAAATAGTTATATAGATGATATAGTTTTATAGCCATGGGATATTTTAAAGCATTATATTTAAATCACTTCCTTTTCAATGGAAAGTGAATATAAAATTATAGTTAGAATAAAAAAAAAAAAAAAAAACCAGGTTCTTGCTCAAGTGGTATCCATATTTTATGGAATACGATGGAATCCTTATCTTTTCTGGGTCTGCAACTCATGTCCTTTTTTTTTTTTTTTTTTTTTTTAACGATCTTAACATTGATTCTCCAGTAGGGTGTAAATAAGGAAGTCTCTGTTTTCCTCCCAGTTTTTTCCATTTCCATATAATTAAACTTGTCATAAGAGCAATCATTAATCCCCAGCCACCAACTGTCCTCCCCGCAACCTGTGTTGTGCAGAATTGTCACACTCTGCAAAGACTTTTCTTGCAAAGGCATAGCCTGGGCCAAAGGTAGTTTGTGTGCAAAGACAGAGAGATCATGAGCAAAGGTTAGTTCCTTGTGAAAACTAACAGAACAAACCCCTGCCATTGCCTGCTTGAAATGTGAGCTATTTAATTTCCCAAGATACGGGTCAGAAACCAAACACCCAATAGATGTTTCCCTTACATTGCCCATTAGAGAGCATCGATGAGCTGTTGAACATTAGCTGTTCCAGATAATGAAATCACCTTCTTTTAATACCTGGAATTGGTACTACACTCCTCTTTATGCTACCTCCAGCTTTCCCTAAAACCCCATTAGAGGGAATGTGTTCATTAAGCAAATAGTGATTGAGCATCTCTTAAAGCTTCGTATGAGAAACATAGAGGATACTGAGCTTCAGGTTCTTTGGAATCCGGTGATGGACAAAAGACACTCATCCTCATGTGGCTGATGAAGTCCAGGAGAGATACAAAGACAGTGCTGTGAGCATCTAGATGGAAGAGAAATCTCTTTTACCAGAGGTTTTAAAAATAGAGGGAGGGTCTGTGAGCCAATCCTATGAAGCAGCTAAGGGACCTGGCATCTTATGTGTCTTATGCACTTTTCTTAATTTTCCCAGCTCTTTCTCACTCAAGTTTAAGCTTATCTAAGCACTTTCAAATCAGATTCCATCCATGCTTTAGAATCACTCAAATAGTGAGATATTTTACTTAACTTCTCCATGAGTCAGCTCACAGGAAGAGAAGAAATCAGAGATCACAGAAAGATTTAGAATTTTTAATTGACAGGTCTCAGACACTCTAACATTTAAACTCTGATGGTGGCTATGATAGCTTGTCTCCACATACACATACGTTCAACTCCTCTGTTGAGAAGTGGAGACTATTCCTCCCCTTCCCTTGAATCTGGCCTGGCTTTAGTGAATTGCTCTGCCAACAGATAGGGCAGAAGTGGTGTTCTGGGCCTTTCAAGACTAGTTAGAAATAAGCATTGCATCTCCCATCTGGGTCTCTCTTTCGGTAAGCTCTGAGCTACCATGGAAGAGATCCAGAGCCACCATGTTGGAAAGGCCATGTCAGGCACCCCAGTGACAGTTCCAGCTAAACCCAGCCTCCAGGCCTCAAATCCTAGATGCAGGGCATGGGATTTCTGTCTTGGCACTTCCACACCAGCTCACCTGCCAGTTGAATATACTACATGGAGTGGATGTGTCCTGTTAAGCCTCATTCAAATTCTTGACTGACAAAATGATGAGATATAATAAAATAGTTATTGTTTTAAGTCACTACATTTTGGGGTAATTTATCACAAAGCAATAAAAACAGGGACAGTAACCACAATAAGATCTCTTGGAAAATTTTGCTTTTCCTTTATGTTTATAAAACAGAAAAGACTTTGTGTAACATGGAATTGCAGCCCCATATTTTACAGATGAGAAAAGTGAGATCTGAAGAGTAGCTGTCCTGTGTTTCATCTTTCTCTTTCATTGTCCTCGTCTCTTGTTAATGTTGACTAGTTCTCAGAATAAATTTGAAAAGTTACTAATTTGAATCTTGAACCCATAAATAATGTGAACTAAGCTGAAATGGCTGGGAAGGACAAATTTAAAGGAGTAGAAAAGATCTGCCTAATTAATCTTGTAGCCCCAGTGCCTGGTGTGGTGTTTTTGAATAATACAACGAATGAATAAGTGAAACCTACTCTCTTTCTGTAAATGGAGAGTTTTGCAATAAGGCAGCTCAGTGTGTGTCCCCCTTCACCTACTTTTTTCCTCATAATTAATTCATCTGACCCACTGCCCTTTGAAAGATGCCCCTAGTGTGCCAACTGGAAAATGAGTTGTCACGTCAGAACCCAGGAATCCGTGGCAAAGCGTTCTGGAGGCCGGGGGGCCTGCCTCTGTCAGTCTTCCAGCAACGACTGAATAAATGGTTCTCCCTGAAGGCTGCACCTTTCCATATCATGTGCTGTATTTGCTTTTCATTTCTGCCTTTGAGGCTCTGCTGGCAGACATGCCACAGGTCATTTTCTCCTGGGAGTGAATTCATTCTTCATGATTGTTTTGTACCACTTTGGAATTCAGTTATTTGGACTGCAGAGCCAAAGGTAATTCAGTGAGAAGTGAGGTCCTGCCTAGCAACTCAGTAAGTGTGCTGAATGGGTTGGTGTCATTGTGTTTGTGTGTGTGACTCAACACAGACGTCTGGAAATGACAAGGGTCCTGCTTGGAGTGAACTTACATTACTAGTGGAAGAGCAAACCAATTTTGGGTTCTCTGTTTCTTCAAGACAATATGTCCTTTGAAAGCTGATCAACACGGATTGAAAGGAGCACAAAACTGATTGGTCACTCTGCTCAGGAATCCATCAGAAACCAGAGCACTTAAAGCTCATGTCCATTTATGCCATAAACCATATCACAGTGACTCCTCGGAAACAACAGCGCCCAGGGCAGGAAGTTGGGTTTAGGGGTTGGGGCCGGGGGAGGCTTCCATGGCTAGACTTCATTCATGGGGCTATCCCTCTGCAAATGAGACCCTTGACCTTTTGACCTTTGGCACCCCCCGGGACCACTGAGTCTGCAGCTGCTGCATCGCCTGGGCTTTCCCCCAAGAAGCTGAGCTCTGAAGGCCCCTTGTGCATAGACAATGCTCTCTTATACAAGAGGGATGGGATCGCCTCTTCTCAGGGAAATGGTCCAGGGCCCTTGTCTCTCAGGGAAATTACTGAACCACAGCCAAACCATAAAAATCAGCTGCTAAAATAGCCTCAGAAAGTCTATCTTTTTTTTTTTTTTTTAGGAATAAGCAAATGAAATTAAAAGGACATTGGAGCCTTTAGGAGGAGCCCAGCTCCAATCCCTTCTACTACCAGTGGGTGGGATGCCAGGGACAACAGTGCCAGTCCTGTGACTCCAAGGGGGCACAGCTCACTGGCTGGGCTTGCCAAGGGCCTCACACCACTCCCTTTCCCACCTCCTCCCACAGCAACCAGTGAAGACCACTCTTTTCATCCATTAGATAAGTATATACTGAATTCAGGACTAAATGCCAGACACTGTACTATGTCCTGGGGGATACAGTTTGCATAAAGAACACACATAGTTCTCTGCCCTCATGGAACTTACCGTCTAGTGGAAGAAAGAGACATAAATCAAACAATTCCATTGACAATAAAATAGTAACTGTGATAAGTGTTATAAAGCAGAGGTTAAAGGTGCTCTTTGCTCATGTATAAAATGGGGATTTGACCTAGTTAGAATAGGTGAGGCTGCTTGCAGAAAGAAAAATCTGAGCTGAAATCTGAAAGCTGAATAGGGTTTAAGTAGATGATAAGACTAGTATTCTTGCCAGAACAACCAGTATATGCAAAGGTCCTGTGGCAGACAGAACATGGTACATTTGAGGGGTAAAAAGGCCAGAGAGGCTGGTGTAAAGAGAAAATGTCTTAGTTTGCCAGGACCACTATGGCAAATATCACAAACTGACTGACATAAACAACAGAAATTTATTGTCTCATGGTTTTGGAGGCCAGAAGTCCAAAATCAAGTTTTCAATAGGCCGTGGTTTTCCCAGAAACCGTGTAGCATTCTGTAGCATTCTGAAGCTGTAGCATCCCAGTGCTGGCTTGCCATGTTGCCTGCATGTCCTTGGCTTGCATACCACCTCTATCATGTGCCTCATTCTTCTGCCTTCTACTGACTGACGGCACCTGAATTTTTTCTGCTTATAAGGACTCTAGTCATATGGCTTAAGGTTCACCCTGATTCAATTTGGCCTCATTGAAAGAAGATCTTCAAAGATCCTCTTCACAAATGAGTCCACACTTTAATAATATCTTCTAACATCCTGTTTATAAATGGGTTCACACCCACAGGGATGTGATTTAAGACATGAACAGTCCTTCGTGGGAGGTCTTGATTTAATCTTCAGTGGGGAGGTAAAGAGCTCACCAGGCAGAGCCCTGTAAAACGCATCAACAAATCGTGTCTTCATAACTTTAAGCTGGGGGGAGGGAGTGTGTGTCACAATCAGATTCGAGTTTTGAAAAGAAGGGGTGACTTGTTCATAGGTATCACTTGCTACCCCACCCAATGAGCAGCTAGTCTCAACTGACCATGAGGAAGCTGAGCCCCATGCCTCAAACAGAGGGCTTCGTCTCCTGGCCACAAAGAACTCTGTTGGATCTAAATGCCCATTGTGCCTCCCCTATCTCCATCACCTCCCCAAATCTCGTCTCCATGCTGCTCTGTACACTCTGCCAACCTTCCTCTCTTCCTCTATTCCCAAAGCCTCTGCCTGAGCAAACATGTTGATCAGCCAACTCTATTCTAAGCCCATCTCTTCTCCAAAGGTTCCCTCTAGCTCCTTGCCTTTAAGGGAAGCTGGTTGTTCCTGGAGACACGGGTTCCAGTGTGGCTGCCTCAAGCTGAGATTCTTTTACCTCCTCTAGCCCCATGTACCTCTGGCTCAGGAAGTGGGGTGGAAATCTTCCTTGCCCCTAAATGCTACTTCCAGGTCCTTGTTCCCAATTCCTTCTTGTGCTATCCTTGTTCCTTTAAAATACAAACCACCTTGGTTTACACTCTCTTCCTTCCCTCTTGGTATCATCTACCACCCTCTTAGGTACTTTACTTCTTCCTCACTGAAGGTTACCTCTTAAACATCCTTCTTACCACCAACTTCTGTTATCAATCTTGCCACTTCAACATCCATGTGGAAGAACAATTCCACAGTCTTGTCGTCAACTACATTAGTGATTTCTTTTCTCTAATCAGGTTCAAATCTGGATCTTGGCAGCAGCAGGCACTGTACCGCCTTTTAAATCATTGCTTCAATCCACATCCCCTCCCCTCATTTTCAACCCAAACCTCTTCATTTTCCATTGCCTGATCAAGTAACCCTAGTTGGATCATTCTTTGACCTCACTGTGGTTGCTGAGCTTTGGCCCACCCTCTCACTTTCTCTCTAGGCCTCTGCCAGTCTTTGCTACCTTCTTTATCCACATTAGATTTCCTACACCATCATTGGTGCAGGGTGTTGAATAAGGAATTTCCGGGGCAGCATGGAGTCGTGATAGGTGGCAAAATGAGTGGAGTGAGACAGACCACCCTGCAGGTCTCTTCAAGAACTAATTACAGAGTTCCAAAGCCCCACTTCAAGGAAGAATTGAAAACAAGTAGAAAGAATTGTATATGAGGAGGTTGTTTGGAGGGAGCAGCTAAGCTATGAGTCCTTCCTTCTCTAGAGACGGAGCTGAGTGTGCTCCTTTTTCACCTTAAGCCTGGTGAGGGGCACTTCTGGAATACTACTCAGAGAAGGTGAAATGCATTTCTAACTGCTGGAAATACAGAAGACAGTGCCTATGTTACTTCCAAGAAAAATAAAGGAAACAAAAGATGTGAGCATTTGTTCAATGGCAGGAACAAATGCAAGGCACCATGCTAGGATCAGATTGTGCTTCTGGAAACTTTTTAGAGTAAATCTAACCACTTGATGAGTTTTCTATGGCTTGAATATAATTCATGAGTGTGAGGGGCACCAGCCCAAAGAGACCACTAGGAATGAATTCTGTGTGGAGAGGAACCCCCCAAAATCAAAGCATGAACTGGAAGGAATTGCAGTTGGGGGATGTGATAGTTAGGCTCATGTGTCAACTTGGTCAGGCAATGGTGCCTGGTAGTTTGGTCAAGCAAGCACTGGCCTAATTGTTACTGTGAGGACATTTTTGTGGACTTAAATCATTAGTAAGTTGATTGCATCTATGGCTGATTATATCTACAGTCAACTGAGGAGACTGTCTTTAGCAATGAGAGATGTCTCATCCAATCAGTTGAAGGCCTTAAAAGAAGTGATGACTTCAGCAGTCAGAAGAGAGAATTTTCGTCTCTACTTCAAACAGCCAGCTCCTCCTGGAGAATTCATTGAGGACCTTCGTCCAAGTTCCTGGCTTGCAGCTGCCCTATGGAATTTGGACTTGTGCACCCCCACAGTCATGTGAGAAACCTTATAAAATCTTGTCATATTTACAGATATCTCCTATCAGTTCTGTTTCCCTAAAGAACCCTGATTAATAAAGGAAGCCTAGTAACAAAGCCCCCCAAAGACCCACATAAATGCCCATGGGAAGAAAAGTCAGCATTAAACCTCTGCCACTCAGAGCTTTCCGTGTTTCAACCACCTGATGAAGCCCCAACTTTAAAGGAAGCCAGTTGTTGCCCTAGTTCTAGGACAAGTGAGAATGATTCGAGAAAATTAACCAAAAAAATGGGTGTCTCTATAAACTCTTGATCAATAACCTTGACCAACTCCTCCAAACCATAAGACAACCTTATGGTTTTCTAGTTATCGTCATCTCCCACTGTCCAAAAACACGATTTCGTACTTTATTCTCTTTCCATGGTCTCTGATTTTCTCTCTACAACATTCACTCTTAGTGAATGATCTTGCCTCAAACTTCACAGAGAAACAAGAACCCCTCAGACAACAGTGGAACTACCAAGTACTGGCCTCTGCAGCCACCGTCACCTCTTCCTGTGTCAATGGAGGTCCTGCTCACCCTTCTATCAGAGGCTATAACAGTTTGAGATTATTTTTGTGAATCCCAAAAAGAGAAAGATTATGTTTGTAAACTAATCTATTCTTCTGAGTATACTTTTAACCTTTTGATTATGTTGGATTCAGTGGAGGAACACTTGATTAAATTACCTATTAAGATTAGGGTTTTGATGCAACCACATCAGTAAGGCGTGACTCATGTTGAGTTCCTGCCCCCTTGATGGGCTGATAAACGGACCCTCACTCAAGAAGACATCAGAAGAGAGAGCTCTGTCATTTTGATTCTGGGGCCCTGGGGAGAGATGAGCTGATAGTTTGCAACTGTCCTTGGGAAGAGAGCTAAGCCTGAGATAGAAATGAGCCCTATGCCAGGAGAGAGAGGAAGCCCTGATAGATAAGCCCTAGGTCAAGCTGCAGCTGAGAGAGGAAGCCCAGAGGGGAAGGCTGAAACCTCACAGAGATCAGCAACCATCTTGCTTCAACATGTGGCAAATGACTTTGTTGAGAAAGCAACCTTGAGTTGGACTCCTTAGGGTCTTGTAACTGTAAGCTTTCCCCCAAATAAATACTCTTTTTTAAAGCTGTATTAGTCAGCCAAAGGGGTGCTGATGCAAAGTACCAGAAATCTGTTGGGTTTTGTAAAGGGTATTTATTTGGGGTAGAAGCTTACAGTTACCAGGCCATAAAGCGTAAGTTACTTCCCTCACCAAAGTCTGTTGCCACATGTTGGGGCAAGATGGCTGCTGATGTCTGCAAGAGTTCAGGCTTCCTCTTCCTCTTAAGGCTCCATGGTCCCAGCTTCTTCCAATATCTGCTGTAGGCTGGGATAAGTCTCATCTCTCTCCTGGGGCTCATTCCTCTCTGGGCTCAGCTGCTCTGCTCTCTCTACAAGGCCAGCTGTAAACTGTCAGGCAAATGGCTTGTCTCTCTTCCAGGGGCCTCTGCCATGTCTAATGGAGCCTTCTCTATTTCCTCACATATCTGCTTTTCTGTGTGCTTACTTCCTGGGCTCCAGGATCAAAACTCCAACTTTCTCCTCTGCCATGTCATTTTCTTTGTGAGTCCCCGCCAACCAAGGGGGCAGGGACTCAATGTCCTACTGATGTGGCTCAATCAAAGCCTTAATCATTATTTAATCAAGTAAAAGTGAAACCGCTGAATCCAGTACAATATAATATGCCCAGAGGAACAGACCAGTTCACAAACATAATCTAATATCTATTTTTGGAATTCATAAACAATATCACACTGCTACAAAAGCCAACATATTTCTGGTACTTTGCGTTGGCACCCCTTTGGCAGACTAATATGGAGGCCAAACCCCACTGTCTGCTCTGAGCTTTATCCTTTCTTAGGACATTCACCTTTAACCATCCACTGTCACTGCTATCTTTGCCTCACCTCCCCTGACCCCTGCCTATTACCATTCAAATATGCTCAATGGTCTACCAACCTACAAAAACAAACTAAAACAAGAACAGACCTCCATGGAGATGCTTCCCTTATTCTCACTGATAGTTCACACCCAAACTTCTCTACAATAATGTCTACACACTCTTGTCTTCATAGGCGCACCTCCCATTCTCTCCAGAACCTACTTCCAGCCTGGCTTTCATAACCACCAAGCCACCTAACTGCTCTTTAATCAGTTCAGTGTGACTGAATCCATAAAAATTGGCCTTGCATCAATGATTGACAAGTTGACACGCCTTCCTGCCTTCATTCAACAAATGTTTATTGAGGATATGCTCTGTTGCTGGCAATATGCTGGGTGCTAAGGATATAGTCCCTGCCCTCATGGAACTTGAAGTCTTGAAACATTCTCTTTCCTTGACATCAGTGTCACCCCACTATCCTGGTTCTTATACTATTTCTCTGGCCCCTCCTCAATATTCTTTGCTGATTCACTCTCTTCCACCCAAACTCCCAATATTGTGTTGTTCTCATATGACCACTGCTGGGGCTTCTACTTATCACCCTTTGCATTGTTCTTAGGCATCAATATGCATGCCAGCAACTCTCATCTATATGTCCAGCTCAGACCTCTGTAGTAAGTTTCAGATCCTTTATATTAACAGCCTAGTCTACATCCCGTGGGCTGTCTCAACAGCACATCCTGCTCCACATTTTCAAAACTAATGCTATCATCTGCCCACTAACCTGCTCCTCCTACAGTGATTTACATTTACTAAATGACACTGCCAATCAATCCTCTCAGTTATTCCATGGGAAGCTGTACTACAAAGTGAATGCTATCAGTGCCACTTATATCACAGCTTCCTCTCTCATTCCATGCATCCAATAAATCACCAAGTTCAGTTTAGATTATTTCCTAAACAGAACAAACTGCATCTATTTCTCTCCATCTCTATTGCTACTAGACTATCCCAATCCACCACCATTTTTCATCCTACCCATTCCACATCAGCCAGAGCTCTTGTAAAAATCAAACAACGTGTGATGAGATCTTTTCTTTTCTCTTATGTTGGGGTCAGGGTAAGAGGGTGGGACAATATCTCTAGCTATCCTTTGGCAAGAAGGGTCATTCAGGGTACCAACTTTTGGTTCCTCCAGCCAGGTTATTGTCTACAGTCACCCACAGTATATCTCACAACAAAGTGTCTCTTGTACTTGCCCATGTTCATTCCCTTCCCTATCTGGATATTATCTTGGCCTCTGTAACAGTTTGAAGTTCTTTTGTGAATCCCAGAAAAGACTGTTCTTGAACTAATCCATTCCTGTGGGTGTGAGACCCTTTGATTGCATTGGATTTGGTTAAGGGACCTTGATCTAATCACTTGATTAGATCTCTCTGATTGGACAACATCAGTGAAGCATGACACAGGTTGGGTCTCCACCCTCTTCCTGAGTCTTATATAAACAGAGACACAGAGAGAAAGACAGCTGCCATTTTGACCCTGCCATGTGAGAGAGAACTCAAGGATCGCTAACAGACAAAGCTGAAGCATGAGGCGAGCCATATGCCTGATCGTCCTCAGCTGAGCTCCAGGAGATAGTAGATTCTGGAGGGGAAGGCAGGGACCTTGGAAGAGATCAGCTTCCATCATGCCTTGCCATGTGACAGGACACCAGGATCAGCAGTAGCTGACTTTAGTGAGAAAGCATCTCTAATGGTGTCTTGATTTGGACATTTTTGTGGACTTGGAACTGTAAGCTCTTGCCCCTAATAAATTTCCCATTATAAAAGCCTCTGCTACTTTGCATTGGCAGCCTTTGGCAAACTCAGACAGCCTCTATTCCAGAGGCAAACACATGCCGGAACCCTGGGAAGGTCAAAGTCATTCTTCTTCTAGCATCAGCCTGAAGTCTCTTCATTGGGAGGTTCTCCCTGTCTCCCAGGGTTCTCCTGCTGACCATACACTTATTTAAGGGCCTTTGGTGATAAATCCAAATGTAGCTGACACTGAGGAAAGATGTAGTGCAGAGAATCGAACTTATTTCTCCTACTCCAGTTACCTTGCCCCTATTGCCTAATTAAAGAGCTTGGGTGCTCCCTGCCCAGACCTTCAGGGTGTTTTTCAAAGTACCCTCAACACTGTTTCTCATTCCCTCCCCATCTGCATCTCTGCCTTTCACTTTCTCTCTCTTCTTGAAGTCTTACCTCTTCACTTTCCTGGAGATCCTGCCCCCTCTCAGAAATTGGTGGTCCCATGTCCCTCCTTGTGGCTAATTTTGAACCCTTCCAGGATCTACTGGGATTGAACACTATTGTCTTCTCTGTTCTTAGGTAAACAGAAAGGTCACCTTTATATCCTCAGAGCTGGGGAGGAAGAACAGCTGGATTGCATTTTGTAGTCTTCTCCATGAATCTGAAAAACCCCAAAACCAAAAAAAAACAAAACAATAACAAAAAAAAATATGTTGCCCCGTGAAGATTATTGTCTTCCCCCAAAACATTATTGAATGTCTATATTGAGTTCTCCTCTGAGCATAAAATTTGAGCTTATTTTGCTACAAAATTTTGCCCTCTTCTTGACCCCAGGCTACTAGACAAAGCCTCTTCCTTTAACTGGACCAGGATGCCAGACTCAAACCTCAATCCCAGGGTGGTCCCTCTATGTGACTCTGATTCTCCCCTGCTGTCACAGCATTAATTGTTTTCTATTACTCATCAAAAATCCTTCCAAATAAGCTCTTCCTTCTCCCATTTCTTCAAGCCTCAGCTTAAAATCTCTTCATTGGGAAAGTCTTCCCTGTCTCCCTAGGGGTCTCCTATTTTGCATGTTCAGAAACACTGTAAGGCATTCTTCTTTCATAGCACAAATTTATAAGTAAATAATTATTGAACAACTCCTTAACATACATCTCTTCTGTTATATTTAAAGGCTTCCTCCAGGGCAGAGGCTCTGTTTTGTTCTGTGCTGTATTCCCAAGTTAGCACCTAGTAACCTAGGTTAACTATTGAGTGCTTATTAGTTACCAGGTTTTGGTAGTTTGAAACTGTATGTACCCCAGAAAATCATGTTCTTAAGTGAATTCATTCTTGTGAGTGTAAACCTATTGTAAGTAAGACCTTTGGAATAAGTTACTTTGGTTAAGACACGGCCCAGGGTAGGTCTTAATCTTCTTACTGGAGTCCTTTATAAACAAGATGAATACAAGGAGGAAGAGAGAGAGAGAGAGAGAGAGAGAGAGAGAGAGAGAAGAGCGCGCCACAGAAGCAAGAAGCTGAAATCAAGGAAACCCCAGAAGAGAAGGGAGAGACCAGCAGACACCACCATGTGCCTTGCCATGTGACAGGAGTACAGGATCCCTGGCAGCTGGTCATTAGGGAGAAAGCATCACTTGATGATGCCTTGATTTGGACATTTTTCTCAGCCTAAATACTGTAAGCTTGTAAGCTAATAAGCCAGCATTTTTCATGGTATCTGCTTTGGGCAGCTTAGCAAACCAAAACCCAGGCATTTCAGATAAACTAGTTCATAGCCTCAAGACTGTGACATCAGCTCTTACCTGAATTTCCAGCCTGAGGCCTGCCCTATGGAATTCAGACTTTCCAGCCCCACAATCCTGTGAGCCAATTCCTTATAATAAATCCTTCATATGGAAAGGGATGCATCCCTTGATGTCAAGAGAGCGTTGTTCAGAATAATTTTGTAAGGTCAGTACTGGTGTGTCCTGGGAAAATGACAACTTGGGGGACATGGGAGCCAACCCTTATTTGAGATAAAGTGACACATATTAAAGAAGAGACAGGAATGCTGGTGCTTTGAAGCAAGTTCACAGCAAGTTCTCAGTGCAGACCAGGACAATGAATGAGGCAAATCACTGGGCAGGGTGTCAAGGAGAGATTTTTAGGAGCAGGACTTCTGGGGAGAGGGCACTAGAAAGAGAAGAATGAGTGCAGAAAAGCCTATTTTGGAAAATCAAGTCATTACCTGCATTCCAGAACCCCTAAAGGTATTTTAGGACCAATGATACAGTGTTGCGGGGATGGGGTGTGGGGGAGCTATGTCACCACTCTTCTCCTCATCCACCTCTTCTTTCCACACTGTTGTCCTCAGATGAAGCGTAAGCTAAATTGTAATTTTTAGAATGGCAAATGGGTGTAATAATAAAAACAATCAATTCTCATATGAATAATCTGGGTGTCAGTGCCATTGTGCAGCATTTATGAAAGAATTAATGTCTGACCAAGTTAGGCCTCAGAACACTTGCCTCACTATTACTATGGCGCTTGTTTCAAATGCAGATTACCTGGCACCACCAAAGATTTACTAGATGAGAATCTCCAAGGGTACAGCCTAGGAACCTGCATGTTATCACTTCAGATCCATCAGGTGATGCTTATGCACACCTACTATTGAGACATGAAAGTGATGACAGATACTACCCTTAGTTGATAAAATGAACAATTTGTTTTACCATCATTAATTATGGTAAAGTTATACCTTGGTTTTCATGACAGACATCCTCCTGTCAGGTTCACCTTGTCACCAATGTTTTTCATTTGCTGAGGATGGAATACAACTCAAAGCCAAGTTCTCCTTAGCCTTGTTAGTCCTCTCTCCTAAACAACTGAGAGTCTAGGTCCAAGGCAAGATTTGTTCATAGGCCCAGTGGACCAAAATGCAGTTTATGCGTTGCATTTTACATTACTGATATTGTGTGAGTCCTATCAACTCTGAGTATGAAATGCTTAAAAACTCCCTACACTTTAAAACTCATTATAACTCTTTGGTAGTTCTAATAAGATAATTCTTTTAAATTATAAGATTTAAAAATTCTTCTTTAGATTTTTTTCCCCAGAATATTTGATATGCTTGAGAATTTAAAAAAATACATATGATCTGAATAAAAGATAATGACAGAATAAATTCTAAGCCCCAAGCTAGATGGTCATGAGTCTCAAGGAAATGATGTTAAATGCTAAAGTAGCAGTCTGGGCATTTATTACAACTGTCAGAGGTGTGAGTTTGGTCTTGCTTTTGAAATTTCTTCTGGCTTTCTTCCTTTGCTGGGAAAATTTTCTTTGCTTCCTCTCACTTTTACTATATGACATGTGCATAAACTGCTCTTCTTTGAACAATTGAAACAGTCTCTGTCATTTTGAAGCAGCCTCTCAGCCAGAAATCTGATTTTGGTTTCCACCAAGACATTGTTAATTAGCTCACAAAAATGACTTTGAGCAAAGCTGGGCATGTTTGAGTGTTTTATCTCATTTCCTTACAAGCAAAGGAAACTTGGAAAGAGTAGAACCTTAAAATCTGACCAGAAGTCAGAAGAAGCCCTAAGTCAGTAGGAAGCAGAGGAACAGACACCAGGAGAGAGAGATTGTTTTGTGACGGAGGGTGGCCAGAATGCCAGATGGCAGGAGAGAGCAAGCCCTGCCAAGACCTTGATGTTAGACTTTGAGCTTCCGATGCTATGAGACAAAAAAATTCCTGTTGTCGAAGCCAGCCCATAGTATGATATTTATCATAGCAGCCCTGGCAGACTAAGACACCAGTCAGTACACGTGACAAACTTCTTAAAATCATCTGAGTTTCTATCACATCAGAGCAGGGCAGTTACCCCAATCTCCCCTTCCTTCTCTTAAAAATCCAACCCCACCTTCATCGCTCAAATCCCAAACCATGTTGCTTTTGTCTCTTGCCCACTCCTCTACTCCAGGTAACTTCTTTCCTCTCTAAAATAACTCTCTGCCCTTTCTGATAGAAAACTAAGGTATGTTGTAAATTTGGTACAATTCAGTATCTGTCTTTAGGTTCAAATGCTATGTTGAATTTTAAGAATGTGATTTGAAAAAACTCTAATGTAATGGAAGAAAAGTTAAGGATTATTGTGAAAAAAGGCTCCACTTATGAAACCTTGGCCCCTCATATGAAGGGATAAAAGAATACCTGGCTATCTCCATCAAAGGTCAACGAACGAGCTATGGTAAAAAAAACTGTCATCGGTACTGTCCATTCTAGTGCTGGAAATTTCATGTTCCAGGAACCCCTCATACCTCTAGGCCTCTCTCTCTTTGGGAAGCCTGATATAAGGATATAAGGAGACTCCAAAGAATAACCCAAAGATGAAATCATATCCTCCCTTGATGGGACCAGGCAGATCCATTGCCCCGAGGGGACACATAGGTTTCAGTGTCCAGTGTCCTCTGCCTGTAGTAGCTAAGTCAGGGACTCCAACCTTCCTCTCAACAGGGTCTAGAGGCAATAGAAGCAGTAATAAAACTTGTTTTGCTTTACTCAGATCTGCCAAGTCTTACCCTTACTCCCAACAACTAAGCCTTATTTTTAACCTTTTGAACTAGAATAATTAGTCATTAACTAGATTAAAAGTCACTCCAAGGCTACTTCTCTGCATGGATGAAACTAATCATTTTAGCCCTGAAGTAATTTCACTACCCTTGACCTTATAAGATGATGGCAACCCATAAATATATTTTGTTCTATATTTTTGTTTTTTGGCAATTCTAATGCCAATATAATGATAGTTGTTTTTAATGTTAAAAATTACATTAGAAAATACAGGTTATCTGGGGCAAGTGTAGGGGATGGGGAGTTAATACTTCATTGGTAAAGAGGTTCTGTTTGGGGTGATGGAAGAATTTTGGTAATGGAAGGTGTTGATGGCAGAACAACACTATGAAAGTAATTAGCACCACCGAATTTACTTGAAAGTGGTTAAAAATGGGAAATTTAATGTCATATATATGTTACCACAATCGACTTTAAAAACCCATAGACACGAAAACCCACAGACACAGAGAGTTAACTTTAACGTGAACTATAGACTTTAGTTAATGATATAATTATAAGAATATTGGTTCATCAGTTGCAACAAATGTACCACAGTAATGGAAAATGTTAATAATAGGAAAACTGTGTGAGGTGGGGAGGGGGACAGGGTTGGGAACTCTCTACTTTCTGCATGATGTTTCTGTAAACCTACGAATGCTCTAAATTTTTTTTTTTTTTAATTGTATTTCTGAGAAAGCCACCCATGCCATACCCTTTCAAAATTCAAACTGTTTATGAGTGGCCAGACTAACTGTTATTTCACCCACCTCACTGTGGGGCAGATAAGCTTCAGGGCTGGCCTGGCTCCCTCCTGCACGGCCTCCTCCCATCCCCCCACCCCCTTACTCACTGACTGGTGTCATTTCAGTGCCTGTCTCTTCCCCTGAGTGCACGCCCTTAAGGCATTTCTCTGATTGGTAACTTGGTGTTGTTAATTAGGCCTCCTGTGTACTGAGGTCTTTGTCCTTTTGGTGGCCAGAAGGTTTGTGACTTAAGGGGGAATGTGCAAGGAGAAGCAGCTAAATTCTTACAAAAGCACATCTTGTGGCTATTGCAAATGCATTTGTTATTTTCAAGATACAAAAATACATGAAGATAAATTAACAATTGGCATCCATTTTAACCACATCTTCAATCATTTTTTAAAGAAAATATGATGGAAGGTTTCTTAACAATTATTCTGTTACTATTTTTCTCTACATTTGCACAATACATAAGATATACAGAATGAACTCAAAGGATCAAGATTTAACTGGGACTGAAATACAGGGGTCATGAGATAGTTGTTCTATATTTGATTCAGTGGGAAAACTTCGCCAGGACCACACCAACCTAAATCTTCAGAACATTTGGTCCAAAGACCACATAAAAAAATAGAGCAGGGGTTCTTAACAATGGGTCAATGAGCTTGAATTTAAATTAAAAAAAAAAAAGACATTATTCTTGTGGGGACGTGTTGGTACAGGTGTGATGTATTTATTAAATAATACACAGCATAGTGTGGACTTAGTAAGGGGTCCGTGGTTTTTACCTGATTGGCAGAGGGGTCTGTGGAACAGAAAAAAGTTAAGAACCCCTGAAATAGAGAAAGACGTCCTAGGATAGAAATTTCAAATCCAGGATTGGTCTTTGACACTCTGAAAAAAGCATAAGTAGAACAGACTTATGAACTTTGTGGAAAACTAGCCTTCAACCTAAACCTCTTGCCCTCCACAGAGTCGTCACCTTGGTAATGGGCCCAGGAGGTTTGGGAGCGTTGTTTCCCTCTTCCTTACTTGGGCTTCTGCTTTCCTGGCTCTCTTCTATGCAAAGCCAAGCTGTCTCTCTCAGGACCTTTTTCAGCTCCCTGGCATTAGTCAAGATTCTTTAGTCTGACAGTAACTCAGTTTACATTGGCTTAAGCAAAAAAGGGGGTTTCTTGTGAAAATATGGGTAGAGCCCAAATGCAACGAAGAGCTGAGGAATCTATGAAATACTGGAGGAACTCAGGGCCTGGGTCTGCACCTGCTCTTCTCACCCTGCTTGGTCTACAGGCTGCGTCCTCTGCAACCACACACAGGCCTTTGCCCTGGAGCAGAGACGAGTCCACCCCAGGGTTACATTGGTCCAAGGTTGGTGAGAAGAGCTCAGGTTCAGAAGGAAAAGGCCACTCGTGCCACAGGCATCTCCCTGAGCCAGTAACCGAGGCTCATGGGATGGAACAAGACCACCCCTTGGTTCCGGGAAGAAGTCAGTTGCCAAGAAAGGGTGGGATGGGGAAGGGTGCTGAGTAGGCAAACAGTAATATGGCTAATATTTACTGAGTCCTTAGCATGTTCCGGACACTGATACGCTTGCTTCGGTATATTATCTCCTTAATCTTGCCACAAAGCTAAGAAGTTAGAACAGTTTGGGAATTTACTTGAGGTCACATAAGTGGTGGATAGCAGGGGCAGGATTTGAACCCAGACAGACTGACTGCAGAGCTAGCCTCCCAACCACTGCCACCCACTGTAACCACCAAATTCTCTTTCCTCCCTCCCTCTGCAAGATGAAGGAAGGCTTTCCCTTCTGTGAGATGATAGAATGGCTGGGTGAGAGCCAGGGAATTCTCAGAAATCCTTTTTGCCCTGGGTGTAAGTCCAAACCACTTTCTTCTCATCTTAATCTTTTCTAGCAATTTCTGTTGCTATTTTATTCTATTCAACCACTTTCTCCCAACCAGAACCAAGAACTAGATTCAGATTCCCTGATTTTTTGGACAGAAGGCAGTGCTGAATTTTCTTCACTAAGGCAGACTACACTACCCTCGCAGGCAAAATGCCCACTGAACATAGAAAACAATTTTACACAAAAGCCTGTGGGGGGCAGGGGTGGATAAAGAAGGAAAAGCAATGATATACAGAAATCTATTTATAATGATGAATCACTCATGTTTTATCAGATTATTATCTTACCTCGGGGCTAAATACCCACTGAAATATAATTTAGTGCTTGACTGTAGACTGTTTTCTCTGCTTCTCTTGATTTCACAGCTATGAAAGAGCCTTCAAAACCCAATCCCAATCATCTCCTCTATGTTGCTCCCCTTCACTGACTCCCCCAAGGCAGACAAGCCAGCGTGCTCCTTTATCTGTGTGTTCCCAGTCATTCATACATATATATCACATTGTTCCATCATTACTTGTTCCCATATGCTTTCCTCCCATGAACAATTGTGATTTTCTTAAAAACAGTAGCTGTGGTTTGTAGATCTGTATTTTCCTACACTCCCCAGTGGTGGTTAGCACAAAGTAGAAGTTCAATAAATATTAATTCACAGATCCCACTGGTTCCCCTCAGCTCTTCTAATACGTTCTACATTGTCCTGCCTTCAGGCCTTGTGCTTGTTGTAACTGGTTGAGTGAACATGCTGCACCCAGTTGGGCTCAAACAGAAAACAACCCACTTCTGTGGCCTCTTCAAATTTGCTGTCTAGACCCACTCTGAACAACCTCAAGATGACATCTCAAATAAGTCTCAGAGTTTTTCTGTCCACTCTCACGTGATGAATGAATGTCTCCTTATCAGGAGGCAAATCACCTGGTCAGAATCACAGAGCTAATAAGTTATGGGGCCAGACCTGGCAACCAGCTGTTCAGGCTCCAGGCTATTTCTCTGCCTGCTTCCAAAGGCACGTGTTAAGAAAATACCATGTCTTAGGAGGAACCATGCCTAAAAATCAATGCCTTTAGAGAGGACTTTAGATTCTAACCAATCAAGGACCTGCTTTGGAGAGCTCTCTGGGCTTGATGATTCTGTAAGCGGTGGCCCTTGTCAGTCTCTAGTTCACACTAGCAGTAAAAAGTCATCTGGGTTTGGTTCTGTCTGATCCCCAGCCACTCCTCTTCTACTCTCTTCCTCTCTATGTATCCCAACCACAGCATGCTGTTCCACACCTTTGGGATAAATTTGTTTTGTGTGTGTCTGTATGAGCCTCTCCACAAGACTCTGAGATCCTGAAGGGCAGTACCTTGTCTTCTTATTCATATAGTTCTAGCATCTAATTCAGTGCCTGCCATTCATATATTCCTTCATTTTGTAAATTTTCCTGAGCACCTACTATATACCAGGCCCTGTGCTGCACCCTATGGATATAAATTAATAGTCTCTTCCCCAAACACTTTCAATACTGATAATAATTGTTGCAAGTTCCCCCAACCCATCACCCTCCCACTGCCATGACTGCATCTAAGTTTTTGGGATCCTGTGTTGTGCTGAGGCATTGGGTTGTTGGGCGGGGGGTGGGTGGGGGCGTGTCTCATCTTCAGCTATTGCCTACGCAGGACTGTAGCACATTGCTCCTCAGAGTCTTATCTGAAAGACCTCTTGGAGTCAGACTCTCTGTGTCTTAAAAGCTAGTGTTTGGCACAAAGACTCATTCTTCTCCTCTCCCCTGCCCCCATCCCCACCCTGCCCTGGGCCACAGCAAGCTCTGAGAGGCTGAACAAGACTTTCGACTACTTTGGGGCACATGGTATCAGTCTGCCCTTAAGTCTCCCTAAATCGATTTCGGGTTCATGCTATCCCTTACGGATTGCATGCACCGCAAGACACAAGGGCCCTCTTTTTCAGACATTGAAAATGGTCTTCTCCAGTCCTCCTGCTAGATGCTTTCCCCTTCTCCACACTGTGGGAAAGGCTTCTAGTCTCAGAAGGTGGGAAGCTGTTCCAACTCACCATACGTTCTTTCAAATCCTCACCTTTTGGATTTGAAGGACAAAAGCCTTTTACTTCAGTGTGCTGTGACAACCGTTCCCCAAAGGTTTGTAATTGTGATGCCCCAAATAGGAAAAGTGCAAGAATAATAGAAAATAAGTTTCAAAAATATTATTTTTGAATAAGAATAGATATAATAATAATAATATTAAAAAATATTATTGAAGAACAGTAGTAGCCATAGCGTTATAATTGTTTCTTGGCTCTTATAACGTGACAGGAACTACAATAGGTAATTCACGTGCTTCATAAATTACTTATCACAACAACTCAAGAGGTAAGTAAAATTATTATCCCTGTATTACAGATGAGGGACAAGCTAAGTTACCTAAAGCAATAGAGTTGGTAGGAGACGGAGCCTGAAGCCTGATGGGACCAGACGGTCTAGCTGCAGCATCCACCCTCATCATCGTTACACCTGCTGCCTCCCTACATCTAGTGGCCTGACCTAGACTCAAAGTAGGTGACTCTAATGCAGTGTGATAGGGTCGTACCACAAACCAGCACAAAGTAGGCCCTTAATAAACACTTGTCGAACACAAAGGCAAATGAACAAATCTAAAACTATGATGGATACAATCTTGCAAAGAGGCAATTCACTGGGGACACAATTTGGGAGTTGTTCAACATATTCATCATATGCTCTAGTCAAATAAAAATGTTTTAAATTGGAAATTTCTGCATGTTCTAGAAGAAACAATGAGTGTTCTGAGCACAAGGCTCTAAATCCTTCTGTGGCCAGACATGCTGTGGACCAGAGCCAAAAGCCAGTGGGAAACTGAAAAGAACTCCCTAAAATGAATATATTTACATTTATTCCATAAACTTGTGTTTCCTTTCCAAGCAATGACATCCATCAGCCACTCTTCAAAGTCACTCTTGCTGGGCTAAGAAAGTGGTCATGCTGCAGCTCTATTTTTAACTGGCCTGTGGGTTGGGGCTTGCAGACTTACACATATTCTGTTTTGGTCTCTCTATTTTTCTTTCTCGTCCCTTAATCTTGGAGCTGTGATTACTTCATCTGCAGTTAGAACTGGAAATCTCAGGGGCTTCCAGTGGGGCAAATCAGTTTCCAGCGTTTTTAAAAATTGGTTCTCGAGAGCATTGGTGGTGGTTCATCAGGAGGAAAATTAAGGCAATAATGAAGGTTTGCAAGACACCTCAAAGTGTGTTTTAACTGCATTGAAATGGGTTTTAAAGCACATGGGTCCATGGAAACTTAAAGCTGGAAGAAATCTTAGGATGTTTTTTATTCAGCGTTCCTTCTTTAATACGGCCATGATATTCAACCTGTGATAACATTTTACTGATCTATACCCAGCACTGTGCTAGGTTTGGGTAAGGAGGGGCTTTTAGGGACCTTGAGGCAAGGTACAAACACATGTGTAAAGCAAAACACTCCAAGAGCCAAGGAAAGGAAGATGGATATGATTGTGAGACATATGTTTCTCACAGATAGTGAGTGCTGGCTGCTCACAGCAGGGTGAGGCCTCTGCACTCTGGAGTGATCCAAGAGGACCTCCCAGAGGACAGAGGACAGAAGACTAGAAATTGGCCTGAAGGAGGGGTAAGATCTGTGGATAGTAGCAGGCACTCCTGGCAAAGGACAGGAGATAGTCATTTGAACCAACTGAAATTGATGATATCCAATCTTTTTGACCTACAAAACTGGCAATTCCATAAGGTTCAATCTAATATGAGCAAAGGGTCTGGGGCAAGAGCTTTGCTGCTGGTCACACTGATGGGGGGTGACATATTGCAGGAGAACGTCATGGCCACAAAGTACCTGCTCCATTCAGTGACTGGAACTGTTTCCTCTTAGAGCCTCAGTTTCCTGTGCTGTAAGATGAGGACAAAAACTTGTACCTGCCTCACAGGTTAAATGGGAGCATCAAGGTCAATGATATCTCTAAGTGCTTCCCACAGGACCTGGGACATATCTGAGATCTTAGTATGTGTTAGGATAGCTTTTAGGGCTCCCTGGGTTGCAAGTCATAAAAGCTAAATTGAAATAGCTTAAGTGGGAAAAGGGGTTTATTAGAGACCAGCTATCTTGCAGAAATTAAGGCTAGAGCTCAGTCCAGTGGTTCTCCACCAGCAGTGAATTTTTCCTCAGGGGACATTTGGCAGTGCTTGGAGACATTTGTCACAATTGGAGAGGTGCTACTGGCACCTGGTTGGTAGAAGCCAGGGCTTCTTCTCAACATCCTACAGAGCATAGGACAGTCCCTACAACAAAGAATTTTCCAAATGTCAACAGCACAGAGGCTGAGAAACCTCAGGGCCCCAGGAAGGTACCGGGGACAGTCGTGTCCCCCACCCCTCAGGGCCACTCCTCTCAATGTGTGCTACTCGTGAAACTTGTGTCTCACAGTTCCAAACCCACCGCTCTCTGCTCTTCTTGGATCTGCTGGAGCTGGGTCTCTACAAATCCCATTTCTGTTTTGCCAACTGGCTCGTCTTCAGGCCTCATCAAGGGGAGGGGTGCTCAAGGCAGCCTGTAAGACTGGAAGGGAAAGAAGGGACTTGCCTCTTCCAGTTTGCTTGCTGTTCCTGTCACCTAGCAACAGGGTTTGCCCCCAGCAGCAGCGGCTGGTTCCAGTAGCGATTGGCGCCAGTTTCCAGCTTTTTTTCCACACTCCCATACCAGCCTCATGGTGACCCTTCAGAGACCAGCTCCAGCCCCCCACCCCCCACCCCCCAGGCTCAGTTCCTAGAGACTTCCTGTGAGTTCCAGAGGCACCAACACCAACCAGGCAGCTCTCCCCTCTTCTGAGGTCTGAGTCCCAGCTCTGTGTGACCCCTCTTCCAAACTTCCAGGTTCTGATAATCCTTCCCAGAAGGGTGTTAGGTACTTCTGGAAGTTACTGTCTCTGTGTAACCTCAGTGTTCCTTTTTTGCCTTTACCGCCCACCAATACCTTTTGACATTATTAAATCTCTTGCTAACATAACTGATTCGGTTTCTGTTCTCCTGACTGAAGTTTACTGATATACATAGCACACCTACTTCCTTCTTCTTTTTCTGCAGAGTGACTTCTCTGCCTCTCTGGTCCCTACCTCCTGGCTGCATAGCTTACATATTGCATGTTCAGTCACCTGAAGAGAATGAATCTTAGTCCCAATTACAAATTCCTGATGAAGAAAAGCTAATGGCCCAGTTCGAGTCCCCACCCTTGTCTAGTCAATTGTGGCAGAGAGTGAGCCATATTGTACCAATGGCTGCCTCCTCTCCCTAATACAGCTCAAAGTTTAGTAAGAAGCTCCCTTCCAGCTCTCTGAACTCCAATAAATTTAGTTATTGTTGGTTGTAGTGGTATAGTCAAGGACATGCCCTGAAAATATTTCTCAGTAAATTAGTGTTAATATTGGGCTTTTACATCTTCCTCTACAGCCTTAGCGGAAAGTGGGTGAGTGGGGGGTGTCGGGGTGGGGATGGGGGAGGAGATATCTTTCAAGAAATGGGATGCCAATTCATAGATGCCCTAAAAAATATGGCTTATAAAATTTACCTTGGGGCCCTCATCTTCCTTTTCTGGGCCTACATCTAACCAGGCCTTAAGGTTAATGTAAATACAGACTTAAAAATTTGAATATTTAAGAGTTGGTTTCCAAGAGAAAGAAAAATCCTAACTATTGAATTTTTTAAATGGGTTAAAATCTTGAAAATAAGTAGATGACATGAGATTTTAGCCTTGTTCTAAAAGTTTCCCCTGTCCAAGAGGGTTTGTGGAAAGAGCCCTGGATTGGAAAGCTGAAGCCATGGGTTTAAATCTTATCTCCAAAGTCAGATGACTCAAGGAACCTCTTTGAGCATCAGTCTTCTCAGCCACAAAATGGAAATAATAACCTCATGACAACCATGGTATCATGATTAAAGAAAATACCTGTGAAAGCTCCTAACAGTATGTCTAGAACATGGTAGAGCTTTAATAACTGTGAGTCATATTTCTTCTGTTGTGTCCTGCAGCATGTTCCTGAACTAAAATGCTTGAACACAAGTCAACACTTGGTAATAATACTGAACAAATAGACCTATTCCTCCAAAGAGAGGCAAACTGCCCCCGGAACACAGCCTTAGTCAATCTCCAATCACTGTACTCAAAATATCAACAGTATCCCAAAGTCTTCCTTGGCAGCTGGGCATGCAGAGTCCCAGAGGCACAAAAGTGTCTGGCCAAGAACATAATTTCTGGAGTCTGAAAGACCTGGTTTCAAATCCAGTTTTGCTACTTATCTGGGTAGGACCTTGGGAAAACTACTTCTGCTTCATTCATAAAATGGTGCTGCTGATGTCAATACCCATTTAAAACTCTTGTAAAGAATGGATCAAATAAACCATGTAAAGGCACTTGGTTCAGTGAATGCTTTTGCTCAATAGCAGTTGGTTTAATTTGGTTCTTATTATTATATTCTGTTAGTAAACCTTTTGAGATTAGTTTGAGATTTTGTGAAACCTAAAGGCAAGAGTGTTCCCATGAGATAAAAACAAAAAACAAACAAATAAAAAACAAACAGAAGAATTTTTAAGGCATATAGACTTCTTTAATTTCAGAGTATATTCTATTTGCCAACACTTTTCTCTTGTAGCTGAAAAATCTTCCCACTTTTCTCCAACTGGTTGTTAGTACTCCAAGGACCACATTGTTGATGGGGTCCACACTTGATATCAACTAAAATGGCAGCTTCGTTGCTTGGCAACATGCATTTCTCCTTTTTTCTGAAAGTTCTCATATGAGATTTTCTTTTGGTTTGGGTGTGTTATCAGGGAGGTTAATGCACGTGGGACCACGGGACCATTCATCAATGGACCAGACTAACCACTTGGAAGGCTCTGCCTAAAAGCTACAAAAGAACTGCTTTAGGTTTGTAGACTTAGACAAGAATAACCTCCGATGAGACAGTAGTTAAGAAATAATTACATATTAGGAAAGGGGTAATGTAAAAACTAAGGCAAATGTTTGGTATTCATTTGCAAAAATAAACATATACAATAAATTAAAAGTCTTTGCATGTTAAGAATACAAGTAACTTACCTATATCCATCTATCAGAGAACGGATAAATGAATTGTGACATATTCACAAGTGGACTAGTATACAGCATTAAAAATGAGTTAACTATAGGTTCATTATGAATATGGATAAATTTTTAAAACATAATGTTGAGTGAAAAAAAGTAAGTTGCAGAAGAGTTCAATTTTTATAAAAGATGGTACATTTTTCTAAAGTTCACAAGCAAGCAAAACTAAACAATACATTGCTTATAGAAGCATGCATATGTAGTACATTTGGAAAGAAGGTAAAAAGGTATATGCTTTCTTTTTTCAAGATTGAGACATCCTCTCTTTAAAAAATACAGGATATATATTCATACAATGGAATATTATTCAGCAAAAGAAACAGACAAATTACTAATATATACAGCAATGCAGATGAATCTTATGGAGTAAGAAATGTGTTTACCTTGCTGGGGAAGGGGGTGAGGTATTGTCTGGGAAAGAATCTGAGGGAACTTCTGGGGTGATTCTATTTCTTGATCCAGATGTCTATATATGTAAAATGTCATCAAGCTGAACACAATTTGTGCATATTACTCTCAATTTAAAAATAAATTCAAATGATATTAGTAGATGGCTTTAAAAAAAAAAAAATGTTAAGTCCTTTTGGGTAACATAAAAAGTAGGCACCCCTCCATAGCACCAAAGTTTTCTTTTTTTTTTTTAAAGAAGGTTTAGATTACAAAATGTTATATCAAAAACATAGGGGATTCCCATATATCCCACCCTACCCCCTCCTACACTTTCACACATTAACAACATCTTTCATTAGTGTTGTGTATTAGTCAGCCAAAGGGGTGCTGATGTAAAATACCAGAAATCTGTTGGCTTTTATATAGGGTATTTATTTGGAGTTGTGATGTTAGACTAACATATCAACTCAGCCGGGTAATTGTGTCCAGGTGTTTGGTCAAGCAAGCACTGGGCTAATTGTAATACACAGGACATTTATGGACTTTGGTCATCAGTGAGTTTACTGCATGGATGGCTGATTACATCTGTATCAATCGGGGAGATTGCCGTCAGCAATGGGTGATGCTTCTATCCAATCAGTTGGATGCCTTAAAAGGGGAAGTGATTTCAACATTCAGTGAGAATTTCCCAGCTCATCTTTGGTCAGCCAACATCTCCTGGAAACTCATCAAGGACCTTCACTGGACTTTGGTCGAAGGCCCTGGTTTGCAGCCTGCCACAGAACCTGAACTTGTACATCCCCACAGTCATATGAGAGACTCTTATAAAATCTCATATTATTGATAGATATCTCCTGTTGATTCTGTTTCCCTAGAAAACCCTGACTAATACAGCAGTAGAAGCTTACAGTTACCAGGCCATAAAGCATAAGTTACTTCCCTCACAAAAGCATATCACCACGTGTTGGGGCAAGATAGCTGCCAACTTCTGCAAAGAGTTCAGGCTTCTTGGGCTCCATTTTTCTCCAGGCTCAGCTGCTGTGCTCTCTCCACAAGGCCAATTGTAGACTATCAGGCAAACAGTTCTCTCTCTCTCCCTGGGACTTCTGCCATTTCTAAGGAGCCATCTCTATTCCTCTGTGTTCTTCTCCTGTGTGTTTACTTTCCAGGCTCCAGCTCAAAAAACTCCCACTCTCTTCTCTGCTGTGTGGTTTTCTCTGTGAGTCCCCACACCATTGGTGGGCAGGGACTCAACATCCTACTGACATGGCCCAATCAAAGCCCTAATCATAATTTAATCATGCCCAGGTACAGACCAGTTTACTAACATAATCCAGTATCTATTTTTGGAATTCATAAACAATGCCAAACTGCCACAGTGTGGTACATTTGTTACAATAAATGAACACATACTGGAGCATTGTACAAGCCAAGGACTATAGTTTACATTGTAGTTCACTCTTTGCCCTGCACAATTTTATAAGTTTTGACAAAATGTATAATGGCCTGTATCCATCATTGCAATGTCATGCAGGGCAATTCCAATGTCCCAAAAATGCCCCATGTTACACAAATTCTTCCCTCTCCCTCCCCTCAGAATCTCTGGTAGCCACTGTCTTTATATCAATGATACAAGTACTTCCATTGCTAGAATAATAATAAGTCCACTTTAGTCCATAGTTGCTTTCTACCCTTATGTTTGTTCATTTCACATTCTTGAGGATTTGGGGATGGTAATGCCCAACCTGTCTCTGATTGAGAGAAGGCGTAGATCTCGTGGGGCAGATGGATGGAACTGTCTTACTTGTAATTGTGGACACTCTCTGTTTCCTGGGATGGGCATTGTCCATCATCAGCCTTTTGTTAGTTGTCCTAGGTGAATCCAGTGAACTGATGAGTAGGTGTTGCACCTCTGCTGAGAGTCAGGCCTCAAATGGCATATGAACAGGCCAAAGATTTAAGTCTCTGGGACATATATTTAACAAGTATAGTGCTAATTATAGATTCAGATAAAAGGGGCAGAAGAGCCTTGTGTAGGGAAACTATAAATAAGTCTAACTCTGTTGCATCTGGAAGCATAAATTCCAAAGTAAGGCCCACAGACAGGGTGCTGAATTCCTAAGATTGTCTGCCCTGCCTATAGTGTCCAGATGCCTCTAGAGTCCTCAGGAGCCCCACTATTTGAGGCACTGTTGACTGCGGCAGTCAATAGATCCTGCTGAGACATGCTTAAGTATAACCTCTGGAATAACTTCCCAACTCACTTTGAAGTCTCTTAGCCACAAAAACTCATTTGTATTTAATATTTCCCCCTTTTGGTTAAGGTCTTTTTCCAGACTCATCACTAGTCAGTGCTTGGTAATAATCCCTTGGTGCCATGGAGGCTCATCCCTGGGAGTCATGTTCCAAGCTGAGGGGAAGGTAGTGCATTTATATGATGGGTTTGGCTTAGAGAGATGCCACATTTGAGCAACAAGGAGGAGTATAAATAAGGGGGGATGTATTAAGTGCTACAAAAATTCACCAGCTTAGATTGGTGGTTCTATTTGTGATTTCATGGACCAATAAAATATTATTTTATACAATTTATATTTCTGCTCTCCTCTGTCAGACTGTAAGGACCAGGAGAACAGAAACCATGTTCTCATGGTTCCCAAACTGTGCACCAAGGTACCCAAGGGTGCAACAACAAATGCACAGAGGCACTCTGGGATATTTTAGCTTTTTGAGAGAAACACAACAACATCTCAGTAGATATAACATGAAACTTCCTGCTTGGGGTATTTCAGTTTTAAATTTCAGTTATGCCATATTCTATGTGAGCATGTCATATTTTTGCAAAGCTGAGTTTGGCAGTTGTCATAAAAATAAAATAAGTACAAAAATCAATGTGGAACTGGAAATGAGAGTGGCAGTATCCAATCTGATTCCAAGGTTTGTGCAGTGCCCGACAGGCATATGTATTATAGTTATTTAGAAATGAAATAAAATTATTATTTTTTCCTTTCAATTTATGGGCATTTGTTTTTCAAATAGCTACCTAATTCTTAATCCACACATGTTTATTACATTGTTTGAAATTAACTATTTTTAAAAATGGAGCTGTTAATTATTACTTTTGGCCTAGCATGCCATGAAAAAAATTACCGAGACTCTAAGAGTGCCATGAACCAAGGAAGTTTGGAAACCACGAACTTATCCTTTTATGATGCACACATAAATATAAACACCAACACACATGTACAAATCACCCCACACACTGTCTTACCTGTAATAAATTCTCAACAAATACATTGAGGAATGAATGAACAAGGAAGCAGGACCCCTCTGGCTGACCTTCCCAGCACTGGAGGTGCCTTCAAGTTTGCCATCTCCACATGATTTCCTCTTAGTTGATAAGTCAATCCCAGCTTTTCACTCCAACAGAGGAATAGTCCTCAAGTAAGACCCTGAGATAGTCTTGCCTCCACCAGGTGGGCACATAAGGTTTCACAAAGGAAGGGACCATTACAGAGATGGAAGATGAAGGACTGAAAGAGGGGCTGGCATCTGAGACCAAAGGGGTTTCTGCTATAAGGGCCATCATGACAGAACACACAAGAAAGTCTGGGAACAAAAGTGCCAACACAGCTGAGACAGAGCAGAGGGAGAGGCTGAACAAAAGGGAAGGGAGGTGTGAGATGAAAAACCAGAAGGGGAGGCTCAAGCTGGCAGAAGCATGAAAGTGAGGCAGTGACAAATAGGGAAGTCAAATCTCCAAAAATGAAATTAGTTGGAATTTATTAAAGGAACAGAGCAGATCAGGTATTTAAAGAATGGTGATATGGTCAGATAATTTTAGTGCTAATGCCTTTGTACTAAAGGTCCCCAGGTTGACAAGTAACTAAGCTACTTTAGAGGGCCCAGACAGGCTCCAAGCAGTGTTTGAAAGATATTCAGAAGTGTGAGAGAGTTCTCAAAATGGAACCCAGTGTAGATGGAGCTCCACTATGTTAGCACGGTTGCAAGTATAGGAAAACAATTTAAGTTCTTCTTAAGTTCTACACCTGATGCATGCCTAGAAATGCAGCTAGAGAACTTAGTCTAAATAGGCGTCATTTTTAGATAACCTATGGCAGCGAGTGGGATGTGGCTTGAATATCAAAATCTTCTCACACGCTGGTTATGTCCACTGAACAAAGGTTCCGGATGGCTCGCCAAGCTGGCAGGTGGCTCTGCCTTGCAAGGCTCATAACAAGTTTTGCCTTGTTCTGTCTTTAAGAGGGCTCATTCATTTTGCATTGCAGCTCAAATTTTAATGTAGATCACATTTCAGTGTTATCCCTAGATCATACCACTGTTTATAATAAAGTATTTGCATCTACTTGAACTTGGAATATTTTTTAACTTCATGTCAGAACTATATTCCTTTTTTCATTAATTCCAACAAATGATGCTAATATAAATTTAGCCTATGCACTCTGCTAGACTGATCAAGAATTCACTGATCAATATCAGAATTATATTCTTAATTGAAACAGTATTCTATCAGCATGAGATATATTTATTCTAAAGCATTCTGTGATCTTTTTGCTAATTATCTGAGGTTGTGTTGTATTGTGGTCTTTTTTGGTGCCCTCCTCGAAGGGAAAGGCATCTTTATAGTCAGTGTTCTTGAGAAATGTCAGGTTGGCAGTTGAGTTTTGTAGCAATTTTGACTGGGCATCAGAAATCCTGGCATCAAATCTCAGTCTATCAGGCGTTTGCTGTGACTTTGCGTCAAATCAGGTAACCTCTCCGAAAATCGATTTCCTCCTCCATAAAATGACAAGGAGGCGGTGCGGCAGTGTGAGCAGAATATGAACTTTAGGTTCATGTTGAAATTCTTGGCCCACCATTTGCCAGCAGCCTGAACCCAAGGAAATTACTTACCTGAGCCCAAATTTCATTGCATGTGAAATAAGAATAATGATATCTTACTCACAGGATGATTGAATGAAATGAAAGAGATTATATGTAAAGTTGCCAGATATCTTGTTTTGAATATCCCCTCTGATATTTGAGCTTTCCATTTGGGAAAAAAAAGATTTTTTAAAAATGGGGCAATCATAGCTACATACACAGGATGGTAACCATGTTATAGTATATTGTCGTGTCATGATTTATGTACAATTATTCTCACTTAATCTCTAGGCTTATGCCTTACTGTGCCAATTTGCAAATTAGATATTAAGTATCAGACTTGATTCCTTATAAATTTTGGTACATTAAGGCAGATATTCTTCTATGCAGGGAAGCACAGAACTGTGAACAGGCAGAACACAATTATGAAATAATGCTGGAGACGTTTATTTTATAAACATAGAATGCAGGTCAGTCATGTGTCTACTATCCTCTTCCTCATATAGCCAGAGCCTTGGCTTTCTTGATTCTTTGTTCTTAAACTTCATTTCTAATTATAAAAATAATACCTATTTTTTGAAAAAATAAAATAAAATACAGATAAGTTTTATAAAAAGCACCTGACATCACACTCAGAAATAACCACAGCTATTTTTTTGGTACATAAATTCCAGTGTATGCGTGTGTGTAGCTAGATATGGATATAGACGATATTTTACTGTAAGCACAATTTTGCAACCTATTTTTTTTTACTCAGGTTTTTATCATGAACATTTTTCTAGGTCATTAAATATTCTTCTGCAATGACTTGTTAAATGCCTGCAGAAAATTTCACTGTATGGAATTACCAAGATTTATTTCACAATTTCCTATTGCTACATATTTAGGTTGTTCCAAACACTTCAATATTACAAGCCATGCTACTGGAGCTGTGGGATCCTCCATAGCTATTATTTTTTAGCAGTTCCTATGGGCCAAACCCACATAAGAGACTATATTTCCATTATCCTTAAGTCTTACAACTATCCTAGAAGATAAATAATATTATTCCCATTTTACAGATGAGAAAACCGAGACAGAGAGACTCGCATAAGTGATCATAGCGCTGATGCCAGAACTGGGATCTGAATGCAGGCCTGTCGGCTCCCAAAGCCTGCATACTTTCCATTAGGTTGCCATTTACAGGACTGTTTTCCTAGAATAAAGTTCTAAAAGTGGGATTGACAAATCCAAGGATTTGCAGAATTTGAAAATTATTTATTGCAGAACTTTTAAAAGACACGACATTTTGGGGAGCTTCATCAAGCTTAAATCCAGAATTTTTAAAGATTTAATCTAGTTCCAAAACCCCTTCAAAAATTGATGCTATGCTTTTTGGCATGAAGGTCATATTCAAATTGCAGAAGGATGAGTTTCATGTTTATGTACATCATAAATTTACTGCCAAAGCACACAGTTGAATCTAAGGAGTCTCACATATTAGGAGTGGTTGAAATTCACTGTATCATGCTCTGAGTCTTTCACATTTAACTAATCATGATCAATCTTTTGATGAGTAATTAAGATCTGGAGATTGTCAACATGAAAAACAGGGACTCCCTCCAAACTCTTTAGGAGGAGAATCGGTATTTGGGACATAATGTTCACATCCCTTGAAAGAATGGCATTTCTTGAAGTGGAATTGTGATTTTCAAAGGGAACCTGCTGCACTATGTATAAACTAGTGTGATAATTGATCTAACTTCTGTACTAAATGCCAGACTGAAAATATTTTGCCTGTGTGCCATGAGTAATCTTGGCCTAATGATTATAACAGAACCAGTGCTGAATCAATACAAACTAAACTTTGTGGTTTCTTGGAGGTTTTTAAAATAATTTCACTTATTTGGTAAGCAAAAGAATGTAATGCTGATTGCCATCACACAATATAAATAATTTTTAACAAATAAATTGTTGCTATATAATATTTTTATTATAACTGTCTGGAAACGCTGAACCAATGTCAAGCTCAATTCCTGGCCTCTTAAACAATTCATTTCAATTCCTTCATTGATTTTGATTTCTTAAAAATGCCCATTCTCTTGCTGTATATGCAATCTAACATTGCCCTTTTTAATCGTATTCCAATATATATTTCAGTGCTGTTAATTGCATCCACAATGCTGTGCTACCATCACCACCATCCATTACTAAAACATTTCCATCATTCCAAATAGGAACCCTGTGCATTTTAAGCCTTCACTTCCCATTCCCTATCCCACCTCATCTCCTAGTAAGCTATATTCTGGATTCTCACTATATGAGTTTGCTTGTTCTAATTGTTTCAAGTCAGTGAGATCATAAAATATTTGTCCTTTTGTTCCTGGCTTATTTCACTCAACATGATGTCTTCAAGGTTCATCCATGTTGTCGCATGCATCAGGACTTCTTTCTTTGTTATGTTTGAATAATATTCTATTGTATGGACATATGGGTTGATTCCATCTTTTGGCAATTGCAAATAATGCCACTATGATCATCAGTATGCAAACATCTGTTCGAGTCCCTGCTTTCAGTTCTTTCAGGTATATACCTAGGAATAGGATTGCCAGGTCATATAGGAATTCTATATGCTTTCTGAGGAACCGCCAGACTGTCCTCCACAGTGGCTATACCATTTCACATTGCACCAGCAATGAATGAGTGTTCCTATTTCTCTACATCCTCTATAACACTTGTTATTTTCGTTTTTTTAAAACATATAGCAACAATTCTAATGGGTGTGAAATGGTGTCTTATTGTGGTTTTGATTTGTAGTTCCCTGATGGTTTAATGATGTTTGAGCATCTTTTCATGTGCTTTCTGGCCATTTGTATATCTTCTTTGGAGAGACGTCTCTTCAAGTTTTTTGCCCAAATTTTTAATTGTGTTGTTTTGTCTTTTTATTGTTAAGTTGAAGGATTTCTATATATATTCTGGATATTAATCCTTTATTGGATATGTGGTTTCCAAATATTTTCTCCCATTGTATAGCTTGTCATTTACTTTCATAATAAAGTCCTTTGAGGAACAAATTTTTTTTTAATTTTGATGAGGTCCCCTTTATTTTTTCTTATGTTGCTTGTGTTCTGGGTGTAAGGTCTAAGAAACCATTTTCTAACACATTTATTTATTTATTTATTTTTTTTTTTTTTTAAAGATTTTATTTATTTATTCATTTATCCCCCCCTTGCTGCTTGTGCTCGCTGGGTCAGCCAACCACGCCGTGCGGGCGGGCCTGCCTTCACCAGGAGGCCCCAGGAACCGAACCCGGGGCCTCCCACATGGTAAACGGGAGCCCCACTGATTGAGCCACAGCCGCTTCCCTCTAACACATTTAGACAATGTGTTATTGTCTAAATTAAAATGTGTCTACATTTTTGTCCCTCAATTCTGTTAATGCCTACTTTTATATTTATTTGATTTTTTCTGTTGTACCATATTGAAGACCTTCTCATTTCTATCTGGATACATTTTTCATCTTTTCCTTGTGTTACAATGGGGTTAAAATTTAACATCCTAAATATATATCACTTATATTTGGTTTGATACCAACTTAACTTCAATAGCATGCCCATATACTTTTCCTATACCCCTCTGTTCCCCACCATTTTTGTACTTATTATCACTTATATCTTGGTACATTGTTCAGAAATAAAGATTTATCATTACATTTTGCACATTTGTACTTTAGCAAATGAGGGAAGTAAGAAGTGGAATTACATACCAAACAATACAATACAATAATACTGGCATTTATAATTATCCAAATGGTTACCTTTACTTCAGGTCTTTATTTCTTTATGCTGTTTTGAACCACCATCTAGTGTCCTTTCCTGTTAGTCTGAAGAGCTCCCTTTAGCATTGCTTGTAGTACAGGTCTAATGGTGATAAACTCCTTCAGCTTTTGTCTATCTGAGAATGTCTTAATCTGTCCCTCATTTTTGAAAGAGTCTCAGCAGATATAAAATTCTTGGTTGGCAGAATGTTTTCTTTCTTTCTGGATATGTCCAATATATTCAGAAGCCAGTTGGAGATAAATGTGAGCAGGAGATACGCATTTGGGAATCATCAACATTAGATGGCATTTGAAGGCCCAAGAATGGATATGGTCATATAGGAGTTAAATATGTATAGAGAAAAGAAAGAGTCCAAGAACTGAGCCTTAGGGTGTTCCAAAGTTTAGAGGAAAAGGAGATGAAAGGAGGTCATCAAATGAAAAGAAGAAGGAATACCAAAAGAGATAGTGTCCCCAGGTCAAGAGAAAAAATGGTGCCCAGAGAGAGTTGAATGATACTGTAGGTCAGGTATAATGAGGACTGAGTTATGAGCATTGGATTTGGCACCATGGAAGTCCCTGGTCACCTTGAAAAGTGTAGTTTTAATAGTGTGGTGAGGACACACTCAGAGTCAAAAAAGCATAGGAGAGAAGCAGGGCCACCATAAAGAGACTGCAGGTTTTCTATGCAGCCAGCCTAGGGGAAAGTGGGGATCAAAATCTGTCTGCTTGGGTTTCATTAGTCAGGTCCTCCATCTTGGATGGCTGTGTCAGCCACAAAGAAAGGATGATCTTTTTCTAATCTGTCGACTGGAGAGGAAGCCTATGGTAGGCAGAATTCTAAGGAGGCCCCGAGATTCTGAGCCCTTATGTACACACACCTTCTCCTGGTAATTCAAACAAACACTAATCTAGGTACTTCTATTAAAGGATTTTGCAGATGTTATGAAGATTTCAAATCAGTTGACCTTAAGGAAGGGAGATTATCTAGGTGGACCTGACCTAATTATATGACCCCAGTAAAAGCAAAACATTTTCCCTGGCTAGTCAGAGATATGGGTTCCAAATGGCCTAGAAGAAAGTAAATATCCATGTTGTGAATTGACTTGGGGGACACATGGCAAAGTACCAGGGGCAGTCTCAAGGAACTGAGAGTAGTTCCCAAGCAATGGTTAGAAAGAAAGCAGGATCTCAGTCCCATCGCTACAAGGAACTGAATTCTTCCAACAATCCAAGAACTTGGAAGAGGACCCCAAGCCCAGATGAGACTGCAGCCTCGCTAACATCTTGATTTCAGACTGGTGACACCCTGAGTAGACAATCTAGCGATGCTGTGCCTGGACTTCAGAACTACAGAAACTTTGAGATAATACATTTTTGTTGCTTTAAACCACTAAGATTGTGATAATTTAGTTACACAGCAATAAATAACTAATACAAAGCTTTAAAAAATTCATACCATGCACCAAGTGCTAGCTGCAGCCCTGAAAGGAGAGGAAATAGAGAAAGCAAGTGTATATAAATCTTTCAATTGAGTTTCTCTATAAAAGGAACAGAGAAATGGTGGCGTATGGAACGGTGGATAAAATAGTTTTGTTTTTATTTTAAATTGGGAAATATTACAGCATGTTTACATACTAATGGAAATGATATAGTAGCACAAGTGAAATAAAAATGCATGCTAGAGGGAAAAGTTTCTAGTGCAAAATCTCAGAGAAGAGGAGAGGGCATGGGATCCACGGAACAGTAAGAGGTGTGGGATTGGCTTTTCGCAAGAACAAAGACATTCATCCAGGTCATATGATAATTCTTCAAGGGAAGTTAAAGTATCATCTACATTACAAATAGGGGCAAGTTGGTAGCCAAGTAGTGGGAGCTTCTTGGTTTTTGTACACCATCCAAAAATAGGAGGTCAGGAATGGAATAATCATCTGGGAAAGTGAGAAAGTGAACAGACCAAGGAACCCTTGGCAAGCTTGCTAGGTCCTACTGAAGTTAGTGGTTAAGAATTTTTTTTAGAAATTTTTATTGTGATAACATACCTACAAAATAAAATTTCTCGTTTTAACCATTTTTAAGCATACAATCAGTGATACTAATTGCATTCACAATGTTGTGCTACCATCACCACCATCCATTACCAAAACTTTTTCAACACCCTAAAGATAAGCTCTGTACCCATTCAGCAATAATTCTCCACCCCACTCCATTCCATCCTCAGCTCCTGGTTATCTGCAATCTACTTTCTGTCTCTATGAATTTCCACATTCTGTGTATTTAATGTAAATATAATCATAAAATATTTTGTCCTTTTGTGCCTGGGCTTATTTCATTCAACACGGTATCTTCAGGGTTCATCCATGTTGTAGCATGTATCAGAACTTCATTCCTTTTTATGACTGAATAATATTCCATTGTATGTGTGATAGATTGAATCATGTCCCCACAAAGACATGTTCAAATCCTAATCCCCAGTACTGGAGACATGAATTCATTTATAAACAGGATCTTCAAAGATCCTATTTGGATGGGGCCAGATTGAACCAGGGTGGGCCTTTATAAGCAAAGGAAGTTTGACATGGAGTAGAAGCCATGGGATGAGACAGACAGAGATAGATCACCATGTGACAGAGGCAGAGACCGATTGCCAGCAAGCCATCACGAGAATGCTGCAGACTTTAGAGATGCAGACCTGATGATACCTTGGTTTTGGCCTTCTAGCTTCTAAACTGTGAGCCAATAAATTCCTATTGTTTAAGCCAGCCAGTCAGTGGCATTTTATTAGAGTAGACCTGACAAACCAAGGCAGTATGTGAATACCACATTTTATTTATCCATCCATTTGTTGGTGGACACTTGGATTGCTTCCACTTTTAGGATATTGTAAATAAGGCTGCTATGAAAATTGGTGTACAAAATCTGTTCAAGCCTCTGCTTTCAATTCTTAGGGGAATATATGTAGAAGTGGAATTCCCAGGTCATATGATAATTCTATATTTAACTTCCTGAAGAACTGCAAAACTCTTTTCCACAGCGGCCACACCATTTAAGAATTTAAAGTGATGCAGTAAACATGGATGCATTTTCCTCTACCCACATCCAGCTCCTTGGTTCAAGCATTCAAAAATCAGACATTTGGATTTAACTACATTTGGGGATCTTCAGGCAAGTACAAGTAGTGAAGAGGGGCACAAGGGAGTCCAGGGTATATGCAAGGGATTGATTATAGTGTTTGTCATGGGATCTAAGCAGATAAGGAGGTATGAGGACATGAGGAGGGTTGGGAAAGATTAATAGGTACTAGGAATATTGGATTATAGATCTGTGTCATGGACTGAGTAATGGCCTCAAATATGCTCATGCCCCAATCCCTAAAATTGATGAATTTTGCCTTATATGGCAAAAGGGACTTTGCAGATATGATTAAGTTAAGGATTTTGAGATGGGGAGATTATCCTGGATTATCTGGGTGGGCATGATGTCATAACCGACCTGATATGAAGAATACAAGAAGAGTAGAAGAGAAGGTAATGTGATGACAGAGGCAGAGACTGGTATGATGAACTTTGAAAATGGAGGAAGGGGCACAAGTTAAGGAATACAAGCGGCTACTAGAAGCTAAGAGAGGCAAGGAAGCAGATTCTCCCCTCAGAGCCTCCTGAAGTATCCAGCCATGCTGACTCCTTGATTTTAGCCCACTGAAACTGATTTGGACTTCTGACCTCCAGAACTGTTAAGAGAATACATTTTGTTGTTGTAAGCCACTCGTTGTAAATTATTTGTTATAGCAGCAATTTGAAACTAATGCATTTCTGTAACAATTTGGTATTATTTATGAATTCCAAAAATATTGGATTATGTTTGTAAACTGGTCTGTTCCTCTGGGTGTATTAGATTGTATTAAATTCAGAGGTTTCACTTTTACTTGATTAAATAATGATTAGGGCTTTGATTGGGTCACATCACTAGGATGCTGAGTCCCCGCCCCCTTGGTGGGTGGGGAATCACAGAGAAAAGCCACGGCAGAGGACAAAGTTTGGATTTCCAATGCTGGAGCCCTGAGAAGTAAATACACAGAAAGCAGATACATGAGGAAAGAGAGAAGGCTCCATTAGGCACAGCAGGGGCCCCGTGAAGAGGGATGAGCCATAAGGCTGATAGTTTACAGCTCGCCTCATGGAGAGAACAGAGCAGCTGAGCCCAGAGAGAAACAAGCCCCGGGAGAGAGACAAGATTTATCCCAGCCTACAGCTGATATTGAAAGAAGCTGAGACCATGCAGCCTTAAGAGGAAAAGGAAGGCTGAACCCTTGCAGACTTCGGCAGCCATCTTGCTCCAACACGTGGCAAAAGACTTTGATGAGGGAAGTAACTTATGCTTTATGGCCTGGTAACTGTAAGCTTCTACCCCAAATAAATACCCTGTATAAAGCCCAACAGATTTCTGGTACTTTGCATCAACACCCCTTTGGCTGACTAATAATACAAGTCCCAAAAGGATTAAAGAATTGTGGGAACTGAATACCAGAAGGATCAAGATGAAAAGTTAGAAGAATATGGTTAGAAAAGGAACTATCTGAAGTTGAGTTTATGGGAGAATGTGGTAAGTGATTGTGACAGGGGTATGACAATGAAATATGTGAATGGGGAAGGATAAGGATTCAATCATTTGAGGAGAGGCAGTTAAGGACCTTAGATGCCAGGGATTGGAAGGATCATCTAAGTGGGTGATGAAATCCTCAAGGATTGTAAGAGATGTGGCATTGGAGAGAGTGACAGTGATTGAGGAGTTAAACTCTTCTAGTAACAAATGTGAGTGAATCAGGAATACTGAGATTACTCTAAAATGGAGGGGTAGCAAGTGATTTAGTCTGATGGCATGAGTTTCAAAATGGAGGCAGGGGTGAGAAAAGAGAGTAAGACTCTGGTTTGGAAAAGGGACAATAAGGAACAAGGAGGACACCTACCCCACCTCTAGGCCCACCACCAGTATGAGGGCTGTGGTATATAGAACAGTCATACTTGAGAGAGCTACAGAGAAATCAAGGCCTTCAGGGTATGTCCAGGATTCAGGTAGGGTAATAAGATGAAGAAAATATTAGAAGAAAAAGATACAGAAGGCTTTTCTGACTGACCTTGAGTTCCAGAGGGTCTCATGGGAAGGTTTTGGTTTGCAGGCAGGGGTGGGATACAGGGAGAGTCTGGAAGATGAGGAAGGACCTATGGGTCCTCATCTCCTAAGGGTGACTGATAAGATTTTTCCTGACAGTGTCCCGGCAGATGGTGTGAAGAGTTGTGAGTATGGGGCTGGGTCTTGTCATAGGCACCCAAGGCTCCAAGACCCTTTCAGTTGATGGGGAAGAGGTCCTATGTGTGAATAGGGCATGATACAAAGGAAGAGTTTGATTACAAGTCCATCTGATAAAAAAATGATGCTTGAAAAAAAAAATACTTGCCCTGGTCCATTTTCACACCATTTCACAATACCTACTCCAGGACTCTTCAATAGCTATCAGGCTTCCAACAACTCCCACTGCAGGCTGGAGCCTGACCCAGTGAGAACTTAGAATACCTTCTTTCAAAATGCACTTCTCTGTCTGACCAATACCAAGGAGGAGGAGAAGATATAGGGACAGACCCAGCTCCTGCCTTATGAATAACAGTTGAACTTAAACTTTGTAGGTTGGTACATTTGGGCCCATTTTCAATATGCTCTTAAAGTACCTACTTTATTATAAACACAGAGTCCAAATCAGAGTGTGGGCCATGGAAGGAAAATCTAGCACCTTGTGATTATGGGAATGCTTGGATAAAAACAAAAACCTGCATGGCAGGGCCAACTTTTCAAAGAGTATGTTTCATGGCAAGTACATGTTGGCAGTCAAAGTTGAGTCATAAGGAAAGTTAGTTGCCAGAGGACTTTGAGCTATTATATGGTGTCCAGGTTACAATAGCCAAGTAGAGAAAAGGTTGTGGACATACAGGGATTGACGAGCCCGATAAGGCAAGACTTAAATATTGGGTAAGGGCATATTACTCTAACCCAATATTTGCAAAGAGGTCTTACCCCACAATGTGTGTGAACTTGTGGTTCTTAGAGTTGTCTTTCTGATAGCAGCATGGGTATTCTGGGAACCTTTAAGTTGGTCTTGCCATGTCAGGGGTATGATACATCTATCCTGCAAGTCTGGTCTCCATCTAGTGTGATGTATCTGGAAAAGAGAATAGCTGTGGGAAACAACTGGTCCGCTGGGATCTGAGGACTTTTTCACAGAAGAAAAAGAACTCTAAACAACTCTTGGGACACTGGAAATACCCAGTAGTGTCCTTTACCATTAGAAATTGATTCAAGTTTGCTGATTACTGAAAGTCAGTGGGAGAAGACTCTAGAGGGCACCCAGGATCAGCTCTTCCCCATTTGTTTGAAGGTGTTTAATCTCTCTCCCTAGTCCTCAACATTTAGTCATCAGAGCTCTCTCTCTCCTATAAGCCAGCAGGGCTGCTCAAAAATGACAAACCAGGTTTGCTATCAGATAACAAAACAAAAACAAAACACTCTGTAAATTCCCTTCTACTTCTAATATTTACTGATTCTAAAGCATACCTTCTGACACCCCAAATCATAGTGTGGGTCCTCAAATCTAGGAGAATTTGATTTTGAATTACCTTTTTCACAGCTCCCTTTCCTGGGAATAATCAGGAGGCCTTCTGATCATCTTTCCACTGCCCTTGAATCCTCATGCAATAATAGTCCACTGCCATTTTGCTTGGACAGAGCACAACATGCAATTTATTATTCAAAAATAGCTTCAATGTAATAAATTCGGATGGACACTGAAAAACTGGCTCATTGTCCTGGTCTACACTTTCATCTTTAAAGCCAGTAGCCCACTTCCGACATAACAAGCTTCCTGTATTTTAGTTATTTCTTTACTCTTCTCAAGGGAAGTATTGTGTTCTTTAGCATAAGGTTGTTACTAAGATTGCCCAAATTTATAAAGAAACAGAATAGGAGAAATCGCAGGCAGTGTGACACCCTCCAGGGACTATATGAAACTACTAGTACCTCCAAGGGCGTTCATTTGTTGGCTTGCTTTGCAAGTGCCTGCTCTCTTGGCCTCATCGAGCAGGAGGATATTTGCATTTGGGGTGAGTCTGGGGCTGAAAAGGGTAGAGAGAGGAGGTAAATGCATGGCTGGTAAATCTCAGGGTTAGGAAAGGGTGAAAATGGCAGTGTTTGAACATATCCATGGGGCCTTATGAGAGGCCTAGTCACCTGTTCAGAGGAAAGCAGAGATGAAGGAAGAACAAGCAAACTTCACCAAATTTTCAAGGTTTTCCTCAGGCAGCACAACGACTTCCTTATTTTCCAAGGGGAATAAACTTTTTAAAGAAGCCCAGAAGCATTTTAAGGAAGTCATTCCAAGTAGTTTCCTGGTCTGTTGAAATAATTAACTTTTCATAGTCAGACACCAGACAAAGGAGAGCATGGTTTTCCCCAACCAACCTCACGGACTTTACACAGGGAGGTGGGTCTCTTGGATTACAAAGGACTTGCACACACTGGGCATCTTTGCAACTAAGAAGGAGGTTTCTGAGGCTTCTCCCCATCCCAATCCCTTCCTATCCTCAATCTGGACTGGAGATGACAATCTTCAAAGCTGTCAAGGCTTGGGGCCCATAATCTGTAATTCCAAAATGTCCATAAACAGCCAGATTTGAGAATCACTGAAAATCCCTGAGAACCACAGAAAAGAAGGAAAGGGAAGAGGTAAGGGAGCCAGGAGGCAGAGATCAAGAAAGAGGAGGAGCTGGCTATTCCTCTATGTCCCTCAGCAGCAGGAAGATGGCATTTCTCCTTCCCTGCTCCTCCTTTTCTTTCCACCAGGTCCTGAAAAGAATGAAGCGATGCTGAATGGGAAGATCCTTGGCTGGCCTGCCCTAGGGGTATCTGTATTTTGGGATCAGACTACATGGGGTTCGTCCACTTGGCCAGAGTGAGTTATCTAACCTCGCTAAGGCCTAGTTTCTTAATTGAAAGCACCCACTAAATGGCTGTCACCATCAGCTCCTGGGCCAGGACAAACCACAATGCACCACGGTTTACAGTTTCCAAGCAAGTCCTGACATGGCAGCTGTGGCAATCTCGGGTACCAAAGACATGCCAAGAGTAGCAAGGTAATTTTCAGTGCACACCGACCCTGATGGAGCCCTGAGCCAAACTGGGAAGTGGACCAGTCTTTCCCCAGCCTCCTCTTCTCCCAGCCAGGCAGACTCAGCCCTCTGGACTCTATCAAATGCAAAGTTCCTGCAACAAGCCTGTCTTCTCCCAAATGAGCTGCCAGCTATCGCTCTCCTTTTCTTTCTTGCAAACTCCATTCCTTTGAAGTTGACCACTGCTAATTGTCGACCTGATTAAGGCAATTATCCCTAATGTGTGGAGGACTAATGGGTTTGTCGCTTTACAGGGAGCGTTTCTTCTCTGAAAATGATGTTAATTAATTCAAATGCATCTCCAAGTGGTAAAATGGATTCACGAGATGGATCTTCAGGGCTCCTTAACTATTCCAGGGAACTCCTTGCTCCAAAACTGGTCTGTCAACCCCATAATTACCATCATTTCCGTTCATTGGTCAGTTTTGCCTGTAGCTCTATACCACATCAGTCTGAGTTAAATACACAGGCATTCCTGGGAGAAGGAATAGACTATGTAACTCCATCAGTTACATAGTCCATGAAAATAGTATCCAGCATTATCTCTTCAAATAAGCAAAGAATTTTCCTGAGGTATTTATCTGCAACAGTTCTCTATTTCCAAGTTCACTCTGCCTGTGTGGTTGCTTCGTCTTCCACAGATCTTGAATAAGTAAAACTGGTACACCTTCAAGCCCAGGGATAAGTTGAGTTGTAAAACATTAAGAAACTCAAAACTCCTTGGGGATGTTTTATGAACTGCCCATATTTCTTAGGATTGATTTTGGCTACAAATGACAAAAAAAGTAGCTTTAACAAGATAGAACCCTATTTCCCTCTCATTTAAAAGTCTGAAATAGGTGGCCCAAGGCCAGTGTAGAGTGGCATGGTGTCAAGCGCCCTGATGTCTCCTGCTTTGTTGCTCTTCCAAGAGTGGCCACCTTCATAATTACCTCATGGACCAAGATGGCTGCTCCAGTTCCAGAAAGGAGGGAAGGGAAGAGCACATCCTACATTTAAGCACATGTTTTTTTTTGTTTGTTTGTTTGTTTTTACCGGGAGGTCCTGGGGATCAAACCCGGGTCCCTCCATATGGGAGACGGACGCCCAACCAGTTGAGCTACATCCGACCCCAAGCACATGTTATTTTAACACACAATTTCCACTGAAGCCCTGCTGACCAGAATTTAATCATGTGACAACACCTTTTAGGAAGGAAAGCTGTAGAATGCAGCTTTACCGGGGTGGCCATCTGCGCAGCCTCATCTTCACATCCAGGTCATGTGGATTTGTCTTAACCCCTCCCAGCGTCCATGTACCATAGCCCTGTTAGCAGCCACATGAGTGTCACTGCCTCCTGAGACATTATGCTTCATTCCTGCCTCATCTATTACAGCTCCTGCAAGGTCATGGCCCATGCAGTCTTGAGTGTGGATGTTGGATTGAGTCCCTGTAGATACCCACTTTTTGATTCATTCACCTAAGGGAGAGACATTCTCAATTCTGACACTGTAGTAGAAAGTGGGGAAAAGCCTCCCAGACAGTTAATTCAATCTATCAACAAAGATGTTAGTAAGGCCTCTGATGTGACAAGCACTGGGTGAAGTGTTGAGGATATAAGGAGGAAAGGCCCAGGCTCTTTCCTTAGGAAGCTCAGAGGCCTATGGGAAGACAGAGTGAGTGCAAGTTCAGAAATATGTGGAGGGCTGTTCAGGAGCTTTGGGCCAGGGTGCCTGGACTCTCAGGGCAGATGGAGGTGGTCAAGTAAGTCACCCTAGAAGATGTTAGTCTGAGGCAAATTTTAGAGGAGGAGTAGGGATTAATTAGTCAGGCAAAATGAAAATGTGTATTGTACGAAGAAGTTTTAGCATGAGCCAAAGCCAGGAGAAAGAAAACAGTGTCGTGTGTTCATGCAAGGACCTGGGATTCAGTATTACTGGAAATGCAAGGAGACGAAATCAGAGAGGCAGGAAGGCAGGCACCAGCTCATGGATGATGTGTATGCAATGTAATACAAGTTTCACTTTAGATTGAAGACAATGGAAAACCACTGAAGGATTTCACTCCAAGACATGGCACAGTGAAATTTGTGTTTGCAGGTAGAGCACTCTGGCAGCTACCTGAAAGAAAAGTTTTAAGGAGAGGGAAAAAAGAGGAGAGACCAGATAGGTAGCTGTTGAAGTAATCAAGAAAGAAATAACAACAACCCAAACTAAGGTAGAATAATGGAGGTGGATGGGAAGAAATCATTAAATATCAAAAAAGTAAACCCAGCCGATTTGGTGTTTGAGTGGGAGGGATGAGGAAAAGAAAGTCATCATGGATGACACCTTGTTTTCTAGCATAGGCTTGGACAGATGGTGCTGCCAACCAATGAGATAGCAAATGTGTTATGAGAAGCAGATTTAGGGAGGAAGGTCATGTGTTATGTTGTGTATAACTGAATGTGCTGTGTCTGGGGATATCCAGGAGGAGAAGTAAGATTGACAATTGACTGTAGGAGTTTGAAGCTCCAGGGAAAGGTCTAGCCTAGAAGATCTAGGAGCCATCATAAGTATAAATCACAGTTTGGAGAAGGGCATCAAAACACCCCAAGGGAGCTTGTATAGTGAAAAGAGTAGTGTTACAAAGGCAGAGTATTTGAGGGGCTTTCAGAAGGAGCAGTGAGAGGAAGGAAAAGATCCAGGTTGAAGTGATACCAGGAAAACCTAGGGCAGAGAGAGCTCAATAAATGGTGTGATCCATGCTGTCCATGTTGGGTGTAGCAGAGAGACCCTGGATGCTTGGACTGGAAAAAGCTCTTGGAGTCTACAATTTGGATGTCACTGGTGACCTCACTGAAAGACATATCAGAGTAATAGGAGAAGAGCCAGATCTATCAAGGTCAAGGAGTAAATGGGATGTGAAGAAATAGAAATGCTGTTTAGACTTCTTTGTGGAATTTGGATGGCAAAGGGAGCAGAGATGTTGGACAGTTCCTAGAAGTTTTTTAGTTAGTATGAGAAATTTGAACACTTTTCTTGGCTACAGGAAGGGAGCTAGTAAAAAAAAAGAACACTGACTTCAAATTTCTCAATAAAGTAAAAGCTAGAGAATCCTCTGTGACTCAGGAAGTAGAAGTGAGCAGTTGTCTTTGGAATCATTTTTTGAGGGCAACAGAGTGGGGGAACCAGTAAAAGACTTGGCAAAACCCTCTCCAGGAGCAGAGTCTTGTTTGGTACCTCAAGTCTGGAACTTAAACCTCATTCTCCACTGTAGACTTTCTGGATTTCAGTGTCTTTCTGACAATCTTCAGATTGTTTATGGATCTGGTCACTGGGCTCCATCCCTTTTGGCATCCTTCCGCTATATTGTGTGTGCTCCTTCATCTCTTGCCAATGATTTTCTACAGCTGATACTGTTATCTAGTGTCACTCTCTCTGCACACTTTGGTCCACCTGCCAAGCTAGAATTTTTCTCTGTATCCTGCATCCAGTCTCACTTCCTGAGCATCTGAATCAACTTAATGGTTAAGTTCCTAGTCCTTACTTCCTCCACTCTGCTCCAGGCTAATCTACCACAGCAAATTAGTACTTCTGACAGAAAAAAATCTAGGCAATGTAAGGGTGAAGAAAGGTGTGGAAGCCAGCCCTTAAAGAGGCCCCCAACGATCACCTTCTGGTATTCATAGTCTTGCATAGTTCCCTCCCAACCTATATCAGGGTTGGTCTGTGTGACCAACACAATATGATAGATGTGAAGGTATGTCACTTTTTGCAGCTAGATCATAAAAGACTTTGTGACTTTTACCTTTCTCTCTGGTTCACAAACTCTGAGGAAAACCAGCTGCCATATTGTGAGGGCACTTACATAGCCCTATGGCAAGGTCTACATGGTGAAGGATTAAGGCCTCCTGCCAATAGCCCATGAGGAAATGAGGTCTCCAGCCAACAGCCATGTGAGTGAGCCTTCTTGGAAGCAGAGCCTTCAGCTTCATTAAGTCTTCAGATGCTGCAAGCCCATAAGAGACTGCAACCTCATGAAAGAACTGCGCTAAACCACCCATCACAGAAACTGCCATGATAGGTTTGTTGTTGTAACCCATTATGTTTTGGAGTAATTTGTTATGCAGAAATAGATAACTAATACAAAAGTTTCCCACCTTCTTCCTCACTCTTTCCCTAGAAGAGGTAATGCTGAATTGATTTGCCAGATTTTAGGACATTGATTGGGTTGTGCTTACTGGTGAAAGAGGTCACAGCAAACCACTCAACAAATACTTGATGAGTGTCTACTCATGAGAGTCTACTATGTGCCAAGTGGTGTTTTAAGTGCTGGAGATAAAGCAATGAACAAGACAGTACCCCTGTCTGAATGATCCTGGAGGGATGCATTAGTAGGATGGTCGAGAAAGCTCTCAGAGGAGGTGACATCTAGGTTATGACCTGAATGATGATGAGGAAGAGCATTACTAACAAATGCAAAGGCCAGCGAGAGAGAGCACATACACACAATTTAAGTGCATTTTCAAGGTGGAAAGAAGGCAGTATTGAGAAAGCGGGAGAATGGAGGGAACTGCATTCCAAAGTCATATAACCCCATTTCCTTTCTCCTGGTAGATGGGTGAGTCTGTGGAGCCAGAGCTTGACTTCTCGACCAGACCTTGCCATGCTGTCCTTCCTCTCTTTCCTCTTCTACACAGGCACGCTCAGGTCTGGAGTGGAAAGGGGAGAGACAGTTTAAGCTTTCAGTCTAAATTGTATGCTCTTCCAAACTTTTCCAGGATGCTTCATTGTGGGAAAATTGGATCACAGGACAATTAGTAATAAAGTGATAAATAAATTCACATTTTTCTTGTTCCCTTGATAATCCTACAGGAGGAGGCACACTTGAGAGAATTCAGCTATTTCTAGATTCTTCAAGTACTATCAAAGCTTGCAACTGATACTCATAGCCGTGACTACCATGTGGAGTTGGCAAATGGTTGAAATACAGTTTGCATGAAAGTGAACACCATCATCTTAAAACAAAGAGCATGAAAGGTTAACAGAGGAAGATGGTCTCATTCTGACCTCACAGGGTCATTGAGAAGCTTCCATAGGAACATCTCTGAGTCTGCATGATGTGTTCATATTTGTGAATTGAGTTCTTAACAGCTTCTTTTACATGCTTATATGCATAAAAGTTGCCTGAATACTCCTTTTTAAAATGTATAATGGAAGGCTATGGATGAGGCATGATGTAACCATCTCTACTCAAAACTCCTCAGAATTTCATGGGGAAAGATGAGGGGTGGGGAAGGGCTACTAAAAATCCAGTGATTAAATCAAATTGTTTTTAAGACAGAGGAACAAAAGGCCTCCATTTCAGGGAATGAGCAAATATCAGATAAAAAATCAGGAAGTCAAAACTGGAGAACATTGTCAAGTATCTCAAATGCACAGTATGACAAGAAGTGAAAGAAGTAGCCACTGATCTCTGCTAACCACATAGAAGATCCTCTGAGAGCTTCAGTAATGGAACCAGAGAAATGAATCAGCCTGGTCAAATGTGGTGGAAACCACAGCTGAAAGAAGATTTTATACATCCTGCGGTCTCCTGCCTGTCTTCTTTATAGTACTTTAATTTACATGTGAATCTGACCGCAAAATGATTGTTTTTGGTGTAGGCCATAACATGTATCCCTTCAGCCCACTAATAAGGGAGTGGTTGGGCCTGGGAGAGGGCAGAAAAGCAATTAGGGAGGAAAGTTAGGAAACAGGCCTTGACTCAAGCCCCTGTGGTAGGCCACAGACATTTCTGCAAGACTGAGTGATTACTAATGAAATTTAATCAAGAGTGTACAAAAGAGAAAGTCCTAATGATTAAAACCAGAGAATAATTTTATCTTGCATTTTTATTTCAGCTCTCATCATTCTCCATCCCCAAATACAATCTAAAGCCCCTTTGTCCACTCATCTGCAGCTAATGAGGATGGAGCCCCACTCTGGACATAGAAGACCAGTGGCTGCTTGCCTAGGGCCCTGGGCAAAGCCACCCAGGGGTGGCCTTCTGCCTGGGCAGGGAAAAGCATTGCTTTTAATGTTGACCAGGCCATTCTTGAAGCTCCCTGTGGTAGGCAGAATTCTCAAAATGACCCTCATATACCCTTACCCATGATTATGACGGGATATCAGTCCCATGATTATCATTTCCGTGACAAAGAGAGTTTGTTCAGTGGACCTGATCTAATCACATGAGCCCTTTAAAAGCAGAGTTTTCTCCAGCTGGTCACAGAAAATGAAGCCAGAAATTTGAAGCACGAAAACGATTTGACATTTGGTGGCTGGCTTACAGTTGAAGAGGCCACATGGCAAGGAATATGGACAGCTTCTAGTTGCTGAGGGCAGCCCCTGTTGACAAACAGCAAGAAAATGGAGACCTCAGTCCTGAACCCCAAGGAACTGAATCTGACTGACAACCTAAATGACCTTGGAAGCAATTCTTTCCAAAAACTTCTAGATAAGAGTCCAACCTGGTCATCAAATTGATTTCAGCTTTGTGGAGCCCTAAGCAGAGAACAGGGTCAAGCCCCCTCTGACTTCTGACCTGTAAAATGGTGAGATAGTATGTGGCTGCTGTTTTAAATTGCTAATTGTGTGGCTATTATTGTGCAGCAATAGAAAATTAATGCATCCCTGCCTGAAATTGTCTCCCATTTATAATCCCTAGAGAGGTCTATTAGTTTCCTAATGCTGCTATAACAAATTACCAAAAACCTAGTGTCATAATAAGCACAAATGGAGGATGGGGCAAGATGGTGGCTGAGTAAGGCATTCCAAGAGTCAACTTGTCTTACAGAGAAGTTAGTAATCTAAACAGAGCTATCTAAAGCACCTGTTTGGGGGGTCCCAGGAGACCAGAAGAGCATCCTGCAACATCCTTGAAAGAATGGAAGGAGGAGACTGCCCATCTGCAGTGAAGTTGCGTGAGTAGAGCACACCATGCTGCAGAAGCTGGTGCCCATCCTCCACTGGCAGTGGAAGCCACTTCGGGAGCTATTTCATGGCTGGGGTTGGACACTGGGGGAGGAAGAGACAGTTGGCCACCAGCATCAGCTACTGATTAGTAAATTCTGCTGGCTAAAGTATAATCCTAAGAAAAGCTAAAATTTGAACCTGTCCAAGTCGGAAAGAGGCTGGTAGCCACCATTTTAACTCCACCCCCAGCAGGAGGGGAAGCAGGGCTGACTGAAAATCATAGCGACAGTAGGGTTCGGCTTCTTTCCACCCAGATTGGATTGCAGCCCTAGCTTAGGCTCCAGCCCCACCTCCGGCAGGGAATAAGCTGGGGGAACCTGCACCAGCCTCTCTGGGCAACTGAAAGATCCTTTGGCTGGCACAGACTGAATAGTGGGACACCTGGAGCTACATCTCCTCACTCCAATAGTATAGGAGAGGAGTTGTGTTTCCTTGGCCTCCCTGGGCAACTGCAGACACTTTCAGACCCACAAACTGGTTAGTTGAGCGCCTTCAAGTCCATCTCTGCCCCATCCCCCTATAGGATAGGAGAGGGCTGGTGTTTCCTCAGCCTCTCTGGGGATGGGCAGGTGCTTTTGGCCTACACAGTTGAACTGTTGGGTGCCTGTGGTTCCATTCTCACCCCCTAAAGGGCAGAAGCAACAGTATTCCCTCAGCCTCTCAGGGCAACTGCAGGAGCATTCAGCCAACAAAGATTAGATAGTTGGGCACTCTGGAGGGTCCATTCCCACCCGTGGCAGGGGAGAAGGGGCTGGTCCTACGTCAGTCTACCTGGGCAGCTGCAGTCATTTTGGACCCGCACAGCATAGATTGCTGCCCACACCTGAAGCTCCATCCCCGCTCCAGGCAGTGGAGAAAGAGGCACAAAGCTTCATCAGTCTCTCTGGGCAACTACAGTTGGTCTTGACCTGTATACTTGGATTACTACTCATGGCTGTGGCTCTGTCCCTACTCCTGGCAGAGGAGAAAGGTGGGATGATTTTCAGTGATTCCTAGGACGATGCAGGCAATGTTAGCCTCCACAGCTTACAGTGCTAACCACATCCTCAGCTCCTACTACACAACCAGCAAGGGAGAAAGGGCAAGAGAGCCTTAAGTTAAAGAGAGAAACTGCACCCAGAATAAATACATCTAGTAAGCCAGATGCCAAGACACCAACAAAAATTTGCAATCCATACCAAGAAACAGGAAGATATAGCCCAAAGGAAAAAGATAAGCATCCAGATGACATAAAGGAGTTGAGACAACTAATCACAGATGTTCAAACAAATCTCCTTAATAAATTCAATGAGATGGCTAAAGAGATTAAGGCTATTAAGAAGCCATTGGGTAAGCCCAAAGGAGAATTTTAAAGCATACATAGAAAAATGGTAGATCTTATGGGAATGAAAGGCACAATAAATGAAATTTAAAAATACACTGTAAGCATATAACAGAAGACTTGAGGAGGCAGAAGAAAGGATCGGTGAGCTTGAAGACATGGCCTCTGAAAGTGAACATACAAAAGAACAGATGAAGAAAAGAATGGAAAAATTTGAACAGGGTATCAGGGAACTGAATGACAGCAAGAGATGTGCAAGTAGACATGTCATGGGTGTCCCAGAAGAAAAGAAGGGAAAAGGGACAGAAGGTATATTTGAAGAAATAATGGTGGAAAATTTCTCAACCCTATTGAAGGAAATCGATATCCATATCCAAGAAGCACAATGTACTGCCATCCAAATAAATTTGAATAGACCAACTCTGAGACACATACTAATCAGAATGTCAAAGACAGAGAATTCTGAAAGCAGCAAGAGAAAAGCAATGCATAATATACCAGGGATACCCAATAAGATTAAGTGCCGATTTCTCATCAGAAACCATGGAGGCAGTGGTATGATATAGTTAAGATACTGCAAAAGAAAAACTTCCAGCCAAGAATCCTATATCTGGCAAGGATCATATATCCTCATTTGAAAAATGAGGGCATGTTTAGAATTTTCGCAGATAACGAGAAACTGAGAGAATTGAAACCAAGAGACTGGCTTTGCAGGAAATACTAAAGGGAGTGCTACAGCCTGAGGAAAAAGATAGGAGAGAGAGGTTTGGCATAGAGTCTGGAAATGAAGATTATATCAGTAAAATAACCAAAAGTGTCAAAAGAGTTGTGAAAATAAAATATGACAGATAAAACCCAAAGGTCAAAATGGGTGAAATAAGAACTGCCTTTACAGTAATAACACTGAATGTTAATGGATTAAACTCCTCAATCAAAAGACACAGACTGGTGGAATGGATAAGAAAATATGAGCCATCTATATGCTGTCTACAAGAGACTCACCTTAGACCCAAGAACACCAATATATTGAAAGTGAAAAGCTGAAAAAAAGATATTCAACACATGCAGTAACAAAAAAAAAAAAAAAAAAGAAAAGAAAAGAAAAAAACACAAACAAAAAAGCTGGAGTAGCTGTACTTATATCAGATGAAATAGATTTTAAAAACAAAACTGTTATTAGAGACAAGGAAGGACATTATATATTAATAAAAGGGGAAATTCACTAGGAAAAAATAACAGTAATAAATTTATATGCTCCTAACCAAGATGCCCCAAAGTACATGAGGCAAACACTGGCAAAACTGAAGGGAGAAATACATGTCTCTACAATAATAGTTGGAGACTTCAATACATCACTCTCAGTATTGGATAGAACATCTGAGCAGAGGATTAATAAACAGAGCTTGAATAATATGATAAATGGACTAAATCTAATAGACTTATACAGAACATTGCACCCCAAAACAGGATATACATTCTTCTCAAGTGTTTATGGATCTTTCTCCAGAATAGGCCATATATAGGGTCACAAAGCAGATCTCAATAAATTCAACAAGATCAAAATTATACAAAGCACTTTCTCAGATCAAAATGGAATATAGTTGGAAATCAACAAGAGATGGAAAAAGGGAAAATTCACAAATATATGGAGACTAAACAACACACTCTTAATCAGTGGGTCAAAGAAGAAATTGTGAGAGAAATCAGTAAATATCTCAAGATAAATGAAAACAAGAACACAACATATCAGAAACTATGGGATGCAGTGAAGGCAGTGCTGAGAGGGGAAAAAAACACTAAAATCAATTAACTAAATACACAGCTAGGGAAGCTAGAAAAAGAACAGCAAACTTTTCCCCAAGCAAGCAGAAGGAATGAAATAACAAAGTTCAGAGCAGAAATAAATGAAATGGAGGAAAAAAAATAGAATTAACAAAACCAAAAGTTGGTTCTTTGAGAAGATTAACAAAATTGACAAACCCTTAGCTCCTTAGCTAGACTGATGCAAAAAAATAAAATGAAAATGGGGATATTACTACTGATCCCACAGAAATAAAAGAGACCATAAGAGGATACTATGAACAACTGTATACCAAAGAACTAGACAATGTAGATGAAATGGAAAAATTCCTGGGAACATACAAACAACCACTAGAAGAAATAGAAAACCTCAACAAACCAATCACAAGTAAAGAGATTGAAACAGTCATCAAACAACTCCCCAAAATGAAAGCCCAGGGCCAAATGGTTTCACAGGTGATTTCTGCCAAGCATTGAAAGAATATTTAATACCAATATTACTCAAACTCTTTCAAAGAATTGAACAAGAAGGAATGCTACCAAACTCATTCTATGAATCCAATATCACTCTAATACCACAGCTAGATAAAGATAGTATGAAAAAAGAAAATTACAGATCTATTTCCCTAATGAATATGGATGCAAAAATCCTCAATAAAATACTGGCTAATCAAATCCAACAACACATTAAAAGAATTATTCATCATAAAAAGTGGGTTTTATACCAGGCATAAAACGGTGGTTCCATACAAGAAAATCACATTAATTAATCAAAGAAGAAAAATCACATGATCCTATTGATTGATGCAGAAAAGTCATTTGACAAATTAAAGCATCCTTTTTTGATAAAAAAAATATATACTACAAAAGATAGAAATTGAAGGAAACTTTCTCAACATGATAAAGGCCATATATGAAAACCCCACAGGTAACATTGTACTCAATGGTGAAAGACTGAAAGCTTTTGTTAATATCAGGAACAAGACAGAAATGCCCACTGTCACCACTGCTGCTCAATATAGTGCTAGAGGTTCTAGTTAGAGCAATCAGGCAAGAAAAAGATATAAAAGGCATTCAAATCAGAAAGGAAGAAGTAAAACTTCTGCTATTCACAGATGATATGATACTATACCTAGAAAGCCCCCAAAAATCTACAACAAAGCTGCTAGGGCTAATAAATGATTTCAGTAGAGTGTCAGGATACAAGATCAATATGCAAAAATCAGTGTTTCTATACATTAGTAATCTGAGGAGGAAGTCAGGAAAAAAATTCCATTTGCAATAACAACTAAAAGAATCAAATATTTAGGAATAAACTTAACCAAGGATGTAAAACACTTGTATTCAGAAAATCACAATGCATTGCCAGAAGAAATTAAAAAAAAAAAAAAAAAAAAAAAAAAAAAACGAAATAATTGGAAGAACATTCCATGCTCATGGAATGGAAGATTAAATAACATTAAGATGTCAATTCTACCCAAATTGATATATAGATTCAATGCAATTCCAATAAAAATTCCACCAGCATTTTTTAAACAAATGGAAAACACAATTACCAAATTTATTTGGAAGGGTAAGAGGTCCCAAATAGCCAGAAACATCTTAAAAAAGGAAAAGTAAAGTTGGAGGACTCTCACTTTTGGACTTTAAATCATATTACCTAGCTACAGTGGTAAAAACAGCATGGTACTGGCATAAAGATAGACACATAGACCAATGGAACTGAATTGATGGTTCAGAAACAGACCTTCACAACTGTGGTCAAGTGATTTTTTACAAGCTTGTCAAACCCACCCAGCTGAGTAAGAATTGTCTCTTCAACAAATGGTGATGGGAGAACTTGATATCTATATCCAAAAGAAAGAAAGAGGACCCCTATCTCATATCTTATAAAAAATTTAACTCAAAATGGATCAAAGACCTAAATATAAAAGCTAGAACCATAAAGTTCCTAGAAGAACATGTAGGAAAATATCTTCAAGACCTGGTGGTAGGTGGTAGATTCATAAACCTTAAAACTGAAAGCACAAGCAATGAAAGAAAACATGGATAAATGGGACCTCCTCAAACAAACACTCAAGGACTCAAGCACAGTCCTTTTGTGCTTCAAAGGACTTAGTCAAGAAGGTGAAAAGGAAACCCACTCAATGAGAGAAAATATTTGGAAACCACATATCTGATAAGTGTTTGATTTCCATTATATATAAAGAGATCATACAATTCAACAATAAAAGAGCAAGCAATCCAATTTAAAAATGGGCAAAAGACTTAAATAGACATTTCTCCAAAGAGGAAATACAAATGGCCAAAAAGCACATGAAAAAAATGTTCAATACCACTAAGCTATTAGGGAAATGCAAAACAAAACGACAATGAGATATCATCTCACACCACATAGAATGGCCATTATTTTAAAAACAAACAACAACAACAAAAAAAACAGAAAACAAGTGCTGGAGAGGATGTGGAGAAATAGGAACACTCTTTCACTATTTTTGGGATAGTAAAATGATACAGCCTCTGTGGAAGACAGTTTGTCAGTTCCTCAGGAAGATAAATATAGAACTGCCATATGATCCAGCCATTCCTATAGGAATGTATCCAGAAGAACAGAAAACTGGGACTCAGACATTTGCACACCCATATTCAGAGTGGTGTTATTCACAATTGCCAAAAGATGGAAACAACCCAAGTGTCCATCAACCAAAACCTGGATAAACAAAATGGGGTAAATACATATGATGGAATACTATGCTGCTGTAAAATGAAATGAAATTTAGACACATATAACATGGATGAGTCTTGAATACATTATGCTAAGTGAAATAAGCCAGACACAAAAGGACAAATATTGCATGGTCTCACTAATATGAACTAAATATGAAGAACAAATACATGGAGTTAAAACCTAGAGTATAGGTTATTAGGAGATAAGAAGAGGGCTGTGAAGGGGTACTGATGCTTAATGTATGTAGAAGTTTAGAATTGAATAGAGTTGATGGTAACACATTATAGTGAGTAGCCACTGGTTTATAAATGAGATCGTGGCTGATAAGTATAGTCTAGGGATGTAAATGTCAATTGAAATAAAGCTAGAGAATAATCTAGGGACTGAATAACAGTGAACCCAGAGATGAATGAGAATTGTAGTTAACAGTACAAAGGCAAGAATGTCCTTCTATGAACTAGAAAGGTGGTGGGAATGTGGAAAAGCATGGGGAAAAATACAATTTATGTAATCTATGGACTATATTTAAAAGCAATATCATAATTTTCTTGCATCAATGCCAAACATGCACTGTGTTAATAGTAGGGGGGTATGGGAAAGATATGCCAAATGTATGCTAGGGACCATAGTTAGTGGTGATATTCTGATGATATTATCTCATAAGCTATAACAAATGCTCCACAAAGGTGTGGTGTGTTGGTAGAGGGGTGTTGTATGGGAATTCCACACATGTGCATGATTTTTTTTTGAGTTCACAACTTCTGTAATAAAATTACATTTTTAAGAAAACATATCCCATTATAAATTGGAAAAAAAACACAAATATGTTGTCTTACAGTCTGGAATCACAGGTTCTGGGGATTAGCATGTGGACATCTTTGGGAGCCATAATTCAGCTTTCCACAAGAGACTTCCTAACTTTGGTCTGTTTTCAATCTTTAAATTTTTTGCAACTTGGAAGGAAGTAGTATGCATTAGGAAGGCTTTCTTTCCCAATCACCCATTCATTTACTCAATATTTATTGGGTGCCTATTTTTCAAGACCACCATATTGTTCAAGACACCAATCTATATAAATGGTGTTCCCACTGGAGTCGTTCAATGTGCACAGCCACAATAGGCCACTCTGCAGGTGCATTTTAGACATTGAGCAAGGGATATAGGGGCAAATAGGATAACAAATCCCTACTCCCATTTGTTGAACACCTGTATTAGGCCTAGAGTAGTGTCTGCACATAATGTATTTTCTTTTTTTTTTTCTCTATGACTTTTTTTTCACTTTTTACTTTTTATTTTTTAAAGAAATTTAGATTACATAAATGTTACACAAAAATATAGGAGAGTCCATATGCCCCACTCCCTAGCCCTCCCACATTTTCCCCCTTCAACAACATCTTTCATTAGTGTGGTACATTTGCCATAATTGATGAACACATCTTGGAGCACTGACACTAAGTAATGGTTATAGTTTACACTCTCTCCTGCACATTTTTGTAAGTTATTACAAGATACACAATGGCCTGTATCTGTCATTGCAATGTTATTCAGGATGATTCCCAAGTCTCAAAAATGCCCTCAAATTACATCTATTTTTCCCTCTCCCTCTCCTCAGAACCTCCAGTGGCCAATGGATAAAATTTCTTCCATTGCTAGGATAATATCAAGTCTACAGTAGAACAACTGTAAATCTATTCTAGTCCATCATCCACTCGCCAATCCTGAAGATTCTATGATAGTGATGCCCACTCCACCTCTAATTGAGAGGGGACCTAGATCCCATAGGGCAGATGGATGGGACTCTCTTGCTTGCAGTTGCAGATTCTCTCTGTTTCTTGAGATGGTTGTTGTCAGTCATCATCTCCTAGTTAGTCATCCAGGGTGAGTCCAATGAACTGGAGAGTAGGTGTTGCAAGTCTGTTGAGATTCAGGGCCCAACTGGCACATGGACAGCCCAAAGATTTAAGTCTCTTGGACAAACAACTATCAACTCTAGTACTAACTATAGGTTCAAATAGAGGAGCAGCAGAGTCATGTGTAGGGAAAACACAACTGAGTCCAACATATGTATCTTCTACATCTCCCCAAACTATTGTGATGTGCTCTGAAACTTGAGGACCACTGAAGCCCTGCTCCCTGGGACCATCTTAGACCTACTGAATTAGAATCCTCATGGCTGGGGTTAGGGCAACTCCCTTTTGAAAACCTTTCCTATTTGATTCTGATGTACTCAAAAATCTAGGGTTTGTCTGCCTGGCACATAATGGTCCATATATTGATGCCTAGAGGGGATGGGATAGGGGAAGTTATATTTGAAAGGACTAGAGGAGAAGGAAAAGGACAGAATCATGGTATAGTGGATTAAATTGTGTATTCCCAAAAGATATGTTCAAGTTCTAACCCTGGGTATTTGTGAATGTGACCTTATCTGAAAGTAGGGTCTTCGCAGAAGTGACTAAGTTGAGATGATTGCCTTTATTAGAAGAGGGGAGGACATAGAGACACAGAGAGAAGTAGTCATGTGAAGACAGAGGCAGAGACAGGAGTGATGCAGCTACAAGCCAAGAAACTCCAAGGATTGTTAGGAGCCACCAGAAGCTAGGAAAGAACCATGGGATGGTTTCTTCCTCAGAGTCTCCAGAAGGAACCAACTCAGCTGGCATCTTGATTTAGGACTTCTGGCTTCCTGAACTATGAAAAGTTAATTTTTGTTGTTTTAAGCCACCCAGTTTGTGATCATTTGTTATGGCAGCCCTAAGAAAATAATATACATAGTAAGTGTTATAGATTGAATTGTATCCCCAAAAAAGATATGTTGAAGTTCAAATCCCCAGTACCCTAGAATACGACCTTATTTAGAAATAAGGTCATTACAGATATAATTAGGCAAGTTAAAATGAGGTCATACTGGAGTATGGGTGGCAAGAAATTTCTATTTTAAGCCACTCAGTTTGAAGTACCTTAAGGCAGCCCTAGGAAACTAAGACATTGAGCAAGGATTCATGGGAAGCCAGAGGGAGACATCTATCTTCCAAAACATGAAGATGGTAAGAAGGGGAAGCACAGGAAAAAGATCCCCTCCACTCCTCTAAGTGGGAAGTTGAGTGCAACGTGAGAAAGGCTAGACTTTGGAAGCATACGTATCCATCCATGAATGTTATCTTTAGTATGTTTAGTAGTTTAATGGACCATACGTGAGGCATCTCAAGGCCAGATGGAATTTGTCTTCAGAAGGTTGAAGAGAGAGGTACATCAAGTAAGGAAATCCAAATGGGCTGTTTATACCTGTCAGGGCTGTAAAAAGGTAAGAAAGGATTTTTAGACAATGATTTTGACAGAAAACAAAATAGGAAGATGAAAAGTTCTATTCATCATTACTGAGAGCTATTGCCTCTGAAAGCACCTTAGGGCAAGAACCAAGGGTGGAGAGAGGAGCAGGATTCATTCTAAAGGCACAGCAGAAGGACACCCTACTGCGAGAGAGACAGAGCTGTGTGCTCAGGTGCCCTGAGCAAATGCAAAATCTCCCAAGGCTAGAGTGGGAAAAGATTTGACCCAGGTACCAAGAGGAAGCCAACAGCCAATGCTCTGGACTGGACAGGGTGAGCTGTCTGTGCTTCTGCTCAAATCCTCTGGTTCAGACATGAAAACCCACGGGTCCAGAGAATGTCTTCTGCTCATTGGCCGCATGATGAATGCCGTGTTGTTTATTATCAAAGCAACTTTACCACACCATTAAAGGAATTTTTAAACAAAATATTTATCCGTAACACTATCTACCTAATCTAATGACTTCAAAGATGACTGTTTTCAGGACCGACATTCATGCTTTTTGGTATCAAACTCTTATTCTGATTCAGAAATTAGCTATTCCTTTAAAATATCTCACTCTTTATACCTAATGCTAAGTTATAAATGAATTTTAAAAATTAGGTCTTGAAGAAAAATGTGAATTAAAAGTCAAGTAAATAATACAAAGAAACAATGATATTTTTAAATAATGTTAAGTATTTCTTTTCTCTTTAGGAAGTAACACATGTCCCTTACTAGGTAACATACATCTTTATAGGGAAAATTTTTAATTCAGATAAGTGAATAAAAGAAACAAAAATAACTCTGAATTTCACTTCTGAGAGATAACAACATTAATACTTTGTGTCTATGTATATTTACACTTGTCTTTCCTATAATGAGATCATACATGCCATTTGTTAACCTATTTTTTATATATATATATATTTCATTTCTATATATGATATATATCATATCATTTTTGTATATTCATATATGTATATACCATTTTATATTTTTACATAGTTGAAACATCTTCCTATATTATTATATGTTATGCTCCTACTACATCATTTTAATGCCTATGTACTACAACATTGTATGGCTATTGTATATTTCCAGGTTCTCCAAAACCAGGTGATGAAATTTCAGAGAGCTGCAGCGGGGAACCTCAGTTAACTATTCTCCCTGCAGTCAGAGAAAGAGGTTCTTTCTCAAGGCCACCACTAATGGGCTATCATTTATTTAACCAGTAACCTGGATATTAGATGGTCCAATTCTTGAATACTATTAAAAATGCTGCAATAAATATCGTTTTTTTTTCTCTTCTCAAGAATAATTTCTTAAATTCCTCGAAGTGTAAAAGCTAGGTCAAAGGTTTGCCTAACTGAGAGGTTCTGCCCATTTATACTTCTGCCAAGAGTAGGAGAGAGGGCTTGTTTTCCTCCATCTTCATCAATACTGGACATTGCCATTTAAAAATCATTGCCAATTTGAAAAGTAAAAAATGCCATCTCATTTTAATTGCATCCTTTTGACTACTCATTAGATTCATCACTTCTTTCTTTTCATGTTTTTTCAGTCCATTTATATTTTTAATATTTTTTTCCTTTATCAATTTCCTATTCACAATATCCTATGCCTATATTTCTAGCGGACTATTTATATTTTTATTGATTTTTTATATTTATTAATTTATAAGATTGGTTTATAAGGCATATACTATACTCTATGCAATAAGTATATTACCCTTGGTCTGCCTTACATGTTGCAAATATTTTTCTAGTCCACCGTTCACCTTCTTTTATTTATGGTGGCTTGCTTTGTTTATTCTGTCTTGAAACCCAGAAGTTTTTTATTTTTAATATAATCAAGTATATCCATTTTCCTTTTCCTTCCAGGTTTCTCCCTTTGGTGTTATGCTTAGAAAAGTCCTCTGTACCACAAGGTCAAATAAACATTGACCTATGTGCTCTTTTGTGTGTGTGTGTGCTATGTGTTCTTGTAGAGTTTTTACGGTTCTTAATGCAGCAGACTTTATTCTGGTATAGAATGCAAAGACGGGATCTCATGTTAATTCCCCCAAATCTAGCCAGTTGTCACAGCACTCTTTACCAAATAAGTCACTATGTTCCTTTGTTTGAAATGCTATGTTTTTCATACAATAATAATAACCAGTCATTACTGAATGCTAATTATGTTCCAGGAACTCTGCTAAATGCTTTTCATGCATTAACCCATTTTCTCCCTACTTCATGAGTTTCTATATCACTGTCCTCATTTTATTGATGAGGAAATGGGAACAAGAGGGCTTAGTGACTTATGCAAGTTCACATTTAGGAAGTGGCAAGCCGGGAATCAGACCCAATCAGACCCAATCAGGCTAGATGCAGAGCCTAAACTCTCGAAGAACTACTTTATACTGCCTCTCTAATTTTTTACATATCCTATTTGTTTTTTCCTGAGCTAAATTATACTGTTTTGGTTATTACAACTTTACAAGTTTTTTTTACACTTTCCACATTTTATTTACATTTTAAGACTAACTTTAATCTCAAAATCACATATCCATACACCTATTTCCTTTTTGTTAATTTCACTTAAATGCGTGGTTTGTTAAACAAAGACTGTAAACAAATATTTACCATGTCTGTTACATGTAACACACAGGAACAGCTTTTAACAGAAATTCATTGACACACCTCCCAGCTTTTTAAAAAAAATTATAAATACAGGTATCAAATCAATCTGGAACATACTTTTGATACTACTAGTAGTTAGCACTCACACTGCTTCAAAAATTAACACAACTTGCAACAATATTCATTTTCCCTGCTACTTTAAACAATTTAAACTGCAGCTCTTTCACTAAGCAAGTGGATAAAGCATGCCATTTATGTTTTTCCTTCTTGAAATTAGTTTTCAGGCATACCTGTCATTCCACAGTAATCTGACACTTCTTGCCATTTCATCCTGTAAACCTGAATTCTACTTTGAGCACTACAGGTTTATGCTTAAGTCACAGTGCCTTGATTAGAGACAAAAGAACTGTGCTACATTTTCCCTCCTGTTACCTGAAAACATAATGGGTATACATATATTAAATATATTCTTACAAATGTCCTGGTCATGTTTATCAGCTGGAATTCTTTTACTTCACGTGTGGGTATTTTGTGTTGTAATACTTAATCAAGACATTAACATGAGTAGAAGGTTGTTGAAGACAAGTTTGAAATCCACTAAAATTAATTGTTGTATGTTTGTCCTTCTGGTGATTTTGGAAGCTTCATATTTTCTTTGGACATCATTAGACATCTTAGCTCTTAAATTACAACTTCAATGCTATATGAATTTTGCCACTTTGCTAACTCTGGTATGCTCCTTACATCCACCATTCCACTGGAATTATTTATTCCATTCATATTAATTTCTGTTACAAATCTAACTGACGGAGGAGCTTCTGGGTGTTTAGGTCCACATTCTACTTTCAGGCTATATTTCTTGTTTTCATAATTTGTCCTTGGTGGCCAAATAATCATGTCTGCTACCTTGTAAGTGTCATATCTTCACCATCTTCAAGGTCCCAGCTAACAGGACCATTGCTTACTCCTTTTTGTCCTTCATCAAGTTCTTCCAACCAGCAGAAATTACGAGGAACTTTAACTCCTATGGAGACCGCCATCTTCTCCTGCAGGCAACGCAGCCACACGCATGCATGGCAACATCCTGCAATATGTTTTACCTCTGGTAGGGTGAGTCTCCTATCAGGTAGGGCCTGTGTTAAAGGTCCCTTATTTCCTCTGTAGACAAAGGGTGAGATCAAGAGAACCCCCCCACACCCCAGCCACAATCTGTGTGCTGAAACTAGAGGCCCCCTTCTTGTACTGCTTTAGACACCTTAATCTGAAAGCAGTTGGACTCTTTTGCTGAGTATCACATCCATTTACTTCCCAGAAGGGCTTTGAAATTCAGATTGTCAATGCCTTCTCCACCGGGTCCCTGCTGCATTCTATCTGGATAAAATTCCTTGACCTTTTGGGGATGCAGATGCCTTCTTCCCTTGTTCTGCTACAGTCATTTCCATGGTAATTGGGAAGTGAATGCATTGGCTCAGAACAGAGTCCTGAGCTAGAGAACAATTTCAATTTTTTAAGTCTAAAATTATGTTTAAATTTGCCTACATGTAGACTATTCTGGAGCCTCTCTTCTTTGAGGATAGCCCCTTCCTTCCAATTTCAATTAAACCTTCTGGTACACTTCTTACTCTGGTCTGGCTCATTCTGGCTATGGTTATTACTCCTCCCACTTCCACTCCCTTCCATTGGCCTTTCAGAATCACATCCTACCCTGCACAGAGACCTTGACTCACCCATTCCCCCTTCTTATCCCTGACCACTCACCCACAGAGTTCTTTTACAGTCTCTCCTAACTTCCTGAAGATCAAAATGAAAATGAATTTCCGGCCAAACCCAGCTTTCCTGGGCCACATGCTCTTTAAAAATAAAATCCTACCATGTTACCAAAGCAGGATGTGATTCATTCCCAAGGAGGAGCCCTCTCAGTTATACACATTAATAAAGAAAAGCTGGGGCCAGATACAACAAAATTACAAACAACCACAAAAAGGGCATATTTTTCCATGGAATGTGCCCTGTGACGTTATGCAGAGATTTATCCTTCTACCTTTATTTTGCTTACATTTATGATAAAATTAACTTCTGCCTCTTGAATTTACATCAGGTTGCAATGTTATGGGTACTTGAGGGTAGCCTGGGTAATGATGGAGATGTTGGTTTGGGATTTAAAATTCCTCGCAAATTTGGTCACCATCCCCTTGCCACCCAAGGAAGATGATTTAAAGAGAAAATTGTCAGAATTCAAGAAGAGGGCTTTCTTGAAGAATTGCCAGCTCTGCCCAAAACAAAAAACCAGACAAGTGAGGACCCCATAGCACTTAGCATAGTGCCTGGAACATAGTGATCTCCCATTAAATGCTTATTGAAAACAAAGAGAAAACATATTTTGTGACTACAAGGATAGTCATAGAGGGCATGTGAAGTTGATGGTTGAAGACCTAAAAACTCAGGCCTTCTCTCTAAGCCAAACTCAGCATATAAATGCACTACCTTCCCCCCAGCATGGTATGTGACTCCCAGGAATGAGCCTCCCTGGCACAGAGGGACTATTACCAGGCACCAACTAGCAATGCATTTGGAAAAAGACCTTGACCAAAAGGGGGAAATATTAAATACAAATGAGTTTTTATTGCTAAGAGATTTCAAAGTGAGTCAGGAGGTCATTCCAGAGGTTATGCTTATGCATGTCTCAGCAGGACCTCATTGACTGCCACAGTAAACAATGACTCAAATAGCAGGGATCCTGAGGGATCGAGAGACATCTAAACACTATAAGCAGGGTAGACAAGCTCAGGAATTCAGCACCCTGTCAGTGGGCCTTATTTTGGAATGTATGCTCCCCAGTGTAACAGAGATAGACTCATTTATAGTTTCCCTACATATGGCTATTCTTCCCCTTTTATTTGAGCCTATAATTAGCATTATACTTGTTAAATAGATGTCCCAGAGACTTAAATATTTGGTCTGTTCATGTGCCAGTTGAGCCCTGAATCTCAGCAGAGTTGTAACACCTACTCTCCAGTTCATTGGACTCACCAACAACAGCTAACAAGGAGATGATGATGGACACCACCCATCCCAAGGAACCGAGAGCGTCTGCAACTGCAAACAAGACAGTTCCATCCTTCTGCCCTATGGGATCTAAGCCCTCTATCAATTAGAAACAGAGTGGACATCATCATCACAAAATCCTCAAGATTGAGGAATGAAAAATGAACTAAAGTAGGCTTATTATTGTTCTATTACAGACTTATTATTCTAGCAATGAAAGAACTTTTATCGTTGATATAAAGGCAGTGGCCACCAGAGGTTCTGAGGGGAGGGAGAGGAAAGAATAGGTGTAACATGGGGGCATTTTGGGGCCATTGGAATTGTCCTGCATGACACCGCAAAGACAGATACAGGCTATTATACATTTTGTCAAAACCTATAAAATCATGCAGGGCAGAGTGTAAACTATAATATAAACTATAAACCATGGTTAGTAGCAATGCTTCAATATGAGTTCATCAATTGTAACAAATGTACCACACTAATGAAAGATGTTGTTATCGTGCAAAAATGTGGGAGGGGGGAGTGGTAGGGCATATAGGAATCCCCTATATTTTTGACGTAACATTTATGTAATATAAATCTTCTTTAAAAATTAAAAAATTAAAAAATAAACATTAAAAAAAAAAAAAAAACCTCAGGCCTGGTGACTTTTGCAAAGAAATCAGCTTTTAATGAACTGCACTGGAAATCTTGGGGCTTCCCTGAGCTTAGAGAAGGAATTAGATAAAGAGGGAAATCCAAGTGCTGGTCTGGAGGTTTCTGTAATTCGTCATTTACATAATTGCTTTTTAAAAACCATGTCATGTCTTGCAAGACCTTAAAGACTCTCTCTACCTGTGTGCAAGTCCATTTCTTCCTACTTGATATGAAATTATTTCAGGTAATAGAGGTTGATTGAATGGGGCTGTTTCTCTCATTCCCTGCCCTCTACATTCCTCCACTACCAAAAAATAGATGCACACTCAGGCACACACATCTAACATATCAATGTCTATAGCAGGGTATTATTATCTGAATGTTTGATTGGACTGGATTCAACTGGATTTTCTTCTTTTTCAAACTCAGTTTGTGAATCTAGATAAAGCTATGCCTAAATCCACTCTCATTTTCATTTATATCATATTGAAAATTTAGTAGATAATAGATTGATGTCCACTATTGTAATCGTGGATGAGAATTGGTATCACTTCTAGCATAAAGAGAGAGAAACAAGAAACATTTTCAAGTGAAATACTATATTCAATATCACGTTTTCAGTTGTATTCATATATGGGGTTTAGAGTTTTCCTTTTTATTTTTTTAAATATATTTTTTATTTTTTTTAAAAAAGATACTTAGATTATATACATGTTACATAAAATTATAGGGGATTCCCATACATCCTGCTTCCTACACCTTCCACATTTTCCCACATTAACAACATCTTTCATTAGTGTGGTACATTCATTACAATTGAAGAAAACATCTTGAACCATTGCCACTAAGCATGGATTATAGTTTACATTGTAGTTTACATTCTCTCCTGCACATTTTTGTAGGTTATGGCAAGATATGTAATAGCCTGTATCTGTCATTATAATGTCATTCAGGACAATTCCCAAATCCCAAAAATGCCCCCATATTTCACCTGTTTTTCCCTCTCCCTGCCATCAAAACTCCAGGGACCACTGTCTCCACATCAATGATATAATTTCTTCCATTGCTAGAATCACAATAAGTCTATAGTAGAATACCAATAAGTTTACTTTAGTCCATAGTTCATTCCCCAATCCTGAGGATTCTGGGATGGTAATGCCCACTCCACCTCTAATTGAGAGGGGGGCTTAGGTCCCAAGGGGCAGATGGATGGGTCTCTCTTGCTTGCAGTTGTAGACTCTCTCGGTTCCTTGGGATGACCATTGTCCATCATCATCTCCTTGTTAGTTGTCCTGGGTGAGTCCAATGAACTGGAGAGTAGGTGTTGCAACTTTTTTGAGATTCAGCGCCCAGTTGACACATGGACAGCCCAAAGATTTTAGTCTGTTGGACATACACCTATCAATCTAAGTGCTAATTGTAGGTTCAAATAGAAGGGTCAGAAGAGCCAGGTTTAGAGAAATCACAACTGATTCACATAGTAGGATCACAACTGGGCCCAACTATGCCACACAGGGGAGCATAAATTCCAAAGTAAGGCCCACTGGCAAGGCATCAAACTCCTGAGCTATCTGCCCTGACTATAGTATCTGGATGTTTTCAGAGCCCTCACAAGCCCCACTATTTAAGGTAATATTTACTTAGGCAGTCAATGAGATCCTGCTGAAACATGCATAAGTGTAACTTCTGGAATGACCTCCTGACTCACTTTGAAGTCTCTTAGCCATGTAAACTCATTTGTCTTTACCTTTTCCCCTTTCTGGTCAAGGTCTTTTTCCAGTTGCATTGCTAGTTGGAGCTTGGTAGTAATCCCTCAGTGCCGGGGAGGCTCATCCCCGAGAGTCATGTCTCATGTGGGGGGAAGGCTTTTTATTCTTGTTTAAAAATCAATAGAGTCAAGAATCAGACTTTTTTTCTCTGTTTTCATTCTGTGGAATTGGACAAGTTATAATTTCTGATCTTTTACCCAGTTTTCTTGGGAGTGTCCTCCACAAAACAATTATTAAAAGCCTTGACCCTGAGTCTTTCTTATATGCTCAATCTAAATTCACTTCTATGGAGTAACCCTCTTCCAAGGCAATAAGCAAGCCTTGAATTGAACCCCCACAAAATGCATAGCCTGGGCTTTTACAACAGAGTTGCTTTAGAATACTTCATCAAGATTTTAATACTTTCAAATTCAAAGTCTCAAAATCTCAAATAAAAATTGTGTCAGTATGCTCCAATATGAACCTTTTTTAGTAGAATATTCTTTTTAAAAAATTTGAGGTACTGGTGCTGGGGATTGAACCCAGAACCTCATATGTGGGTAGCTGGCACTCAATCACTGAGCCACATTGGCTCCCCTGAGTTGGTTTTTGTTTGCTTGTTCTTCTTTTTTTGCTGTTGTTGATTTTTAAGACACACTGGAGACCGAACCCTGGATCTCCCATGTGGGAAGCAGGCGCTCAACTGCCTGAGCAACAGCCACTCCCCAACAAATTTCTTAACTGCACCATCTTCATTGACCTCTCCCCAAAAAAAGTGCTACCATCCAGGGAGTGGTAGCTCAGTGATTTGAGCACCTGCTTCCTATGTATGTGGTCTCAGGTACAATCCCTGGAACCTCCTAAAAAAAAAAAAAAAAAAAAAAAAAAAAAAAACGCTGCCATGCTGGTCTGGTCACAAGATTCAGGGTAGTGCTAGGACACACCATTGCCTGTTTGGAGGACTGGACTCTTGATATGTTGGGCAGTTCCAGACACATCCATGTGAGGCCATCCTCAGAAGAGTTGGAGATTATTTGTGGTGTGACTCGTGGTACTTAGAATGGCTTAGGGACCAGAAGTACTAGGCTGTTTAGTAGGCTACCCCATTTATTGAGGAGTTTTAGGCTTTGTTTTTAATTCTATTAGTATCATTAAATTCATTGGCATCCATAATCCCTAAAATTAGGGTGGAACAGAGTACAAAAGGGTCCTTGAAGTGAGAATACCAATATGATAACCAAAAAAGTACAAATATTTATGAAGATGAATGATAGGAAATTGCTTCTGGGATTCATACAATCCAATTTTCTTAATATTTATAAAGAAATTTATCCTTCCTTTGCTTCTGCCAAAGTGGAGGAAAGGTTTACTTGTTGCTTTGAAATATCTATCAAGATTATAGGGCACAGATGTGGCTCAAGCAGTCGAGCGCCTGCCTCCCACATGGGAGGTCCTGGGTTCAGTTCCTGGTGCCTCCTGAAAAAACAGAAACAAACAACAAGCAAAACAAATGAAAAATCCAACTCGGGGAAGCCAATGTGACTCAGTGGTAGAGTGCCTGCTTCCCACATACGAGGTCCCGGGTTCATTCCCAGGCCCCCGGTACCTCAAAAAGAAAAAGAAAAAAGATTTTAACATTTCCCCCTTCGTTTACATATATAGCAGATAAGAGATGGGAGAAAATGGAGTCCTTAAGTTATAGGAATTTTTTGTCTGATCCAGTGAAACAATTTTATTTTATTTTATCTTTTAAAGACCAAATATATTCATTATTGATTTTTGCATGTTTGTTATTCTCCAGATGTTATTTAGTCTTGAATTTCCTGTCACCATTTATTGGCAAGAAAGGAGCTCAAAAGTGTTAGAATTTCCATTGGCAACTCCTGTTATTTTCTTTCCCTTGAACTAATTTGTATATATTAAGAATTGTTTTTATAAATTATTTCCTTGGTTCTTAGGTCTCACTTTTAGGTATAGTTTTTCTCTCTATTATAGTCTTCCCAGGATAGCAGTATTTACTTTTGTCCAACTCAGATTTTATGGTCTAGCAACATTTTTTTCTAATTGCAAATCTTTTGTGTCTTTTATGTAGTGAGTCAATGACACATTGGCTTTAATTTGGTTAATACAACATTTTAATAGTCCAAAAACTCCCCATCATGTTTCATAGCTTCAATTCAACAGATAAAATGTACATACTTCAACTATTATGACAACCTTAATTTAAGTCATATTTGGAATATTTTAGTAAATTTATCTCCATAGTCCATGCTTAGTTGTATTGCTTTCCTTATTTGCTTTGCTTGTCATTTGTTTTTCTTCCCTTCTGTTACTTTTGAATCATTTATAAAAACAGTTTCTACATCAAATTTAATACCTTGAGGTTCAGGGTTACATTATTCAAGAGGGCAAGTAGATCTAGAAAAAACTAGCCTGTAACCCTCAGCAAGTCACTTAATCTTTATGGATGCCAGAAAAAACAAGATTGAGTATCTTTAAAGTTAGTTAAAATATATAACCTGTGTAATCATCCTGCAAATGATGCAGGATCTCAGCGAAGGCATGGGAATAGTGTAGTTTTCTTGGATTCAATTCTCACCTAAAATCTTGGGTAAATCTCTAGTATCCAGCCCTACAGACTGGAACTAAGATTGCCAGATAAAATATAGGTCCTAAATATCGCATGGGACATACTTATACTAAAAAATTATCAGTTGTTCATCTGAAATTCAAATTTAACTGAGTGTCCTGTATTTTAATTTGCTACCTAACTGGGACCATCTTCAATCTCTAGGCAGGCCAGCTGCCTTGCATTAGAAGGAAGTTTTATCATTTCTTCCTATTAGTCAACCATTTTCTATTCCACAATAGGCACACTACAGTTTCCTAAAGCCCTGTAATTTCCAACAGTCTTGAGAGACCAAAACAAATTTTTCCTTCAGTTATTTTCAGTTCTCAAGTGGGCAATATTTCCAAACAGCCTGGTCCGTCATTACCAGGCTTCCCCGAGGCTTTGGGGTCTGATGACCAAACTCCTGTTCTCGTCCCTCAGACTGAGTCATCTGGAAGCTTCCATCTGGAAGGGAGGACGGGCTAAGTCTGGGAGGTCTTGTGGCATCCCGTCTCACAACTTCCCATCCCCAACAAGGTTTGTGCCACTCAAAGAGCCAGGCTGAGCCTTTGATTTCCTCCAACTTAACAACCTCACACCCTCTGCTGGCTTTTTGGCAGGGCATATTAGTGACAGCTTGGCTAGGCTGGCATACCAGTCTGCTTCCAGTCCTTAGCCAGTGAGCTTCTCCTGGAAATTATCAAGGAGACTGAGAGTGTGCTTTCCTATTTAGAGAGCGATTACAGTTTTCAGTAGCTTATGTGTTTTGAACAGTGAGGCACCCTTTGCACTTCAGTTACCTTTGAATGCCAGAGGTTGGATCATCTTCAAGAACAGGCTATAGGGATAGAACCTAATCTCCCTCATCTTCCAATAGCACCATTTCCCCCCTGAGCAGGAGAGAAACCAACAACATATAATATATATGAAATGCCACTTCTAACCCTGTTGCCCCTTCAGTCTCTAGACCACTGCTTTTCAAACTTTAATGTGCACAGGAATTGCCTAGGGATATATTTTTTTAAAAGATTTATTTCTTTCTCTCCCCTCTCACCCTCCCCACCCCCCACTGGTTTTGTGCTCACTGTCCGAACTGTGTGTTCTTTTATGTCTGCTTGTCTTCTCTTCAGGCGGCACCCGGAACCGATTCCGGGACCTTCTTGCACCTCCTCAGCTCCCTGGTCTGCTGTATCTCGCATTGTCTCTCTTCTGTATCTCTTTTTGTTGCATCATCTTGCTGCACTAGTTCTCCGCATGGGACAGCACTCCATGTGGGCCAGCTCTTCACTCGGGCCAGCTTGCTTTTCAACAGGAAGTGTCTGGAATCGAACCCTGGACCTCCCCTATGGTAGACAGGAGCCCAATCACTTGGGCCACATTTGCTTCCCTAGGGATATTGATAAAATGCAGATTTTGGTTTAGTCTGGAATAGGAGCCAGATTCTATACTTACAACAAGCTTTCAGGAGATACTGATACAGCTAGTATGGGGTCACTCTTCGAAGAGCAAGTCTAACCAATAGCATTCTTTGGACACTTGCTTGCCTGTTCGGGGATGGACAAGACACCCAGTTATCCACAGTAAGGCATGAGATACAGTCAATCACTTACTGGTCTCCATGAAAATCTTTGCTTACTCTCATCTTTTTCTCCCATCCCTAGTCAAAATGCTTCCTTAGCAGCTCCTACACATAGCCAGAGGACCAATTTCATTTCCTCTAAACCAGTCCTGGAGTGGATAAAATCTCATATAATCCATGACTATTTAACACTATACTTATTTACACTTATTTACACTTATTATTTAGTGTCTGATCCAGATCAGACACTAAACTAGCCTGGAAAAAACAAACAATGTTATTTTAAATAGCTTTACTTACTGGGGTTTTTATAATTTTCCTATTGGTATTCTAAGGTTCCCTCACTATTAACTGTATAATCTCTTTAGTTTATTCAGAAGAATGTCTGTGGTATCATATCAATCAACCCATGTGTTAAGTGCCGTTAGGCTCAATTTACTGTACTAGGTCAATGACAAGGAAGAAAAACAGTAGATGCTGTTCTTTTCCTACAATATAGGCCCATGTTGAATGATTAAAATGTGCCAAGCCTTTTTCTTTGCACTTTATATATCTTACCTCTTCCAATTTTTACAACAACCTCCTGGAGCAGTTTTTAACATTATCCCCATTTTAAAGTTGAAGGAACAAAAGGGACAAGTTCCTTGTTCAAGCTAGTCAATGATAGATGAGAACCTGAACTCAGAAAGTCAAGCTTTAGTGCTTGGGTTTTATAACAGTATGTTCTACTGTGTGTACATTTCATTGGGCCATCTGTAGTTCTACCTATTCCTGGAAAGGATTTTAACAAGTGGAGCTGGGAGCTGGAGAAAGGCTGGCCACATGAGTAAAGACACCGATGTGTCAGGATCCAGGAGAATAGTATGAGGCACATGTAGCAAAAAGATCTGGTCCAAGCCCAGACAGTGTGATCTTGGGCTGGATGTTTCACCTCTTTCAGCTTCAGTTGTTTAACCTCTTTAAGCCTTATTTTTCCTTGTATAAAATGGCATGGAAATAATAGTGCCCTTCTTTTAAGAATATTATTATAAGTAAATGCAAGAATACAGGTGCAGAGTAACCCCCCAAAATTTTAACTGGAGTTAATGTTAAATGAGAGCCACAACTCACATCGCGACAGTGGGAATGAACGAGGAAATGCAGAGTCATTGTGCAAGGACAATCCACCCAGTTGGCAGCTAGATGTAGAGGGCCAAAGAAAAGGAGGGGAGAAAGACACCTGAGATTCAAGCCTCAATGACAAGGAGAAGAAGGGTGCCATAGATGCAAATAGGGACAACAGGAGGACGGGGTTCTAAGGAGAAGATGATGAGTTTGCTTTGGGATATTTAAATGTAAGTTATGATAGAATACACAATTCATTTTATTTAACATATACTATGTACCACTCCCTCTGCTAAGTGCTGTATAGCCACTGCCTTGTTGTCCTTGACAATAGAGGTAGATGTGCCATTTATTATTATTATCATTATTATGATTATTATCCTCATTTTATATATGGGGAAATTGAGATTTAAAGAGAGTAAATTATCTACCCAAGGTGGCCCAGCCAGTCAGTGGTAAAGTCAAGAGTTAAATCCACAGATCTGATTCAAAGTCATGTTCTTAAGTATTATGGGTGGAGAGGTTAAGCCCAAATGAGAGTGTGAAGTCAAAGCTGGTTTCTCTCTCCTCTCCACTCCAAACACATTTTTTTCCTGTATGTTTTACATTCCAACTTATATTAGAGTGATGTTTTATTTCCCCTTCCAGGTTATAAATTCTGTCTAATGCTCTTGAATCCTTAGTACTCTGGGTTTAAAAGGCACACTCTCATCTAGTGACTGTATGAATGAATCAATGAATGAATGAATAAAAGAAAGTCGGAAGAGTCATCATGACTCGACAGATTTTGAAGCCATTTGTACAGATATAATAGTTCATATATTCATAAAAAAATAAAATTAGCAATAAGGTAGTATAAAAGGTATTAAAATAGCATTAGGGAAAAAAAACATTTAGACTGAAACACATCCCTTGGACTGTGACCCATCTCTTTTTATTTTCCCAGGCTTCTTAACTGTTCACAATCATATTAAATCTCTCTATGCTTGTTACCCAATCCTATGAAGATCAAGTAGATGGGAAATGCCCACCATTTGCCAAGGTATCTTTTATTGCAACCATTTTTTTTCTTTTCTTTTCTTTTCTTTTTAACATCTGCTTTGCCCTCCCATCCAGGAACCTGAAGACACTATTTTCTGTGATAGTTGTACTTTTAGATGACTGATTGGCAGTAATGCCCTTCATCCATTGATAACAGTCCTCTTCCTACTCAGAATTACAGTTGAGGAAAATTTTGAATCCATTTCTAGTACAATCACGATAACATAGAAGCAAAGGAGAGACCTACAGTACAGAATGGATAATTAGGTCTTTTTAGTCACACAATAATGATCCGTAGATTCTCCAGAGCCATCTAAAATATCACGTTGTATTGAACACCAGTGAGTAGGAAATAGACTGAAAGAGGATATTGTGTACCAGGAAAATTCTTCGATGGGAATCTGACTTAGGGTCCAATTAGTACACTTACCCGGAGCTGGCCAATCATCTGGGTAGATCTGGACGATGCTTTCATCTTGAATCAAGACAGAGGGGCCTTGTTTTCTAGAGGAATGACTCTGATCCAAAAAATGAAAAATCAATGTGATATCTTTTTACTGGCAAAACAGACATTTACCTGCAAGAGAGCTGAGGGCTCCAGAGGGACCTACCTCTCCTCAGAAGCCTGACACAGAATGACATGGAGCTGCCTGGAAATCCTTCATTAGAGTCACTCCTTTGGCCTGGAGGGTGAGTGTCATGATTTTAAGAAGTAACATTCTAATTGACCTAAGCCACCTGTGATATGTGCCAATATTTTCTATCATTGGCACATAGGCCCTATGAGGGTCAGGACTTTGTCTACTGAATTCATCTTGTGTTGTCAGCAGTTAGCACAGTGCAGGTCAGGTAGAAGGTCTTCAGTGAATATTGTGGAGTCAATGAATGTGGAACAAACAAATGCATCAGTGCAATAATGCATTGAACATCTAATATATTCCAACTAGTATATATCTTCTTTGACTGATGTTATTAATTTTAAGACAACATTCTGTTAAAGGAGCGGCTAACCTGTTTTTGTCCATAGTGTATGCCAGAATCTGATTCTAATAGGTCAAGTGAGTTCTGACCAAACCAGATATCCATTGTAAACATACCTGAGGGGGTCTTTAATTTGAGATTTATGACAAAGTTGAAAGTCTTCAATGAGGATTGAAAATTACTGAGTCCACAATCCTAATGAGAACAAGCAGTTTCCAGTGTTTTAAGCATAGCTACATGTGAGAAACTACATAGGATAGGCAATGGGACCTTGTATTGGTTCTTAATTCCTTTTCACTGAAGAGCTGGTATTAAATTTAACCAGTGTGGCTAAGACTTCTGTGTGGGTCCTAACTGTATCCTTTCTTGAGTGTTCCATGTTGCTTTTTCTTCCAAACTGCCCTTCTTGCTCTAGAGTCCTTAGTATGATCCTAGAGAGTTTTCACTCTAGTTCATCACAGAAAGGTTGCATGATGCCATAGCTGGGCTCTTTGCCCAGAAATCCTGTCCACACTCTTTCAGTGCCACTAATTATCTGATTTGGGAGAGGCCCTACCAGGGTGCTGGATGATGTGAAGGGTTTTAAGCCCCTTTGTCAGGAGGTGGGGGGAGGCCATGTCCTCCTTAGAATCTATTAAAGAATACATTCCCCATTTGTTGACACCATGACATCTCTCAGACCAGAGCTACTGAGGCAGTATTCTTTAAGCCTCCCATGCCCAACAACCCCTGTGTCATGGCTTGAAAAGTGTCCTCCCAAAATTCATGTCCACCCAGAACCTTAGAATGTGACATTATTTGGAAACGGGACCTTTGCAAATATATTTACGGTAAGGATCCAGATGAAATCCTACTAGATTAAGGTGAGCCCTAAATTCAATGAGGGTGTCCTTATAAGAGACAGCAAAGGACACCCAGAGACCCAGGAGAGAAGGCCATGGAAAGATGCAGGGAGAGGTTGCAGTTATACTACCCCAGGCCAAGGAACACCAGGAGCCACCAGAAGCTGGAAGAGGCAAGGAAGGACTCTCCCCCTGAGCCTCTGGAGGAAGTGCGGCCTTGCTGGTACCCTGACTTCAGACTTCTGGCTCCTAGAACTGTGAGAGAATAAATTGCTGTTGCTTTGAGCCACCCAGTTTGTGGTTATCTGTTATGGCAGCCACAGAAAATTAATCCACCATGCTTGCGCCTTCACATATTACTTCACTTAATCTCTCCCATTACCCTGGGGCCAACTATCTTTATTCCATTTTTCAGAATTTGCTAAATGCCGGCTTTCCCTAAGTGCACACATAAAACATTAGTCACCCAGATGCTTCATTTTGGAAAAAAGGACTCTGTGGTTAAACAAGTTAAAAAAAAGATGCACAAATCCCCTTCTTGAATATTTCCTGCCTACATTAATCCTGCAATAAAGAAACTTGTTTAACTTTGTTTAACCCAGGTTTTCCCAAACTTTGATCTCTCAGTTCCTACAGAAATACTTTGGAAATGCTGGCCGAGATCACAGAGCAAGTAAGAGGGAGGAAAGGGAAATGAATTCATAGCCTTTGGATTTTCACAATCAGTGTTGTTTTCACACAATAGTTCACGGCTACCTTCTTTCTTTCACTAGTTCATTAATAATCACAAGTTCATCTGAATATTTTGGTGGAATACCAAAGGGAGAAAATGTGGACCTAAGCTAAAAATATAGAGGAACAGTTTGAGAAGAAGGGAAATAAAGACAAGCATACAGGACCCAGAGGGATTAGGTCCAGGTCAAGCAGCTCAGTGGTGACTTAGAATAAATAGGAGAGGGTGGAGGAGGCAGCCCAGCAGGCTCCAGGTTTGGTACCACGATTAACAATACCCTCACACTTATCTGGCACCGATAGTTTGTACCGCATCTGTAGGTACGCCATGAAATTGGATTCTCATAACCAATCTGACTGGTCTGTGTTAGCATCCTGCTTTAATGGATGAAGGAAAAGTCCAGGAAAGAACTCGTCCAATGTCCATACAGTTTGTGCCATAATTGGGAGTTGAACCCAGATCTTATTATTTTAAATCCAGGGCTCTTTCCAGGACAAGGTATTGGAATTGATGAAGAATGGGGCTAAAATGGACAGGGATTAAAATCTGGGGATAAATTGAGATGTGAGGAAAAGCCAAAGGTCATTCATTTCACAGTTTTCTTAGGACTGGCCATGCATCTTCAGCCCACATGAAGTGCTGACATTCTACTTGTCCACAGGAAGTACAGTCCTTAGCTTTGTTCCTGAGATGTGTTGCCTCTCTTATAATTGAGGCTGGTGAAGTATTTTGGAGTGAATGAGTTTAGAGCAAAGATTTGCATGATTGGGATCCGTTCCCGCTGAGCTGGCACAGGAGCATAGGAGAAATTGGAGAGGCTGGTGAGTCAGAACAGGGTTCAATTTCTCCTCAGAAGAGGTAGGATTTGAGGTAATCTTGGGCTAAGAGGAAAGACTCAGCTTGGCAGGTGGTAAAATCAAAAGTCCGTAAGTGTTTTAATTTGCTAAAGCTTCTGGGAGCAAAATACCAGAAATGGGTTGGCTTTTATAATAGGAATTTATTGGCATTAAAGTGTATAGTTCTAAGACTGCAAAAAAGTCCAAGTCAAGGCATTGTCACTGATGCTGTCTACCAAGGTCACGTGCTGGTGATCCTGGAATCCTGCCACGTGGAGGCCAGTCTCTGCTAAGGCCCCGGCCTTCCCCTCTAGGCTCACTTTCTTCCCGAGCTCAGAAGTGGGCCATCAGGTGCTTGGCTCATCTCTCCCTCCTCCTTGCTTCAGGCTACTCAGCTGATTCCAGGCTCTGGCCTCTTGCAGCCTCACAGGGTCTCTCTGTCTTTTTGCAGCTGTAGGTGATCCTGGATTCCTTTCTCACATGGCACGGTAGAAATGGCAGCTGTCTTTCTCTGTACGCCACTCGTATAAGATTCCAGTGAAAGGATTACCATTCACCCTGGATCCTGCAATCTCATCAAAGGCCCTTAACTGAAGCGATCTAATCAAAAGGTCCCTTAACTGAATCTAACCCCAAGTTCCCCCATAAAATGGCCTTATACATACAGAATGGGTTAGCTTAAGAACATAATTTTCTGGGGTCCACAAAAGACTCAAACCAGGACAGTATGTAAAAGGGGAGCAATTACTTTAAGAAAATGAAAGGAAAGTATTAAGACGTCTAAAGGAGAAACTTCAAGGCAGCCCTAATTAAATCATGATGACTGAGTCATAAATTAGTTCCACAAGGAAATACAATGTATTTCCTTTCTATCATGCATCATTTCCTTAGAATTTATTTTTCCTAAAATACCAACCATTGTGGTAAAGATTAAAAACTCCCATGCACAGTACATGAAATGAAGCATATTCAGTGAACTTCATTCAGAAGGGGATAGGGTAGTGAAGGCATCCTTTCTGGCATACCTGTCTCCTGTATCAATAAAATCCCAGAATAGATTTTTACCAGGAAATGAAAGATGAATTTCTAAAATCCCAGCCTTTGAAGTGGAAATAAATCATTCTCTTTATTAGTCCTAGCCAGATTACTCCCTTTACCTCTGCAGCTACCCAATTTTTTTCCTGGAATGCCCACTTCTCCAGGCAACTTGCTTCTAGGACTAGCACTACTGGGAATTTCCTGACCTTCCTCCAGAAACCTGTGATGCAAGTTAGGATCTCTACATCCATCTGAACGTGTGTCATGTCTGTTCGTGTCTCTGCCCTGCCTAAAACACTCCAATAGTTTCCCAATCACCTTCCCGACAACGTCAAGACTTTTAAGCACAACACATGAGGTCCTTCATGATGTATCCACAATCTACAAGACTAGTCTCTACTGTCAAATCTCTTCTCCCCAACTCCTGCTCTGTGCCACCTGCTCGCTGGGCTCTGTGCCTTTCCCCAACAGGCCAGCCATGTTCTCTCTCACTTCCAACGTTCGGCTCAAGATGTTGCCCCAACCTGGAATTCTGTCACCACAAGATTTCACCTTTGTTTTCTATGTCCAGCCACCTCCTCACAATCTAGGACTTAGGTAAAGTGTCATTTCCAGAAATTTCTCCTTTATCTTTTCCACCCCACATCCCAATCTGAGTTCAGTTCACACCAGCCACCACAGCACTTACTAAATACTCTAATCATCATTTGACTTATCTCCCCACCACACATATATTACACAACCATTTACTGAAGGCCTGCTAGGTATTCAATATTCAGTGGTGAACAAAATGGACACCCACTTATAAAGTCTAGTGGGGGAAACCAGCAATCAAATGATCACATATAAAAATAAAAGCAATGACTGTGCTAAATGCTATTAAGGAAGAGAATAGGATTCTATGAGTGCATAAAATTATAGCCTGGGGAAGGATTCTTTGAGGAGGTGTTAACTGAGCTGAAATCTAAAGTTTGATTGGGAGTTAGCCATGTGAAGAGGGGAGGAAGCATTTCAAACAGGACAGGAAGTCCTGCTTTTGTCTCTAGGCCTTGACAATCTGTGGCACAAGATGAGTTTGTTGGGAGACTGAAGGTATGAATGATTGAGGGGTTTAATAAATAAATGATATCAGAGACACTAGTGTTCCGAAGGATTTCATATGCACTCCCTTTTCCCACTGCTCCAGGATAAAGACAGCTGTGTCAGTGGTCAATCCCAAAGGATCACTTGCTGCAAAAAGAAGGTCACAGGAAGTCGGTAAGAAAGCACCTTCATCTAAATGGAGACCAAAAGTCTGGGGTCAAGTTATCTGAAAATTAAGGGCAATGATGGGGAAGAAGGAAGGAAGTGAAGATGAAAGAAGAAAGTAGGAACCATGGAAAGATAGTTCTAGCCAAAGGAAAAGCAATAGTTGAATTCTTTAGTTTGGTCAGAAGCCAGGCATGATTGTTAAGAGCAAAATCCTATTCTAGAAATGGAGAGAGGAAACCTGAACCCTTGGGTCCTGAATAAGTCAAAATTTGTTTATTGTCCCAGTCCAAAGTGTGTGTTTGTTCCCAAGCATTAGGGCTCTCTGTCACTGTCGAGTCCCTGGGGGGCTGAGGGAGGAGTTTCTATGGAGAGAGGGTCTCTTTCCTGAGAGTCACGCTGGGAGCCGTCAATATGAAGAGCCTCCTCCAAGGGTGGCTTGGGGAATGTTTGTTTATATTTTTATTAATAAAAATGAAGTTATTGTTACCCTGATCTCATTAAGTCATTTTTCGAGCTCACTATGCAGGGAGCTGAGTAATTAATTTTCTTTTTCTCTGAAACCTCTAGAGTAATGCCAGGAACAGATACAAGACTGTTCCTCTCAGGAGGAAGCATTGTCTTTCAATCTGGGAAAGCAGGGAAGAGCGGCGCCTCTATCAATTTTTTACTCACAGCCATTGTCGCTAGAGTAATGACAAGTTGGTGTTCCGAGGAAGGCAGACAGCTGCCGTCCCGTGCTGAAAGGAGCTGTGTGTCCAGCTATCAGCTTTTCATGCTGCCCTGGCCTCAAGTATTAATCTGCAAAACCATATTTTCCTTTCTAATGGGATCCCCAGTACCCTCCAGAAACAATAGTATGTTCAGCTCACGCACCTAGGCAATTAAAGCCTCTGACTGGAACTCAGCGGCCCCAAACCTTGACCCTATAAAGAAAGTTTAAAAAATTAATAAAAACAAAAGTGACAACCAGGAAGTAAAAGCTCACTGGGCAGCCAGGAGTGACAGTATAAGATCCATGAATGAAATTTTACACCTATTACTTGAAGGGAAATGTTTTCATATACTCACAGAAGCAATACGATGGTGAGAAAAGAGGACCAACTTTGAAGCCAGGCAGACGCCAGGTCAAATACCATCCTGCTGATCAACCAGGTGAATTTAGGCAATTTTGGTCAAAGGCTGCTCCCTGGATCTCATTTTCTCCATCCATAAATGGGCAATAAAGAGACGTGGCTTAAAGGACCACTGATATGATTAAAAGTAAGAAAGTAAACTCTCAAAGTAAATCCTTATTTATTTGGTCTTTTTCCCAACACAAATCCAGGAGGTTTCCTTCTCTAGACTTCCCATGTCTACCACTGAGTAGGCCAAGAATTAGAAGCAGGAAGAAGTTCCTCTAGGGAGAGATGAGAAAGGACATCTGGTCAACTGACATCAAAGAAAAAGCTAACACTAGAACTCAAATAGCACATCAGTCTGGAGGAGTCTTGTAGCCCAGAGTAGGAGAAAATAGTCCTATCCTCCTCAGTAGTTTCTGAGGCCTTACTCTCAGTAAAATGAGTGGTGCAGCCCCCAAAAGTATGGATTCTATGCAGAACATTGTGGCTAAGAAGGCAGGAAATAGGAAAGAGTTTCATCCATGATTTTCAAGGTTTTTTACAGTTAACATTCACCAAATCTTTACTGAGCACCTCTCCTGTTTGAGGCACTGTTTTAGGTACTTGGAATACATCAGTAAAAAAAACAGGACACAAATATCTCTGTGCAGAGCTTAAATTTTTACAGAGAGAGAGACAGGTAATACCAATGAACAAAGCAAGGTAAAAACCCTCTGATATTTGAAAAGCTCAAAAGGAGATTGATTCTACGAATGCTAAGAAATCACAACTCTTTTTCTGTTATTTAATTCCTACAATGAAATTTAACATTATATCTCATGGTCCAAGTAGACTTAAATTCTGAAATTCTTTGAAAATGAGCTCCCGTGTGTCCTCTGCCATGCCTAGGATATAAAGAGACATTTCCATTCCAGCTGTTTTGATGAATGAATAAAAGAATGAATGAGTGTTGAATGAATGAAACTTTCTACTCTGAGCAGTCATGGCTTAATTCACTCCAACAAATTGACCACCTATCTTCCAGGTGGTCTGGCCATGTGTTCCCCCAGAACAAGCTTACTCTTGGTCCCTGCTTCTATCCCTGGTGCATTTCTCAGTCCCTGGCCCCACAACATAAGCCATATGTCATCTTCCAATATGGATCTCTCCCTTCAGGCAGCTTCACACTCAGCTGCCCAGCTGCCTCCTTTTTGGATTTCCTAGTGGTTCATTTCCATTCTGAAGAAGACCTGAGGTCCAGGCAGGTGTAGCCAGCATAGCAAGGTCGAAGGTGGTATAGGCAGGGACTCATTACAGGCTGAATTTCCCAGGACAAATTCCTCAGAAGGAGACTTCCAGAAGGGCAGGCACATACAGTTTTGTGAGCCAGCAAGTATAAGCAATTTCAAGAACAAATTGGAAAATGGGAGAGTGAGGTTGAGGTTATTAAAGAGGCCCCTACCTTGCTGTGTGAATCTATGGTTTTAATATTGATTCATTTCCCTATAAGGTACAGTAATAACCAAATAGGTTGATGCAGCTAACAAAAGCTGCATCTTAGTTATTTCCCCAGCCAAGATACTCAATTCTCACGTGCAGCATGTTTTTTCTTATATACATTTAAACTATAACTGTGCTTCTCTTCTGTGGACTTATCACACAAGGGTGGCCTGGGGAAAATCAACTCCCTTTAAAGACAAGACAAGTGTCAACTGCAGCCTCTCAGAACTCATTTTTTTAGGGTGTGGTGGCAGCCTAGGGCTGTGGGTCTGATAACCGCAGGAGGGGAGCAGCTCTGCCCCTTCACTAGAGAGAATGAGAAAGAGTATTTGTAGTGGACTCAGGTCTAACAAGCAAAAAGACAACACAACGACCTTCTCTGACAGTGAGGTGCTGGAATGGATTAAACCTGCTGTCCTACTTCTTGGAACAAATCAGAAGAGCCAGCAATCCTGGCCAGAAGGGGCTCTAACTGAGCAGCTGCCTGTTGAGAGCCTGGGAGTGGGCTCTGCAAGCCACCTGATCCTCGCGGGGTCTTACTGACTTAAACGCTACCTGACTTCATGCATTTCACTTGCGACCACCAGTTCAAAGCAAGGAATAACAGCCGCCCTTTACTGTGCTGACCATGGCCCAGACACTGTTCTGGGTCTTTCCATGCATGAATTAAATTAATCCTCATAACAGCCCCACGAAATGTATCCTATCGATATCCCCAGATGACAGAAGGGGACACGGAGGCAAGAGAAGCTCAGTGATTTGTGCAAGGTCACACAGATTTGTGGCAGCGATCAGAGGAAAACTGGAGAGGGTTGACTCGAGAGTCCTGATTTTTTATTTCTAATCTACCCTACTTTTACGATTAGCCAAACGCACTCTGTCTTTCCAATTTTGTGGTCTCTCTTAAGACTGATTGCCTGGTTCAGGGCTAGCCTCCCCAGCTCTCCTCACCATATGTGCACACACTTTACACACACAGCGAGACATCATTCTATAAATAATGAGTTTTATACTTACATTACATTGTATAAGCCACCTTTCATATGTCCATTAGGAAGCATGTGTATATCTCCCCATGGTCAGATTAAATATTTATTCATCTGCTCAAAACTCTGAGAGTCCTAAAGGAGCAGAAAAACTAGGCTACAGACATTGGCAGCCGTTCGGTGGAACTGAGCCACGACTTGTTCCAGGAGGAGGTGGCTGCAGAGGGATGGGGGTGGATGTGGCTGTGAGGGGGACGGGGAGCCTTCTAAACCTCCCTGGGTTTTTGGATGTGACCTATACTCTGCCCAAACCAGACACTAAGTGCAAGCTTCGCAGATTCCTCTCGGAGCCTCTTCCCTAGCTCAGCCTCCTGGCTACCGCTTCAGCCCAGTAACTGACTCCCAGACAATCCTCCACAGCCTCCGCGTCATCCACGCTTGGATTCTCCCCAAGCGGCGGCTCCCTTGGGTTCACCCCATCCTCCCTGCTTCCTCCACAGTCTCTTATGCTTTTTCGCCGGCTCCATTATTAACACGACGTGAAGGCAAAAACCATCCCCCACCACCACCACCACCTTTAACAAAATAAATGACTTACATGTTATTTATTTTATTTCATTTCTGGACACTCCCACCTTAGGGGTAATTTTTTTGTTTTGTTTTCTGAGGTTTTCTGTTATTGTTTGTATAATGAGGCCCAGGCGGAAGACACGGTGGCGCCCCCAAGGCACTGCCTCTGGGCTCTGGAATTTTCCTTCAGCCCCAGCCACCCCGCCCTCGGCTTCCTGTGGGTCCTGGCTGGAGAGAGCCCCCACAGCTGGAGGCGAGCTCGGCCTCAGAACCTCCTCCTGGGTGAGGCTCCCGCCTCGACCTTCCTGGGAACCCTGATTCCCCGAATTCCCAGGCTCCGCCCCGGCCACTCTCAGATCCCCGGTCTCCAGGAAAAGTATCTCCTCCTTATTTTCCATCACTTCATCATTTAAATCGGTTATTTTTCAGAGGAGGTGCAATTGATTATCTTTGAAAATCAAAACCTTTTGGCCGGAGGAGCGGTTTGTGTGCGTTGCTTCACACGTCAGAGATCCTGGTTTAATACCCGCATAAGTCCTGGCGGGAAAAAATAAAAGAGCGCCTGTAGCTCAGTGGTTGAGCACCTGCGAGGTCCTGAGTTCAATCCCCAGGACCTCTTGGGGAAAAAAAAAAAAACTTTTTGGTGGAAATCTGCAAAAGAAGAGTGCCTCGATATTTGCCTCATCTTATCCCTAATTTTTATTAGGAAAATATATGAGAGGCTTATTGATATAGCTTGTGTAGCAAAACATTTGAATGGTCTAACCTCTACCAATATCCTTGCTAATAAATCAAACTTCTCTTGATTTTGCTTTTACCTTATGAATTTAGATTATTTAAAAATCGATCCCACTTCTTTACTGAATTTCAAATTACCAAGACATGCCAACAAAGAAACAAACCACAAGAATACAAAAATCAAGGGTGCTAATTTATTCTGAGCATTAAATTCTCTTTTTCTTATGCTTCTCTACTGCAAAAGTTACCTGAATTTTCAAGATAAAGGCTTTTGTCAATGGTTAGGTTCAAATGTATATGTAATAAAATATATTATTTGCATGAGATAACTGATTCCAAGTCAGTCCTGGAAAGTTTTCCAGCAACAGAGTTCTTCTCTTTCTTCTGGTACACACAATGATAAAGAAAAAAAAGGCTTTGTCTAATATCTTTATGTTTACAATGTCTGGTATGTAATAGATGCTCAATAAATGTTTGCTGAGGCAATAAATTTAGCAATACTTTGTTATAGGGTCAATAGTACCTTATTTTGAGGGCCAAATATGGCCAAATGGCCAGTAGCATTGGCATACACACTGTGGAGCTACACTCTATTCCTAGAGTATGTTATATAAAGAACTAAAAAAATTCAGCCTAGTTTACCTTATTTTTCAGAAACTGAGATTGGAAAAGATCTTACCCATCTCTTCAATCTCAGAGACAGAGGGGGTTGTGGGTGAAGTAGGGTAGACTAGAATGTCCCCTAGGTTTTCTGGGAAGACTGGATGGAGATGGGACGGAATAGGGTCCACAAGCTTGTTTGGTCTTGTGGGTGACATTCACATCTGGAGCAGAGCTTAGGAATCTGTATTTTTAAAACATGTACCCTGAGGTAGATTTTTTGCAAAAATGGCCACAATTCTCCACCTTTCCCTGTACCCATGCTGATTACAATGTGGTATTGCAGCACCTTCCATGAAACAGAAGTCAATTTCCCCACCCTTTAATCTGGGCTATTCTTTAGACTTGATTTGACCAACAGAGAGGGGCAGAAGTAACTTTGGGCCAGTTTTCAATGCTTCCACTGACTTCTTAACATTACACATTTATTTCTTTAACATTTAAAAAAGCTGTCTTCTTATGGACAACTGGAAATTTAAAAATGAAATGACATTAATTCTCTATCAGGAAGCGGATGTGGCTCAACCAGTTGGGCACCCACCTACCACATGGGAGGTCCCAGGTTCGGGTCCAGGTGTCTCCTAAAGAAGACAAACAGATGCCACACCTGCCGCAACGAGCAGACACCTAAACGAGCAGGTGCCATAAGCCAGCAGATGCCGCAGCCTGTGGGAAGCAGATGTGGCTCAGGCCATTGGGCACTCACCTTCCATGTGGGAGGTCCCGGGTTCAGTTTCTGGTGCCTCCTGGAGAAGGTGAATAAACAATGAGCAGATAGATGAGAGAACCATCTGCAGGAGGGGGTGATAAATTTTTAAAATAATAACAATAAGAAAAATAAATAAGTCTTTTAAAAAATTCTCTATTATCTTGAGTTCATTTATCACTTTATAATTTCATATTAATTGTGTCTTCCTGAGCATTATATTTGTCATTTTTCTGCCTTAAAAAAAACATACCCTAAAGTAGCTATTTAAGGTTATGCATTACTTACCAGATTGATACTCACAGCACTGAATATTATAACAAAAGAAAAATAGGGAAAAAAAGACAATTTGGGAATGATTAAATATATCACTTTCATAAAATTAAATGCTATGACACTAATAAAATTTTTAAAATAAAATCTGTTTTCATAAAATATGTCCATAACTTATTGTTGAGTGAAAAAATAAGTTATAAAATATGATATAAGGTATTATCACAGTTTTTATTTAAAAGTTATGTTTAAAATATGAATATATGCATTGAGAAAAGTTTGAACAGATATTAAACCAAATGGTATCAGTGTTTGGTCTTTTGGTCTTGGGTGGTATGATTATGGGTAGTTTTTTATTGTTTTACATTTGCTTTTTTTTTTTTTTTTGAGGTAGCAGGGCCGGTTATTGAACCCAGAACCTTTTATGTCGGAAGCTAGGACTCAACCACTGAGCCACATAGGCTCCCAAGTTGTTTTTTTATCATTTGTTTGGTTGTTGTTTGCTTTTTTGTCTTTAGGAGGCACAGGGATCAAACTGGGACCTCCCATGTGGGAAGCAGGCACTCGACCGCTTGAGCCACATCCGCTCCCCGACGTTTGCATTTTATTTTATTTACTTATTGCCCCCCCCACCCTTGTTGTTTTTTGCGCTCGCTGTCTGTTCTCTATTTCCATTTGCCATGTGCTTTCCATGTCTGCTTTTCTCTTTAGGAGAAACCGGGAACTGATCCCTGGACCTCTGGTGTGGGAGAGAGGCACTCAGTCGCCCAAGCTACCTCATCTCCCCAGTCTGCTGCATCTCTCACTGTCTTTCCTCTGCATCTGGCTTTTGTTGCATCATCTTGTTGCACCAGCTCTCCACAGCACCGGCCAGCTTGCCTTCACCAAGAGACCTCAGGAAACGAATCCAGGGCTTCCCATGTGGTAGATGGGAGCCTAATCGCTTGAGCCACATCCACTTCCCCATGTTTGCTTTTTAAATATTCTATATAAGCAGGTGATAATTAAGTAATTTCATAATATTTTCTTGAAGTGAGTTTATAATTTTTTCTTGATTTTCACTTAATATAATAGCATAAGATTTTTCTCGTTATTAAAACATTTTTAGAATAAATGCTTTCAGTGAATATGTTTTGTCTGATGCATTCATCAGGAATCTTATAGACTGTGTATATACTATTATATTACTATATCATGGTTTATTTAAGCATTTCTCTATATTGTTGAATATTTTTGGAAATATAAATGACACTAAAATAAAATATTTATTCAAAAGCAGTTGTTTCATTTCTGCATTTTCTGAGAATATTTTCCTAGCAGTGGAATTACTAGATCCAGGAATATGAACTTTATTAAGGCTTTTGATATACCTTGCCAAATTTTATACTTGCAGACCTTTCTCCATCTCCATTCTTTCCTCATAATTTCATTTCTTAAATTTAACTCTATAATATTTTTGTTATAGGTGTAATATGAGGTTATAAATTTAGTTTTGCCCCCCAGATATTTAGTCAATTTTCCCAACAATGTTGTTGAAAATCATTCTTTTACACTAGGTGCAATATCTAATATAGTTTGTTTTTCCTGTTTTGTTTTTTTTTTCCATGTCACTTATTGTTGCTAAAAATGACAGTTTTGATTATCAAAATTTTAAAGTGAGTTTTAATTGCTAGCATAAGATTCCTTTCTTAATAATCACCCTTTCAAAGCTATCAAAGTTATCCCTAGTCTATTAATTTTCTAATTCTGTGTAACAAATTACCACAGACTTAGTGCTTTAAAACAATGCAAAATTATTACCTCAGAGTTTCTGTGGGTCAGGAGTCCATGAACAGGTAAGCGAGGTCCCATGCTCAGGGTATCACAAAGCTGAAAGGGTTTTATGGTGTCAACAGAGCTATGACTTTCTATGGAGGCTCAAAATCCTCTTCCAAGCTCGTTGTTGCAGGATTCATTTTGCTGTGGTTATATGGCTAAGGTCCCCATTTTCTTGCTAGCTGTCAGCCAGGAATAGCTCTCAGCAACTAGAGGCCACTCACAGTTCCTTTCCAAGAGGCTCCAGAGGAAGTCTATGATACGGCTGTTTATCTCCTTCTAGGTCAGCAGGAGTGCATCTCTCTTTGACCCTCCGCTTTCTTTTAATGGCTCTTCTGATTAGGTCAAACCTACCCAGAAAAATCTTCCTTTTCAGTAATTCAAAGTCATGATCAGTACCCTAATCAGAGGAGTGAGACCCCATCATATCCACAGGTTCTGCCCACTCTGAAGGGGAGGGAACTATACAAGGAGTGCGCACCTGGGGGCGGGGGTGGGGGTGGGAAAGCTGAGAGCCGTCTTCAAATCCTGCCTACCACACTTACCCTTACATCTTTCCAAATGAATTTCAGAATTGTTTGGCCAAGTTCTAAAACCAAATCTCATGGACATGTTTTTTACTTGTAAATGATGGAAACATTATATTTAAGTATAGCGTGCGTACAGAGACGTACACAAATCACAAGTGCACAGCTTGAATTTTCACAAAATGAAAACCTCCCCAATAAATACCCAAATCAAGAACTCCTTCTGTCCCTTTCCAGTTCCCCCCTGACTTCTAGATTGCTTTTGCCTGCTTTAGAACGTTATATAAATGGAGCCATACCATATGTATTCTTCTGTGCCTGACTTCTTTTATGCAACTTTGTATTTGTAAAATCCATCCATGTGGTAATATGTAGTTGTTTGTTATCATTGCTGTACAGTATTCCATTGTGTGAACACACAACAATTGAATTATCTGTTCTACTGAATTGTTTCCAGCTTTTAGCTATAATAAAGAATGTTGCTATGATCATTCTTGAACATGTATATTGGGGAACATATATCCATGGATATTTTAATTACATTTTTTATTAATGCTGTACAAACCTTTGGCAAGAATTGAACATTTACCATCTTAAATCCAGGAACATGATAGATCTATCTACTTATTCATGTTCAAGTTTATATCAGTAATAGTACTATCACACTCATCCAGTTTGATGACACTGGCCCTGGTCAAAGAGACAGAAAGAACATAGGAACAAGGGAATTCTAATTTCTCTTTCACCTGCCAAAGTTGTACCACCTTGCCAAAATGTTCTGGCCATCTTTGTTCATTTCCTTGTTCTGAGAATAGATATGATGCCTTTTGTTTCCTTCACTTTTCTCAAGCATCGAGTCCAGTTATTAGCTTTCCTGGCACATGCCTTTGCTTTTATTCTTAGTTATCTCTTGCTCATTCAACTTTTTGTACATGACCTTTTAAAATGTACACTCACCAGAGAGCTCCCTGGGGGACTATATGGGCTGTTTGCAAGTCTTCCCTTTCTGCCTTGCGTATTTTAAATGCCCTTCCCTCTTGAGTCATACTCCTGTTCAGAATTTTTTCTCCACATTTCACAAAGATCTGCTTCAGTAAAATTATGGATACATGTCTTACTAAGTCTAAAATTCCTTCCAAACAATGAAATAGTCATCAAGGCATGCCAGGAGTTGACCAGGTATCCTGCTTTAGACCAATAAACTTTCCAGTCAATAATGGAATGCTGAAGAATCTCATCACTATCACGTCTTCTGAGCAGAGCTGGCTTTATAAATCTACATTTGGAAAGCACCTGTAAGCTAAGTAACCTGTCAGTGAAGAGGTCTCAGCAGGGATATCGGGTGTGTATTTTGGGATTCTGCCCCCCCCAACATCTCCACGTGGGCATCAGCTCCATAGCAGCCTGGTCACCACTGTAGCTCTGGTGCTCTCCACTAGTCTCCTGTTCCTTGAACTAGAATAACATGGTCCCCAAAGTCCTCTTCCATGCTCTCTGAGGGCCATGGTAGCACTATTCTTCCTAGGCACATCATACCATCATTGCCATCACCCTTTTGGCACTGTCTGCTCCATTAAGCTTCCTGTCTTCAGACAATGCCAGGTAAGAAGCAGGCAACACTCAGTGTTGGCTTTTGACCCCAGCCCCCCAGGAAACATATTAAACTCTTGCAGGGACTCCCTCCCCATGTTCATCTCCACTCAGATAGACGCACCAGAGCAAACCTGCTCGTGCCACAGCTCAGCAACCATCCATCCAGGGAGCAGATGCTGGCTTACTCTCAGCTCACACCTCCAAACTCTCGGAGCAATTCCCTTGGCAATTCTGGGTCCAATCGGCTGGACAGGATGGTGGTGGGGATGAAGGAAGCAACTTCCCACCATTACATAATTACCAATGGTCCCTGACTCCCTCTCTCTCTTGAACTCTCTCTACCCCACATCTGCTGTGGGTACCAGCCAGATATGCAGCCACTTAGACCCTGAGCAGGGGCCTGGCCCTGACTTTTTATGTCTATTTTTAGAATTCAGGGGTAGCTAATGCTTTTGTGTTCTCAGCTTTGAACCTAAGTCACCTTTTGCAAAAAATTGAAAAGTTCTCAGCCAACCACAGGCTTCAAAAGGAAACATATAATATAGTAATTGCATATAGTCATATGTGCTATGAAAAAAAAAATGAAATAGGGCAGCGTGATAGACAGTGACCAGGAATCCTTCAGATATGAAGGCTCAAGGATAGCCTCTTTGAGGAGTTGGCACCTGAACATCCACCAGAATGATGTCAATCACCAGACCCTTTGGAGCCCTGGGAGAAGAGGGAGCAGCATGTGCAAAGATCCTGAAGTTGGAGTAAGCATGACAATGTGGGGAAGCATATAGAAAGCGAGTGTTTCTTAAAATATGTTTTTTGCCTGGGGATGGGCAAGCCTGCATCCTGAATCCTCAGTCTCTGGCCCAAACAACACAATTCACATAGCAATGAAAGTACATTGCAAAGCCTCTTCTCACAATGAAGTGAAGGCCTTCCTATAATGAACTACCTGGAAGTGCATTTGACATAAACACATAATTAAACCTTTGCTCTTTAAATGTTACCAATGTAAAAAATCATTCCCATCTACTTTTATGTGATGCACACACACACATACACACTACTGGAAGCACAACCTTATGGCAATTATCTTCTGTTGATATACGGACATCCTTTAAAATGAAGTAACTAATTCAAGTCCTCATAAAATTCCCTAATACCCAAGAGTCAGTAATCCACAACTCTGAGTTATAAAATCAGGAAGGCTTTAACCACCTGGATGAACCCGACAAAGAAAAAAAATGCTTCTTAGTGTGCATGTCATCAGCACAAAAATAAGTTTGTCAACATGGCATTGCAACTTCTAGAAAGGGAAAATGATCAAATGTTTCTAGTAGTAAGTGGGGGCAAAATAGAAATCATTCCATGAGTCCCATTCTTGTGTCAGATGTATAAAATGCCATTGATTTTTCTTTAAAAAATGGAATTTTCATTTTCAGAAAAGATTTTTAAAAAGTCCTATGAATTTATTTTCCCAGTGAGAACTCCGACCAGAACATGGACCAGATTTCATTTGTTTGGACACATCTCCTGCCTTGTCGCCCTGAAGGAGCTCTAGCACTGCCCCTCCATGCTGGAGACCAAAATTAAACTAAGCATGTGAGGAGAGGGGGGGTGCTGGGAAACGTGATCAAGGCCGTCCACAAAACCCTGAAGCAGTACTTACAGAAGCAGAGTCTCACAAAGACTTCTCTGAACTCAGCTGTTTTCTGCTTTTTTCTCCACAGGGGCTCACAAGCAATTCATAGTAGTGACAGATGCACGGGCTGAGCTGTCTCCCTTCTTCTCTTCCCACACTCCTGGATACTCACTGACAAAGACAAAACAAAAACCCTCCTCTTGCCTCCTTCAGTCAAAAAAAAAAAACAAAAAACCAGGTTTCTATGCATAGCCATTCACCCAAATAGACTTCCACTTCAATTTCTGGTGCTCCAGCTCCATGAAGAGTTAAGCCTCAGAACACTACTAATTAACTAGTAATTGTGATGGGCACAATTAGAATATGACCTCTAAGATTTCCCATCCCCTTCCCTACTTGGTATGCATCCCTTGTGGAATTCCTGGGACTGTGAATGTGATGGATTTTACTCCTGTGATTAGGTTTTGTTATATGGCATAGTTGACCTTAAGGTAGAGAGATTGCATGGGTGGACCTGACCTAATCCCGTGAGCCCTTAAAATCAGAGTGCTTTCTCCTGTTGGTTGCAGAAGAAGAAGTCAGAGATTTGCAGCATGAGAAGGATTTGATGCATTGTTACTGGCCTGAAGATGGAGGAGACCACATGGCAAGGAATTACGGGTGGCTTCTAGGAGCAGAGAATGGCCCCTGGCTGACAGCCATCAAGGAAATGGGGACCTCAGTCCTACAATTTTAAGGAGCTGAATTCTGCCAATTAATCTGAATGAGCTTGGAAATGGATTATTCTTTCCCAGAGCCTTCAGACAAGAACTCAATCAGACTGACACCTTGATTTCTGCCTTTGAGACTCGGCAGAAAACACCGCCCTGCTGTGCCTGGCCTCCTGACCTACAGCACTGGGAGCTAATAAGGGCACGTTGTTTTAAACTGCTGTGTTTGAGGTGATTGGTTGCACATCAATTGAAAACTGATACATAAATAATGAATCTTTGATTAACAAAAGTCAAGATTTTGAAAGAACAATGTGTGTCTTTGGTCTCAGAGTTCCATTCCCTGCTTCTTAGACTCTTCTCCAGGGAAGAAAACCCAGAGAGACTCATGTAAATATATTATTCCAGGGAGGGTTCTGGAGCAGCCATCTTGGTTCCAGACAAAGAATTACTGGAATGCATTATTTAAACATTTATTTTCCCCTAATTATTCTCCTACCATTCTCTGATACTTAGGTAGGTGTCCCTTTCAAGGTCTTATTAGGTACTCCCCTCACATAATAAATATTTGCCTAGACATCAAATTTAGTTTAAACAAGGTCTTATTAGGTATTCCCCTCACATAATAAATATTTGTCTTATTAGGTCTTATTAGGTATTCCCCTCACATAATAAATATTTGCTTAGACACCAAATTTAGTTTGTATTCATGCTATATGGGCCCAATATAGGTGGATGGAATGAACAGGTAGTGTATGATACAAAAGATGAGGGAAAGAAAAGATAAAAAGAGGAAGGAAGAAAGGAAAGAAAGGAGGGAGGGAAAGAGAAAGATAAAGAGAGAAAGGAGTGGAGAAAAGAAATGAAGGAAAGGAGGATAGAAGAGGGTGTGTTTCACTTATCTATTGCTGTATAAAGAATCAATTTGGTTTGGTAATTCTAACAAAAACAAATGTTAATCATATTCCCATAAAATTAATTAAAATATGATAACATATATATTTAATGAATTCTAACTCAGAACTAAACCCATAGCTAGGATGTTGCATTATGTTGCAACTACAAACCACATGTGACTACTGAGCAATTGAAATGTGACTAGTCCAAATTGTGATCTTATATAACATCAAATACATAATAGATTTCAAAGATGTATTATGATAACATATCATAAATATTTTATACTGATTATGTGTTGTAATATTTTGTTATATTTTGTTTATATATATATAAAGGTTAATTTTAACTGTTAAAAAAAATTACAGTTATATAAATGTGGTATCATCAATTGTAAGAAATTGTCCACACCAATGCAAGATGTTAATAGGGTGGTATATGTGAATCCAATATTTTATGCATAATTGTTCCATTTATTATCTCATGATTCTGTGGGTTGACGGGTTCAGCTGGGGTGTTCTTTAGCCCCACGTGATGTTGGCTGGGGGCTTGAGCAGCTGGAACTTCCAAGATGGTACCCTCACATGGCTGGAAGGGGGTACCAATGGCTCTCTGAAAGCTCAGCAACTGGCTTTCCTCCATGTTGCCTTTCCATGTGCCTCGGACTCCTCACAGCAGGACAGCTGGTTTAAGAAGCAGGTCTTTAGGTCTGGACCCAGAAGGCCCAGAATGTTGTTTCCACTGCTTTCTATTTGTAGAACCAATATATGGTCAACCCAGATTCAAGGGGAGAGGAAATAAGCTCTACATCTTGATATAAGAAGAGGCCTGCGGGTTGGAGAGGAATTAATGTGAGCCATCTCACTACCACAGGAAGGGAGACATCCTCAATCCCTCCCCCTCCCCCTCCCTTCCCCCTTCCCCTTGCTCCTCTACATAGAAGCCAGAGTGATCCTCTGAAGACCTAGGTCAGATCAAGTGACTCATCCATGCATAGTTTACAACCATCCACAAAGCAGTATATACCCACGTCCCACCCTCCAACCTGCTCTCTCCCTGGCTCATTGCATTCTAGGGCCCCTAGTCTCCTAACTGTTTCTCAAATTCCCCAAGCATATTCCTACCTTGGGGACTTTGCCTTTGCTCTTTCATTTGTCTCGAAAGTTCTCTCCAGCTCTTGGCTCAAATGTCAGGGAAGGTTTTCCCGATCATTCTGTACAAAATAGCAACCTCCATCAGCCCATCCACACTCCCTGGCCACCTAAGCAGCTTGGTTTTTCTTCCAGCCCTTATCAACACCTGGATGAGTACATACGTGCTACCTGTGTGTTGTCAGTCTTGCCCTAGCAGACTACATGTTTAATTAGGTGAGGCTTTGCCTGATCTAGTCACTGTACCAAGAAAGGGCCACACACAGAGGCTCTCAATAAATATTTGCTGAAATATTTGAATCTATGAGTAAATAGGGATATTATTGAGCCTTAATTATTAATAAAAGGGCAACAGTATCATTTCTTTACCAGCTGAAAACGTAACATTTCCCCCCTTTCCTAGCAAAGGTGGCAGATGTTTTCAAAAGGTAGTACACATTAAATGCTTCAGGGATAACTCTTTATTTAAGCCCTGTGAGAACAGAGTGCTACAGAAAATGAAACAATGTGATGATGTGAGGTGATTTTGAACAGCACATAGCTAGGAATCTCTACTCTGGTGGGCATGTCTTCGTTTTTCATATCTGTTCATATCAGTGCTTGATATTTGAGTGCTACTCACCCACTGGAGCCTGGCAGTCTAGCATAGGTTAGGTAGATCCATCCACAGGGAGAAAGTGGTTCGGTTCTCATCACTGATCCATGAAGTGTGTTTTGAATCTGTGGCAATGCTAAAGGTATATCCCAGGGCATCTTCTAGGACCTCCAGGGGTTTGTTTCCATAGCAGGCTTGCTGATGGTGCCCAATGAGACATTGCATCATGAGTCCATGATGGAATATTTTGATGCCAGAACATTAACCCTTTATGGGGATAGTCACTAACTTTAACATCAAAGGAGAAGTCTGCAATGACTTCTGGCAGAGGAGAACTGGGAAGTGGCAGGAATACTGTTCCTCAGGGTTATTATAGCTCACATATATTATAGCTCTACTGCAACAGTTCTTAAATGCAGACTATGCTGTCTTTCTGGCCAATGGCTACATCAAGCAGCTGATGCTGCAGTCCTGGTTTACCGACCAGGAAACTGATATTGAATAAATTGCTTAAGGTTGGGTTTCAGAAGGAATTAAGGGAAGAGCCAAGATGGGAATTTGAAGAATTCAAACTAATGGTCTGTTTTTTAGTGACTGTGTAGACTATGTGACAGTAAGAACATAAAACCTACCACCTAAGAATTCACATTTAGAGACATATTTCTAGTTTCCAAACCAGAACTACCAGTTCAATTTCCCCTCACAAGAACATTTTTTAAAAGATGTTCCACAAACCCCCGGGAGCAACCTAAGAGCTGTAAGATGTGGATTCTCGGAAATAAATACTTTGTGGTAGTTTCCTAGGGTTGCTATAACAATTTACCACAAACTGGGTGACTAAACAGAAAGTTATTGTCTCACGGTTCTGGAGGCCAGAAGTCCAAAGTCAAGGTATTGACAAGGTCAGTGCCTTCTAGAGCTCCTGAGGGATACTCTGTTATATGCCTCTCTCCTAGTTTCTGGTGGTTCCAAAACTCCTAGGTGTTTCTTGGCTTATGGTTCCCCTGTCTTCACATGGCTTTCCCACTGTGCTTCTCTGCATCTTCTCCTTTTCTGTCTTTTATCTTTGGATTTAGGGCCCAAACTAACCTAGGATGATTTCATCTCAAGATCCTTACCTTAATGACATCTGCAAAGACCCTTATTTCTAGTAAGGTCACATTCTGAGCTTCCAGAGCTGAAGACCTGGGCATAACTTTTGAGGGGGCACAATTCAACCCACTACATACTCTTGACTCAAGCTCTCAGCAGACTCTGAGTCTCATAGCTGCAGATATTTGTCACTACTCCATTTTAAAATACAGATGGAATGGATGATATTGGTCCCTTTCTAAATCTGTAATGTCCCCTACTCCTCAAAAGCCTGATTTCATTCCTTCTTCAAAGTTCTGCTCAACTCATATCTTCCCAAACACCTATATAATTCCTATATAGTCTGGCCCCCCTCACAAAAGCCCACTCGTTTCTTCAGACATCTCCATTTCCACAAATTCATATCTAGTCACAGAGGACATTGAAAAGCATATGGGCTTTAGATCTTGACCCTGTAACTTATAGCTCAGTGAAGTCACCTTGGACAAGGTCCCCACCTGCTCTGAGGCCCTGTCTCCTTATCTATAACATAGGGGCTGTCATAACAATTAATGATAGTGTATATAAAGCACCCAGCTCAATGCCTTGCTCATATATAGCAAGGGATCAGTTGAAGCTAGCCAGTATTAGTATTCTTCCAGGGATCACAGTTTGTGCTTCATTGAATGCCTACACCAGGCATGGCAGAGTAACAGGAATTAAAGGAGTTTTACTGAGGCCAGAGAAGAAACACCACTGCCCTTAGAGAACTCATGACTGGGGTTTTCAGTGCTCTGAACTTCTTAGAGGAAGAAGGTTTAGTAATCAGAAGGTGACCTACGTGGATTGTGACTAAGAAGGCATGCACTTTCACCATCACTAATGATAGGTATTTATTCTCATTTAAAACCTCTTCCAAAAAGAAATTACCTTTCTTTAACAACCTTTTCTCTCCTCAAAACCTGTTTTCAATAGCTTCCTGGCTATTCTTGCAAACCAAATAAACTCATCTCTTTCTAATTTTCCATGTGATTTCTGGTTTTTAATCATTCGGTCACTTTTTAACCATCTTCTCTTGTTCTAAGTTGTGGCATCTTGATTTGGCCAGCACATTCTACAGATACCAAACATCATATAAGCACTTAGTCTATCAAATGAAATATCTCTATTTGTGAACCCCCACCCCCTTAGTGTCTCTGGCACAATGCAACTGTTGGTCAAAATGATGTCCCAGAAGCATTGCAGGGCTCCTCTTGTGTCTTCTGAATCATCGAAAGAATCAATGATGATCAATCTAGTTTGTATGCCAAATTAATTTCCCTCTCTTAATTACATGGGAATAGCAAATCTGCATATTGTGTGTAAGATGAAACTCATAGATTGTGTAATAAATCATGAGGCTATTAAGGCAATTGCTCTTTTCCCTGATCTTCCTAGATAGCAGAATGCCACTATTTTCTATGATCAGTTCAGCTGCTATTACCTAAATCTTGTCTACACTTTTACAGTCAAGTCTAGGGTTACACACAAACAGTCCATGGAACTAATTCAGCCACAAATGAATTTTATTTGGTTGGCATAGTATAAAAATGGTATGTTATTTTGCTTTTAGGGAGTTAGTGCTTCCCAGTTCAACATGGTCCCTACTACTCTACTGTAGTTTTACCCATTGATGCTTTCTTCCTGGTCCGTGAAAGTGTTTGAGTGTTTGAGTTATTGAGTTTAGGAGAAATTTAGCAATTCACTGGAAGATATTCAACAGTATTGGCTAATCGGTACTCTCGGGGTTACTAATAACCCATAGTCTGCTAGGCACACCCATGCAGAGTTGTCTTGTTCATTCTGACTCATGGACTTATATTCCAGGCTTACTCAGACAGTTAATTGTCACATTGTTTGATTCCAAGAACAACTGGTTAAGTATCATTGAGTTATGGCACCTTGGTATTTCCTAAGTCAAACTGAGAAAATGCCCAAAACAATATGCTTAAAATTTTACCTCAGTGGAATATTTGATTCTTTAATTTAGAATTTCAAATGAAATCTAAGCTGACCCAATAAAACCCAGAATAAAGTTAAGAAAGTATCCAGGAGCTTGAGTTTATACGACAGAACAAATGCCAAACAGACCTATCAATGTCTCCCATATGGAAAACTTGCTCTATTCATGTTGGTGGGTGTTCCACAAAACAAGGGTTCCTTGGTGAAATATATTGGGCAAATAATATGACAAATATAGATAAATAACTCTTTTTCTTACTGGGGAATTCTCCAAGAAGACCATACATATTGTTTCCCAAATTTATTTGCCTAGTAAACTCTTTTTGGACAGAGTATCTATTTACTAGTATTCCAAGGAACACACTTTGAGAAAAGCTGATGTAGGCTGGTGAGCAGAATTTGTGACAAATACTTCAGTGTCATCCTGGTGACTGAGCCTAAACAAGTGGCTCAGAACTGCTGTGTGTCACTCTTTCTTCATCAATATGTAAAGTGAAAATGTTAAGTTCTCTTCCAATTCTAATAATTTCTGATTTGCCCCCACAGCTTTATAATATTGTATTTAGTCATTTTCACTAAGTGACAAAAGGGGAAGAATGCCAAACAGAAATTCCAGGACTTCCCAGTCCCACCTGACTTTTCAGAAATACAGGATTTCAAGGCCAAATTATTTTCCCAGAGGTTCCTGGCATTTTCCTTAAGTGGGGTTTCAAGTCTTTAAGTGTTACGATCACTAAAAGATGTCTGTTGTTGCTTTCTTCATCAAACCAAGATGTTTCACATAATTATGAACAGAGCCCTTAGACAATCCCATTTGAGTGAGGAAAACGAGAGAGGCTAAAGCACTTTATTTGGTTTCGTAACCTTGATAGAAGTAGGTCTGAAGTTAGGACTCCCAGGGTTTCCAGTTTAGCCACGTAGTTGCATTTTCTTTCTTTACTGCAGTAAACGAGGATGGAAAAGGAGGTCACATCGGCCTATCTCCTCTCCTTCTGGGTCTTCACTTCCTGGGGTTTAAATCTAATGACTCATCTTCAGGATTGGCTTAAATGGCTTGGCAACGACCCCACGATTTTCAGCAGTGATTTGTCTTTTGATGGTTCAAGAAGAAGTGGGAGCAGTTTGTACAGGTCACAAATATAGGCCACTGACTTTCCCAATTTATGACTCTTCCTTTTAAATCTGAGAAATATAAAAAATACTTCTGCTTGTTTCTAACTATAAGAAAAGAAAATGGGCTCTCTTGTTATGAATGAGACCAGAGTATTGTCTGAGACTAATACCTCCAATTAAATAAAGAAATTCTAATAAAGTACATTCAAAATAAAAATTAATTCCCATTAAGCAATTCATTTTTAGCACTCTTTGTTCTGATTACAGATGTAAACACATGCTTTGACTCTTCTTCTGGATGATAATCTTTACTTGAAGAATTGAAAGTTTTCCATTATATATTTGAGTTGGTTCAGAAAAACTACTTAATTGTCCTACATGAGAAATTGCCATTATTTGGTGATGGATGAAAAGTATACATGAATTTATATCTAATTTTTTAGTAAGGTTTGGTAGAAGTGGAGAAAAAGCATATATTTGTAGGAAATTGTATCTACTGGTTGCAACCTACTGGTTGCAAGAGATGGAAACCCAACTCAACCTAGCACTTAAACCAAAAAAGTAATGGGTTGGCTGGGAAGTCTTGCTACAACTATAGTGAGAACTGGGGCCCAGTGTGTGATGCCGAGATAAAATCTCTCTCTCTCTCTCTCTCTCTCTCTCTCTCTCTCTCCACTCTCCATCTGTATCTCTCACTTGCCTCTGCTGGTGTTTTGGTTCTTGTTTTTTTTTCCAAAGAGAGAAAAAGTGTATTTGGTTGCACAAGCAAAGGAATACAGTAGGCCCCATGGCCCAAAACTGCCTCTCTGATTTGCAGAAATTCTAGTATTTTATAACATTAGGATGCTAATGAGTAATTCGGGTAGAGTTTACACAGGCTCTTTCATTAGTAAACATTAAGGCTGAACCAGGATGGGGGTGGAATGAGTTACAAAGTTACAATCATTGTCAGATATCAAGACATCTGGGAGAGGGGGATATAGAAAACAAAGGTCAGCTACAAGGTTTTTCATATGTATATAAAACAGAGGAAGGTGGAGTGGTCAGCCTTTCAATAGAAATATCCATATACAAAGATCAGATCCCTACCTGGAGTAATCATTATAATGGCAGGTTTTTAGTTGGAAATGGCCACATACAAATGGTGAATTCAGTCTAGCCAGTTTCAGTAATTTTGGATATAAACCCCTTTGGCTAATTTAAAAAGCATCTATAAACTATAGTCCATGGTTAGTAGCAGTGCTTCAATATGTGTTCATCAACTGTAACAAAAGGACCACACTAATGAAAGATGTTGTTAATGTGGGAAAGTGTGGGAGGAAGAGGGGTGGGTATATGAGATTCCCCTATATTTTTTTTTTGCAAAACACCAAATCTATATTTACATCCACATATAATAACATAACTTTAAGCTGAAATGTATCATAAATAAAACAAGTAATGTCTACTGCTTGACAAACTTAAGCATCAACAATCATAATAAATCAAACTGGAATGAAATAAATACATAAACAAAAATCCAACGAATTGTACCTCTATTATATGTACTGTTGCCTCAAAAGAAAACAAAAAACAAAACAAAACATAAAACCAGTAGTATCCCAATAGTTAATACTGATGTAACATTTATGTAACCTAAAGCTTCTCTAAAAATAATAAATAAATAAATAGCATCTATATAATGCTTCAGTAATCATAATTATTTGTTAATTTTTAACCTTTGGTTACAACTCTTCTCTCTCTGTTTTGTAAAATTCCCATTCTTGAATGTTGGCTTTTTCTGGCTTCTTCATGCTGATAAGGAGCCATTATGAGCTAGAGGAATGAAGCTAGTTTCACTCTTGACCTCTGGGTTCCAGGGCTTATCTGCCACAGGAACAATTCAGAGACTAATTTGACTCATGATTCTCACTCTTTTGGTGTGGTTGTCTCCAGGTTTTCCATCATTCCACATCTCTGGTTTTTACCGCTTTTAAGATCTCCTCTGGAATCAGTGTTGCCATTATGAGGCAGTCTTGTTCTGATTGTTTTCAGTTTGAGTTTTGAGTAAGGTAATGCCTTTAACTCAGTCTCTATTATAACAGACTCTCTCACTGGGGCCCCAGAACCTCGGGAAGTCATACTCTTTCAGGGGCCCCTTTGTCCTTAGTCCCATTTGGGACACCAAATTGATATTGAGCAAAGGCAGGTTCTTTTCTTCCGATGCATCTTTAAAGCCAATTCCTGAGACACTGGGGTTTCAAAGAGAAAAAGGTTATTTGGTTGTACAAGCAAAGGAGCACAGTAGGCCCCATGGCCCAAAACTGCCTTTCTGCTGGGTTTTAATCTCAGGCTCTCTCTCCATTTGCCAGCAAGATGTCAGCTCACAGCCCACACCAACTTTGTTCTTATAGTTCCTGACCCTAGAAAAAGAAAGGGACAGAGCAATGGGCTATTCTGATTGGTCAGTCTTTGGTCATGTGTCTATCCCTAGCAGCAAGACAGGCAGAGCTCATCCTCCCATTACTACAGACGGACAGTTTTCCAAAGGAAGAGAGGTTGGCAGACACAAACAAGAGATGAGTAGGACAAAAGTCACCAACCTCCTGGATATCACAGCACTCGTGGGCTGCAGGTAACCTCAGAACTCAGCCGGCCTTCTCTGTCCTATTCAAGGTGCTGCTGAGGTCTCCTAACAGTTGTGGTGACCCACAGCACATTTGCAAAGCCTCTTCCTGCCAGCTACTACCCTCCTCTGAGATGCTTGCTGATGTAAGACTTGCAATCTAGACACACAAAAATGTAATAAAAAATTTTTAAAAAGTTTAGTGAGAGAAAATGCCTAGAATTCAAAGAAAAATCTTTCTTATTTACTTATTGGGGTTTTATGTTTCACCTACACTTCAGGAATTTCCATTTTTTTTTTTTTTTTTTTTTTTTGTCTCCAGTTTTTCAATAGCTTAAAATCAGGTTTGAAAAAAATTTTAGCGGGGAAGGGTGCACCTGGGGCATACCTCTATGGAATATGAATGTGTTCATTTGTCATAGGGTATTATCTCAGTGGGTGGGGACCCATCCAATAAACAACAAAATATTAAACTCCCATCCTGGGGAGCCCTGTTATATTCTCAAATAGAGGGGCAAGAATCTCTCAAGTACATAGGCAGTGCCTAATAAAAGAAAACAGACCGATATGCCAAGCCCTCAATATTAATGCGTGTACCTATGAACCTTATCCTTGTAAAATTGAAACTCAGCCTAATAATAACTATTGCCTAAGAATTACCTCCTGAAAACTTCTGTTACTCAAATGTAGCCTCTCTCTAAGCCAAACTCAGCAAATAAATGCTTCCAACCCCTTCACCTCCCTCTCTGCCTCAGCAGCTCTCTTGCAGTTGCAGTAAGCAGTATTGATGCTACCAAGTCAACTAAACACTTGATTCCAACTGTACTGGTTTGAGTCTTTTGTGGACCCCAGAAAATTGTGTTCTTAAATTGGTTCGTTCCTGTGGAACCATTGGTTGGATTGAATTCATTTGGGCAGATTTGATTGGAGTACTTCAGTGAGGCATGACCCATGGTAGGTCTTAGCCCTCTTGCTGGAGTCCTTTATAAACAGGAGAAACCTGCAGAGACACACAGAAAAAGAAAGCTCCCATTTTACCCTGCCATGTGAGAAAGGACTCTAGAATCACCTGCAGCCACAGATGCACAGAAAAACCCCAAATGGCTGAGAGAGAGGTAGAAGCTGAAATCAGCAGAGCACAGAGGCACAGAAAGAGGCCCCTGAGAGACTCAAAGAGACAAAGCCCTGAGGACAGGGGAGAGATGAGCCATATGCCTGATTGCCCACAGCTGAGCTCAGGAGGAAAGTGACCCTAGAGGAGAAGGCTGCCATTTTGCCTTGCCACGTTGCAGGAGTCCAGGATTTCCAGCAGCCAACCTTTGGTGAGACAGCCTCTCTGACAATACCTTGATTTGAATATTTTCCCAGCCTCTGAACTGTAAGATTTTAACCTAATAAATTCCCATTATAAAAGCCAACCCATTTCTGGTATATTGCATTACCAGCCTTTAGCAAACTGAGACAGAAATTGGTACCAGGAGTACAGTACTGCTGCTTGCAAATACGAAAAATCTTGAACAGTTTTATAAATGGGCTAGGGGTAGATTCTGGAGGAATTGTGAGGTGCGTGATAGAAGAGGCCTAGATTGCTTTGAAAAGACTGTTGGTAAAAAGATAGACCCCAAGCTTTCTTCTGATAAGGACTTAGACAGAAAAGGTGAATGTGTCATAGCAAACTGGAAGGAAGCTTTAAAGGCAAAATTGACTCCTGATGTTAGATGGAAGGCAGAATTTGAAAGTGATGACCTTGGGCATTTAGCTGAGGGGATTTCCAAACTAAATGTGGAAAATGCAGACTGACTTCTCCTTACAGCTTATAGTAAAATGAGAGAAGAAAGGGATAAGCTGAGAACTGAACTCCTAGGCATAAAGAAACCAGAAGTTGATGGTTTGGGAAACTCTGAGCTTCCAGAAAGCAATTCCCCAGAGAATAGTACCCCATGTGAGGATTTAACTGAACAGGGAACTAGGCAGTCATTTCCTTGCAAGTCAGGTTTGGAAATGCAGTTATCTAGAAAGGATTTGTGGAAAGTCCTATTGTCTGATGGTTGTGACCCCTGTGAACCGCATGTGAAACCAATGAGCTTTTTGTGAGATCTGGATGAATGAAACCACTGTCAGCCTGGACTAAAGGGACAGATTGAAGGAAAAATGACTTCAAGGACAAATCTGTGGAAGCTGAGGTCTGGACTTAAGACATCTTCTCAGACCAAAAGAGGGACCCCACCCATGTATGCAGAAAGGGTGAGTTTGCCCTGACATTTGAAGAGGTGGGCCTTCCATCCTGTTGTTCAGGAAGAATGTGGCTGCCCCAGGCTTCAGAGTGGGTGGGGCACAGAGTTTGGTCACCACCCCACTGTTCTGAGGATGTTGGGCCTGTGCTCCGGAGATTGGGGTGAGTGTGGTCACTTCCCCAATGTGCTAAGAGGAGGTGTACACAAGACACAATCTCTAGCCTGTGTCCTTGAGATTGGAGAAAGTGTGGACATCACTCCAGTTGTCTTGGAGGGTGAAGCCTAGAGCTCGGTCTCCATCCAGATGTTTGATGAGGGTGGAGCTGAGAAGATGGTCATTGGGCAAACCCTTGGAAGGGTTGGGACTCCCACTCTGTGAGGCCCCAAGGAGAACAAGCATCCTTCTCTAGATGACTCTCAGACTATGCAATCTAATGGAGTGTACCCTGCAAGTTTTTGGAATTGTTTGGGACCCGTGACTCCTGTTTTCCTTCCAATTTCTCCCTATGGCAATGAAAATGTTTATTCTGTGACTATGCCTTCTTTGTATATTGGAAGCAGATAACTTGTTTTCTAAGCTTCACAGGTCTACAGCTGGAGGGGACTTTTCCCCAAGACTGATTGCATGCCTATAACTGATTTTGAAAAGATTTTGTACTTAGTATTGTTACTGAAATGATTTAAGCCTTTTTGAAATACTGTAATGGAATGAACATATTTTGCATACAGTAAGAACATGTATTTTGGGGGTCCAGAGACAACTCATTTCTGGTATATTGCATTGGTAGCCCTTAGCAAACCAACACACCAACTTACTTACTTAGGAAAATGTAAATACTACTACTAACAATTATAGATGCTGGGCTTTTAAGGTTCTTTTTTTTTTTTTTTTTCTTTTCCTTCTAGAAGACACCACTAGAGATTGAAGGGTGATGAAATGAATAGCTGGGTACCTGCAAACAACTCAATGCCTAGAAAGACTTGCTGATACTACAGACACCAGTAGAAACAAACATGACCCGCTTTTACTCATGGTGCTTGTGCAAATGGCATCAACCCTTACAAAAGGAGCTTTAGAGCAATACTCAACAGGCACCTCCACCCCCATGCCCTGATGACCACTTTTCTGTGGTCTTCTGCTAGACCTCAGCTTAAAGAACTTGTATAGTGATAATTTTATTCTTTGTCCTCACCAGTAAGCCTGTCAAGGGGATTTCTCAACTTTCAATAGTTCTGTATTTAACATGAAAGAATAAGTTGATGCCTTTGTAAGTACTGTGATTTTTTTCAAGCTTTTGAACTATTTTGACAAACCACAAAAGTGTTGACTTTCCTCCACAATTTGTGGCCATGGACTCTAATGCTTAATTTAACTTATATTGGGAATGTCTACACTGAATAACCATATTCTGTCTGTAAAGTGGTTTTGGAAATTGTGAGCATTGGAATTTAATTATACAGTCATATTTTTTTCAGTAAGTGCTTGTTTAGTTTTGGCCATGGATATGCCTCAGGTAAAATTAGTAGCTCTAATTTTTGAATGATCTGAAAGCAGTTAGAAAGAGAAACTCGTAATGTGAGGCTATAGCATGAACGAACACACTCACAAAACTCCAGAGTGTGTACAATCAATTTCTGTTCTAGTCACATAACTTTGGAGTTAGAACCTCTTCTAACTTACCATTTTACAGATGAGGCCCAGAGAGCTTAAAAATCTGTTCCAAAGTCAAAGTTAAAAGTATTTGATTTTAAAACGGAACTGAAATATTGCCTTTGCCTTATGATTCTTTTCAAGTTAAGTCTATTCATTATCATTTATTTACCAATTAACATACATTGATTACTATGTGCCAGGAACTGGGATTTTCAAAGCAAAATAACAGGCTTGGTCCCTGCCCTCATGGAGCTTACACTTCAATTGGATGAGATATATGAACAAATAAATAATATAATTACAAATTGGTATATGTTCTATAAATAAAACAATCAAGGGGATGAGAGAGAGTATAACAGGGGTGTACCTACTTTAGATACAGCAATTATCTATAAATGGTAGCTCCTATCTTTCTACAGAAGGGACATTTAAACCAGGTATCTGAAGGATAAAAAAGTGATAACCATGGGAAGAGTTTGGAGAGTCATGAGATGAGCATTCCATGTATCCAGAGGTGCCTTCAAGGTTATTGAGCTTGAGGCCAATCTAGACTATCCTTTGATAAAGGACATGCTCATGATGACTGAGGATAAACCATCTGCCTGATCCCCATACATTCCTAGTTCAATTTCTCATTCCGCTCAAGCCAATGCTTCTTATATCCATAAGAAGAGGACTCCTTTTGTTTAGAATGAGACTCACTCTCTCATCCATCCTCTCCCTACCTCCACCCACTTTCTGCACACAATGTTGGAAAGAGAAAGAGGTTTCCACTACTACCCTTGCTCTTGGAAGCTTGAGTCCTTCCTGATTTAATTGAGGATAATTCTTCTTAGCAGGAAAAAAATAAATAAAACACAGCACTTGGGAAATTATTCAAATAGTTCATGAGCTGATGAGAATTCCACCTGCCCTCATAAGTTACATTGATAGCATAATGGACTCAATTCTCCGTATTTTACACACTAAACAGATGTGTAACTGAAAAATGATGCTCAGAAAGTACAGTTGCATTGGGCCTACTGATCTGATGGCATGGAAAGTCCTGGCTGGATCTGAATCCATTGGGCTTCTTCAAATCTGACCCATTAAAATATCCTAGAGCCCTTGATGTTCATCTTTATTAAAATGTTTTTTGATTGTACCCTTTGAGCACAAAAATGTTTTATTAAAGTTTCAGCCAATTCCCATTCAGACGCTATAATATAAATGTTTTATTGATAACCTGGATGTGAACCCACCCTCTATGTCTGACTTAGTAAATAATTTGACCTGTTGGATAATCTTAGATTTGACAGCCACAGGTTGCCCAAAGCTTGGTTTTTCTCCAGCTAGCTGGTTGTGCCGGGATGTTATTAATGAAGCTAAGTTACAGATTCAGTTCCCCTGGGGACTGATTAGCTTCACACAGAGAAAAAATTCTTCCAAATTCCCCTCATAACCCCAGCCAGCTATTTTAGAAGTGTACCTACTGGGGAAGGAAGGCTATTCTACATCATTCACCCTATAAATTTTACAGAATCCCTCTTCTTCCCCTGACCCCCCAAAAAAAAAGATTCTTGCAAGAGAGGTTTAGATTCACCAGTCCAGCTTTCTTATTTCAGAGTTACTTCTTAACTTTCTGCATTCCATCCTCCTCCCAACACTCCACTGAAATAGCTCCTGCTAAAACCACCAGCAGTCTGCTGCTAGCTGCCCTGAGTAAGAACTATTCAAGGCCAACCAATTTTTCCAAGAAGAAAAAACAGTGGCAAACATAGTCCCATTCATGGAAGATAAATGAGCTCTAGTAGACTCACTTAGTGCTACCCAGATTCTTTCCCAGCTGCTTAGACCATTGTTGGCTGAAGACTCTCAGATGAGTTGCTCTTTGGGAATCACTATCAGCTGAAAGAAGCCAGGTCACACAAAGTATTGTGTCTTCCTGGTGACTGGGCAGCATCTAACGACTGGTTGATGGATATAGTCTCAGCCTTCTTGCCTTAAATCAAGACAGCTCTAAAGAGCCATCTCTGTTCTCCAGCTCCTTATGGACCAACTGAAGCCTTTGTCACAACTATCCTAATATGGCACCATCCCTCAGGAGACCAGCCTCATAATGGCAAATGACTATATTGAACTCTTTCTACCATGGAAGAGCTAGTAACGGATTCAGACTGGCACTGACACAGGTTTTGGATTATGGTTTTGCCTTTCCTTCTTTCAGCAATGCCACCCAAGGGCTTATAGCACAACTGATCCAATGACATGGCTCCCACATAATAGCACAGTAGTCCAAAGAACCCACTTTATAGTGAAAGGATGTGGCAGAGGTCATGTGACCATGGGATCTACTGGTTCCATCCCTTACTACACCACCCAGAATCTTCTGGACTAGTAGAGCAATGGAATGGACTTTTGAAGGTGCAATTAAGTTGACAATTTGGAGATGATACCTGGCAAGGATGGGGATCCTATGCTTCAGGATGTAGTATACACTATAAATCAGTTACCATTATATGGTGTTGGGTGGAAGGAGTAGTGCCCCCTTACCATCATGCCCAGTGATCCACTTGTGCTTTGGTCAGCAGAACTCTATCTTAAATGTCCTGATTTCCAGAGTCTAAATACGTGCACCAGAGAACAAAGCAAAAGTCCCCTTATACTTTAAGCTATCGAACTGCTTTCAGTCACTTTAGGCTTCTCTTGCCAAGAGACAAGAAGGCAAAGCAAAGAAACTCCATCCTGAAAGGAAAGATTGATACTGATAATTGAGAGGAGATAAGGCTGCTGTTATATGTTGGGGACAGGGAAGAATATGCCTGGCACCTAGGTGACCCACTTGGGCTTTTCTTGGTACTCCCTTGCCCAATTTTGATAGTAAATGGATAAATATAGCAGTGACAGCCTGAAAAGGGCATATTGATCAGAAACTCAGACCCCTCAAGGTTGAGGATATGGATTACTCCACCAAGTGAACCATATAAATCAGCAGATATGATAGCGAGGATGATACAAGTCTAGAATGGATAAATCAGTTACAGCTTTGAGACCAGCCACAGTAGCAGGGCCTGTAGATCATCCCACTAACTTTTTTCTTTCAAGATTCCCCAGAAAAAGAGATCAACCAGAATCCCAGGGAACTTGTTCCCATAATTTATTATATGAAAAATTAGGATCCAAGCAGTGTAGGGCACATTTTAGGGCACAACCTATATCCTCTGCAGGATTAAGTCACCCAACCCCTTGGTTGCTGGGAGTGTTGACTATCAGTAGAGTTGCCCTCCAGAAATTACCATCAGTTACATAAAGCCACCTCACTACCTCATACAAGGGCATGCCTTCTTCTCATAGGCAGCCCACATCAATACCTGGTCAGGCCCAACCTCCTCAGAATAGTGAAATGGCAGTCCAGTCTTCCCTGATCTATGGGGAACAGGCCCACCACTTAAGAGCAGTGGGGTGCTGACCTCACACTCCCCAACCTATGGGGAATATGCTCTACCCTCACTGTAGCCTGGGGTGGCAAAACTCTCCCTGAAGAGCAGGCCGAAACATCCACCCCCTTCAAATGCTGTGGCAAACTCATCCTGTCCACACACATGGGTGGGGTCTGTCTCTTGGCTCAAGGAGATATCTTAATTTCAGACCTCAGCTTCCATGGTTTTCCTCTTAAAGCCATTTTCCCTTCCATCTCTCCCCTCCATGTCCCTTTTAGTCCATGATTTTGTTTATACAGATCTCACAAAAATCTTGTTGGTTTAGCATGCAGAAAGCAGGGGTCCAAGCCATCAGACAGTAAGTCTTTCCACAAGTCTTTCCTGGATAACTGCATGTTCAATCCCGACTTACAGGTTCCAAGTTTCGTTAATTTCTCAAATGGGGCACTATCATCAGGGGGCTTGATTTCCAGAGGCTTGGAGTTTCTGGAATCATTCTCTGATTTCTTTGTGCCCAACAATTCAGTTCTCAGCTAATCTCTTTCCTCTTGCATTTTGCTATAAGCTGCAAGGAAAAGCCAGGCCACATTCTCCAAGTTTACTTTGGAAAGCTCTTCAGCTAAATGTCCAAGTTTGCCATTTTCAAATTCAGCCTTCCATATAACATCAGGAGTCAATCTTGCTAAGTTCTCTGCAACTTTAAAACACAGATCACCTTTCTTCCAGTTTCCAATAATAGTTTCATCATTTCCTTCTAAGGCCTTATCAGAAATAACTTTAGGCTCCATATTCCTACCAACAGTCTCTTCAAAGCAATCTAGGCCTGTTTCATCAAGCATCTCACAATTCCTCCAAAAAATACCTCTTACCCATTTATAAAACCATTCCAGCATTTTTGGTAATTACAACAGACTGTACCTCACTCTTAGTACCAAATTCTGTATTAGGCCACCAAAGGGGTGCTGATGCAAAGTACCAGAAATCTGTTGACTTTTATAAAGAGTATTGATTTGGGGTAAAAGCTTACAGTTACAAGGCCCTAAAGAATCCAACTCAAGGTTGCTTTCTCACCAAAGTCAGTTGCCACGTGTTGGAGCAAGATGGTCACTCATCTCTGCCTGGTCTCTCCTTCCTGGGCTTCCTCTACCTCTTAAGGCTCCATGGGCCCACCTTCTTTCCAATCTCAGCTGTAGGCTGGCATAGGGCTTGTCAGTTAGGGCTTCCTAAGTGACAGTCCCAATCTCTTCCTGGGACTTTAGCTATTTGAGCCTTCCCCTTTCTGTCACATGACAAAATTCTCTCCTCTGGTGTCCATGGAGCACTCTCTCTTCCCATGAACCTTCTTGAGTGAGTGTCCATTTATATCAACCCACCAAGGGGGCAGGGACTCAAACTGAGTTATACCTTACTGACATAATCGAATCAAAACCCTAATCTTAGCAGGTAATTTAGTCAAAGGCTCCTCAACTGAATCTAATATAAGCAAAGGGTATCACATTTTAGATTAGTTTACAAACATAATCTTTCTCTTTTGAAGATTCATAAAATAATCTCAAAATACCACAAACTGTATCAATTCTCAGCTTTCCATGTATTGCTCTGAAGGAAGATGTTTAAATTCTGACCTTCTGTTGCTTCATCTATAGAATGATGTTAGCATGAGGTTCAAATTGCCATTGTTAATAAGTAAATGAGATATGAATAAAGTTTTTAGTACAAATTTGTCATAAATACTCAATAAATTGAAGAACATGTGTTTAAGCATGTCTTCTGCTGGGTTTCCCCTGAAGCAGACCCTGAGCCAAATATTCTAGTGCAGATAGTTTAATCCCAAGATGTGCCCATAGGGGAGAGGGGAAATGAGAAAGAGAAACAACAGAAGACAATGAGCAGTTTACTGCTGTGGGCAGTTAGGGCTCAGTCCCACCAGGAACCTCTGAAAGACTGGGTAGAAGTTGCTTGCCTCGAGTAGTACCATCAAAGGAAGCTATCCATCATTGGCTGAAAGCTTCTCCCAGGAGCACCAACTCCTTGGTATTTTGGGTCTGCCTCACCTGCCCTTGGGTCAAACACATTCAAGCAACCTGAGAAAGTCCTTAGAGTCAGAGGTGCTTGCAGTTTAGAAGCCATTTGATGGATAGGAGAACAGTAAGTGCTGAGGAGGTATGGGCTGGACAATGATAACATTTGCTGATGGTGTGTGTTTGCATATGTTATATGTAAAACCATATCAGCAATCTTTTTACACATTTTCACTTTATTCAGGCACTTTCCTCTTCTCTTGATTCCCTCACTATCTTATACCTTGGGGAGCTTTGTTTCTGAGCCTTCTTCAGTGAATGCCAGCAGCCTCTAAAGCCAGGGTTCCCACAGGCAGGTGAAAACCATGGACCCCTTACTAAGTCCACACTATACTGTGTATTATTTAATAAATATATTATACCTGCACCAACATGTCCCCACAAAAATAATGTGGTTTTTTTTTATTTAAATTCAAGCTCACGTGGCCCACGCAGAGTGCTGGCCTGCATGGAGAGCTGGTGCAGCAAGATGACACAAAAGGAGACATAGAAGAGAGACAACAAGAGATGCAGCAGACCAGGGAGCTGACTGAGTGCCTCTCTCCACTCCAGAAGGTCCCAGGATCAGTTCCCAGTGCTGCCTAAAGAGAAGACAGACACAGAAGAACACACAGAGAGCAGACAGTAAGCACAAAACAACGAGGGTGAGGGGAGAGAGAAATAAATAAGAAAATAAATCTTAAAAAAAAAAAAAAAGTTTAAAATAAATAAATAAATAAGTAAGTAAATTCAAGCTCACAGACCCCTTGTTAAGAACCCCAGCTCTAAAGCAACTTACTTTTAGGGAATGCTTAGCACACGGACCACCCCTCCAAACATATCCAGGTTCTTGCTTGGAGCATCTGCAGCAACTCTGTTTCTCACACTGGTAGATGTTCTTGAGGCCTTGAGACCCAGCAGATACTAGGTTCTGGTCCTCTGACTCCAGCCTTAAGCTGTTCTCTGAGGTTCTCCAGACATTTCTGAGAAGCCCCAAAACACAAGTCCTTGCTGGTACTCAGGGAGTTTGAAAAAAAAATGAGTGAAATTGAAATTAATTGATGAGGCTGTTTATTCTATTAGAAACACTTCAAAATGCCTTTCTGCAAACGGATATGCAAGTTGGATATTTATTCCACAAACATTTATCAGCTCTATGGAGAATGCCAGACGTTGTGCTGGTGCTAACTTGCTACTTGTCAGGGACAGGAATCCCCAAGGAAAGGTATTGCCTAGTCTACTAAATGCACATTTTTTGAGGTCCACGTTTCTACTCCAGGCGAATGACTGTGCATGTGGTGAGTCAGGACGAAGAAGACTTCTGACTCTTTACTTGAGGCATTCCTGCTCATCTTGCAGTCCTTTTGGTTCTGGATGCACTGTCTAGGCATGATGTACTAGGGAAGCTCTGCCCCTGAAGAACATTGGATGCAGAAACCACAATACCTCCCAGAGCTGCAAGTCCACTAACATTTTAGAGGATGACATGCTTGAAATAGTAGGAGAATGTAATCCTTCCACCCATTCTTCCTGGGCCAACTGAGTCCAGCCTCCTCCAAAAGGCTTTCCCGATCTATCTGGCCCAAGTAATCTATCCACCTATGATTATCTGGGATGAGCCACTCATGCTGACCCAAACATCTATATTTTTACTTAACTACTTTGTTAAGTGTTCTCTCTCCCAGATAGCGAATAAACACCTAGAAAGCAGGAATGAGACCCCAACATTGTCCTAGCTCATTAAACCTAATAGGTATTCAATAATTTGTTTGAATGAGTATTGAATGAACTTCATTAAACAGTTGGAAAATGAATGAATCTTGACACTTCTTTGCTCAAAGCCTCCCACTGGCTTCCCATCACAATCAGGAAAAGTCAAAGTCCTTTCAGTGGCCCTCTGTGATCCAGCTACCAACCCCTAAAGACCTCATCTCCTATCAGTCTTCCCCTTGCTCACTTCTCTGGCCTTCTTGTCCTTCCTTGAACATACCTAGCACACTCCTGCCTCAAGACTTGGCAAGCGTTGCCTGATTTAGCAAATAGAAATACTGGATGCCCAGTTCAGGTTAAATTTTAGATATGCAATCTTTTTTTTTTTTTAGTATAAATATGTCCCATGCAATATTTGGGACATACTTACACTAAAAAAATATTTTGTTGTTTATCTGAAATTCAACTTTAACTGGGAGTCCTGTATTTTATCTGACAGCTTTTCATGCCGGTCCCTCTGCATGGAACATTCTTCCCTTAGATGTCTACCTGCCTCACTTCTTCACTTCCTTCAGATCTACTCACAGAAGTCACCTTAGCAGAGAAGCCTTCCCATGGCTCCCTATCTAAAAGAGCACACCACCATTGCTAATGCTATCTCCCTCCATCCCTGTTCCAGACATATTCTTTCTTCTTAGCACTTATGACAACCTGACAGAGGATATTTTTATGGGCTGTTGTCTGTCTTCCTCCACCAGAATGTTAAACTGTGAGAGCAGGGACTTGTTTCATTTACTGATGCCCAGGGCAGGGTCTGACACAGAGTAGTTCCTTAATAACTACTTGTTGAATGAATGAATTTGAAATGGCCTATAATTTGCTTTAAATTGTTTATTCATAGAGATATTATTTACAGGTCATTCTTAACTTTCAGAAATTTAATAATTTTAAATTTTAGTATTATTCTCCTTCAAGAGTTAACCACTCATTCCTACCACCCTGCCCTTCATTCCTCATGACATTATCTCAGGAAGAAAACATCTCAAATGAGAAGGGAATCAGCCTTGACTTTGGACTTTTTTAGTCCATTCTTTCCCTTCTTTGTTCCATGTTCAATGCCAGCTTGGAGACATAGATGTCCGTATTTAGAAGTTACAGAAAAATATTTAATTTCTCATCCTTTCATTGGCAGAGAAGAATAGCATTATAAGTCCACTGATACTTGAGTCAGAAAATTTGTTTGACCTTGACTTTTCCTTGAGTTGTTGTGTGGGCAAATATATCTGCAATAGGCAATCTGGGGAAAGCAGAAAAGGACATCAGTAATTGAGGGAGTGACCATATTATTTTATCTCACATTCCACTTTTCTGTTTGGCCGTTACCCAGAGATAGGGAGAGAAAATGTCCCCTTTTATTATGGAGCTCAAGTACCAAGGAAATTGTAGCTGTTATACAAGCTGCCAGGTGAGGCATACTCTTCTTATTTCTATTTCTTAAGTATTTGAAGGACAAAGCATTGTTTTTTAAGCATCTACTAGGCAATAGTAATTGACAATAAAGGAAGAATGCATTCTCAGCTTACCTAGCCAGTGCCCAGGAGGATACGCTTTGCCTTCTGAATCTTTGCCTAAAGCTGGTATTTGAGCCAGGATAACACTGGATCAATATGAACAAAATGGAGTTCAGAAGAACCTACAGCTCTCTTATGCTCTAATAGTGAAGATTTTCTTCCATCTCTGTCACCACCAGCAGCACTTTAGGCTAGCACATTGGGTCCCCTGGTCTCCTGACAACCTACACCTGAAGCCAAGCTCTGCATTGGCAATCTGGCATTCCTTAACAGGCAATAATCTGCATGATTTCTCTCACTTGTTCAGAAATTGTTAGTGATACTCTAGTTCAGGGGTTCTTAATCTTTTTTGTTCCACAGACCCCTTTGCCAGGCAGGTGAAAACCATGGACCCTTTACTAAATCCACGCTATGCTGTGTATTATTCAATAAAAATATCACACCTGCACCAACACATTCCCACAAGAATAATGTGGTTTTTTTTTTTTTGAATTTCAATTCAAGCTCACAGACCGCTTGTTAAGAACCCCTGCTCTAGTGTCTGTACCATCAAGGATTTCTATCTGGCTTTCACAACCCTCCATCATCTACTCCATCACCCTCCCTGTCAGCCTCCCACCAATCGCTTCAATTTTTCTAGTCACAAATATGCACATCCAGGCCTTCTTTCAGAGTGTTGTGTTTGCCCTCTCTATTTGCAGAAAATCTGCCGAACATTCCAGACCCTCTTTGCCTTCCCTGGTCTCTCTATTCCTGTGGCAGTTTGATGTAATTATGAATTCCAAAAATATAATTGAATCATGCTTGTAAACTGATCTGTTAATCTGGGCATGATTAGGTTAGGATTAGGGCATTGAGCCCCACCCCTTGGTGGATGGGGAATCTAATATAAAAGGCAAGGCAAAGGACAGTTGAAGCAGTCTTTTGAGAAGCAGTCTTTTGAGAAGAAGTTTTGATGTTGGAAAGAAGGCCCCAAGAGAAGAGAAGCAAGCCATTTGCCTGATCATCTACAGCTAACCTTGTGGAGGAAACAGGAGCTAAGCCCGGAGAGAAACGCAGCCCCGGGAAGAGAGGAATCCCAGAAGCCTGAACCCTGGCAACCGCCAGGAGCTGTCTTGCTCTAACACGTGGCAATAGACTGTGGTGAGAGAAGAAACTTAATGCTTTATGGCCTGGTATTTGTGGACTTCTACCCCAAATAAATACCCTTTATAAAGACCAACCCATTTTTGGTATTTCACATTAGCACCCCTTTGGCTGACTAATACAATTCCCTAAAACTCCAGATTTAGCATTTGATTATATACTTGCTGTACTTTAATAATAATATTTGTCTTGTCTTTGAGTTCTCTGATTCTTTCTTCTACTCCAATCTTCTATAGCTCCAATCTACTGTTGAAACCTTCCTAGGAATTTTCATCTCAGTTATTGTGGTCTTCAAGTCAATAACAGTAGTTCTGTTTGGTTATTTTTTTAAATTTCTTTCTCTTGAGATTTTCATATTGTTTATTCATTGTTTTCCTGATATCCTTTAGTGTTTGTTTGTTTTTTTCCTATATTTTCTTTCATCTCCTTGATCATATTGAAGAACATTTTTTAAAAGTCTTTGCCTGATATGTTCATAATCTGGTCTTCTTCATTGATGTTTTCTGGATTTTTATCATCTTCCTTTGGGTGGACCATCATATCCTGTTTCTTTGTCTACTAATCTTTTGTTGCACACTGTACATTTTAATATGTTGAAATATTAACTCTGGGATTTATTCCCTGAGATGTCTATTTCTTGAGTTGTGTTCAATCCATGATATGACACAGATTTTCTTGAGTGTCAGGAGCTAATAAAACCAAGCAAACCATAATTTAACCGCCTCTTCCTCCTTTTTCCTGGGATGCTATACAGTGTTCTACCAGACTCCAGAGATTCAAAATAGTTTATTCAGTTTGTGCCTATTTAATGATGGTTCTGGTGGTGGAGGGAATGATTTTTGGAACTACCTACTCCCCCTTCTTCCCATAATTCCTCAGATATTGTTTTTTATTGTACCTATCCTTATTCCAGATCTCAAGGCACTTACAACTGAGTTGTGGATAAAAGACTAGAGAAAATATTAAGATGTCAGTGCTAACCAAAGCAGTTTATAGATGTAGTGCAATCCTAATCAAAACTCTGACAGTCTTTGCAGAAATGCAAAAGCCACAACTTTCTTTGCAGATATGCAGAAGTCAATCACCAAATTTATATGGAGGGGTAAAGTGTCCTTATATAATCAACGTCATCTTGAAAATGAAGAACCAAGTTGGAGGAATCACACTTGCCAAGCTTAAAACTTATTACAGGGGGAGCAGATATGGCTCAAGTGGCTGAGTGCCTGCTTCCCACATGGGAGGTCCTGGGTTTGGTCCCTGGTGCCTCCTAAAAACAAAAACAAACAACAAACAAATGAAAAAACCAACTCAGGGAAGCTGGTATGGCTCAGTGGTTGAGTTCCAGCTTTCCAAGGTCCTGGGCTCAATCCCTGACCCCAGTACCTCAAAACAAAAACAGAAACAAAAACAAAAAAAAATATTACAGGATGGTATTGATGATAGAACAGCATTGTGAACATCATCAACAGCACTGAAATATATATCTCAGTAAGATTAAAAGGGGAAATGTTAGGTTGTATATATGGTAATAGAATAAAAGCATTTTAAAAAAATACATGAAACTGCACTATACAAAGAGTGAACTCTAAGTTAAACTAAGGACTATGGTTAATAATACAATTATTAAAATGTGTTTTCATCAATTGTAACAAATGAACCACATTAATGCAAGTTGGTAAAATGGGAGAGTACATGGGAATCCTGTATTTTGTGCATGATTGGTCTGTAAATGCACAACATCTCTATTTAAAAAAATGACTAAATTAAAAATAAACTTATTACAAAACTACAGTAATCAAAACAACATGATATTGGCACAAGGACAGACATATAGACAAATGGACTCAAATTGAGAGTTCAGAAATCAAACCTCACATCTATAACCAAGTGATTTTTGATAAAGAGGAGAAGACCCCTCAATTGGGAAAGAGTACTCTCTTCACCAAATGGTGCTGGGAAAACTGGATCTCTATTTGCAAAAGAATGAAGATGGACCACTACCTCAAACCACATACAAAAATTGACTCCAAATGAATCAAAGCCCTAAATATAAGAGCCAGAACTGTAAAATTCCTAGAAGAAAACATAGGGAAACTTCTTCAGGACCTTGTGTTAGGCAATGGTTTCTTAGACTTTTCTTAGACAACGTAAAAGCAGCAAAAAAAAAAAAAAAAAAAAAAAAAATAGATAAAGGAGTTCTCATCGAAATTAAAAAACTTTCCTGCTTCAAAGGACTTTATCAAAGTAAAATGACAACATACACAATGAGAGAAAATATTTAGATATAACATATCTGGTAAGGGTTTAATATCTGGAATATATAAAGAAATCCTACAACTCAGCAACAGAAAGACAAACAACCCAGTTAAATAATAAAGGAAAGACTTGAACAGGCATTTCTCCAAAGAAGATATACAAATGGCCAAAAAGCACATGAAAAGATTTTCAATATCACTGGTCATTAGTGCAGTGCAAATCAAAACCACAATGAGATACCATTTCGCACTCACCAGAATGAATACTCTGGAGGAAAAAAAGAAAAGTTACAAGTGCTAGAGAGGATGTAGAGAAATAGGAACATGCATTCATTGCTCATGGGAATGTAAAATGATGCAGGTGATGTGAAAGACAGTTTAATAGTTTCCCAGAAAGTTAAGTACAGAGTTATCATATGACCCAGCCACCCCATTTCTGCATATATACCCAAAAGAATGGAAAGCAGGGACTCAAACAGGTATTTGCACACCGATGTTCACAGTGGCATTATTCAAATTGCCAAAAGATGGAAGCAACCCAGGTTTCCTTCAATCAATGAACAGATAAACAAAATGTGCTCTATATACACAAATGAAATATATTCAGCCATAAAAAGGAACGAAGTTCTGATACATGTGACAACATGGATGAATCTTGAAAATATTATGTTGAGTGAAATAAACCAGACACAAAAGGACAAGTGTATGATCTCACTGATTTGAAAGAATTAGAATAAGTAAAGTCATGGAGTTAGAATCTAGAATATATATATTAGCAGGGAATGGCGGGGTATACGGAATAGGGAGTTAAGGCTTAAATACAAAGTTTCTATTTGGGACTATGGAAAAATTTGGGAAATGGAGGTGGTAGTGGTAGCACAATATTCTCAACATAATTAACAGCCCTAAAATATATATTTGAATGTGGTTCAAACGGGAAATTTCAGGTCTATATATGTTGCTAGAATAATTTTTTTTTTTAAATCCATAGGACTAAATAACACAAACTATGAATCCTAAATTAAACCACAGACTACAGTTAATAGAACAATTATAAAAATGTGTTTTCATCAATTGTAACAATGTACCACACCAAAGCAAGATGTTAACAATAGGGTGGTAAATGGAAACCCTGTGTTTTATGCATTATTTTTCTGTAAACCCACAACTTCTTAATAAAAAAAAATAATAAAAAAGTAGGAAGGACTAAGCTTTGATAAAGCAGAAAAACAAGCAAGCAAACAAGCAAACAAAAATGACATCTGATGATTGATTTATTTTTAAAAGGCCCCAATGGCACAGTTAGTATCACAATTAAGTTGGTAGCTACATTTCTAGTCATTTAATATGAGCAGTAAGATAAAGAGAGGTCTTTGTGGGTTCAGTGGCTTCCAGACACTGGACATTAGACAAGCTTATTTTACCAAATTTAGGAAAGCTGCAGTATCTCGACAGTGGATCAAATAAAGTCTGCTCTATAGCCTCTGTTTGAACAGTCAGAAATAAGCATTTATGTGCTCAACATAAATTCAGTGTTGACTGATCGTACATTATCTTTAATTCTTACAGCAACCATATGCAACAGGATTGTTATCCCCATTTTAAGATGAAAAGCAAGTTTAGCCAGGAAAGAAAATATGCCCAAGTTCACATAGATGTAAAGGGTGAAGCAGGAATTGAATACAGGCAGGGCCAGCTTTAAAGCCCTTGAGATTTGGCTTCCGGTGCACCTTCCTCCGATTCCATAGGTATTATAGATTCAAGCACCAGCACCACTGGGACAGAAACAGGTGAACAAAGATTTATGGACTCAGAGAAGCTATCTGTCAAACGCTCAGATAAATTGGCAGCATATACACCTAGGAATTCATCAATACATTATTTCTTTACCTTTCCAGGGATATTTGAAAAACTAAATTCACAAAGTCTTCAGAGAGCACCATATTGGCTCCACATTTTGACTTTCTGAAACTGACTGTGCTCAGGAAATATTTAACGTTTAAATAGGAGTGATTATCCTCCTCAGGAAAAAAAAAACCTCAATGTTTTACTTTCTTTCTAACTTGGTATAGCATTCTTTAAAAGGAGGGCTACTTCTGAAAATCTAAATGTTTAATCAAAACACACCCGAGGAGTCCCTATGGCTCAGTCCTGCAAAATTACAGTGAAAAATGAATGGTTGGATAGTCAAAACATAACTTATTGGAAATCCCATCCTTTACTTGTACCTCTCATGGAATATCAAAATGGATCAAATTCATAAATTATGGAAACATGTCTCCAACTTCCTTTTCTTCTTGTCCCCATTTCTCTTCTACACTGATGTTACTTTGAAGCCTGTCATTTGACAAATTGCCCAAATTCCTTCTGACTTTCAACCCCTACGGACTCTTGCTCGCTTTCCTCTGGTCCAATATCCCTCTCAACTCATTCTTCTCAGTCAACATCACAACAAATTTCTGAGGGAAATTGGACTAGCAGAGTCATAACATTCCTAGTGTGGGAGATTAACAATGGCCCCAATTTTTCATGACTCTATATCCACGTCTTTTGCAATGTGACTTTTCAGCTCGTCCTTGGAAGTGACAGTGTGTCAGTTCTAAGCTTCGACCACAAGGGGCCTGGCTTGCTTCTGCTCTCCCCCTCTCCCTCAGAGCCATGGCACCGCCGTGGGTCCAGCCCAAGTTAGCTGGAAGATGAATGGAGTGAAGCCATCCTAGACCAGCCTATAGCCAACCAACACCCAAGCATGTGATAGCATAGTCAAGATCAGCAAAGACGGCCTTCAGCTGACCCACCAACTTATCACAGAAGCACAGGAAAACCTGGCCCAGACCAGGAGCATGCCCAGCCAACCTACTGCCTCATGAACCAAGAAAATATTTGCTGTTTTAAGTCACTACATTTTGGAGTGGTTTGTTACACAACACTAGCTTACTGATTCTAAGAGGGGGGAATTTGGAACTGGAGGCAGAAAGGAAGCAGGAAACAGTCATTTGGGAATAAATTGTGTCATCTTTTGGTAGAAGCTGACATTTATCAGTGAGAATTTCTAACAGTTTGGTGTTAACACTCCCTCCTTATTTTGGTCTGACCTACTCAAATATCTTTGTTCAAAATCATGAAACCATCCATGGACTTCCCATTAAGAATGTAGAAATCTTTTCTGGCCACTGTTGACCAAAACAATTTGATCTGCAATCTTCCTTATAATCCAAAGCAAAGGTCTTTCTCCACCACATGCATGGCTCCTGGTCAGAGTCCACTGTTCAGGAGTTTTGCTGCGAGCAGGGCCTACTGCATCAAAGAAGCATTTATCACAATCTGTGAAAGGTTTATGTGGGAGCAATGGCAATGTGTACGTCATTGGTTCCTGGCAGAACTGTAATAAAATCTACATATTGGCTGCCTCCACTTAGGAAATATTCCCCTTCTGAGGATATTTTTTTGCTTTCAGACATGTTGGACATAAATTGTTTTGAAGTTAGGATATATACCTCCGAGGCATTGCCAAGCAAACTGCTTTCGCCACATCCGAATTCTATCACTGCAAGATATGCTATGGCTTGATTTGTGAAAAATAGAGCTATAAAATAATAACAATGATAAAACATTTCTTCAAGATTTAACACACACACTTTAAGATAAATTAGATTAGGAAATTATCTGTAATGCTACCATCTGGTGGCTCCCCCAAAATGTTACAACTCTCTCCATGCCAATAATCAGCATTTTATTAGTACCTTATAGGAAGAAAATATCATTTTTTAAAGGACATTTGGGAATTGTTTTGTAGTCATTGATAATCTCATGAAGAATAGTGTATCAGAGTATCTTTAGAGTTTCTTTGCTTACAACACAGAAATCAACGGTAACTAAATTAAGAAGAAAGGAATTAATTAGAAGGATACGGGGTAGTTTTCATAATCAAAGGAAAACTAAACAAACAAAACAAAACAAACAAACAAACAAAAAACAGACTTCCAGACTCTAGAAAGGCCAGGGACAGAGTAGCTCTGGGCATGTAGATAACCAGAACTATTTAATGTATAATATCTTCAAATTTCCATTGTGACATGTCTTCTCATGTCAATTTGCTTAAGATTCAAATTCTAGGACGAATTTGGCCTAGTGTATGTCACCTACTCAATCTTGACCAAGGGAGGGCTGAGCCACCTTGATGGTCCTATCAGGACTGCTTCCAATGGGATAAAGTGGGAAATGGGGTAAAGTAGTTTCCGAAAACAATCTTGGGTTTTCATTACCTGAAGAATGAAAAATGGGTGCTGGGAATTCAAACAAAAGAAGTCTGCCACTGGGGAGTGGGCATAGCTCAGGGGTTGAGTGCCTGCTTCCCATGTATGAGGTCCCAAGTTCAATCCCTGGTATCTCCTAAAAAAAAGAAGTCTGCCACAGACGTGCGTGTTCAATAGACTTTGGAAAGCTGAATGAACCTCTTCCCCTGTTCCTCTATCATCTTCAGCTCTATATGGAGCCTTATAAATAGTGTTAGAAACACTCCATGGAAAACTGTGGGGTGAGAGTGGGGCATAAAATAATTTAAGAACAACTTGAAAAGAGAGGCTATTAGGTTTCGGCTTAACTGAGCACAAAGAAGAGCTTATTATAGTCACTGAGGCACGGTGAAAAGGGACATAGATGACCTGGACACCATAACCTAGCCAAGTTGGCACATAAAACGAGCCATCACGTGATGAATGCACAGCACTGTGACTGTACTAAAAGCCATTGATTATACTCTTTAGGTAAATCGTATGGTAGGTGAATATATCTCAATAAACCTGCTTAATAAATAAATAAATAATTGTGCAAGGATAGCCAGAAATAGCAGCTATGTAATGTACAGCAGGGGAAACAGAGAGAGACAGAGCGGTGAAGAATTTTCTTGTTTCTTTGTCTGTTTTTTATTATTGTTAATATTGAAATAATGAAAATGCTCTAATAATGATTGAAGTGATGAATATACACCTATGTGATTATACCAAAAACCATTGATTGTACACTTTGGATAAATTATATACTTTATTAATATATATCAATAAAATTGATTTGTTAAAAAAAAATTAACCATTGTTGGGAAAAATTATCTTCCTATGAAACCATATAGACTAGACAGGCCCAAGATGGGTGCTTGCCTGTGTTAACATCCCAATATTCCAAAATCTAAAATATTGCTTCAAGGGTGCCCAGAATGCCTAGAACAATCCTGATTTTTGTATGTTCCAAGCTGGTTCTTCCAGGGCTACCTCTGGTACTCTCTCCTTTGTATCTACAATGACTCTTTCATCATAATTTATTTAATTTAGGCTTGTATGGTTATTAGCTGTGGTGGAGGATAACTTTCCATTATCCTTCCTATATATATCTTCTCATATGTTTACAGTTATTAAACTTATTACCACCCTGCTGTGAATCAAGCTGAACTACCAAATAACCTTTACCCATCAGTCCTATATACTGAATCTTTAACAAGCTTTTCCAAAAGAAGGGGTGTTATCATCACGTGTTCAAAGAAGAGGCAGGGGTCAATTTGTTCTCCGTTCAGTGCAGAAATGATTAGAAGAGGAAGTATAACATTGAAGTGACTTGGGGGTTGATCCCCATCCTGCCCTTAAAAATGTGTGCATCTGAAAGTCCTTTCACACAAATGCCATGGCAGAGTTTCCTTAAAGTCTGTTAAGGCATCTCAACCTGGAGATGTTAAAATCTCAGCACCCCAGATTGGTGAGGAATGGAAGAAGCCAGAATAAGAGGGAAGATGAAAGGCCAGCATTCCAGGAGAAGCATCTGGCAAGGGCTGGCCAGGATATGGGGAATCCACCCATGCCTGCTGCAGTTTGGGCCTGGTCTCAAGTCCCAGCAGGAGCCCATATGCCAAGTCATGTCAGTACCTCACAGCCTCAATCATACCCAGTATAAAGACTGGAAACGTGTTTCCTGCTGGGTCATCCAGGCAGCACCAATGAGAGGTAAGACCATGCTCAGTGTCTGGCTCTAGGCCTCTAACCAGTCACCAAAGAGTCCCTGAGCTCCATCTGTACTCTCAACCCAAGTAAACACCCCTCCCACAATCAGTACTCTGAGTGTCCAGTCACTGTGACCTGATGGGGACTCCATTCCCTCCTGGGCCAGAGTCCTAAAGACCTGCCCAGCCCCTTCCTGTCTCCTTCTGTTTCCAGTGAGCCAAACCCTGTCCCTCAACCCAGCGGCCATTTGCCAGTAATACGATTTCATACCCACCTGATGCTGGGTACCACAACTGCACCGAGATCTAACTACCATATCCCTAGCCCCAAAACTGGACCACGCATCTCCTGACTCCAAGCCAGACTAAGCCCAGTCTCACTTCCTGGTAAGAAAGATGGAGTGCTCCCTTCCATGGGTAGGCTTTCCCTAAAGGCTCCTCCCAATTGTCTCAGGTCCCACAGCCCAGCCTGAGTCGGCTTACTCCTTGCCCCTACCAGCCTGTGGGCCAAGCTTGAACAGGTCATACCCCAGGGAGCAAAGCAGAAGTCCAGGTCTCTCGACTGGCCCTACCCAGGTGGAACAGGTGATAATGAGTGCTCACACAAGTGTAGTGCACACCTTGGCTGCACAGGGTAAGAGCCACCATGAGCTGCGGTAGACATCCCTGACTTCACAAAAGCAGGACTGGAGATCGGGGAGCTGACATCAGCCAGCTCCCCTTTCCTGCTCTCCCACTTCTCAGCATCTGGACTGGATGTTCTGTTATTGGGGCAAGTCTCTGCCTCAGGCTTCCTTGGAAATCCACTGACTTTTTCCCATTTGAGATTGCATCTCTTCTCAGCTCATTGTTTTTTTTTGTTTTTTTTTAAAACAAACAACAAATAAACAACCAAAACAGTTACACAAGCCTTTTCTGCGGTCCCCTTGGCCTGCATCTACACAGGTGGGATGCTGGTCCTTTTGGGCTTGGGGCTGTTAAAGCTGAGGGCCTCACTCATTTCATGCAAACCTGAACCACTCCAGAAATCCTCACAAAGAATAACCTCAGCTTGGCTGCTGCCCAGCAGCTCTCGGGAGCTTGGCTGAGAAAAGCTGTATTTCCAGACGACTGCTGGCTCTTCCCATGGAGTCTAGACTCTTAACCTCAGGCCTAAGGATAGGTCTGAAAACAGCAGTCCCCTGCACCTGCATGAAAATTTTTGAATGTGCATTTCCCTGAAAAGAGGGTCCATGAATTTGATCAGCTTCTCTCCCTTGCTTACCATTCCTAAGTCCCTCAGTATTGTTCCTAGAATATATTTTCACCTGCTTTTCTCTATCATCTCCCTGGTCCAAGCTCTCATAACCACTAGGATAGCCTCCCAGCTGCTCCCTGGTCTCCTCTCTTGACCACCTATTACAGTCAGACTCACACTTCTGCTGGAATGGTCTTTTAAACTGCACATTTGATTGGGCTAGCCCACTAACTTGAGAGTGTTCCAGCCTTCCACCTCCCAACACCCAATAAAAATTTTTGCTTTTGTTGCTTAATTTCCTCCCTTTAGTTCCACTTTTGCCACCCCAGTTCCCATGATTGTTGTGATACTGAGTCAAGATGAATGTATGGAGAGATGATACTCAGAGAGAGGGGAGAAAAAGATAAGATAGTGATAAAATGATTCTGAGAACTCAGGAGAAAGTAAGGGGGAAAGGGAGAAAGAAGCCCAGGGACAATGAAGAGCTGAGAGTTTCCAGAGATGCTTTAGGATTGAGAGGGAAAAAATGATGGATTAAAAAGTGCTGCTGTGTGCTGTAAATTAGATCTTGTATTAATCATGTTATGCTGCTATAACAAGTAAACCCTTGTGGGTGTCCAGGGCCCAGGTCTGCACTACGTCCTCAGCACACAGGCAGTCCTCTGCCTGTGGGACCTAGACATAAGCTGAAGGTTACCAGCCTCCCCAGAGGAGAGAGAATGTCTTAAACCAGATCCCCTCTGAGCAGTAAAACTTCATCTATGATAACATCACCAAACCCCATGCGTGCCGTCACAGAACCCTAGCAGGAACTCTGTTCTCATACCCTATGGAAGGTCCTTGTTATCACCCCTATGGAATATCCTTGTCCTGAAACCCCTGATATCCCCCTCATTTTCCTGTGTCTTTGCAGAGTGCTATCTTCATCCTCTGAATCCCCGCCTTCGGAGAGTCTCTCCTGTCCATAAGTCCCAATAAAGCTTATTTTTGATTCTCTGCCCCATGCGTTCTTTGGTTTCGTGGCCTCACCAACTCATGCCCTTCAGGAGTTGGGTTGGAACAACCCTGAAATCTCAAGGCCTGAAAAAATGGGTTTTACTTCTCACTCATCCAAAATCTGATGCAGATCTCCAGCCTTCTTACATCTTGTTAACTATGCTACCTAGAACACATGGCCTTCAAGATCATTTTGGCAGATAAAGCAAGGACTGAAGAATCATATAGAATATTAAGAAGCATTACTGCTGAAACCCAGCCTTATGGTCCCAACTAAACTGCAATAAATACTGGAAAAGTTAGAGAAGCACACAGAAATTGGATGAGCTCTAATATTCTCTGCCATAGATTCCCTTGAAAAAGCTAATAAAGACACAAATAAAGGTTTGAACTATCTTTAATTTCATATGGTTGCTAGGCTTTCTTTGAAGGCAATATTATGGCAAGACTAAGCCATAAGATGCCCAGAAGGAATTGGTTAAGGTTGTGTAATCACATCACTCCCAGATTAGAGCCCTTGGTTGTATTCCTATTGCTCTCAAGACAGATCAAGTCCTTACTATGTTCACCAAGATCCTAGTACCTCTGCTCCCTGCCGACCTCCTCAGTCTTAGATATGCCACTCCCTCCCTCAATGGCTCTTAGATCTTCAGGTTCCTCTGGAGCACCGCGCAGCTTCCCATCCAGAGGCTTTGCACAAGCAACACTCCATTCCTAGAATACTTTCCTCCCCATGGCCCCCACTTTTAGACCTCAGTTCACACAATGCTTGCTAGGTGAAGCAGTATCTTAATACTACCCATTCCCAGTCTAAACAGAATCCTTCAGTTATTCTCACATAGTTCTTTATCATTTCTCTTCTCCTCACTTATCACAGTTTGTTATGTGTGTATGTGATTATTTGGTTAATGTCCCTCTCTCCCAAAAGACTACAAGCTCTATGAGGGCAGGGCAGGAACCAAGTCCATTTCACTGCTGTATCGCCAGTATCTACTCAGTAAATATTTTTTTAAATGAATCAATCAGGGAATGAAATGAATCCTGGAAAGAGACTGTCCAAAAAAATTAATAACCACCTTTAAATAGTCTAAAGTTGTACGTGTTAATTATGATGCTTTTGGTTGCAAGTAAAAGAAATTGCCAAGACAATAAGGAATATTTATTATCTTACATAACAAGATGTCCATAGATTGGGTACTTCCTGGGTGGGCTAATTCAGCAACTCATTGACATCATCAAAGGTCCAGGTTCTTTTCATTCTCTGTCTCCTCTGTCCTCCGAGGGCTCCCTTAATTCCTCTCATGATCATGAGATAACTTCTGCAGTTCTAGGCATCAGGTGGAAGAAGCGATCTTTTCTCTTTGTATGAATCTCTTTGTATCAGCAAGTCAACCTTTCACAGAAGCACTCATCCCCAGCTGACTTCCCTTCAAATTCATTGGCCAAAGAGTCCCTTGAAAAGGCTAAGAAAGACACAAAGTCTTTGGCAAACCATTGACAACGAGAATGGAATTATCATGGTTGACCTAGATTAACCAGAATTTACTCCAAGACAAGTAGCAGAGGGATAGATGCTTGAAAAAAATCCAGATTCTGCTAGTAAGGGGGGTGGCATTCCACAGATAACCAACCCCATCGGCTACATATTGATTGGTAAAGAGGGTGCTGCAGAATATCCTAAACCTGTCACAGGTTTTGTTCTGAGCACATAATTTATTATACAAGTACACATCTTGATGTGTCAATGGCTGTCAGAGAGAAGGTTATATTGAGCTGGTTGTATTGCTGAGGTGCAGAGTATACTTTCCCATGAATAAGAGACAAGAGGAATAAAATATTAAGATGTTTTTACTAGAACATGTGAAAACCTTATCTCATGAGTAAATCAGAATAAGGACAATGGAGACAACTGGACTAAAGAGGGACCAAGTGGACCATTTCATACCCAGAAACACACTTTATGCACCAAAATTTTAGCACTCCAAAAGTGTTCCATGTTCCAGTAGCAAGGAGAATACCCAGCACCCAGATCTTGTGTACTATATTAGCTTGCCAAAGGGCTGGTGATGCAAAGTACCAGAAATCTGTGTTAGCTTTTATAAAAGGTATTTATTTGGGGTAAAATCTTATAGTTCCAAGGCTGTAAAAAGTCCAACTCAAGGCACCATAAAAGGTGCTCTGTCACCAAAGTCAGTTGCAACATGTTGAAGCAAAATGTCAGTCAATCCCTGCCTGGTCTCTGTCTTCCCCTCCAAGCAAACCACTTCCTCTTGAGCTCCATGAGCCCAGCTTCTTCAGGCTTTGTGCTTAAGTGATCCTATAGTCCTCTTTCTCAGCATAGGGCTTGTTTCTTCCTGGGCCTCATATATCTGTCTCAGCTGCTCTGCTCACTTCCCAATTTCAGCTGTAATCATCAGGCAAATGGCTCATCTCTCCCTGGGGCCTCAACTGTTTGAACCTTCTTTCTGTCACATGTCTGTCTCTCTGTGTGAGTCTGTTTATATCAGACCCAGCAAGGGGGTAGGGACTCAACCTGAATCAAAAGCCCTAATCTTAACAGGTAATCTAATCAAAGGCCTCTCAACTGAATTTAATGCAATCAAAGGGTATCATACCCAGAGGAATAGATTAGTTTACAAATATAATCTTTCTCTTTTGAAAAGTCATAAAATAATCACAAACTGCCACAGGCACTAAATACTGTTCTCCAATCCATGGAGTCAAGTCTTCTTGAAATAATGACTGATTCTATGATTAAGGCAGGGAAATTACAAGATGAGCCTGGAACATACTGTAGTGTCTTAAAGAAAGGAAATGCTGGACAAGCAAAAATATGGAGGCATGCCAAAGGGCACAGGAAGTTCTCCCAATGGCCAAAGCTTGAAGAATTTGAGCAAGAAAATAAATAGTTTGGTATTGGATTATAACTCAAAGTATAAAATAAACATATATAGGTCCATATTAATATAAATAAATGATTGAATAAATTAGATGCTCTCAAACAGAAAAAGGGCATTGGGGAAATTTAAATAAATTCTGGAGTTTAGGTAATGGCAATTTTTGTCAGGGTTAATTTCTTAATTTTGACAAATATAAGGTGATAATAATAGAAGGATCCAGGTGAGGGGCATAGGGGGACTCCCTATATTATCTCTGCAACTTTCCAGTAAATCTCAAATTATCCTAAAATAAAATGTTAATTTTTTAAAAAGTGTACCATAAAGACAAATAGATTGAGAACCATGACTCTAAAATCTATCCTTAGATTAGGCAATGATATCAAAGAGCTAGGTAGCCTGGGTACCAGAAACACATGCTATTGCTACCCTGCCTTCCTTCCCTCCATTATTGCTTTTTCTCAAGTGTGCTTCAGAATGCCATCAACTCATATTAAAAGACAATATAACACACTGACGCCCTCATTGTTGGCACATGATGTGGTGTCATCTCCATGAAGAGCCACAAGAGAAACATTTTAGACTCAGTCTAAGGGTAGTCATGTTTCTCCTAATCAAATTATCTTGCTGGTTGCTAGGAAGATTTGAGCCAAACCTGTCACCACCCTTCAGGAGTTTGAGGACTTCAACCCTTATCTGTGTACCATCCTCACTCCTAGCTTCGCGTTCCCACCTTACCTTTATCTCCCCTTTGCTAAAATAGCCATATAGAAGAACATCTCTGACCCCCAGCACCCAGCTTGGTGTTTGGCTCACAGTAACAACTCACACAGCATTTACTCTGTGCCAGGCCCTCTCCAAATATTCTCCAGATATTACTCATGCAAGCGTCTGTACAGAATTCCATTTAGTATTAGAAAATACACCCTTTTCCAGGTAGCGGCACGCAAGCCCCTTGAGTGTGGGCTAGCCTTAGTGACTTGTATCCAAAGAATAAAGTATGGAAAGGGGAGAATCGTAATTTTACAAAATAGAGAAACCTGGCAAGCACTACATTAACCAAATGATCAGGGTCTTACAGATGAAGTGGCTACTGTTATCATCCCTATTTTACAGATAAGGCAACTGAGCCACAGAGAGATTAAGCAATTTGTCTGAATTACACAGACAGTAAATGGCAGAGCTTGGATTTGAACCCAAGACGTCTGAATCCTAAGTCTGTGTTCTTAACCTTATACCAAATGGTGTGTGTAGCAGTTTGAGATTATTTATGAATCCCAAAAAGAGAAAGAATATGTTTGTAAACTAATCTGTTTCTCTGGGTGGGAGGCCATTTGATTGTTTTAAATTCAACTGAGGGGCCTTTGATTAGATTACCTGCTAAGATTAGAGCTTTTAATTTGACTATGTCAGTAAGGTGTGACTCAGGTTGAGTCCCCACCCCCTTGCTGGGTCTGATATAAACTGACACTCATTCAAAAGACTCACGGGAAGAGAGAGCTCTGTCATTTTGATCCGGCCATGTGACAGAAAGAAGAAGTCTCAAACAGCTAAAGCCCCAGGGAGAGATGAAACATTTTGCCTGATAGCTTACAGACCATCTTACTTCAACACATGGCAACTGACTTTGGTGAGAAAGCAACCTTGAGCTGGACTTTTTATGGCCTTGTAACTATAAGTTTCTACCCCAAATAAATACCCTTTATAAAAGCCTTCGGATTTCTGGCACTTTGCATCAGCAGCCCTTTGGCGGACTAATACAGTGTATAAAATGGGAAGGAGAGAGGAAGAAAGAAAGGGAAGGGAAGGGGGTCGAGAAGAGAGGGTGGATCTCTGGAGACTTTCAATTGAAGAAGTGCTGGTTATTGCTCATACGTGCAGGATTTGAGAAGTTCAGAAAGGACCCCATTGTCACTCCACGCAAAATATCTGCTCCACTGACTGATACATTAATCACTATTTAGGGTTTAAGACAAAAAAGAATCTCATTAAGATGAAAATATTGTTTGAAAGGAAGGGAAGCCAGTGTTCAAATGGATTCATCAGCCGAGCTGGCCAGTGCTCTAGTATGAAGCACAGAACACGTAAATTTCAGCATGTGGAAGGAAGGCCCAGAACGTGCTGACTTCCCCAGGAGGCAGCAAGGAATGGAGACTGTGACCCCGGCAGCATGAGGACACTGCTGGGGGTCCAGGCAGAACGAAGCCCAAGGTGGTGAGAAAAGGAAGGAGAAGCACTGGAAAGCTTTGGAAAAGGGTGAGCACAAGCCCCACTCACTAGGGGCTGGTTGTTATCATGGATAAGCCAACCCAGGGAGAAGTCTGGAAAAGAAGAATCTGAGAAATCTCACGTCTGTTCCACTTTCTGCTTACGTTCTCCTGGAGTGGCCTTTCTGTCCCCCTTAATCCTCATCCTTTCAAACCATCCAATCTAAATTAGATACAAAAGTTTCAAAAAAAAAGACCAAAGTTATCTGAATCACTATTCCCCATTTCTTGCATGCAACAGAGGATACTGAGTCAGCAGAATCTGGAAATCTAAGTTAGACTAATGATCATAACAGCTGTTTATTGGGAGCTTTCTAGGTGCCAGGTCAGTGCTAGGTGCTTTTCATGTACTCTTCATTTTATCTTCTCAACAGCCCTAGGAGATAGAATTACTACCATTTTAATGACAAAGAACTTCAGGCTTTGAGATATTCAGGGACTTTGCTAAGATATCAGGCTAGCAAAGGAGAGTCTGGACTTGAACACTGGTCTATCTGACTCCAAATGCATGCTCTTCCCTACCACCACCCAGAGTTACTGACAAGCCTTTGGGTGAGTCATTTGGGTTCCCGGACCCCAGCTTCCTTGCATATTAGATAAACAGGATAAACCAGTCTTCTTAAACTTTAATGTTCACGTGAATCAAGTGTTAAATAGATCTTGTTAAATTGTAGATGCTGATTCAGTAGGTCTGGGATGGAGCCTGAGATTTTGAGACTCTAACATGCTCCTGGGTGATATCGACAGTGCTGGTCCAAGAAGGACATTTTAGAAGCAAGGGGTTGGACTACGTCAGTATTTAGATGATTGTGCATAAATGACATCTGGCAGGCTTGTTAAAAAAAAATCAGCTTCAGACACATGCTGAATGAGTAGGCCTGGAGATGGATTCCCAAGTGCACTTTTAACAACCATCTCAAAGATGATCTTGCTGGCTATCCTGGACTACACTTTGAGGAAGGTTGGACTGGGTGGCCTGTAAGGTCTCCTCTTCACCCCAGAAACCTTTCGAGATGTTCACTGTTAAGATGATGCAGGCATCAACAGTGTTAACAGATGCAGTTAGTCAACAGCCCGCACTTAGAGGCCCTCTTACTGTTTGCTTGCTTGCTCCTAGACCCTTTAGAGTAGACGTTTACAAAGTATAGAATGGAGAGGTTTGAAAGGGTGCCCTCCATGTGGCTCCTTGTGGAATTATTGCTTATAAATGTGACAATGGGTCTCTTGTTTGACATAATTTAATAATTGGTTTTTATTCTTTAATAAGGACCAGCCTCTTCTTAGGAAGTCATAAAAATGGGGGCACCCATTATCCTCATTAAATCCAAAATGGTGTGCAAGATAGGGTGGTAAGTGGAGGCAGATGAGGGAGGTGGAACACAGATTGTTCATCACAATGGAGAGGCTGGTGCCTGAAACAGTGAGCCTGCTGCTCCACACTGATGCAAGATGCAGCAAAAGTCAGCTCCTGCCCTGCAACCAGCCTTGGAGCTGGCTAAGCATCCCGTGTGAGTGTGTGTGTTTACTTAGAAGCTGTCTTGAGAGTTTAGAGGCTAGTTGTCCTTACACTGTCTGAGGGAGCTTTGACAATTCAGGGGTCTGCTTAAGCATTTGGTCTTCCTGACCAAAATGGTATGAAGTTAGGAGCCTGAAACAAATTCTTCTGCTTTGTAACTAGAAATCTCAGGACACTTGTCCTTGCTTTCTGCTCTTCCTGACACCTGTCAATAGGGTATGGGAATGACAAAAAGAAATATTATCATTTATTAATTTCTACAATGTGCCAGGAACTATAAAAGATGCTTCTATGGAACTTCAAGGCCAGAAGGATTGATGTAGGGCAAAGCCAGAAAGGAACTAAGCTGGACCACTGAAGATCGACTCTGCTTCTGACTTAATACCAATGATAGTATTTGTGAAGAGTTCTGACTCTACAAAATACTTTCACCTACATTATCATATTCTTTTCTTACAACAGCCCTATTAAAGGAATTCTATAAAAGGTATTCTAATATGCTCTTTTTGGACATGAGTCAACTGAAGCCCAGAGAAATCAACTGACTTGCCCATGAGTACAATTAAGAAGTGGCAGAAATGAGACAGGAAACCAGGTCTTCAGGCTTCCAGTTTCCAGTCTTCTGTGTTCTTTCCATCTTGCAATGCTCAACAGAGCTAGAGGAGGTGAAGGACTGATGATATATAAGATGGGACAAAAGCATGCAAAGTTGCCCAGGTGCCTAACTTAGCTTGGTCTTTGAGTCGCTGTCACCTTCTGGAACAGGAAAATTAACTGCATCTTTCATTCATTCAACATTTATTATAGCTGCCTAAGTGTGAGGCACTGTGTGAAACTTAGACACACAAAACATGGTACATGCTTTGAGGCTGGAGCCTAAATGAAATACTGACATTCAAGGTAGGATGTGGTGGCATGACATAAGCAGGGCAGACTAAGAGCTACAGGAACACTGCATGAGAAGAGATGAAAGCCAGCTAGGCTGAGAGGGATAAGTTGTGAAGAATGAAAACGAATTCAGTGGCAGAGAAGGGTGAAGGTAGATGATGTTCAAAAGTGGGCACAGTTATACCTCCAATCCTGCCAGCCCTTTCGCAATGTGATTTGCCACTCCTCCCATCAAGAAGGGAAGCTTGGGGGGTGGATGTGGCTCAAATGGTTGGGCGTCCGTCTGCCATATGGAGGGACCTGGGTTCGATCCCCGGGACCTCCCGGTAAAATAAAAAATATATATATAGAAGGCACATGGGCTGCCAGGCTCTGTGTGCCGCTGAGCTGTCGGGCCCCGGGAGCCATGCAGCAGGATGATGACGTAACAGGGGAGAGACAAGACGAGATGCTCCGAAAGCTCCAGAAGCCAGGAGCTGAGGCGGCGCAGGCAGCAGAATACCTCTCTCCTACATCGGAGGTCTCCAGGATCGAATCCTGGTGAAGACTGGAGGAGGAGGATGAGAAGAGATGGCAGGAAACACACACAGAGAATTGCCCAGCGAATGGACACAAAACAGCAAATGGGGAAGGGGGGGTTTAAAATGGATAAAGTAAATAAATAAAATCTTAAAAAAAAAAAAGAAGGGAAGCTTGTTCTCCTCTCCTTGAATCTGGGATAACCCCCTGGCTCATTTTGACCTATAGAATGCAGCAGAAGTGACACTGTACAAATCCAAGGCTGGCCCTTGCAGCTTCTGTTTTCACCCTTTTGGAGAATTGAGGCACCATGTTAAGAAGTTGAGTGCCCTGCTAGGGTAAAGAGAGACTTTAAGTTTGAAATATGACAAGGGGAGAAAAACTGGAGGAGAGAAAAGACTGAAGTTTCCAGCACCCCCTGCTGAGGCTCTATACATATGGGTGAGGCCTTCTTGAATCTCACAGCTGCATGAGTGAGGGTGGACGACATTTATCAGAGACAAACCATCCCAGTGGAACTCTGCCTAGATGACCTATAGAAACGGTTGTGAATTTAATATTTGAAATAGTTTGTAATGCAACGATAGATAATGGATACAAGTGGAGTGGGGGGAGAGTGTTTTAGGCGGAGAGAGTGGTTTGAACAATGGTACAATGATAGGAAAATGCACTGTGAATTTGGGTGAATAATTACGATTGGCAAAGCCCTTAGGAACATGTCAGGAAAAAAATGAGAAGATAAGGCTAGGAAGATGGGTTAGGGTCAGATTGCAGACGGCTCTCATTGTGATAATTTATTTATTTATTTATTTATTTATTTTTTTTTTTTTTTTTAAGATTTTATTTATTTATTCATTTATCCCCCCCTTGCTGCTTGTGCTCGCTGGGTCAGCTAACCACGCCGTGCAGGCGGGCTTGCCTTCACCAGGAGGCCCCGGGAACCGAACCCAGGGCCTCCCATATGGTAAACGGGAGCCCTACTGATTGAGCCACAGCCGCTTCCCTGATAATTTTTTATTGAGCACTTACTATGTGCCAGACAATCCCTTTTCATGGATTAACTACTCAGTTCTCCCAATAGCCCTATGAGTGGGTTATACTACTAGTATTCTCCCATTTTACAGATAAGGAAACTAAGGCTCAGTGGTTAAATTACTTGGAAAAAAATTAAATAGTGGTTCTAACTCCTAAGCCTGTGCCCATAACTTGTATGGCAGATTGCCTAAACCAAGGAAATTGAACCTTAGTGGTAAATGAGGGATTATTTTAAGCAGGGGAGTGGCATGACTGAAGCAATACTTTAGAAAGATGAAACTTGCAGTGATGGACAGGATCTGGAAGCTAGTTCAGGTATTAAAGGGGAGGGTCTGTGGCAGTTCTGAAAGAAACTAATCCCTGTAAAACAGTTCCTGAAAAGCATTCCTGTAAAACACTGAGAGAGTACAAGGAATAACTGGTTTGGGGAAGAAGATAATAAATTTGATTTAATACTTGTTAAGTTGGAGGTGATGTTGGACATTATTAAGTGAAAGTCTGGGTCAGGCATCTGGAGATTTAAGACTGTGACCTTGGGACAGTGCTCAAGGCCATCTGTAGATACAGGCTTGCAGCTCATCCAGAACTAGGCAAAGTTACCCACTTCTAGGGCTCTTGAATACTCAGGGGTTGTTTTAGTTTGCTAAAGCTGCTGGGAGCAAAACACCAAAAATAGGTTGGCTTGTGTAATAGGAATTTATTAGGGTAAAACTTTACAGTTCTGAGGCTGTGGAAATGTCCAAAACAAGGCATCTGAGATGCTGTCTGTATTAGTCAGCTAAAGGGGTGATGATGCAAAATACCAGAAATCTGTTGGCTTTTATTAAAGGGTATTTATTTGGGGTAGAAGCTTACAGTTACCAGGCCTTAAAGTGTAAATTACTTCCCTCACCAAAATCTGTTGCCACGTGTTGGAGCAAGATGTCTGCTGATGTCTACAAGGGTTTAGGCTTCCTCTTCCCCTTAAGGCTTCATGGTCCCAGCTTCTTCCAATATCAGCTGTAGGCTGGGATAAGTCTTTTCTCTTTCCTGGGGCTCGTTTCTTTCTGGGCTCAGCTGTTCTGCTCTCTCCACAAGGCCAGCTGTAAACTATTAGGCAAATAACTAGTTTCTCTTCCTGAGGCCTTTGCCGTGTCTAATGGAGGCTTCACTCTTAACTCATGATCTGCTTCTCTGTGTATTTACTTCCTGGGACTCCAGCATTAAACTCCAGCATCAAAACTCCAACCTCTCTTCTCTGCGGTGGGGTTTTCTCTGTGAGTCCTCACCCACCAAGGCCAACATCCTACTGATGTGGCCCAATCAAAGCCTTAATCGTTATTTAATCAAATAAAAGTGAAATTTCTAAATCCAATATAATCTAATATGCCCAGAGGAACAGGCCAGTTTAGAAACATAATCCAATATTTATTTTTGGAATTCATAAACAATATCTAACTGCTACACTGTCTCACCAAGGTCAGCTGTGGGTGATCCTGGACTCCTGCTACATGGTAAGACAAAATGGTGGCTCTGCCAGTCTCTCTCTGCCTTCTCCTCCAGGCTCACTTTCTCCCAGAACTCAGATATGGGTGATCAATCACATGGCAGGGCTCCATCTCTTCAATTTTGAGCTGCTCATTGAGCCTAGCCTCTCGGGGGTCTCTTTCTGTGCCTCTGTGCTCTGCTTATTCTAGCCTCCAGCCGCTCAGCCTCTCAGGGTTTCTCTGTCTTTCTGTGGCTGCAGGAGATTCTGGAGTCTGTTCTCACAGGGCAGGGTAAAAGTGGCAGCTGTCTTTCTCTCTGTGTTTCTGCTTTCAGTTCTCAGTTTATGTAAGAACCCAGCAAGAGGCTGGAGACCCAACCTGGGGCAGGCCTCACTGATGTAGTCCAATCAAAGGCCCTAAAGCAATCTAATCAAAAGTGACCTAATAAAGGGTCCCTTAACTGAATCTAAAGTAATCAAATGGTCCCACACCCACAGAAATGAATTAATTCAAAGAACATGATCTTTTCTGAGATTCACAAAACTTCAAACGTCACAGGGGTCCTTGGTTGCAAGCAACAGAAACCAAATCTGGTTAACAGAAACAAAGAGTTGGCTGTGCACTTCTATTCAGAAGGAACTGTGATGAGTCAGCTCCAACTATTTTCCCATGCTCTTCAAGGTTCAAAGTCCTGGGGGATAATTGCCCAGCCTTCGGCTACAGGAACTAAGAGTACCATGATTTCCACTCCCAATAGGATGGTGCATAAAGCAAGCAGTAATGACTCTCCATGCTATCAAGACATGGAGAAGAGATACTAAGTGGCCCCAATCAATCAATACTCACTCCACTGGGAGAGTGGAAGGAGAGGAAAGGAGAGCGCCAAGGGCAGATAACTGTGTGGCACCCCTATTTGGGGTATATGGGAGGAGAAAAAAGATTTAATGAGGGAGAGAGAAAGGCAGGCTGTGGAATTGGTGGATAGAATAGGCAAAGGAATTCCAAAGATGAGTGAAACATGCTGGCTAAATGCTGCCAAGAGATCAAGGGTGATAGAGAATGAAGAAAAACTACTGAGATTGGCATTTGGAAGTATTGGTAGCCTTCTGGGGGTGGGGAAGAGAGTGCAATGATGGGGATAGAAGACAGACTAAAGAGATTGAAGGAAGTATGGAGGTGGCATCCATTTGGTGGTAAATGGAAGGAGAGAAGCCAGATTGTTGTTCACAGGAGTCAGTGTCACAATGATTCTCAGAACCTGGGGTTTTCTATCCTATTTGGCCAAATATGAATAGAAAAGAATACCCAGCCTAGCCTTTTCTCTGTACTGCCTTTTCTCTGAAGTTCTTGGTGAAAAGCAGTGACAACAATATATAAGTGCAAACTGATGCTCTGGTTTAATCTGTTTCAGAAGCTGCAGAAAGAGGAAATTGAATTTATTTGAAAGCCAATTTTCAAAGGAAAGAAAAAGACAAATGCCTTTTTAATGCTAAAACAAAACAGCAAAAACGAAACCACCAGTGCAACAGTCCCAGAAACTAACTGTATAGATGAACTGTTAAACCAGTCTCCTTTCCCCTGGTTGAAACAATCTTACATAACAGCATATACATTTATAATGCTGTGTAACAAGTAGTCTGTTGGTGCAATAAGTTTTAAATAGGGGTTAGATAGGAGATGAGCAACTATTATTATCTTATTATCATATCAGTCATTCTTCCAGACAAAACACCATCATCCATTAGGAGTTAAGGACACTTTTTACTTAAATACAAGGTCATATTGTTTGGGTGCACCAAGGTCCGGGGGGGGGTGGGGTGGGCATGGATTCCTCTTCCAAGGCACTCAACGCTGGACCTCTTCCAAGAGAGGAAACAAGACTAAATAGATCATTTGTTTTATTCTGTTTGGGCATTTCTTGCGTTTCTCCCAACTGTGGCTTATGGACACAAAGCCAAACTCAGAGCCTGGCTGGAGCTGGCTAAACTCCAGGCCACTTTATTTATTTTTAAGGAATAGAGAATTCGAAGCTCTACCTAAGGATTAAGACAAGCAATGCAGTTGAAGGACAAAATGCAATTCTGTCGTGAAGGTGAAGTAGCAAAGAGAGAGCCAGGTAGGAGTGTTAAATAATTTGAAAATCTCAAATAGGACTGAGGTAGAGATAGGAGGGAAATGCCCATTGGAAGTTCAAAGCCATGAAAAATACATTTTAGAGCCGATCCAACACTAGAGGGCACACCTGCTGTCCATGGGCCCCCAATGGGGTAGGAACACAGGTTCTTGGAGGCAGCTCCATAATTACTGGGGTCAAAGTGCCTGGTCACGTGGCACCCTGAGGTCACGAGAGTATAGCTTTGGTTATTGCTTCTGTCTCCTTTGGCTGGCATCCAGAGTGCCGGCCAACACCAGCCATGCCCTCTCGGTAACAAGAATAGTTGGTATTCCCAGCATATCCCACTGGCAGAATGGGTCTTTGTCTTGAGTCACTTCCCTCTGGGAGACACTCATCCACAGTTCCATCCAATGTCCAAGCAGAGAGAAAGGAGCATTAGAGGTTGGGCTAGGTTTAGCATATTAGTTAACACTGTATCCTGCCTGATTTCAGAACTGGCAAGTCACGTAGAGAATTGCTCAAAATGTTCCTTCAATATTACTGGGAAGAACAGGGAAGTGAATGGCAGTCATTGAAATGTAAATGAAAGGGGTAAGTCCCCAAGACTTCTGAATGTATTTTATAGATGGAGAATCCAGACTTTAATTATACTTTAATTGTAAAAATAAAGCTTTTTTTCCTGAAAAACATTGGCTCAGTGAAAGCAGGAGACTGAAGCCCTTTAGAACAAGATGTGTACATTTTTCTCAAATACTGGTTTGACTTTATAGTAACGTTACTAAAAATTTAAAATTGCAAATAATTATCAAAAGTAATTGAGATAGGAATCAATGTATAAATGTTAATATCCCGATTGTGACATTATGCAATAGTTTTGCAAAATGTTACCTTTAGGGAAAACTGGGCAACGTGTACAAGGACTCTCTTGTGTTATTTCTTACAACTGCATTTGAACCTACAATTGCCTCAACTAAAAAATGTCAAAAAAGTGAGTTAGATAGAACTGGATATAGGGAATCCGGCAGGTTTTTACAATCTGGCTTTGCCCACATTTCTCAGTTCCAGTGTGTTTCTCCACTAGTTCCCTGAATGACCCACCTCTGCATCCAGAAAAGGCTACTCACAGCTTTCCAATCACACAGTGCTCTCACCTCTGGCCTTTTCTTCCCCAGCTCCCCACCACCACACCCATCTAAATTCTTCCCAGCTGCAATCAATTGTTCCCTAACTAGGCCCCGACCTGCAGTGTAGCTGGAGTAACACTTACTATAGCTGGTCATCACTTGGCATTCGTCCATCCACCAGTCAAAATATTTATTGAGCATAATATGTGCAATACAGCTTTTGGTACTAAGGAAGGGGTGAAGTTGGGAACAGTGTTGAACAGGTTTTTTCTTCCCTGCTCTATGGGACGCTCTATTCTAATGATGGAGAGAAGAAAACTAGCAAGAGAAAAATTTTAAAATAATAATAATAATAAAGGAATTTCAAATTAGGGCAAGGGCTATGAAAAAAGTGGTAAGTCGGAGAGGGGAGGAAATGACTGTAGTTCAATTGGTCAGGGAAGGCTTCCTTAAGGAGGTGACATTTGAGTTGTGACCCAAAGGATAAAGAGGTGGTCCTGGTAGGATACCGGGAACAAGGAAAGGCAAACGAAACAAGAAAAACGGACCTATGTGCTGCTCCATAATTGAATATGCATATCAGGCATGCTTGTAAAATAATGAAACTGGTGTCTCCTTCTTATTTTAGGGCCAAACCTGCACAGCTTATTTCCCTATCCTTTAGGGACGGTGAAATCCCGTAAGCTGGCCCACAGTTTACATTTTTAGAAGCGCACACACACACTGTGTAGCATGGCCGCCGACACACCAACGGGTAAGTGCAAAGTGATCGTCCAAGTTGCTCTAATCAGTAGATTCAGCCTTAATTCAAGGTTGTGTCCAAGGAGATTTACCACGTCTTTCTCACGGTTCAGGCCCTGGGGCCTCTTGATGTGGGTTCTGCCTGGACTCAGGGAAACTTAAAGCTGGGTTCCCACAAACCTAACCTAGCGCAAAGAGGGCCTTAGCACGAGATCCAGCTAATAGAGCTGGGAGCTGGGCGGTTCTGTATCGCCGGCCTGAGGTCTGCAACTCTCGGTGGCGCACTGGGTCCCATCAGCTGAATTACCAGGTCGGTAAGAGGCGATAAGGGGTGGATTCCAGGGCTCTGCGGATACTTCATGCTGCCTCCGCCGGCCGGGAACCGACTCTTCTGGATTCTCTTGCCTGCCGTCTGCCTAAGGAGCCCCGCCGCCGCTCCTACGCCCCCGGGGTGGAGATGTCGGCTCTGGGGCATCCGGCGAAGGACCTCTAGGGGCGATCTGCCCGTCTCTGGCCGCGACCTGGCACCGTTATCCACACCAGCAGGACCCGTGGGCAATGTCCCGGGGCGCCACGGTCTCTCCCAGGGGGCATTCAAGACAACATCCCCTGGGTCCCAAGGACGCGCCACAAGCCCTTGTGTCTGCTTCGCCCCCCGCCACCCCCCATCCCGGCGACCCACGTGCAGCTCGGCCCCTGCAGGCGCCACACGTCGGGGTCGGCTGGTGTCTCCAGCGCTTTCCGGGTGCAGCCCCTCGACGGGGACCAGTTGGGCTGGTACTCAGAAGGCCACGGCGGGAGGGGGACGTCCCCGCAGCCCCGGCGCAGGGGCGCAGCGAGCCGCTGGCACACAAAGAAGGCGGCGGGAAGGCGGGGCGGGGCGGGGGCGGAGCGGCGGCCGGGGGCGGGGGCGGCAGGAAGGGGTGGGGGCCCGGCGCGGCGGCGGCGATAAAGCCCCCGAGCGGCGGCCGCCCACCTCACGCGGCGCGGGGCTGCACCGGGCTGCGTGGGGCTGAGCCGGGCTGCACGCGTGTGCAGGCGCCGCCGCCGCTTCCCTTCCCTGACCCTGCTCGCCGCCGCCGCTCTCCCTCTCCGAGTCCTCCCGCGCCGCTCTCCTGGTCGCCACCTGGGGATCCTGCGCGAGCGGCGGTGAGTGCGGGCTGCGCGCCCAAGGACTCCCGGGAGCCTGGCGCCCCGCCACTCCCCGCGGGCGATGCCGGGGACCGGAGGGGCGCGGTCCGCGGTGCCCTTTGCGCCGCCGTCGGTCCCCGGGGCTCCGCGCTGCGACCTGGTGTCCGGCCCCGAGGCTGCAGGGCGAGTGGGGCCGGGAGGCGCCGACGGCGCAGCGGAGGGAACTTTCTCGGGCTGCCTGGGCGAAGGCTGTCTGCCTGCCCCGCTGCCACCCGGCGTGGAAGACGGGCTGGGCGAGGAGCGGCCGCGCCAGCTGTGGCGTGCAGGTGTGCCCGCAGCCGGCAGCCCTGGGCCCGCGGAGAAAGTCCCCGAGCCCGGCGCGGCTTCTCTCTCCATCCTGGCTGGCGCCCGTGACCCTGAACCTGAGGTACCCAGGTACTCGCGGGCGTCCCCTACCCCGTGCTTGGGGTGTGCGCATCTGGGTAGGGAAAGACAGGCTCTTACACGTCGTTACCTCCGCCTGAGCAGGGTGGGGATAACCAGCGGGTTGGGGAGAGCTTTTAAACTGGCCTTGGGCTGCCGAGTTAAACCTATCGAGCAGGTCTTTGCTCGTTTCACCTGTAGAAATTGGGATTGCAGTGCTGATTAGTGGTTACAGATAAGGTGAAAGTACTCAGATTCTAGGAGGAATTAGGTAGTTAATTTGCCTACAAACTGAGCGGGGAGGGAGGGCTTCTGTTACATAAGACAGCATTCCACCTTCAGTGATAATGGAAGACGCTATTGAAGGTTTTAGTATCTTAATGAAAGAAAAATAATCTTCATGTGTGCCTCTTGAGAGCTCTCAAATGCTGCTGTGTCTTGCTTTGACTACTTTGCGGAGAACGTTCTTTCATTTAGCATCAACATAAAAAGGTGTTTCAAGGTTTGACTTCCTCTTTCAAGTCAGAAAACAGCTTACTTCTCCGAACTGTTCTGTAACAATTAACGTGATAATTTTGTACTTTGGAGATTTTATATCAAAGCTAGAGCACAGATAACTGGAAGACATGGTAATCATTGCTAATTTGTACATCTAAAGCTCAGTTTAAAATTTTGAAGGTGATTTAAGCGTTATCTGCACATCTAAATCAGTAACTGTGCTGTTTGCAATATTTCAACAAAAATTACCTTCAGCTATGCAAAGGAAAGGTGTTAGCCTAGATGACCTAAAGTTTATTTAAACCCTCAGGTTTTATGTTTCTTTATTAAAATCGGGTTTGAAAATATTGTGCATTACAGATCTGAAGGTCACGAAGATGTCATTTATCTCTTATTCTTTAAAAAAAAAAAAAATGCAGACAACTTCTACCCCCATCAACTTCACAACATAGTGTAATTTTAAAAGGATAAAAGTTAGTCTTCAAAGGGTGTTAATTTCCAGTTCCACACGTGGATGATTAAACAGAGTCAGAGATAGTTTTGAGGTGGTAGAGTTGGAAATGCTGGTGGCCTAGCCAGGTCCCCAGCTATACCTCCATGTTCCCATCCTCTGCCAGCCTACCAGCTGGTCATTTCTTCTGTAGCAGGGATACTTTGGCTCATGGGCTTTCTCTTCTCCTTCAGTCCCAAAGTCCATGTGGGTAATGATGCTCTAGATTCTTACTTCCTTGATCATCTCCAATTTAACTGGACCATCTCCAATCCAGTTACTTCCCACACACTCTGTATTCAAGCCACTGACTCTATCCAGAGATGCTCAGCTTCTGAAATTGGAAACTGCAGTATCTGTGTCTGCAAACCACAACCTCCTCTCCTTACAGATCACAAAGTCATATTCCTATTGTAACTTTTCTGTAGTGCAAGAGATCTCCAATCCCTTCCCTCCATGTCCAGCAGGTGACTTCATGAACCACTCTACTGAGAAAGTAAAAGCCACCAGAGTGAAATCCCCCATGCCTCCCCCGCTCCCCACCTACCAACTTTTCCATATTCACCCAGTCACTCAATAGCTCTTCTTAAGCATCTGCTGTGCATTAGGCCCTTTGCTAGGCCCTGAAATATGGTAAATATACAGGTCCTGCTTTCTTGGAACTGTTATTCTTGTGGGAGAAAAATAGACAATTAAAAAACAAATGTATTAGAAAATGTATGATTTTAAAATGACAGAAGAGGAATCAAGTTGGGGTGGGGAACTTCGAGAAGGCTGGAAAAAAGGTATCCCTGTAGTGACTAATGTCCCAGCTGTGTCCTGCATCCTCAGGCCTTCCTTTCCACAGGAATCTTACACTCCTCTCTCATTTTCAATCTCTAGTTCCTCCTGATGAACTGTTTTCTTTTTAGCAGTATTTTTAAAATGCCTTAACCCCCCTTGTCCCTGCATCCCCCTACCTCCTCTCTAGCCACCACTGCGTCTCCCATGCTTTTTATCCTAGTTAACCCTCCCTATTCTCAGCTCCCTGCAAGCTGTCTTCTGTTCACACTCCTCCCCAAAGCAGAAGGAGACCCCCAGGATTTCCTGAACCAGTAAACTTGTAGCTCTGCCCCCAGACCTCTCCGTGGTGCCTTCGCTAGTTGTCTTTTTTTCCTGGTTTTTCTCTTGCCTTACTGGCATCTCTGCTACTTCCTGGGGTTACCCAGAGGTCTGTCCTCACCCCTCTTCTCACTTCCCATAGAGTCTTTAGGTGGACTGCATTCCCACAATGTCAGCTCTCACCAGTGAAGTAACTCCCAAATTGGTATCTCGAACTTAGAGAGTTCTCCTGTGTTACCTACAGTCTAGTGGATTTACCCATGTCCTTTAGGCAAAAGAAAACACAATACACAGTAAGGACAAAACTGATTTTAGTTCTCACTGCCCCCCCCCCTTTCCCTTTCCGTGAGCCATATTTTTTTTTTTTTATACTTTTTTTTTTTTTTTTTGTCAGCTCCAACCATTCACTGAGGTATTAAAGCAGGAAGCCCATGGTCATGCTCGACTCCTTCCGTGCTCCACATCCAGTCACCAAGTCCTGTTGTTTCTCTGTGCTATGAGATCCCTTAAACTGCCTTGCTTTAGAGACCAGGAGTGGCAGAAGGGTAGCCAGTGTGCCACTTCTAGCTGCCAGATAAGTTGTTGGCCTGCAGAGTTTACAAAAATTGTATTAATATTTAAAATCTGGAGCTGTCACTTGGCTTTACAGTTTCCCTTAAAAACCAGAAGGCCTGGAATATGGGGCCTGCATTCCTGTGTGGCGACACTCGGCTGGCACGGAGTTTCCAGTGTCCCCTTCACTGGAGGTTGCTTGCGTTCTGGCTCCCCACGGGACCTGAGGCTCTCATTTCCAGTACCTGCCCTGCTCCTGTGGGCTTCTGAGACGGGTGGCCACGCGCAGTCTCCTATCTGATTTTCCTGTGCCTAATTTTGCACCCTTTCCTCTCCCCCCGCCCCATCCCCCAAATCCAAATCTGCTTTTGTTCCTGCTGGTAAAATTTCTGGGCCTCGCCCCCCACCATTGGGATAAACCTCGCCTCTGAAGGAGTGGCTGCAGTGCGTCACAGCATAGCAGAGTTAGGCGAGCTCTCGCTCAGCCTTATACAGGCTGCATCTGAATTTTCAAAATGCATTTGAACTTCTGTAAGAAGATTGGTTAACACACAATTCTAGTATTACCTCATCTGTATGGAGACTCAGTCTCTGCTGCTTCTACCCCATCTCCACAGACCTCACCACACTCCTACCTCCTCACAATCTCTCTTTGAGAAAGCGGGTCAGGATTGGTTCCATGTCCCACACATCAAGGTGAAGCTGAAAACACCTGGGATTGTGCGGTGTGTTCCCAAGGGCACTCGGCTACCTCGAGCTGGTCCAGAACTTGAGCTGCTCTCAGCCAGGAACTTTCCACGGTGCTCTGCTGTCCTCCCCAGGGACTCACCAGTCTTCTGGCCATTGGTAAAGAAACTGGCAAAGTCTAAGCTTTCTTCAACCCCTTCCTACCTCTCCTCCCTTGTCCTCTTCCCTAACCTTTATTTTCTCACAAAATGGAACTTCCTGTAGTCTCCCCTGAACCCCATGCCTCCTTGCCCTTGCTTCTCTCGGAATTTCCTTTCTCCTTCTGTATTCATCATTGAGCTCATGGTCCCTTTTTCAAGACTCAGGTCTCATACCAGCTGTTCCCACTTGCCCCCAGCTCCCTCCGACACACATGTCGTGCAGCAGCACACGCCACCCCGTGTGCGCCCCCGTGACGTCAGATACTGTGTGTCTTAGTTTCCTGGGGCTGTGGCACAAAGCACCACCAACCAGGTGGCTCGAAACAACAGAAATATGTGGTCTCACAGTCTTGGAGGCTTTAGAAATCCAAAATCAAGGTGTTGGGAGGGCCACACTCCCTCTGAATCCTTCCTTGCCTATTGCAGCGTCTGGTGGCTTGCTGGCGACCCTTGGCATTCTCTGCCTCAGTTGTCACATGGCATTTCTCCCCTTCTCATATTGGATTAGGTCTCACCCTACTCTGGTTTGGTCTCTTCTTAATGAATAACATCTTCAAAGGCCCTGTGTCCAGATCGGATCGCATCTACAGGACCTGGGCATGAGAACTTGATCGGGTCTTTCGGAGGACACAGTCCAACCCATAGCACTGCATTACAACAGCATGCCTCACCCATTAAACTCTACGCTCCGTGAAACCAAGGGCCGTGTTTTAGTTTTACTTGCACCAGCGCTGGCATGTGCCCCACAGGCATTTATTGAATTTGTGAACTAAACCATGTTCGTATTTCACCTAAGACAACTGCAGATTTTATGGAAGAGTACTTAGCTTTCAGGCTTAAAGGGGACTCCTCCCCTGGCTCCCTGCCCTGATTCTGGAACACCAGAATTTAATGTGTCTTTTCACATTTTTGAAATCTTTGATCCACCATGTCTTTTGAAATACAGTATTACTAAGGAAAAGGCAGAAGTCTAATACAGAAGTGCTTCTGTACCGGTGTTTGGTTCTCTTATCCTCATCTGAACCCATCCTTGGCTTGGTAAATGTCTTCCTGGAGGTCCATTGGCCAGACTGCACTCTGCATGTCGTGGTTTGTGTGTATTGTGGTCCATTTCTACTATCTTTCTCGGTTGGTAATGGGTGATGGAATGTGTGGCCTCTTGCTGACTTTTTTTTTTTTCCTTCTATCATGTCAGCTTTTTGGCTAATGTTTTTGGTTGGCAAAGGGTCTGGGCTGTGTCACAGATGATCTGGAGAGTTGACCACCTAGAATTCAGTTTCCTTGTCTATACAATGGTTGTGTTGAATTAAACTATCTCAAAGGCATTTTATTAAAAAAATAATAATAATAAAATAATTTTTTTTTTTTTTTCAGTTTTCCCTTCTAATCCAGCTTCCTGAGAAATATGAGGTCTAGGTGATATAAATGCATCATGCTATGTTTGTCTACTATGAAGTTCTTGCCTCTCTGTCTCTCTCTCTTAAACCTACTCTCATTGCCCTATGAAATCATTCTGAATCCCCATCGGCTTGGCTCTTTAGTACTCAACAGAAGCTCTGCAGACCAACATGATGATTTAGTTTGTATTCCCACTTACTTGGAGGCATTTATAAAAATGTTAAATAAATTTGGTCCCATTGTGCTTGAATCTTCTTTCTAAACCACTGTTTTCCATCCATAAATGTCTGTCTGCTCTTTCCAGAACCATCTTTCTTCATGAGTAGAATTCATGCCTGATTGGAAAAATCAATACTGGGTTAAAAAACAAACAAACAAAAAAAACCTGTAGATGTGAAAAACAGAATAAAATGCAATAAACCACATCTTCAGGTTATTATCTATACATTCATAATTTGTCAAGGAACACTGAAAGATTAGTAAAATTTTATTTCTCTTTTGAGAACTGCTGCTTTTTACTCAAGGGGCCATGTCTATTTACACAGTCAGTGGGTCTCCTTTATTCTGCTGTCAGATTTCTAGGTCTGGAAGTAAGTTTGGTGCCGAAAAGTCAGCATCCCTTCTGGGGTTCTCTTTGTGGATGGAGATGGCCCCTGAGCCTAAGCAGCCCTCTGACTCTTTGCAATTCCATTTGTGTATTTTGACAAGCATGCCCCCTCTTTCATCCTTGAATTCCTTCAGAGGTTGGGGTGGACTCCTTAGATCAGATCGGGGACACTCTTGCTTCAGTTTGACCTTGGACTTTGTCCTTTGCTTCAGAAGATAATTTGAAAATTGGAATCTGCTGTGCCTTTCTGTAGTTCTCCGTTAATTCTTGGGAGAAAGATGATCGTGGAGGGGATTTAAAAGTAGATGGAAAAATCCTATGAAAAGGCAGAAAGGATTTGTTGTAGAGGCTGCAAATCTTGGTAAATGTATTTTGTGTTAGTTTTATGATCCACCCCACCCCCACCCCCTTGTGCCCCATGTCCCCACTAAGAGCTCTAGTAACCTGGGGAATTTCTCGAGAGCACAGCAAAAATAGCCTCATCACTCCTACCCACCACTTTCCCCCCTACGTAGCACCAACTAATATATCTATAGAAAAAAATAACAGCTTGTTTTTATCCTAAGTTTTTAATGGGCCACATCTTGGAGGTGTGTATGGGTGTGGGTATGTGAGAGTTTAACACCACTCTGAAATGAATAAGGTGACTGAAAATGAAAATATTTTTCTCTTTCTTTTGAGAAGGTGCCGTATATAAAAATGTGGCAGTTTGCTTCCTCTAGTAAAATTCCTTTCTTTTTTAAAAGGAATCCACATAGGAAGAAATTATTTTTATTGAGGATTTGGCCTCTGTTCAGATCATATGAACTATTAGTTACTGTATTATCTTTTGATTATGAGGTCAGAAACCCAGCTCAAACTCAGGAAGAACATGAGGTTCAAGGGGGAAGCGATTGGCTTACGTCGTCAACCCCAGGTGTGGCGGAGGTGGCTCTGGCTCTGGCAATGACTGGAACCAAAGCCACACGGCTTTGGGGCGCTCTTCTCTCCCTCCCTGACCCTGGTCTCTGCTGCACTCTGCGGACTGCCTTTGTTCTCTCAGTACAGCAAGGACTAGTAGCAGCTCCAGGCTTAACTCCTTACAGCCTCTTGATCAAAGAGGAAAGAAGAGCTTCCCGACCACCTTGGGTTGGAAAAATCCTCAGACGGGACTCTGATTGGTCCAGTTTGGGTCATGTGCCCTTCCTTGGGCCAATGGCTGTGGTCAGGGGAATGAAATACTATGATTGGCCAAGTCTGGGCCACAAGTTCTGGGCCAAGTCCTGTGGTCAGCTGGGGAGAGGTGCCTTGGGCAGGAAAGTTCCTCCAACTGCCATTAGTCTTTATTTTCAGCTGACAGAGGCTCTGTGTGCTCTCCTGGAACCTCATGCTACCTGTGGGACAGGTATTAATGTCATTCCCACTCGTACAGGTGGGGAAAGAAGGGTGTAGGGGAGACGACGTGCCATTGGTCGTATGACCTGTGTGTGCTGCTGCCAGAGCCTGAACCCAGTTTGTGTGTGCGCCGTGAGCTGATACCCTGAATTTTCAAAGATCTACTTTTCATCGATAGTTATACCTTCTTAAGAAATGCCTGTCAAACGGTATGCCTCCTTTAAGAAGACCGTCTTCTCACTTTGCTGCATGATCTCCTCCAGAAACACAGCAAAAACACACGAGATGGAAAGAGGCCAATATTTCTGAGTAGTGTGGAGTTAGGTTTTTTCCCTCTATTTGCCTCCTCACACACACACACACCCCACTTCACCCCAGTTCTTTGGCTAGACACTTGTTCTTTTCTGGGACTCAAATCTAAAATTAGCACTGACCTTTGGGTTGAAAAGGTAGAATGCATTTACCCAGAGTCCAAGGGAATTGCTTAGGCTGAGCTGGATAAAACTTGACATAACTAAAGAACAAGTGCAACATAATTTTTAAAAGATGCCTAATTGAACTCCACAAATGTGGAGAGACCACTTAGAGTAAAGTTTAGGATTTAACTTTTTTCCTAAAGTGTACAGTTAACCTTTATTTGGCACTTGTAAATTAGAGTTTTTTGGGGGGTGGGGTGGGGAAAGAGTATACCTTTTGGGGATATGGAGGATTTGGGGCCTGTTGGCTTTGGTTGGACTCTGAATTCTACTACTCACTTGCGGGAGGCCAGGGGGCCTGAGGCAAGTTATTAAACATCGCCCAGCGTCAGCTTCTTCATCTTCCAGTTGCGCATAGTGGAACCCGCCTCTCATGCGGTTGTGAGGATGCGGTGGAGATGTACCGCAGGGGCCTGGCACAGTGGCGGGCACGGAGTGCTGGTGGTGGAATGCCTGTGGCAGTAGCACCGGTGAGCATTTAACTCCTCTGAGACTCTTGTTCTTGTTGTATTCTTTGACCTGGTGAAAGAATACAAAGGTGGAAAGAATAAAAAGGGTCCGCCAGACCATTTTCCGCTAACACTCGGTTGTGCTTCTACTCATCAGCGGGTCACCTGTCATTCAGGTAGGCTTCAGCTCTTCCTCTACTGGCCACAGAGCAAAGGATGCCCCACCCTTGCGTTTGTGGGGACCATGTGAGAGGCTGTGTTAGCAGGAGGTCATTCTAGGGGCCAGTGCACATTGCAGGCCAGCCTTGTTGGCCCGGGGGCATTTTTATTCTTAGGTTTGTTGTGAAGAATGAATAAATGTCTATGCAATAGGAAAAATCATCTATTTGGCTTAATATCTAGGTCTTTGCAAGTGTAGCTTCCAGAATCTTCTCTTTTTATCCTTGCTTTTCATACTGTGAAAAAAATCATTCTCCTGTGTCCGATGATGTCAGGATGCCCAGAAATAATTTAAACATGTGCTGAATGTGTTTAAAATGAGTGGTCATTTAATTATGACTTGATTTACTTAGTTTAATAAAAGTTCTAAGAATGTTGGGTTAACCTCAGCAAAGGTTCTCAGCTAGCAAATGTATTTTCTGCTGCCATTAATATGAACGCTTAGGATTTGACCAGCAGCTTCCGTTGAGGATTTCATCCAGCACTCTGAGTATATGCCCACACCTAAACTGCTACTCTGACAATGAGATGGGAGATGCTATCCTATTATTCTGTTTAACTTAACTATAAAGGAAGTTCTTTTTCCTAAAGGTGTGGATTTCTGAAGTTAATTTGGAAACTAAGCACTTTGAAATTAGTTTACTAAAAATTAATATCAGTTTATGCCAAACCTGTTTCTTAATGATATATTAGTTAAAATAGCGATTCAGAGGATTGGCCAAAGATGCTAAGGTATTCATAATAAACTGCCATTGTGCAGCAAGATGGTAAAATCATAAATATCAAAATGCTAATCATACTAATGTGAATTAATCTATCAGGTACTGAAAACATAGCTGTTCCCATGCATATATATCCTTCTGAGCCTAAATTTTTTTTGTGAGTAGGATAAGTACACTTTTTTTTTTTTTTTTTTTTTAAACAAGCACAATGACAAAGTTATGCCCTTGTCTTATTCTCTAGTTATATATATACATCTACCCTGTTAGGAACTCTCAAGGCCTTTGTAGTCTATCTTACCTTCCTATGCTCCTTCTACAGGACCTAACACAGAAGCCAAAAGATGCTTGAAAGGGGAGAAGAAAATGAAGAATTATGGATCATCAGTGTGTCAAATACTCTGAGGCCAGGGGTTCTTAAAAAAGGGGTCCATGAGCTTGAACTGAAATTCAAAAAACATTCTTGTGGGGACAGTATGATATATTTATTAAATAATACACAGTTTAGTGTGAACTTAGTGAGGGGTCCATGGTTTTCACCTGACAAAGGGGTCCGTGGAACAAAAAAGGTGAAGAACCCCTGTGTTAGGCATTATCTCCTTGAATTCTAACAACCTTTGTAAGGCAGAAATCCTTCCTAGTTTACAGGTGTGTGGAGCAATCTGCTCAGAGTCCCACTGATGGGATGTTGACCCTTGGGTCTGTTAGCCCTTGTGGTAGAGAGTTTCTATTCTGAGATATTGTTTTCAATGAATGACTGAAGGTAAGTAGTTATGACTGAGCGACATTGCAAGACCCCACAGAAGGAAACTGGGAACATTGCTGGACTGAGGATGAATTTGGGAGTCAGATGAACTTGGGTTTTAATCCCATCTCCATGCTGAGTAGCTGTGTTATTTTAGGCAAAATGCTTACCTTTCTGAGCTCCATTACCATAGCTAGAGACTAGAGATGACAACCATGTTCCCTTCCTTGCAGAGACAAATAGCACTGTCCCTGTTTTACAACCAGGAAATACAGTGGCTTAGGTCCCTTGGCAAAGTGGGATTCTGGCAGGTTGAGGTGTCACCTCTCTAAACACCAAGTCTGGGCTCCATTTGCTAACAGCTGCCATCACCTGTCACATACTCCCCCCCCACCCCCCCAACCATCGGGCTGTTACTATCCATTCCCTCAGGCCATTTGGCTAATACCTCTCTCTTTTTTTCTCTATGCTGTTCACTCTATGTTCTCTAAGAGAATTATCCCCAGAGATTAAAAGAGCTTCCACAAGACTTGCTCTTGCTGAATCTACCCCACAGAGGACTTCAAGGGAGTAGAAGATTACAGCTCTATTGTATCTGGACTGCGTTCAGTTAAAAAGCTAGTTTTTGAGCCCTTACTCTGTAGTGGGGCCTCTGAGGGACACGGAATTATCCACAAAACAGGTCACCCTTTGAGGGTCTTATCTATTTAGACAGAAAAGACACTTCTGTGGTACTTTTAGCAATTCAAGCTAGCCTAGAACAATGGCTTATCGTAATTGAGGGGTGGGAGGCAATAAGGGAGTACATTGCCTGTAGAGGATTTAAAAACAGTATTGAAATTGCCTCAGTTGGTTTGCTTTTTATTATCACTATGTACCATGGTGATAAAATATTATTCCACCAGAGCAGACACATCCCACTGTCCCCACCCTGCCCCTCCAGACTTCAGTGGGTCTGTAATTTGCTGCCAAAATGAATGCTACCAATGAAATGTTCAGGAGATCAAACTGACAGTTGTCAGTGTGGACTCGAATCGTTGGGAAGGCTCAGAAAGTCCTCTCCCTTCTCCCTTGCTTATGGGAAGACTCCAGAAGACAATCTATGATGCTGCTGACCCTGGCACCACTGTGAGCCATGGGTGGGGAAGGTGCTTCATGGGCATCGCCTTACTGCTCCGCGAAGCAGCCATAAAGGCTGGTGGCCCTGAACTTGTTCTGTAGGTGGGGAGCCCAAAGGCTCATGAGGTTAAGGAATATGGGTGTCCGAGTTTGCCACCACTGCTCTGACAAATACCACAGACTAGTGGGCTTAAATAACAGGAATTTGACTCTGAGTTTTGGAAGCTAGAAATCCAGAATCAAGCTAGGACGTCGCTTTCTCGGACCTCTGCCGCGTTATGGTGGTGGCTTGCCAGCAACCCATAGCTCAGTCTTTGCCTCTGCCACACGGCGGTGACCACCTTTCTCCTCCTACCCATCCAAATGGCCTCTGCTTATAAGGACTGTGGTCATACTGGGTTAAAGTCCACCCTGATTCAGTTTGGCCTCATCTTCACTAATAGGACCTTCAACGATCCTATTTACAAATGAGTTCACATCCACAGGATGTGGGGTTAGGACTTTGTGGAAATGTGATTCAATTCATGAACAGTGGGCAAGTGACAGAACCCCCTCCTGGTCTTAATTTCCCCCTCTGTGAAATGGGAACATCCATGCCCAGCTTTCCTGGTGGCTGGGAGGCTTGGCAGAACTAATGTGAAAGCATTTTGCACATAGAAGTTACCTCACTGGCCGTTACCAGTAAAGAGAATACAAGCAAGAGGCAAGTCTCTGCAATGCACAAAGTGTTGGTACATAACTGATGAACGTGAATGTCTAAAAGGTAACCCTGTGGGGTAGGCAGCACTTATGTTTTACTCTCCACAAAAACCCTTTTTGCCCTAAACTTTGTAGAATTGCTGTTTATTGATTTGTATCAGCTAAAAGTTGACTATTTAGTCTGTCACATGGTCTCTGTAGCTAAGTAAAAACAGATACTTCTTCACATAGAAGGGATTAGTTCTCTTAAAAAAAGGTGAAAGTTTCAGCGGACAACTTTGGAAAGCTGTGAAATGTTACTTCTAAGCACTTAACTTGATTCAGTGCACTTTCATTAAATACTCATGACTACATAGAAAACTGTATTAAGGTCTGGTCTCTTCTGGGTGGGACTGGCAAGCCAAAAATGGTGCCCAATCAATGTCTTAATAAACAAGTTAAAAGGCACTGAATATCTGTGAAAAGGAGACCTTTCTGGTTTAAAAACTATGCCTGAATATGAAGTGAAAATTTCCCCTAAATTATTCATCAGTCAAAAGGGAGTTACTAAATATTCGAGTCCTTCCAAAATCTTTCATGATACAAAGAACCTGATAATTTGACTAGTCAGAGTCCACAAAAAAGATTGAATGGATGAAACTCAGGAGTGACTGGCTCGAAAATAGACTCAGGAGTGACTGGTTCAAAAACAGATGGGGCCTGTGATCCCATAGGGCTGATGGATGGGACTCTTTCTTGCAATTGTAGACTCTCTCAGTTCCTTGGTATGGTAGTCACAGCCCCCTGTCAAAGAGGTAGAGTGGACATCGCCATCCCAGAATCCTCAGGATTGGGGAATGAACTGTGGACTAAAATAGACTTACTAGTATTCTACTATAGATTTATTGTGATTCTAGCAATGGAAAAAATTATATCATTGAAGTGGAGGCTGTGGCCACTGGAGGTATTGAGGGCAGGGAGAGAAAAAAACAGGTGTAATTCAGGGACATTTTGGGGACTTGGGAATTGTCCTGAATGACATTGCAATGACAGATACAAGCCATTATATATCTTGCCATAACCTACAGAATTGGGTGGGAGAGAGTGTAAACTGCTGTAATCCATGCTTAGTGGCAATGCTCCAAAATGTGTTCATCACTTGCAATGAATGTACCTCACTAATGAAGGATGTTGTTAATGTGGGAAAATGTGGGAGGTGTGGGGAGTGGGGCATATGGGAATTCCCTATATTTTTATGTGACATTTGTACAATCTAAGTATCTTTGGGGGGAAAAAAAAAAAAAAAACAGATGGGGAAGGCACGTTAGCCTGAAATTCCCTCAATCCGCACTCATTACGAATGCTTATAGAGGTTACATGATGAAAAAGAGTTATAAAAGTGAAAGAAGCAAAGAGATTTAATACAGATTTAGCAATTATTCCTGAGGTCATGACTTCACGATTGCCTGATGTCGAATGTTGATATACTTAAGGTAGTGCTGAGCGCTGTAACAAATAAACCCTAACCTGCACAAAGGCTCAGTCATGTTGGAAGGCTGTTTTCCACTTGTGCGAAGCCCCCAGTGTGTGTGTCTTTTTCAAGCCTGGTAGTTCAGTGACCTAGCCTCCTCCCAGCTTGTGGCTCTGCTTTTTAACAGCAGGTGGTTTCCAGGTTCATGATGCTTGTGGGCCTCCAGCTGGTAGAAGCAGAAAGATCATGGAGAATTCCACACGTGAGGTTCTGACGGGCCAGGGCTGGAAGGGCCCTACACATCACGTCCATTCCTGTTTCACTGACAGCAACTCAGTCTTAGGGCCACTTCCATTTATAGGTGCAGCTCGGAAGTGTAGTCCAACTTTGTGTCTGGGAAGAAGAAGATATGGGTCTGCTGAGGAGCAAATTTTCTACTGATAAAATCTCATTAAAACCACTGTAGATCACTTGAAAGTACTATGTGCGCCCGGTGCTGTGAGGCTCATGAATGTACTTTTCATATAAAGCCAGCTGTCCTGTGGCTTTATGCAGGGCTTCTCGTGCCTTTAGGATAACTTTTTCAGTGACAGCATCACAGAGGCAGCTTGGAAGGAAAGGAGATGGTGTACTTTGGAAAATCATTAGACAGCTCAAAGCATGAGGACAGGCATGTGGGAGGTGCCTGGAAAGAGTTTGAATTAAATTGCTTTGTGGAAGTTGAGAATGGAAAGAAAAGCACTATTTCTACATCGTAATATATGTGATTTCAAATATTAGTCATCAAGTTTATGTAATCGGGGTGACCACATCTTGCAGGCAGACAGGTTGGGGATCTTCTCATTGGGAAAAGAGGAGGATCGCCTTATCTTGAGAATGCCTTGTATTCAAGCAATAGGAGGATTAAAAGTAAATCAAAGCATTTTGTCTTAGCAGAAGGGGCATAGAACTCTTACAGCCTGGGAAAGGAACGTCAGATTTGCAGCAAACACAGTTCAGCACCTTGGTGTAAAAGCAGAGACGAAAGCTTGTGAATAGATTGGTGCCAGCCCTGTGCTCTTGGGTGGGGGGGGGGAGTAGAAAAGGACCCTGAGGGAGCAGAATGAGGGAGAGGCAGGTGACGGGAGTATCTCTGCCCTCTCTCTGGGAGAAGACTGGCAACTGCCACCTCATTGTGGTGGGTGCACTGGGTGCTGCCTCACCGGCCTTCCTCCTCCTCCTCCCTGTGGGACAAGGGCAGGTTATTCAGCCTCTCTGCATCTCTGCTACCTCACCTGCCTGCTGAGGGGTTCCTGTGAAGACTCAGCTGCCATGTTCACAGGGCCTTGTACACAGTAGGAGCTTTATAAATGTGGCCTCCCCCTCTCCTGAGCAGCCTCCCCAAGCCCCATCGTTGGCAAACATCTCTCCATTGATGGCAGTGAAAAACTGAGAGATTTGGGAAGTGTTCTCCCCCCTGTAAAATGCGACTTTGTGACAAACAGAAGATGGGTCCCCGCCCATCCCTGCAGATTGCCCGGCAGTGTGTTTTATACCAGAGCTTGTAAAAAGGTGAGGAGGAGAAATTTCATTGTCACTGATTTTTCATCCTAGAAGTCCTTGCTCTTCTGCCTTATCTTTGAATGTGAGGAAACAAAAGGCTTTAGACTTTACAAAAAAGATAAAGAAGAATTAAAAAAATGGAAAACTGGTCCTGTGAGGAAAAGTTCTCAGGTCATTTCCCCGCAGCATCTCGTGTGCTTCTCACAGCTGCCCTCTGAGGTACAGGCCTGTGGAGAGGAGTGACTTGATTTTACAGAGGAGGAAACTATAAACCCAGAGCTGTACTGTGACTTATTCACTGCAGAGGCCTCGGACCAGCCCACAGGACTCTCCACAGTCATCTTAGAGTGGACGTAGGTTTATTCTGGGAAACAGCTAAGCCTTTCCCTTTGCCCCAGTCCCTTCAGAAGATATCCGTGGCACCTGCAACAAGGAAAGTTGAGGCTAAAGGAACAACCTTAGTATTTGGGATTTTAAAGCCCGAACTTTCTGTCACTTCAGATGATTTCTAACCTTTGTAGAACTTTGCTGGTTTGCTGCTTGGTTACTTGCCAGATTTTTTTTTTACTGTAAATATACGATGGTCATCTTTTTAAAGATTCTGTTGGGATTGTATTTGTTTGCACACTCTTTGTACTGCAAGAACAGAGCAAAGGATCTGAGAAAAAGCACAAGGCCCTTCTAAAAGTGGACGTTGTTAACTATCTTTTCACATCTTCCCCACTCCCTATTTACTTTTCCTACTTAGAAATATTTCCAATCCTGTGCCTGTAGAGGCTTACGTTTTTGTTTAATTTATTTTGGAAGGTCTCTCTCTCATATAATTGCCCCCTAGAAATTAAAATGCAAGCACCAGGGACTATCTACCACTTATCCCCTGTCTAAACTTCTGGGTAACTATTTTTACTTGTTGTGATACATGACGAAAAATTACACTGAAGGATTTGGATGGACCAAACCCACTTGAGTTTCTTACACCAAACCTGGGGTGGAGAGGGACTTAATTACAAGAACTGCAATGGGAAATTGAGAAAGTAGAGATGGAAGTATACCCAGGTATCATGGGTTCACCTCTATAGATGCTGGAACTTACCACAAAGCAGCCCTGAGGTCATCTAATGAAAAATGGAAAAAGAAAGACTTCATGTTTACTGCTAGAATCCATTTTGCAAAATCTTTAATTAGAGGGAGGGTAGGAAAGAGATTGCTTGTTTCCCTGGACCTTTTCTTTAATTTCTGAACTGCATAAATGAGCCTACTTGGACATAGACGGGTTTGTTAGGAAGCTGACCTAGCCACACTGAGTTCTTTCTTTCCATTCCTCTTTCTCAGCTCTGTAGCACAAGCTCAACACATTCCTGCTTTCCTTCTATTTCCCCTGTGGAAAAGGTAGTAAATAAATACTTAGTGGTGCCAAAGGGAGAAGAAAAAACATAGGCTGGGGCACCAAATGGCAATGTGTTTTATTTGCAATATGTCAGAAAAGCTAATGGCTTAGGCAGCCCCTCTTGATATGTCATCACTTAGGGGGCTCCACAGCATTAAGTGTGGAAAAGAACCTCAGGTTTTGTCAGGACACCTGGGGTCCTTGCATCTCGACCGTTGCCAGGAACACACTGACAGTTACCAGACTTGCAAGAGACGGATGAACAAGGAGAGGGTCCCTCTGCCAATGAGCACACCCCACCTTAAACAAAAGTTTCCTGAGAAGCCTACTTGTTATCAGAATGTTGCTTGATAAGGATGATATGAATGCAAGAGAGGTGGTTGGTGGCCCAAACTAAACTTTGATTTATTCCATATGGCCTGTAAGGAAGTTCTTAGTCATCAGAGCACAGGCTGTGAAGTGTATCAACAGAGTTCTACATAGGTGTCTTCATCCCCAAATGTCGGGAAGGTGTTATGTACATAAGACATTAATTTGCCCCTGGTGACAAGTTATTGAAATCAATAATTTCTAAGTCCTTGCATTATTTCTAATTCTGTTTAATTTGTGAAACAGAAATTAAGGGTTGAAGGTTTGCACATCTGAAAAAAATCACATTAAATTGTGCCTAGTACTTTCATTCCTTCAGTAAATGTTCATTGTCTCTTGTGCTGCTTGACTTAAAGTTCCTATACTTTCCATTCTTTGCTTGTTCGTTAGTTGCCACCATTTCTGGTCACTCTCTCATCTTGGCTCTTAAGTGAAAGTGAGGTTGCTATTCTGATTTTCATCTCTTCTTGCTAATTTGCTGTGTCATGGGACCCTAATGATAAAAAATTAATAGTATTGAATGTAAATTCAAGGCATATAGGCATCTCCCTAATTTGACTGAAACCCTTCATATTACCTGTCACTCTCTGCCTTGTTTCCTAGTCCTTTAAGTACTTGTATCTTCTGTTAATCTGTAGGCTCTGCTTTCCCTTCTGTCTTTGTTGCTTCTGCCATTGTGCTTTAGTCAAGGCATAGGCCCTCGATAACTGTTTTGTTAACTAGTAAAGCACATGGGCTATGTGTGCAACCTCTCAAGCTCTATTAGAAACTGAAGGTGAAACCTTGAATCTTTAAACTCCCCTTTTTCCTGGACACCCAAGAGTCTTTGTGTGCTTGCTTTGGCACTTGTTACTTCAACGTCTTTCTTCATTTGTAACCATCACATTACACACTGCCGTGTTTCCATCAAGAGTGCCCAGGCCTCCTTTCTAACTCCAGGGCAGCGGCTGTGGGTTTAAGAAATCAAAGCTTTAATTCTGGAATGAAGGATGGTCTCATATAAGGCCCTTCTTCCTGACATGCATCTTGTTGCTCTTTTGTATGTTTTCTCTGTACCACAGAGGTTTGAACCAGTCAAATCTTGGACTGCTTGTTTTTGTTTTTGTTTCTGGTTTTTTGTTTATTTTTGGTGGGGGGAGCAGCCCTATTAAAGTCACTTTTAAAAGTTACTTGGAGCATTCAAAACCTCAGGTCATCAATTCATAGTGTTAAAATTTAGGAGTGGTTGGGGCTTCAGGCAAGCAATATTGAAATAAATATGTAGAGTACTTTAATGCAGCATTTGACTGTACATTTTAAAATAGGGAATGCAAATTGAAATTCCTCCTGGGTGCTTTAAATCAGGTATTATAAGTGCAGTAGTTCAATTAGTTGTAGAAAAAAATACGTTAGTGTGGCTCTATTTTTACAGCTGGGAATTGCTCTGGGAACACAATTGACTATTTCATACATGTGAGCTTTATTTAAATGACTTGTGGGGCATGTGCAGTTTAGCCAGTAATTGAAAATATTGTTGCAATGTGGCAGGTAAAACTAGGAAGTCATTGTGCACTCTTGAGGAGGTGCTCTAAGCGCGATAGCATTGCATTAGTTCAAGGGGGGAGGTGCTAGGGCAATCCTGGGACTCAGTCCTTCACGTTTTCTCCCTGGGTTTTTGCCACACCCTGAAAAGAGTGGGAGAAGGCCCGAGTGCCTGAGGATTTTCTGGGGTGGTGTGCTGAGGACGAACCCAGAGCACTGAGTTATCTTCTTCCTCAATTTTGTTTATATGTACTAGAAACAGGCAAATGACCAAATCAGATATGAGGAGCCCTGTCCTCACCCCAACTCTTTTTGGGCTCCCTGTCCCTTCTGCTACCTGTTGCATGTCAGACATCACCTAGATGCACTGATATAGGAAGGTGAGTTTCAGGATGGACAGACCAAGCCACCTCCTCCAGGGGTATTCATAAACCTTCCTAGGAAGTCGGAGTGCATGATCCCACTGAAATGAGGTTGTAAGTGGTGATTAGGTAATACTGTATTAAAAATGCATGGTTCCTGATGTGATTCAGGCAAAGTAGGGGTTAGTTGGGAATTTTGTGGGCAAAATTAAAATAACCATGATTTTCTATTTTATTTTAATTTTTATTGCTCTGAACTAAGATTGAATCTTCCGCCCCCTCCCCCTGGGGACATTTGTCAATGTCTGGAGACATTTGATTGTCACAGCTGGCTGTGGACTGCAGTTAGCACCCAGAGAGTAGAGGCCAGGGTGCTGCTGAACATCCTCTGTTCTTGGGCCAGCCCCCACCCCCCAACAAGGAATTATCTGGCCTGACATGTCAGTAGTGCTGAGGTGATAAAACCTTGCTCTGGAAATACCTTTTTAAAAAAGATTTCCCTAAATACTTTAACCCACAACCTACTTTAATCCACATCCTGCTTGTAAGGCATCGTATACACTAGTATATGATGCAAATTAAATGTATTGAAGGCTTGGCTTTTTCATCAATCCCTCAGTTATTTATTGAGCACCTCCGTGTACCACGTACCATGTTGCATACGAGGTAGGATACAGCAGTAAACAGGAAAGACAAGGACAAAGAGAAGGGGGACATGAGCCTGGCAGCCTGAGGTTGGAAGAGCTTGGTGGGTTCTAAGACTGAGTGGAGGACTGTGTGTCTGGAGAAGGAGGTCAAATCCTGAGCAGGCAGGCAGGCTCACCAGCTGTGGGAGGGAGGGGCCAATTGATGGGGAGGACCAGGATGCCTTCAAGTCTTTGGGTGCAGCACAGTCAGGGAATTGGATATCAGAGACTTAACGTCCTCTTGCAGGGAGTAGGTAGCTTGGGCTGAGACCAGAGGAGGTGAAGAGAGAAAAACTACTCAGGAAATATCTTGGAGGTAGAATGATGGAGCTTGTTGATGGTTTGAAATGGGGTAAGTGAAGGGATGAAAGAAGATTCCCAGATCAATGGCTGAGTGATTGGTGAGCTCACTGACTAAGGAGAGGAATCTTGGGGAACAGCAAGTTGAGTACTGTTTTTCCTCCCAATCTAGAATATCTATGAAAACCTTTAAAGGGTCTTTTACATGTCTTTCTATTCCCCCTCCTTTTTTTTATTTTTTAAAGAAATATTGTGTTTTAGAGTCTGCTCTGCTTGCTAAAGTTTAAGGCTTTTCTCCTTCTCTCCAGTTTCCATCCTAACAGGCTTCCCAATGTAGCTCAGAATTATTTATAAATGGCTTCTTCGGGCAATCATGAAGCATTTTCAGTATTAGGCATTTCCTCCACCTAAGGAAATAAAATGTTAGAGAGGAGAGGAGGCCTAAAAGCCATCTATCTACCATTGAGTCTCAGCCACCTCCAGAAACCTGGGCTTGCCTGTCTCCACCTCACCAAAACTTTTTTTTTTAAATCACTCCAGCCTAATCCCATCCAATTTCAGTTTCAGGCTGGTAGGAAAACACTTTTCCTTGTTTATGAGCTTGGCAGCCTTGGAAGGAAGAGTGATGCCCGTTTCCTGACTGGGCCAGTGACCATCAGTCATTTCCTGAGCCGGTCACCAGGAGCCTTCGTGGGGGCTGCATGGGGCCAGGCTGTGTCAGGATGGGGGCCGCTGCCCCTGGGAAGACAAGGCTGCTGCCCCCGGAGGACAAGCCTGCTTAGTCATCTTCCCCGAGGACTTGTGACCCTTAAGGTAGGGACAGCTCTTAGACCCATTTTACTGATGAAGAAACTGAGGCCCAGTGAAGTTAAGTGCTTGTCAAAAACCATACAGGGAGCGGATGTGGCTCAAGAGGTTGAGTGCCTGCTCCCCACATGGGCGGTGCCTCCTGAAAAAACAAAAAGAAACAAACAACAAGCAAAACAAACCAAAACAGGGAGGCCTATGTGGCTCAGTGGTTGAGTGCCGGCTTTCCACGTACAAGACCCCAAGTTCAATCCCCAGGCCCCAGTACCTAAAAAAAAAACAAAAACAAAAACATAGTCATCTGGTAGTGGAGCTGGGATTTCAACATGGGTGTCTGTCTCCGGCACCTGCAGAGGCCAAGAACCAGCACCTCAGATCCCCTTATTTATTTCTTAGGGACTTTTTGGGGCTTGAGAACTAGAGCACAGTTCCCTGACCCCACCCCTACCCTCTGTCCAGTTATATCCAGCTCATCCTGTGGTCTCTGTCCACATGGCCCTTCTTCAAAGGGGCCTTCCCTCACTGCTGCCCACCCCCTGCCCCCAGTTGTGCCTCGGTTTCCTTTGTTGTATGTTCTGTTTGCCTTCAGATCATTTGTAAAGTAAATATACAAAGATGAATGCAAATAGCAATTTAGTAATGTGATTATTTGGTTAACGTCGGTTTCCTCTCTAGACCAGGGTCTCAGCCTCGGCACTATTGATGCTTTGGGCCGGATCGTTCTCTGTGGTGGGGGACTGTCCTGTGCATTGTAAGAGGTTAGCAGTCCTCTTCAGAGGCCCTTACCCTCTGCATGCCAGGAGCACCCCCTCCCCCTGAGTTGTGACAACCCAAAATGTCCAGACATTGCCGTGTGTCCCCTGAGGGACAGAGCCACCCCCCCCCCACGTGGTTGAGAACCACAGCAGTGGGCTCTGAACGCCGAGGGAGCAGGTGCCGAGTGGCTGCTTGTCCTGTTCTCTGCAGCGCGGTGCCTGGCACCCAGGAGCTCCTTAACATTGGTGAAATAAGTGCGTGGACCAACTGTACCTCATATCAAACACTCCTTGATGTGGCAATTGAAGAACCACCCTGATTTCAAAGGAACATAGTGTGGTTTGGTTGTGAATTATATTAGCTGCCTAGAGTCCCCCTCTACCCAGCTCAGTAGGCTCCTGTCCCTTCTCCCAGGCTGGCTGAAATGAGGATGCCTGTGTCTTTGCTTCCTGCCTGATTAAAACCCACATCCTCACGTGCTGGGGGGGGGGGCTTAGATAAAGCACTCTGTCATTCCCAGGGCCGGAAGCCTCCCACTGCCTCTCTACTCTCTCTTCTCAGAAAAAACATGCCCCAGCAGACAGAACGGGGGCTCCTCCAGGGGGCGTTTTTAGGGTGATCTCACATAGCCATCTTGGAGACCTCATTCACACTCGTCTGCTGAGCCTCCCTCCCTTCCTCCCTGGCCTCTGCTCCCTTTTCATGAGAGAAGGCAGGAAAGTAGGGCGTTTAGACTCAGCTTTGCTTAGGGAAGCACCTAACTGGATACGATTTGTTCAGAAAGTCCAGGGGTCATAAGAATAATTTAGGGTGTGTGTGAAAGTTTTGTATTTTCTCTCTGTACCTGAAACTGAATGATAGAGCTTGCTTCGGGTCAGCAAAAAAGAAGTCCAATGGGAGAGACCAGGCAGTGGGTGGGGAGGGAGGGAAGGACTGGTAGGCTCGGCCACAGGTCCCCTGCTTCTTTCACTCCAGGGGAAGAATTTCAGGAGGTGCACAAAGGAGCTGCAGCAGACCTGGGCCCATCCTCCTCCTGCAGAGGAACACACCTGCCCAGTGACTCAGCCCTGTGTTAACACCTTCCCTGACGCCCACCACAGGAGTGTGATCCTGCATCCTCACCTCTAGCAGCAAGACTGCTTTTCAACTGGCTTTAGGCAAACTAGGCAGCATAAAATTGATCAATAAAATTTTAAATAAAAACATAAAATTTGACCAATAAAAATTGGGCTGACCGGCCAATATTTAACTACTTGGTAACACAGGATTTCACAGAAGTAATTGGCTGAATTCCTTCCCCTCTCAACTAGGGAAGCCTTGGGTTGGAGATCCCAGAGAGAACTACAATGTAACTTGGTGTCAGTGCCGTTGTAGCTTTGACCAGAAACTGCCTGTGACTCCAGACTGAGGCTGTGAGTCTAAGTTAAAGAAAATCAGTAGTATCTGGGGGAGAGTGGGCGCTGTGTTGTGCTCTGGAACAGGGTTTCTTGGCTTTCGGGACTACTCACGTTTTGGTTGGGATGATTCTTTGACAGTCTGGTGCACTGTAATTGTTCAGCAGTGTCCCTGGCCTCTGTGCACTAGATGCCACGAGGCCCTCTCTCTCACACACATCCCCAAGTTATGGCAACCAAAAATGTCTCCAGACATTGCCAGCTGTCTCCTGGGGAAGCGGTAGCCCCCACTGCCTGCCCCCGCTGGTTGAGAACCACTGCTCTAGAACAAGAAACATTATGTTCAATTCTGGTGCCTTGTAAAGCTGTGGCCAGTTGTTTACTCCGAGTATTTGATTTATGCACAGGACAGGATGGCAGAAAGAAGGCAGCATTTCTTTGGTTGACCCGTTAAAGTCCATCACAAGAGGCAGCATGACAGACTGGCCAAGAGTGGTGGTTTTAAGGCATCGTGTACCATCTGTATGATCTGGGCAGGTTATTTAACTTTTCTGGGCCTCAGTTTTTCTCATCTGTAAAATGGAAATACTAATGCCTACTTCTTAAATTGAGCTAGATGCTGAATATAAAGGTACAGTGCCTGGCATATCGTAGGCATTTTAATGTTTGCTCTTATTCTTGAGTATTTAAGAATGTACTCCACGAGTTTTAAGCAAATTGGAATTTAAAAATAAAGTTAGCAATAACAGTTGCTGCTGCTACCTAAAACAGTAATGGGAACAGCTTATTTCCATTGAATTTGTTTATTTCACAAACATATAGAGTTCTCTATATATTAGAGACAGTGCTAAATGCAGGGAATAAAAAAAATTGATAAAGTGAAATTACCTGCCATCTAATGTGTTATCTAATATCTAATGTATAGATTTAGCTCATTATATGTAGATTTAGTCACATAATTGTTCTCATGTTCATCTAAAAGCCACCATTTACTGGGGGGAAAAAAAAGGGCTGTGGGTTATAACCCTCGTCTTAGTGTATATAAAGATATTATTTCTCAGCTCTTTCTCCTTTGCCAATAAATACCAGGGTTCTACATTTTAAAAAAACATTTTTTAAAGATTTATTTATTCCCACACCTCCTTGTTATTTTGCACTCACTGTCTGCTCTCTGTGTCCATTCGCTGTGTGCTCTCTCTGTCTGCTTGTCTTTTCTCGTCTTCTCTTTAGGACACCCCAGGAACCAATCCTGGGACCTCCAATATGGGAGAGAGGCACTCATCGCTTGAGCCACCTTAGCTCCCTGGTTTGTTATGTCTCTCATTGTCTCTCCTCTTTGTCTCGTTGTGTTGCACCAGCTCTCTGTGCGGGCCAGCACACCTGTACCAGGAGGCCCCGGGAAACAAACCTGGGACCTCCCATTTGATAGACAGGAGCCCAATCGCTTGAGCCACATCTGCTTCCCTAAATTAAAATTTAATGATTCTCAGATTTAACCACTGTTCTTGTGCTCTGCAGCCTTCACTGTTCCTCTTTAATATGCATTTCATCTGATCCAGAATTTAAGTTCCTGCTGCTTATGTTTTTATAAATAGAGAAAGGATGTTAAGTGTATGTTCATTGCAGACATTGCAAAAATTACTGGATAATAAGAAATAATAAACTCCACTCCTATTCCTACCATCAGAAAAAAGTATTATATAGATAATATCTTCATCTGTTTTTCTAGACTTTTCCATTCTGTGCCTGTGTATAATTTTTACATAGTTAATCATGCCATAAATGCCTTTTTTTTTTTTTTCATTTAAACTAGCCAGAATATATTACCATATCTTTAAGCTTCCTTACAAGATATGATCCTTAACTGCTGAATGATATTCTATTGAATGGATACCATTAACCCTTCTGCCTTGTTGAATGTTGAGCCAAGGATAAAGTGGAAGTGATTCATTAAGGAAGTGCTCCTGAGTGAAACTGTCAGGGAGCAGGGTATATGGGTATTGGAAAGGGGAAAGACCAAGCAGGGATGCGATCAGGTGAAGCCTAGAGTCGGCTTCTTCCCAGAGGAGCTCTGGATGGTCTATCACCCATTGTAGTCTATTCCTCTCAAGGCAAAGGTGCTGGGCTTTTTATGCCCTCACCAGACACCCTTGTCTGTAGGAAGGGGAATGGTGTAGTAAACTCCCAACCACTTAAGGCTCCTTAAGAAAGTGGGCTCCAACACCACCCATTAGCAAACTTCTGAACCTAACAGGTGCAAGCCATTAGCAAGGGGCACAGAAGGCTAGAGAAGATGCACAAAGCTGGTGAAAGGACACCCCCAGTGTCCACTAAGTTGGAAATTTAGGTTGCTATTAGAAATAACTCCATAGTGAATATTTTTGGACCCAACCTTTGGACTGTTAGAAAGGGAATTACTGTGCCAATAGGTATGATACATACTAAAAATTACCTTTCACAAAGATTTTTATCAGTTTACATTCCCAATACTTGCTACTCATTTTAACTAGCATCAATCAAGAGTGCATTGGTTTCCCACCTCTGAACTGTGGAGCCATGGACACTATCAGGGTTATTGCAAGAGGTGAGAGAAGTCATGTTCTTGGTCCAGCTTTGGTGGAGACTAAATAAATAGCTCAAAATATGACTTTTTGGAAATGTATCTAGATGTTGCTAATGATAAAAAGAATTTGTGTTTTACTAAAATGTTAATTTATGGTAACTTTTACCATATATTTTCTCAACAAGTACTAAAAATATAATTAGCCATGAAGTAGTCTGTAATACTTTTATATGTCTAAAAAGAGTACTTGTTATTTAAAGATTAGGAACTATTGATAAATACTATTATAACTTCTTGGATCATCTCTTAGCAGTTGTATTAAGAAATCATACATTTGAACCATCACATCTTAAAAATGTGTCAGTAAGAAAGTGCGTAGAACTTGATGCCATAAGTAAAAACAGATTTGATGACCTAAGTCAGCTGACTGAAAAAAACATATCTCAGAACCATTAAAGGTTTTTGGGAACACACTCTCCCACCTCAACCCCGACCATAGCCCGACCCATCTCCCCTTTTATAGAGACCTCAAAACACCACCAGACTGTCTTGTTCTACTTTTACATCTTAAATAATCTAATGAATTATTAAAGCTACAGGGCTTTATCAAGATGGAAATGTATTTGCCCGGTTTGCTTAGTTAGCCTGTACCGCGTGACTCTTTAAATAGCTGTTGAAATAAAAATCAGAATATTTCAGGATTTGAGCATTGAGGGAGGGAGTCAGCATTATTGAGCACCTACTGTGGGCCAGATAGTGGGCTAATTACTGTCTATTTGTACTTATTAATTCCAATGACCACCCAATAAAACATGATTTCTTATATGGTAGAGGAGAAAGCTGCGGTTGACAGGATTGTGATGTGCCTTGGATCTCTTGGTTGGTGGATGGCAGAGTTTGAAACGTAACTGAATTTTCCCTAAAACTTAGCAAAAAAATAGAATAAAGGGCCCATAACCTCACATTTTAAAAAGATAGACAACTAACAAAGCCCCAGTTCTCTCTCTCCTCCTAGCTTTGCCTCTCCTCTGTATTAGTTAGCCAAAGGGGTGCTGATGCGAAATAAGAGAACTCTGTTGGGTTTTACAAAGGGTATTTATTTGGGATAGAAGCTTACAGTTACCAGGTCATAAAGCATAAATTACTTCCCTCACCAAAGTCTCTTGCCTCATGTTGACTCAAGATGGCAGGCATGTCTGCGAGGTTCAGTCTTCCTCCGTGGTCCCAGCATCTTCCAATCTCAGCCACAGGCTGGGACAAGTCTGTTTCTCTCAGGGCTCATTTCTCTCCAGGCTCAGCTGCTCTGCTCCCTCCACAAGGCCAGCTGTAAACTATTAGGCAAATGGCTCGTCTCTCTTCCTAAGGCCTCTGCCTTGTCTAATGGAGCTTTCTCTTTCCTCACATATCTGCTTCTCTGTGTATTTACTTTCCAGGGCTCCAGCATTAAAACTCTTTCTTCTCTGCCATGTTGTTTTCTCTGTGAGTCCCCACCCAATCAAAGCCTTAATCATTATTTAATCAAGTAAAAATGAAACCTCTGAATCCAACCCAATCTAATATGTCCAGAGGAACAGACCAGTTCACAAACATAATCCAATATCTATTTTTTGAATTCATAAACAATATCAAACTGCTACATCCCTCCACCCAAATGAGTTTTGCAAATGAATTAAATGTAGATGAAAAGCTCTTGCAAGTCTGTTAGATGGTACTTCATAATTAAATGTAAGTCCCTTCATTGAAGGAACCTTGTAGACATGGTTGCCATACATTTAAGTGGCTGAAATTTTTTTCAAAGCATTTTAAAATTACTTTTTGACTGAATTAATTGGTATAATAGAAAGAGCATATACTCTGAAGTCAGATAAAATTTTAAGAAAAAATTCAAAGAGGACTTCAAGTCTATATCTGATAATCTGAGAGTATACACTTTAAAACCACGAAGCTGCTGTCAGTTTGATCATTTCCTGTTTGTTCTTCTCTAAATTTTAAAGATACTGACTCATTTTCACAACACTCTGTAGATTTCTCAAGGGTATCAAGATGCACTTAGGTTTGTTGTGTTCATCTGATTTGCTATCTTAACATGTGGTCGATTCTTGGAAATTGAATACAAGTTTTGGTGAACATATTTCAATGATATTTGTATCTTGTTTTCATAGGGCCATATTTGGAGCTTAATCCAAACTACTTGTGCATTAACAATTCCTGTTGCTTTGCAGATCTCTCTCCCTGAGCCAGCTCCTGAAGGGTCTCTAGAATGCCTCATCAAACACCTGTAAGAGTTAGACCTTTGCCTATTGGCAAAGTATTGGTAAGAAACATTTGACCTTGTTATTGGGCAGGACAATCCTACTTAGGGCCATTTAAAAGCCTCAGTTTGGCAGTCCAACACCTTTCCTAGGCATGGATTTCTTGAGGAAGTCCAATCAAGAAAAGCTGTCGAGAGTATCATAATTCTAATAAATCTGGTACTCGGTTTTTCTCCACCTGTAGCCCATCTAGAAGAAATGGTAAATCTCTAGAGACAGAATAATAAGGGGCCTTAGGTTCCAAGAACCAAGATCCTAGAAACACAGAACAGAAGGATATCAGAACTTTCCCATCCTTGAGAAAACATCAGCTTACCTTGAGGGAAAGAGGCTGGTTCACAAACCTTTCCACCCTGAGCAAAATTGGGGAAAACTCCTTGTCATGCTGTGTGCCAGTCATTCAATTCAGGCTTCTGCATTTTTAGGATCCCCTTTTAGGATGGGCTTGATTTGGGCAACTCACTGTATTCATATAAGGGTGATGCACTTGGATTATCCTAGCCTAACTTTTAATGTCTACCTGCCTCCCCATCATTTCATCTTCTGGCAATATGGCCATGGGAGTCAAACCATTTCACATACTGACATGATTAAAATGTAAACCGTCCAGGCTTCCTAATTTGAATTTCAGTATTTGGTTATAGTTCAGAGAGTGATCAAATGGATTTTGAATTTTCCACATCACTGTTACCTAGTATTTCTATAGTTAATTTAGAGTTTATTAGGTAAGAGTGCTCAGATAATGTTTGTAAATATTGTTTCCCACTAAAAGGAGGCAGAACTCCTTACTGAAGTGGCTGATTTCACTTGGGACAGGAAATGTACAAAGTGAACCTGGAACATCTTGTCGAACTAGAAAACAAGGAGGTCCATCAAGACTACAAGGTCATATCAAAAGGGTTCAGGATCCTTTTGAACATCAATAAGAATAATATTTGCAATGGATTGAAACCCATAAAATATGGTGAGAAACAAATTCATAATGACACTTGGGGGGAAAAACCCCTTTAGTCAACTTGAGAATGCTCATAACCAACTCATTATTTTGAGAACTGTTAGATATAGAGCATGAATCAAGCATGCATCCTGCCTTTGCTGTACAAACCGTACCTTGGGAAATTTCTTTTTCTAGAAATATTCCAATAAAGAAGGAAAATTAAAATTACAATAGCAGCATTTGGCAACCCCTAATAAAACAATGCACTTAGGCAGTGATCCTCAATGCCTGCTATCATCTCAAAAAAACTGACAGTCAAACTTATATCTTCTGATTCCAACAGCCTGACCAACATGCCTATGAAATATCTTTGGGGGAAAAAAAAAAAAAGGTTGAAATTGAATCTGATCAAGCCTCAAAAGTAGTACGGGTTGGCAAAACTTTTCTGTAAAGGCCCAAATAATAAATGGTTTTGGCTTTGCAGGCCATGTTGTCTCTGTGCAACTAGACAACTTTGTCACAAGCAGTCACCTGTCCATCTGGTAGCACGCATGCAGTCATAGATGAGCAGGCATGGGCGGATTTGGCCCATGGGCCATGGTTTGCCGACTCTGCTGTAGATCTGACTACCAATTTCCAGGAAGTTGCAGGAGGCAGAGGCACTTGTCAAACAGCATTGCTTGGATGCAGTTGACTGTAGGAAACTCTTCAGGATAAATGAGCTGGTTTCTTCAATAAGTACATTCCAAGAAAAAAAATAAAAAATAGAGCACCTAGGGAAAGATTAAAAAAAAAAAAAAAAGACAACCAATTGCAATGTATGGACCTTATTTAGATCCTGATTCAAATAAACTATTAAAAAAAAACTAAGAATCAAAATTCTCACACTGACTAGATATTTAACATATTAAGGAGTTATTAATTTTGGTTAATGGTACTGTGGCTATGTATTTTTTAAATGCTTATCCTAGAGCATGTGCTGAATTATTCTGAATGATATTTTATGTATAGGATTTGCTTCAAAATAATCTTAGAGTTTAAAAAAAAAATAAGTCTATGATAATTGCTTTATCTGAGTGGATACTGGGAGTTTCTTATATTTTTGTATATATTTGAAATATTCCTTGATAATAAAGATTTTTTTTTCCTAAATGTACACATTTTTATTGGTGTGCACATTTTTTAATTATATTTTTTTTTTTTTTTTTTTTCTAAAGAAGATGAGAGGGGATGGAGCACTTTTCATCTATTTAGACACTCCTGGGTCATCCTGAAACAAGTGTGAATTGTTTAAGAATTAGATTCAAAAGAATCTTCCCAGTGTTTTGTTTCCCCACAAAAGTGTTGATATACAATTTATTTGTTATGCCAAATAGGGCTGACAGATGTCATATTACTTATCTTTTGCTCGTGGGTTATACTTTAAACATATTTGATTTTATTTTGTAAAAAAGAATTTATTGGGTGGAAAACAAGCTCCATCTTCTATAACTAGCTCAACCAGTCTCCCATTGTTTAGCGGTTAGAGTCGGTCCAGTACAGGGGTCTAGTCACAAGTGCTTACACAGATGGGAGAGGTGGTGTAAATGATGGGAGCCGGCTGGGTGTGATGCAGCAGGGAGCAGGGTGAGGCGGCAGTGGGGTGGGGGAAGGAGGGAGCCATGGCATATTGGAAAGCACATGCTACGTGTCAGCTCTGAAGGCACTTGCTATGCAGGATGCTTGCCATGGGAATATGGGCACAGTGTTCCCAGAACTTCCATTCTTTCTTTGTTTTTTCCTGAGAATAACTCTCAATCCAGATTTGTATGGGACAGCTCCTGATTTTTAGTCACTTCACATATGTTTAGAACTCCATGTAGTCCAAACCAAACACTTGAGCTGCTTGGTGTAGTCCCACGGGTCAGTGTCTGATTTAGGGTCTACTAGTGGTAAGTCCTGAAATTAGACCCCATGGGTCCTGGAATTCTAAAGTCCCATGGCTCTGCTTTCTATATGTCCCAGTCTAGTTAGGAGGGGAAAAAACATACTTGGACAACAGCCAAAATGAGAAGTTTGCAGCTAAGAAATGCTGTAGGGATTTAGAGAAGGGGTGAATAAGCCCGTACTCAAGAAAAGCTTCACATAGGCAATGAAGACATTTAGGGGAAGTGTGGTAGTAGGTAGTTGGTGGGAGGTGGAGAGGAAGTGGGGAGAGGGCCTTCCAGGCAGGGAGCCTGAAGGCGCAAAGACGCAGGCACCGGAAAGGCCAAGTCTCTCCACAGAAATAGGACCTAAGAGGAGAGCTGGCAAATATCACAGACCAGTGGCCCTCCATAGCCCACTGACGGAGGACATTTCAGGCCAAGACAGTGTTCTGAGCAATCAGGTGAAAACAGGCAACACGCAGTTGAAAGTATGGTATTGCAATTCAGGAAAGAGTTTGTGGATTTGAGCATCAGCTGTATAGGCATCACATTTGAAGCCACTGGGTCCGTAGAGAGTGGGTTTGTCTAGTTTCCACCATTGGCAAACGGTGAATCCGGAAATGTAGGGCTGTGTTTTGAGCCTTGCATTTACAAAACCACCAACATATTTGCTACATTAAATCTTGCCAAAAACAGTACCCAGTTACTTCCAAAACATTCCCCACACTTGAAGAATGAAAGGGTTTGGCATAAGAGAAACCAGAAGTACATGAGGAAGGAGAAACCCAACATTGGCAAAGACGAGCCTGTGGCTTTGTCGACATGTTTGTGATTTCCTTCCAGGGATGGACTAAACTAGAGATGACTTTTACTGTCGTGCAAACATTAATCAAGAAATGGAGACATTTCAACAAAAGTATGATTCTCTATATTGATGCTGCCCAATACATGTGGGCAATACCTTTATTCTTTCTCCCTTATTTGAGAGTTTAGGGTGTTATTTCTCTTTGAAAAAAAAAAAAAAAGTGGTATGTTCTTTCATAATGGGAATCTGTTCTAAGAGATTAAAGCATTTCAAAGGGTGATAACTCTTACAGTTATTTCCCATAAGAGATTTTCTATTTGGGCACAAGTACATTCAGTATTGGGAATTATCAAGCCTAAAATAATTTATGAATCAGCAACACTCTCTTGGCTACTGAACTTTGGAGAGAAGTCTCAGACATGTCCACAAACCAGGTGAGTTTAGACAAGTGATCATTTTGGCCGAGGAAACTCAGACCAAGAATAAGTTATGCCCAGAACATCAATCAAAAATAGCTCTGATTCCAAGTTCCACACAGCTCTGACAATATCCCAGTATACTCTTACGAAACTGCAGACAGGCATCTCTCAAATTTCCAAAGTCCATGAAACTAAGAAAAACACCCATGGCAGCCTTCCCCCACTTCATAATGAGACTGTTCTTTTGCAGAAATTCATAAGCAAGCAAAATTCTGCTAAATAAGGTGATTGTTTATTTGGGAGACTATCCTTGCTGACTCCAAGACATTAGAGCTGTTAGATTTCTTACTGCTGCTAAGCCTTGCTACGGGTTTTGCAGTTGCCACATACATTTGTAGTGTCTGGGTGAATCAAATTGAAGACATCAGAAGCAAAACCAATTTGAAGTTTCCTCAATAAGTTGTGAGTGTGCAAATTCAAATGTTTATTCAGTCATTTGTTAATCGAGGATTTCTTTGGGAGGCTTGGGAGTATAGATCATGGCAAGCTAAAGGTAGATAGATGCCAGAACAAACTAGAATGAGAGAGTTCAAGAATTCAGATTGATGAAGTTGGCGCTAGCCCCCAGATGTGACCATTTCTAACAAAGATTACACAAATTGTTTTATGCTTATGATGGCTTTGTGGTAAATTACACTTTAAAAAGGAAATTTAGTTCCTGAAAGATAGAAGGAAGGAAAAAGGGAGAGAAGGAGAAAAGGAAGTCACAATTCCTAGTTTTTAGATGAAATCAGTAAAGCTTCCATAGTCAGGATTTGGAGGTTCAGGACTAAACACAGTTATTTTCTTAGCCATGCTCAAGAACACTATTTTGAGGTGGTTAAAAATAATTAATAAAAACAAAGTGCTCATAAGCTGTCAGGTTTCAATCTGCAAGTATTTATTGAACAACTATTATGACCTAGGGCAGGAAAGTAGAAAAAGTGTGTGGAAAGGAAGGCAAAGAGGCACTAAATACAAGTTTTACCAAACTTTGCCCTTGGGCCCCCTCTTTTCCCTAGAGAACACGTAGAGACTATTGTCCCCTCCCTCCAGATCAGTGGTCTCTGAAAAGGCTCCCCACTCTCTTATTCTCTGCCAACACTCCCAACCCCCTGATGTAAACACACGTGACAAGAGGCCAAGTTGGCTCTGTGGGAAACTCTTGCTTAGCAGGAGCTCGGGTCTTTGAGGGAGGAAGAAAGTCGGCAACATCGTGAATTCTGCTTTTGTTTTGCCAGCTGCCAATTTTAAGTTCTTATTTAGTGAAAGTATTTGCTTTTCCATAAATACATGGAAAGTTCCTATCTCTTTCTCCTCATATCAGAGGAAGCTCAGGAAGTGGTAATCAAGGAAGAAGCCTTATTTAAAACAAACCACTGTAATTGAGAATTTCAGGGTAACCAGTTGTCCTTCCCTATTGTAGAATTAAGCTGTCACTTTTTAAATTTAAAGAATGGTTAATTGAAATTTAATAGGCTTTTGGTAAAACATCAGGTACTCATGGGTGTGATATGGTTTTAACTCCCTTGTTTAAAACCCTCCCGTGGTTTCTCCTGCCTTCAGAATGAAATCCAAATGCCTTCCTGTGCTCTGTAGGCCCTCATGATCTGGATGTCCTGCCACTTCACCCTCCTCTACCACCCCTCTCCTCCCAACTGGCCACTGACATACCAGGTCCCTTCCCACCACAGGGCCTTTGCCCCGCCGCTCCTGCAGCCCAGGCTGCCTGCCCCACCCCTGAGGATGGCTTGGCTGGCTTGTCATTCAGGTCTTATAACTCATGACTCTCCACAGAGGTGGCTTCCCTGACTCCCCTCTCTGGTGTTGCCCCTGCCCCTGGCCATTTCATTCTCTCACATCACTTTGTTTTACTGTCATGGCCCTTAGCCTGCATTGAAATTACTTGCTGACTAATGTGTTTTTTGTCTCCCCTCTGGAACGTCAGCTCCACGACAGGAGGGATCTGGTCTGTCTTATTTACACTTGCCTACCCAGCACTTAGAAAAGGGCTTGACACATAGTAGGCCCTCGGTAAATATTGGTTTAATTGATGGAAGAGTCATTAGGGGAAATAAATAATGTTTAGAATAGCATCTGGTGCTTAGGGGTTTAAGAAATGGACTCTTGCTTCCTCTCCCTCCCTGTCCCCATAGCATGTATATTGGAGACCAATTTAATCTACACTATTCTATCATAACTGTGTTAATTTGGCATCCAGCTGAACTGAGTACAGTCGATCGTACCTAGATGAGTACAGAGTCATCTGCTGAAAAGTGTTCCATTAAGTACCGTTTAAATATGTTTGCTCTGATATTTCAGGTTGTCCTTGCTGGAAAGAACCATGAATTGGCATCTTCCACTCCTCCTGTTGGCCACAGTGACTTTGCCCTTGGCCTCCTCCCGGTTCAGTCCTTTGTCTCTCGAGGAACTCAGCTCTGACACAGGAATCCAGGTTTTCAATAAGATTGTCAAATCCCGGCCTCATGAAAACGTCATCATTTCCCCCCACGGGATCGCGTCCATCCTGGGGATGCTTCAGCTGGGAGCCGACGGCAGGACAAAGAAGCAGCTCACCACGATGATGAGATACGGCGTGAACAGTAGGTGTGCCCTCCGCGCTCGGGGGCCCTCTCTTACAGTCCAGAGAAGCAGAGTAGGCCGGGGGGCTCTCAGGGAGGCCATCTGGGGTTTAGGGCCGTCCACTCAAAAGGGCAGGCGCTGAGATGGGACAAGTTAGGAGAACCGCATCCCGGCCTGTTCTGTAGCCGTGGGCTTTGCATCAGTCACTTGATCTCTCAGTGCTCCAGTTTCCTCATTTCTGCAAAGGAACTTTCCTGTCTGATTCACTTCTGGGGTGGGCCAGCTGAAAAGGCGTTATGGCTGTGAACGGGCTTGTAAGCAGGGGAGGCTGGTGGTGGATAAGCCCTGTGGACTATGCCAATGTCGAATTCTTGGTTGTGATACTGAGCTCTAGTTCTACAAGACATTAGCATTGGGAGATGCTGGGTGCAGGCAACCTCTCCGTGCATTTTATTGCACCTTCCTGCCAATCTAATTATTTCAAAATAAAAAGTTATACAAAGTCTAAGGCCCAATGGAAAAAGATTCTGTCTTATTGAAAGAAAAACCTGTTTGTGGTTTTTTTTTTTTAATTTATTTCAAATTCACAAAAATAATAGAAAAAGGCAGTTCAACAAGTTATGGAAACAATACTCCTAGAAAGTTCTTTTTCAAGCACTTTTATCTCATCTAATTCCAACTGCTAACTCAGTTGTTCCTCTAGTGTTCAGAAGGATGCACAGGTGAGTTAAATGACACAGTCAAGGTCTTATTAATGAAAAACAGGAAAAAAAATGCTTTCATATGTCACAAAATCAAACCCCATATTCTTTTTTTACCTTTAGAATTAATATAATACCAACTTTGCTTTTGCTACAGAAATATTACAGTGTGGTTAATTGTACTTCATAAATGACATTAGTTTTATTTTTCCCATGTATCACCACATTTTTAACACCCTGTAGTAGAATCCTCATCTACTTCCAAAATCATTGTTATACATTCCCAATATTATCATCCCGCTGTCCTCCAACTAACATTGATCTTCCTAGACTATTGTTTCAGCCATAACCCCATCCATAAATCAACAGTTTGTTATATTCATTATAATGAGTTACCATCAGGTCCAACTATTACCACATGTTTACATTTGACCTTATTAAACATTCTACTTACATCCAGCACCTTCTCCCCTGTCTCGTCCCACATCCCATCTCCCACCAACCTACACTTCCTAGTCCAACTCTATAAGTCTACTCATTGTATTTAATTCCTATCCAGGAGACCATAAATACGTATTGTGAGATCTGTTTTTAATTGCCTATTTAAATTTAAGAGCTTAGCTCTCCTAGCACCATTGTTTTGCTTTAGCTCCTCTTTTCTTAGCCAGAGTCATTTTCCACCTGCCTTTTTATCCAAGTGCATTGTATAAGGGACTGGAATAGCTAACTGGCTTTTAAGACTTTCTTTGCCACCAGCATGCACTATCACCTTGCACAAGTCACTTTGCCTATTTAAGCCATAAAGACCTAAGAATCTTGACTGCATTGATGCCTTTAGCTGGGAGAGTTAGATGAGAGCCGTGGGGATTTGTGTATTTAAATGCCTCGCGCTCTGCCAAGCCTTTGGCCCCATTTTCAGTGTGGCCTCCAATGCCGCCAGCGCCAAAAGCCTAACTGCACTGTCCTGTTTACGTGGCATTAAGCTTTTGCATGAGCTTGCAGTTTGTTCACCTGTTGGAAGCATGAAAAGACTAAATACTTGGAACACACTCTTTGCTTGGAAGTTCAGAAAGCACTTGGTGAGTTTTAACTTGGTAGAGGAGTACCGCTAGCGCGTACGGCCTTGCTGATGGGAACCAGGTCCTGGTGGCCCATGCAATTCCAGGACAGCACCTGGACGCTCGTTTGCTTTAATGCTGAGCCGCGTGAATTTTGAGTCAGTATTTCTAAAGTTTCAACAACATTGGCATGTTGGAAACTGTTCTACCCCCAACCTTTCTTCCTCCAGAATGGCTCACAGGCACTTTATTAAACACGACTGCGTCCAAGAGGAGCCTGAGTGGTTCTTCAGGCTGCAGTTGGGGCCCAGCTCCTGAGGGCTCCTAGCACGGATGCTCTCCTTGAGGAAGGAGCAGGACAACTTGAGGCAGTGGAGGAAGATCAGCCCTGAGCGTTCCCCTGTGGGAGACCATGCCTTGTGCAGGAGGCTGTGTGGCTGCCAGGTACTGGAACTTGGCCTTGGGGAGTATCTTTTAACCTCTGAAAGCCATAGTCCCATTACTTGTAAAATGGGACTGATAGCTCCTGCCAAGCCTGCCCCACAGAACAGTCGAGAAGAGTGGAGTCAGGAAAAGTCTAAGAAAGTAAGAAAGGGCCCTGTAAGATGTAAAGCCCTGTGCAGTCCCCCCTATGTGGAGCCCACCCTTTTTAGGGAATCTGAAGAAGAAGGTGGCAAGTAGACTCTTCAGGAGACCATCAGGGTGACTCTGGCAGGACTGTTTGGGGACGGTGTCATCTTGAGAAGACCCCAAGCAATTTTGGAGAAGCTATAATTCAAGCTCTCTATAAAAACACTTTTCATTCTTACAACCTATCTTCTTCTTTTTTCATGCTCTAAAACTAAATGGAGCATGTATGAATGGCTCTTGTAAAATAAAGCTTCCATTGCCATAAAATTAATCTCCTTGCTTTTTGAGCTCCATATCAAGTAAAAAATCACATTGCTCTAGGTGTGGGGGCTTATGGTGATTTTCTGTAGTCTTCCTAATGTTTATTTTATTCATTTTTCCCCAAAATTGATAAATAGCATCTTGAAATCTTTGGCAGGAAAGGAAATAGTGCTTGAGAGTGTAAAAATAAAGAGAGAATGAGAGAATTAGGAAGATTCCTTTGATGCCCCTCCCCCCAATGCAGCTTCAAAATTGAGGTACATGCCAGCATTCGTGTTGACTTGCTACCCAGAAGGACTGTCTGGGGAATGAGGTCCACATGGGGGAGGTGTGGAAAATGCCTTGAGTGTGTGTTTTGATGCTGGCTACAAAAGCCTTATAATTCTGTCTTTTTTTAAAGATTTTATTTATTTATTCATTTATCCCCCGCTTGCTGCTTGTGCTCGCTGGGTCAGCTAACCACGCCGTGCGGGCGGGCTTGTCTTCACCAGGAGGCCCCGAGAACCGAACCCGGGGCCTCCCATATGGTAAACGGGAGCCCCACTGATTGAGCCACAGCCGCTTCCCATAATTCTGTTTTTAGTTAGTAGATATTTCATTTGCTGCTCCCCACCCCTCAATTTTGTTTTGTTTTGTTTTTAAAGGAAAAGGCCAATGAGAAGGCAGAAGGCTTAGTCTCTTGCTATTTAGTCTTGTTTCTACTGTTCTTATTTGCCATAAAGAAAAAAAAAAAAAAATTTTTTTTTTCTGAATTCTCATGGAAATATGGCTACATTTCCTAACTTCTCCTTTAGGAGCCGGTAAAGTGTTAAAGAAGATTAACAAGGCCATTGTCTCCAAGGAGAACAAGGACATCGTGACAGTGGCTAACGCAGCATTCGTTAAGAACGGCTTTAAAATGGAAGTGCCCTTTGTTAGGAGGAACAAAAACGTGTTTCAGTGTGAAGTCCGGAATGTGAATTTCGAGGAGCCGGCCTCTGCCTGTGATTCCATCAATCTGTGGGTTAAAAACGAAACCAGGGGTGAGTAGCCTCAGTTTCCCAGGACACGTTTTGTTTGGTTTTACACTTTGTGAATGAAAATGTGAGTGAGGCTCTGAAACTGCAGCTGGCATCGGAGGGCCAGTGGGCCCTGCTGTCACGACGTGCCTGGACCCCGGCTGCCTCTGCTCTTTCTTTCTTTCCTCTCATAGAGCCTCAGGACTTGCTCTGCCTGCCTTTGCCCCCTGAATGTCGCCAGCTCCCTTGGGCCCTTTTCTCCCTATAGCACGGGCAGAATACAGCCCTCCTTCCCTTGCTGTGTCCATCTCCACAGAGTCCTTGCCCCCAGGCTTCTGGGGTTTCCAAGGCTTTTTGCCCATCACCTGCTGCTTTGGCACCTGTCGTCCCCTTTGCTTGCAATGTGTTTCTCATCCTTTAAGAATCAGGATGGCTCTCTCCTGGGCTCCCCTGCCTCTTCTGCCATCCCCAGAAGTAGGCACCCCCTCTTTGGTGCTAGAAGTGTGCCTTTTATGACCCCCTTCTTATAGCACTGCCCACACTGTGTACTGATGACACATTTCATGTGTCTCTTCTCCCATTCAACGGAGGAAATGTCTACTGTTGGTGTTTTCAACCTGTTAAGTTCATATACCAGAGGTATAGGGAGAAATATTCAAGAAGAGGTGCAAGTCTAGCACAACAGAGGAAAGCTTGGGCTAGAAATATAAATTGGGGAAGCTTTAGTCATAAAATGCCATAAATGGAGCAGTGAAGCCCCAAAAGTGGAAGCAAGAGAAAGAGGAAGAAGCAGCCCAAAGGCAAAATCTGGGGAAACACTGGCTTTTCAGGATGCCTTTCTCAAAGCACGGTCCTTGGTGTGTCTGTATCAGAAACACCTGGGAATTGCATTTAGAAGGCTGATCCCTGGACCCCTCCTCCCACTGAATCAGAATCTCTGAGGGTGGGGCCTAGGAGTCAGCTTGAAAACCAGCCCTTCCCCACTACCCTCAGCCGTCACCATTCTCATCTGAATGAAGGTCTGAGAACCACCTGAGGTACTAGTGAAGAGGTGGACAGAGACGCCTCCCGCAGGCAGCGAGAACCCAGGGTGGTTTCGGTAGATCCTTGGTGGTCCTGGACCACGCAATCCGGCTCCCTTCCCGAAACTGTGAAACGATCAGGAGCCCAGCAGCTGGGTGGCCAGTGGTGTTTCTTGGCTGCTAGGTTCTGTGGGCCTGAGAGCAGCATTCCCAGCTGGAGCCTGGTCCTGACTCTGGCTTCATGGCTGCATGACTGCAGATTTCACTGTGCCCTTTAGCCACTGCACCTTTCTTTACCTACAGGATTAAATGTTAAATCACACTAGTTTACTGCTTGGCAGTTTCAAAACCCTTTAACATGTTTCATATCAATCAATGCTTACCACTTCTCCAGGGGAAAAAAAGAATGACTAGCACAGGCAGTGCTTTTCCATGCTTTTAGACCCAACTCCCTCTTTTTTAAATTTATTTTATTTTCAAAGACACTTTAGATTACATAAATGTTACATCAAAAATATCGGGCATTCCCATATACCTCACCTCCCCCTCCCACACTTTCCCCCATTAACAACATCTTTCATTAGTGTGCTACCTCTGTCAGTATTGATGAACACATATTGATGTATTGCTACTAATCGTGGTCTATAGTTTACATTATGGCTTGCATTTGCCCCGCACAATTTTATAGGTGTTGACAAAATGTATAATGGCCTGTAGCCATCATTGCAGTGTCATGCAGGACAATTCCAATGCCCCAAATTGCCCCATGTTACACCTATACTTCCTCAGAACCTCTGGTGAGCCCTGCCTTTATTACATCAATGTCTTCTCATATCCCTGGCCCAATAACAACCTAGTATGACTATTACTAATCTAATGTCAGTAGTATACAAAACTCTCAGCTTTTGGTAAATGTCTTAATATCTCCATTTTTGAAAGATAATTTTACCAGATACAGAATTCTTAGTTAAATAGTTTTTTCCTTTAAGGACTTTATGCCATCCCACTGTCCTCTGACCTCCTGGTGAGAAATCCACTGTTAATCTTACTGGGGGTCTCTTGTATGTGACAAGTGGCTTCTTGCCTACTGCTTTCAGAATTCTCTCTGACTTGGGTGCAGCTATCCCTGAGCACATAATGTAGTTGGAATCTTGGAATACTGGTGAATTGACAGCTACAAAAGCAGACCCCGTGGGTATGTTGTGCTGTGTTGTCATTACTGACAGTTTTTCTGAAATGGCACAAAACTCTCAGTTCATTTCTAAACAAAACAAAGTTCCGCCTCCACTTGATTTTGCATGGTGGTTGCCTTCCTGGCAGATTTAGTGAACACTACAAGCATGTAAAAAATACCTTGTTTACCTGCACGGTTCTTTGTTGTTGTTGTTGTTGTTGTTTTTTAACCTAAAAGAGTGAAATTCTGAGCTTCGGGATGATAAGCATGTTTCTCATGAGCATGAATATCCAGGGGGGCATTTGAAGGCCACACAGGAAGCAGGACAAATCCTTCCTTGTGTGGGACTCATTGAACCCTGCAGGGCAGGCAGCCATCTCTGGCCTCTGCCCACTCTTCCCAAAGCACTCCCACAAATTTCCACACTGCCTCCTCAGGGTGAACTGATCCCTGAGAGGCACCTGACAATGTGAGACCTTGGAGATCCAGCAATCTGGGTCCTGGAGATGGCGAATCGTCCCCTGGAGGGAATAGTTTCATCCCTACAGACACTGAGAGAGCGGGCCTCAAGGCCCTTTTCCAGTGTGTGAGTACTGTGTGCTGTCCCCGCCAGCTCAGACCCTGCCAGCCTCTCCTCGGCCTGGTGTTCTGTGTTCCAGGCATAGGGGCTTCCACCCAGGCCCTCCTGCTTGCCATCCATGCAGCCCCCTGCCTGGGATGCTCACCCTTCCCCACTTCACCTCGTAAATACCTACTCAAATTTATTCCATCATGTGAGTGGCATCGAAAGTTAAAAGCACAGGCTTTGATGCCAGACTGCTTGAGTTTGCATCTTAGTCCTGCCCCTTACCAGCTGTGTAACTTTGGGCAAGTTACTTAACCTCCCTGGGCCTCGGTTTCCTCATCTGTAAAATGGAGACACAGTAGTGATACCTTTTAGAATAGTTATAACAATTGAAGGTTGTTAATGAGGATATAAATAATATATGTGAAGCATTTGGCAATGTACCTGGCACTTAGTAAATGTTTAACAAATGTGAGCTGTTTTTATAATAATTAGCTCAAAGAATACTTCCTCAAGGAACCCACCTGTCCCTGGCCTCATTGACCAGGTCAGATGCCCCATTATTTGCCCTCCTTGTTCTGAGTACTTCCCTTCAAGGTATTGGCTACAATTGGAGCTTCACATTTTTCCAAGTCATTTATGTCAGCCTCCCTACCAATCGAGAACTGTTTGCGGGCATGGTTCATTTTTGTTTTCTTACCAAAAAGAGTACCTGGCACATAGTAGGCATCCAAGGATGGATGGATTGATGGATGGACGACAGACACATGGACACTTGTGGCAGACATTGGTGGCACGTTCCCCATGTACATTCTTGCCTCTAAACTTTACACTACTGATCTTTCTTTCTTGTCCTCTTTTTTTTCTCTTGTTTCCTCGTGTTCCCATATTATATCTTGGTCCTACTAGTGGCAGTTAGAAAGATTTATCTCTGCAAAAGTTGAAAAAGTTTCTTCAAACATTTTTTGGGTGTTACCTATATGTAGAACATAGTGCTAAGGGTGATGAAACACTAAGGACACTGGCTTGCTCTCATGCCATTCACAGTTTAGTTGGGGGAGAGAGACAGACATTAAATTGACTAGAATAAAATACCGCAGCTGTCATGGCGGTGCTGAGCTCTGGGCTTTAGGGAAACGGCCAGGAGAGGCATCTCCTGGGGAGTGGGAAGTGTGGAGGAGAGTCAGAGAAGGTTTATAGGAAGAGGGGACCATTGAGCAGTCCTAGAGGGCCAGTGGAGGTAGCCTGGTTATGTTCTAAAAGGCAAGAAACAGCTTTCACTACTGGGGAGCCAGCTCCAAGGGGTTGCTATCGCTGGAGCACAAAAGCTCAACTTCCGCTCCACAGGACAGTGTTTTCAGAGGCTGGCCTCCTATTTAACGGTGGCTGTTTGTAGCTTACCCGTTTTCCTTCCAGAGCCTGACTTAAGATGGCACTGGTGCCCCCTTGTGTAGGTAACGAGCAGTGATGACAGTTACTGAGCGAGTTTATGTGCATCGAAATCTTCTTGAGCTTCTATCAAAAGAACTTAAAGTCCTCTCTACTGAATTAGACATCCTCATTTCAGAAACAGTTTTACTCTCCCCATTTAAAATATAATAACTTGCCTTTATATCAAGTGTTTGGTTTTTTTTTAACATACGTGGACTAAAAGCTACAGTGAAATAACTTTATTAACCCCCTAAAAAAAACCAGAATCTTCTAAGACCAAGCAAAAAGGAACTTAAATGAAAAGGCACCACCACAACCACATCTAACACTTTCAGGAAGAGCCTTGTAGCCTCACAAAATCACCCCAAACTGAACAGTTGTATTTGCTCCTTCGCTGCTGAAACAGAGTACGGAGCACTCCTGCGTTTGACCTTTTTCATTCCACACGATCCAGAGGTGCCTTATGCCCCTGCTCGTCTGCCGATCCTGAGGGTTATCCAAATTCTTTGTCCTTTGCCTTGGCAGGTATGATCGACAGTCTCCTCTCCCCAGACGTCATCGACGGCGTGCTCACCAGACTGGTCCTTGTCAATGCCGTGTATTTTAAGGGTTTGTGGAAATCACGGTTTCAACCTGAGAACACAAAGAAACGTACGTTTGTGGCAGGTGATGGGAGATCTTATCAAGTGCCGATGCTCGCCCAGCTCTCGGTGTTCCGGTGCGGTAAGTTCCTGCTTGGCGAGGCCGGGTTCTAGAATGTGCCAGTGACAGAAAGGCCATTGGGGGCTTCGGCTTTGTGCCCTTACAAAGCCGACTTTTTTGTTTTTAAAACAAGGTGTGGAGGGAGGTGCATTTTTAAAGCTTATGGGAAGTGTTTTTGTTACATATTAGTATGTAACAAATATAAGCTTTTAGGTTGACAATTTAAAGAGGAAAAGGCCAAGTCATGAAATAAATATAAATGGGCATTAAACATATGAAAGCATTGTCAACTCCTCATTAGAAATATTACAATACCAAATTAAAACTAAAAGTAAAAATTAGATTTGTTTTTTGCTGATCAGATTAGGAAAAACCACAAAGATTGATAAAACCCAGTCATGGCTCTGGTGTCCGGGAGGGATGGCCTCACTGCCTTTTGGGGGCAGGGAGTGTTGGTCCCACGAACGTTTTCTGAGTCCCATTCAAAGGGATTTATACTCTGAAGATAATCACATGCTAGCAAATAAATAGAAACCAAATAAATAGAAACCAGATACGTATATATAGTAGAACACATGGAACTAAATTAGTTTTACATACGTAGAAAGATACATGCAATGTCTGGTTCATGTCAGAAAGCAAGTTATAGAGTGACAGCTGCCAGTTCATCTCATTTACATAAATGCTTCCTATATATTCATATGTCTATAGAGATGTCTTGGACCAGGGGTTCTTAACCTTTTTTGTTCCGTGAATCCCTTTGCCAGTCAGGTGAAAACCACAGACCCCTTACTAAGTCCACACTATACTGTGTATTATTTAATAAATAGATCACACCCTCACTGACGGGTCCCCTCAAGAATTTTTTTTTTTTTGCATTTAAATTCAAGCCCATTGAATTGTTAAGAACCCCTGTCCTAGAGGATGTTCAGTAAACACTAACAATGGTAGGATTTTAAAAGAATTATTTATTTGACTTTGAATTTTTTCTAATGAGCATGTATCACTTCTACAATCAGGAAAAAAAGACCAATCTCTGCCATTATTACCAGACCATACATAGATAAAAAAGCCTGGTGAGTGTTTTTTACACCCGGTTTGACTAAAGCAGTTTTGATCCAATTTAAGTGAGTCTTTTTTTTCCTCTACAAGTTAGCTTTTATGTCTCCATTCAACACCTGGACCTGTGGGTCCTAAATATTACCCTTGGATAATCAGTGTATGTTAGCTTCAGGCACAGCTGTACATTTAACCAGCTGCCTAATTCTTTAAGGAGTAGCTTACATGAAGGACACAATAAACAAAGTCTCCTTTCCTTTTTGCTTATCAGTCACCAAGCTTCTGGGTAAAATCTTGTCATTCCCTCCACAAGTGCACTTTGAACAGATTTTAGGTCCTTAAAAGTCCTGCCCAGAGGTCTCCTGCCGAGCACCCCGCACGCTGAAGGCCATCCCTGCTTGCCCAGCCTTCCTGCGCCCAGGTGCCGTGGCCCATAGGGACTGCGTCAGAACACAGTGTGTCCACCAGCTTGGACCTGGGGCAAAGCCATTTTATGTTAGGTCAAGCTTTCGTACATACTCCAACCAAAAAAATTAAAGATGGGGAGGCGAGGCGCTAACTGCATGTTTCTGTAGCTGGAAAAACAACAAGTCAGTCAACTGATAAAGATTCAAATGCCAGGATTCTATAGACATTCGTGTGGAAGAGTAAATGTTTTTTAAATGCTTTTCTTGAGTATTTAGGATGTTCTCAGAGAGAGTGTTACATCTTAAGGAAGCTTTTCAATTAAGAACTGATTTGTCTAGGAATGTATGTGTGTGTTTTATATAAAGTAATGAAAGCATAAGAACATTCTTATTGGCAAAGATCCAAACTCCCTAGAGCTGCTGTGTGCTGGATGACCTCCCGCCTCCTCCCCTGATTCATACCCGCCCTTCTTCACCCTCTTCCACCCTCTCCTGAGCCCCTGGGAGGCTATGACAATGGGCTCCCTTGCTCTCTGGCCAACTGTCCTGGGGTAAACCAGCAAGCGATGGGAGTGGGAGGGAAGAAGTTAGGGCCTTAACTTCCCAGTCCTTTCCCTGTGGAGTGACCACGGCCTCTGCATCCCTCAGCAAAAGTCTCAGCTCCTGCCTGGGGTGGATTCCAACAGCCACCGGCTCAGCAAGGACACACCTGGTCACCACCCCCTCTCCTCGCCCTTTTCGGCCTCAGGCTAGTAATGGCAGCCCACTGTTTGCAGCCCCAGGTCTATCCCTAGTGTTCTCTGCACTCTACCTGTGTTTTGCAAGTGACTGCATAAACGACGCAGTCTGATGTCCTGTTTCTTCTCTCCCCTGGATTCCCAACAGAATGCACAAGTCCTTCTCCCACCGTTCGCCTTTGCCCATAAGCAGACACTGCCAACAGTTCAGTGTCGTCCTTCTTGCCTCCTTCCCGTGCCTGCCATCCTTCGCTGAGTAGACTGGAGTTGGAAGCCAGCCACTGTCACGGGCCGAGCGGCAGAGCCTGCGTGTGTCCCACAGTCCCCGGTGTTCCGCTCTGGCCAACAAAGCTGATTTTCACAATAAGAAACGGCAGGTTTGTCTTATTGTGGCTGCCAGGAAAACACAGCAGTCTGTGGTGGCCCCAAGCCAGCTTTATTTTCGTGACTGCTGTCCGCTCAGCTGACGAGCCGTTTTCTATGTGTCTGTCCCATCTGGCCATGTCCAGGCACTGCTCAGGGATGGGCAGTCCCGGCGGACAGGCCACCAGCTCAGGGCCAAGGCTTCCCTGCCCAGACACACTGCCCGGGGTGCCACCTCCGCCCGGCCTGGCTACTCCTGATCACGTTGCTGAAACATTGTCACTCGATTGTTCTGTTTTCTTTGCTTTTTCTCCAAGATGTCACCAAGATCACGGATGAGATCCATTTCATACCATTCAGAAGAGGGGGCAAAACTGAAAAGGAGGGGAGCTCCCTTTTGACTTACACCTCATAAGTATAAGCACCTCAAGAATAGAAACTCTCCATATTAAAAAAAAAAAAAGCCTTAAAATCTTTTTTAGTAGAAGTATATTTCAAATACTCTAATAAAATAGTATATAAAGCAGAAAGTAAAAGTTCTCCTATAATCCCATTTCCCAGAATTAAAAAACCCTAATAACTTCTAGAAGTATCATTTGATGTAAAACTTTTTGATATCATTAGATATAAAACTTCTTGTATCCATAGTATTATACTGTAATTTCTACTCTGTAATCTGCTTTATTCGTTAGATAGTGAACTTTTTATGTAAATTCATGTGGATCTCCTTGATCCTTTTATCGGCTATAAAAATATACCATAGTATAAATGTACCATAATAGCCTGTGGATGGCCACTTCCTTTTTTCCTATAATTAAGAACACAGCAGTAAACATGCTTGTACGGAAATCTTTTAGATACTTGTGTCAGTACTTCTAATGGTAATTTCCTTGAATAGGAATTGCTGAGTCAAAGTTGTTATAAATTTTTTGCTTTTCTGGTTATAGAATTAGACATTACAAACTTTTATTTAGAAAAAGACCCCAAAGAATCCCCAAATTTATATTTCCAGCTTACATCTCTCCTCTGAGCTGTCTGCCCACATGACTTCAATACTTGGTTGCCTGTTAAATTCTAGTTCTAGATATTACTGCCCTCCCCCATCTAAGTCTTCCCCAGTGTTCCTTAGCTCAGCAATTAGCTCCATTATCCACTGAGTTGCTTAAGCCATACCTTCTTCTCTATCAACTCTTAGCGAAAGCCCTTTGCACTCCAGCCTAGATTATAGACACCTTCGTACAATGGCATCTGTTTGTTGTTTTCTTTTTTATGTATCTCAGTTTCTACTAAGGCATAGTCTGAACAGCTCCTTAAGAGCTCAGGAAATCCATAAAGCTACCTGAAGTAGAAGGTATTTAGAGGGACTTTGATCTATAAAGCTTTCTTGATAGTGTATACAAGGTTCTTTCTGCTTTTACAAGCCAAGACGGGTTCTTAACGTTTCAGAGAACCTGGTTACCTGCTGCCTTGCAGGACTTAAAAGTGGGAATCAGGGTACTTCAGGGGGCTTTCCAGAAAAAGGGGCTCATCCCAGAAGCGCCGCTTACAGAAAGCTCTTAAATTCTTCTCCCTATGTTTAATACTTGACTCGTCACCTATTGTTTTCATTAAAGGTTTTGTCGATCATTCAAGAGGAAAGACTTCTTTTTTCTCTTTTTCATTTCTTCCTTTTCAGAATGAATGACTTGTGTCCCATTTTTCTATTCTCCAGAAATTATCCTCCTTAAAGAACATTCCATCTACTTTGCAGATGTTAAAGAATAGAGAGCCTAGGGCGGAGCATTTTACAGGGTAGAGATCTGGGACAATGAGAGTTTTCATGCCTCAGTACTCTTCCCTCCCTCCCTCCTTCTCTCTCTTTCTCTCTCTCCACCACCCCTCTGGTGGGTGGGCCTCGTTCATTTTTATTTTAATTCATGAGACTTTATATAGAGCACATTTCCTTAGTAAGTTAAAAACATAACTGAAGTGTATATGCATGGGATCGCTTGAGAAACGTGATTATCTGCAGACATTGAGAAATTTTCTCTCAAACTTATCTTTGTTCCACTCATATGCAGTGTGTCTTTTCTCTTTCTTATTGGTTTTAAGCAATTTGATTGTGATGCGCCTGGGTCTCTTCCCCACCCCCCACCCCCCACCTTGATTCTTTCTCTTCGGAAGTCATCATGCTCTGCTGCGGTAAGGCGTGGTTTCCCTTGGCACATCGGTTCCATGTTTAGATAGACCCATGACATAACATTCAAGAAGTGAGGTTTTCTCAAAGCTGCTTACATCAATAGATGAAAGTGTTTTCTCTGTGCCAGACACGGTGCTGAATGCTTTGCACGTATTTTGTTTAACTTGCCCACCTCCTTCAAGAGGTAGCAACTATTATTTCATTTTACAAATGAGATAATGAGATAACTCACTTGCCCGAGTTCCAGAGCTAATGTGCAGCAGAGCCGGGACTTGAATCCAGGCCTCATGTCCTTAAGCTCAGCACTTATCCTCTATAAAAGATACTGTGAAGACAGTACTTTGTGAAACCAGTGGAAGAAGAAGAGGAGTTTTTGTCCCCCGCTTCTCAAGCTACCAAGTAAAGAGAACATGTACAGGGGTGTGAGTGGATGAATCATGGCGACACTTGTCACCAGCTCATGTGATCAGAGTAGAAGTGGGCCCAGGGAGAGATCAGTCAAATCAAATGTGAATGACTGGATGCAAAATGGCTAATGTGCATTAATATCCCAAGAGGGTAGCACTGATCAGTTGAGGACAGATCCCCTGGGGAAAGTAAAGCAGAAGCTGTCTCCTCCCCTTGTTCATAACACACCCCAGTTCATAATTTCTCATCATTAATAGCCCCACTTCTTCTTATAAGAACAGCAAACATTTTTAGAAGTGCTGAAATGCCTACAGGCTTTCATTTCATGCCCTGGAGCCATCATTTATTAACTACTTCCCAAATTCGAGAATTTCTGAAAATTAGCTCTGCCAGAACTGGGACTTAATGAGCCCTTTAATCCTCAAAGAAAACGTTAGGAGGTGGGGTTTTTCTCTCTCTCTTTCCTATTGATTTTTCAGTTTATGTGGAGATCATTTTATTACACAGGGTAAAAGTAAAGATGAAGCATCCTGTCTTTGATGCTTAAGTAGCCCCAAGACAGACCCTAGGCTAGGGCTTACGTGCATCCTGAGCTAAGGCAGGCAGGTGGCCAGGCTTACTGAACAGCCCTGCAGACAGAGGCAGCACGATGGGGAGTGCAGTAGCCGAGCAATTCCACAAATTGCCCACATATTTCTTCCTTAAGGATGAACTGTCCTGTCATATTGTAATGTCGTATAGTCTAACAGCTTCACTATTTTTTTTTATAATATTTTATGAATAAAAAGTGTTCACTATGTAACAAAGGTAAAGAAAGTTTCCCCTCCTTCCCCTTCTCTCTTTCTCTCTTCTGCCTGTCCCTCCCTCCCTCTTTTCTTATGTGGAGATCTCAGCCTATTGATGTTCAAAGGAAGTGATTGGCAAAGTCATCCCCAAAGAAAAGATGAGTGAAAATCATGAAAGAAGCTCTCTCCTCTCTCAGCTATGCCGCCTTTCTGGATCATGTGGGGTGGGGGGGAGGGGTGGGCATCAGTCATTGAGTGCCCACCATGGGCCAAACACTATTCTAAGTACCTCATATATATTTTCCTCTCATTTAATCATCACAACGATTCCGAGATGCACACCTTTAATATCCCTGATAACGCTATTCTACATAAAAGAGGCACAGAAAGGTTAAGGAACTTCACCAAAGTCATTTTTTAAAAAAAGTTTAAGTGTTAAACAAAACATTTCAGAACTCCAGCATAAAACCAAGACCGGTTTTCCATTCATTTAGTTAGTTTTTTAGAACTCTTTACATTAAGTGCCCAAGTTAAAATTTCCATAGGATCCTAAGGCATGGCCCGTGGAAAATGCTTTCCTCTGGAAGTTAATAGCTTCCCCAGGCCCTGGATACCTGAGCTGGGCGTCTAGCTGGCTTCCACCCTGATGGGATTTTACCCACTCTATTTGGCCAGTGCTTGTGCTGTTGAGTTGTTAAATATTTTAAATATTGGTCTCGAAGAGTTTTTATGTGGTCTTAAAGAGTTCTAAGGTCAAATTGGTTTGGGAAATGTGAGGATTCCTAGTATTGAGCAGTTTTTTTTTCCTTCAGAATGTCTCAGAGCCTTTACAGTACTGAGATACATGATTCTATAAGAAGGATTGAGTATACAGCATTTCCTAAACCTATTGGAATATGGAATCCATTTGTCCACAGAGTAGCTGGCAAGTTGAGTGTTCTGTAGACGTCATTTTGAGAAATTCTGGTTTAATTCAATCTTGAGCTTTCATTAGCAAGCAGAAGCATCCTATAGTATCTAAAACCCTAATTAGAGTTACTGGAATGGGTAAAGAGTAGCAGGGAGTCAGGGGAGTGAAGTAGGAAGATTAACTCTTGATGTTAGACATACCCCAGTTCAAGTCCTGGTGCTGCCATTATCAGTGATGTGCCCCTTGGAAAGTTGCTTAATTTCTATACATTCTAGCTCCCCTCCGTACCAAAGGGCTGTTTACCCTTACCTCGCGGGGTGTGGTGGATTCTAAATGTGTAGACGTAGTTGGTATGGGCCTGGCACAGAGTGGGCCTAAATATTGGAAGCTGGTATAAGCTGCTTATCCCCTCCCTTCTCTTCATACACACACATGTAGCCTTGTCCAAAGGAATGTGTCTAAGGCAGAACAGTTCATGCTTTTATTTCTATAATAAGGGTCACGTTCCTACAAAGCACTGTATTCTAAGGGTAAGTGTGAACGAGTTAAATTCTCAGTGCAAATGATTTGATTTTCACTACACCAAAGGTGTGTTGTTAAGGCACATCTACACTGAAGAAATAGGATTCTTCACCAGGGAAGGAAGAAGAAATTGTCATCATCTTTCTGTTTCCACGGAAACTATTTTTGGAAAAAGGCAAGCTCGCAAAGTGAAATGCTCTCTTCCCCCTGAAGCTACCCTGGTGACCAGCAGGCACCCCGGCTACTTCTAGAAGTTGTCAAGGATACACTGACCCTGCCTCTCATTTCTTTAGGCTCAGTCAGCACCCCCAGTGATTTGTGGTACAACGTCATCGAGCTGCCCTACCACGGGGAGAGCATCAGCATGCTGATCGCGCTGCCGACTGAGAGCTCCACCCCGCTGTCAGCCATCATCCCTCACATCAGCACCAGAACCATCGAAAGCTGGATGAGCACCATGGTGCCCAAGAGGGTACAGCTGATCCTGCCCAAGTGAGTGTGCCCTGGCCCTGAGAGAGAGAGAGAAAGGACTGCTCAGTCAGTACCGATTGGGCTGGATACCAGACGATGTGACTAAAATATGGCACGTCATGAGGCCCTTTTTAGGCTGCAGAAATTGCATGCTGGGAATACCATGCTGTGCTTTTGCAAAATCTCTCTATCTCTGTGCCTTTTGTAGGGCAAGAGAATCATAATGGGAAAGGAGAAAAGGCAGCCATGGTCCCTGAAACTAAAAGACCACAGCTCCTTATGACATGGAAAAAGCTTTTAACGTAATTCCTTCTGTTCAAAAGATTCTGAAAAACACATATCATTATATGGAATGGATGAAAGTATAATAAAGTTGAGTAGTGGTCCACGTGTTTCAATAAGGAGCTTCATTTTAGTTATTTCTTACGTTTCAGCTAAGAGTTGCTGAGAACCCAGACCCAAAAGCTAGGTGGTAAGGAAATATTTTGAAACCACCCAGGCAGAATTCTTACATTAGTATATAGGGCAGTTTTTCTATTATACCCTACAAAAAAAAAAAAAAAACATAATGCCTTTATAGCCCATCCATGATGAGAATTCTACTCACCTCCCTCACTGCTCTTCCACAGGATGAGATAAAACCTGGTAAAACATCCTCTGAAACTGACATATTTACATAGTTTTAAATAACATAATTGATTCTAGTTACATAACCCCCAGGCCAGAGAGCCCACAAATACCCAAGAAACCCACGTTATCCCCAAATATAATAACCATGTCTCCTATTTCTGATGTTTGCCCTCATTTAACAGTAAATGCTTTCAGAATTCCTTTCAGCAGGAACGTATCTCCTCTCGTGACCATCCCTAGTCCCAGGAAGGACGGCGGCTTTAATTGCAGCCAAGAGCTAGAGATACGCAGAGGATCAGCAGCTTGTTAGCACTCTGCCCCTCTCTGTCACCCTGAGAAGGAGTGCTTTTGTAGGTCCTCCTAAATATTGGAATGGGATGCCTATGGCACATGGGGCTGAGAACATCCACACCTGCTGCTGGGATGTACTACTCGTTTTGCCCATTAAGTGTTGGAGCACTTTGAGAGTCCTCTGTGCTTACTTAATATTTAAATCTTTAAATCTTGGGACTAAAATTTAATATATGATTTAGATTGGTGTTCACATCGTACTTAAATCAGTTTTATGTAGACATTTTTCACTGACACTGAATATGTCCTATATCATTTATAGTATAATGAGTTTCCCCCCTCTTTTCTGCTTTCTTACTAGGTTCACAGCTGTAGCACAAACAGATTTGAAGGAGCCTCTGAAGATTCTTGGCATGACTGAGATGTTTGATCCATCAAACGCAAATTTCACAAAAATAACAAGTATGTATAAGTTTAAACTTGAGGTTGAAGAAAATGTTACCAACTGAGTCTGATTTCTTCAAGAAGGAGAAGGATTAGAATTAGGAATGTGTTGTCCTAAAACAGTCAAGGTTTAATTTGCTATGTTGCCAGATGATGTAATTGATCCTTAATCATTTGAATCAGCGTAATTCATTCGTCCGTACCTTTCAATGTACATTTTGTGTGAAGCCCAAGTGACTATACATAATTAAAGATGCATTTCATGTATTATCCCTAATATGTAAAACTTTGTGCCTTATTTGGATCTTAGCCTTTTTTCCCCAAAATGAAAAATTTGTTCCTGTGTTTGAAAAATCAAGATTGTTGAGCTCTCATATACTTGTTTGTTTTCACCTAGCAACAGCAGCATGCTCTATAACCAGATATGTCCTTTGGCATGTTCATGCCTATTAATCTGAAATAATATAAATTCAGATGAGTCTGATGAGAGCTCTTTTTTGCCAAAGCAACTAGGATATTTGCCAATATGCGTAACTTTTCCTAGAGTTTTGTTTGAAAGCTCAGTTCCTCAGCTTTTTAATTTAGAGCATAGCAACCCCCTCCCCAAGATGAGTCATTGTGGAGACAATATTCGTGCTTCATGTTTTTCCCCTTGAGTGATAAGAAACTCGTTCATCACCAACCTCAGCTGCCTACTAGTGAACACCTGTATAGACCTGTTCTGGGGACAAACACAACTCGCCCAGTGAAATTGCAGCTCCGTGGATATTCTGACACCCTTTACTCCTTTCCTACTCAAACTCCGAAATCTGGTCCAACAGCTTTAGCATCTCCTGGGATGCACAGGACTGTTGGAGATGCACAGTCTTGGGTCTGACCCAGACCTACTATATCAGAATCTTCCTTTTAACAAGATGCCTCAACCCAATAAAGTTGGAAAAGTTCTAATTTAATCTGTACTTTCTCCATCAGGATTCTCTTCTGTAGCCTAAGTAGGTGGTGGTCACAGTGAGGACCAGGTACCCCCACATCTGAGACATGACCCTGTTAAATATACATCCTGGTCATGATCAGCCATTAGAGCCAGGGAACTGTAGATTTTTTTAAAACCAGGTGGCATGGGAACTTCCTTTTGCCTTTGCATCCAAACTCATGTTCCATCAAGGCTAATAGTAACTTCAGTTTACATTCTCCTCGGGTATTGCTGCAATGGTGAGGTTTTGCAGAGAAGGAAGTGAGTTTACCAGGAAATCCCTGAAACAACTGTATTTCTGAGTCCAGCCCTTCACAAGAGTTTAAATTCTTCTCCTATTCAACACTTGTCTCTTACTAATGTGCCCTTGAGATGAGCGGCTTCTTTTGTGAAAAGCCAATGCTAACTCTGTCACTAACTGACTGTGAGCCTTTTGGAAACATTTCTTAACATTCTCTGGACCTCAGTTTCCCCACTGGTAAACACTGTCTGAATTCTTTTCCGGGTCTGGTATTCTGTAATTGACACGTAATATTGCTGGCCTGCTTCTTCTGGGTGATTGGGCTACCTTTTCAAAGCCCTGCCCCTTTTACTTTTTTTCTGAATCCTTTGGTAACCAGAATTGAATTGATAGAGACGTGGAAACATTTGGGGCCTGGGACTCCCTCCCCCAAAGTGAGGCTCACAGTTCACTTAGAGACTGAAATGCACTGCAGGTGACAGCCACTCACAGCCTTTAATCACTAGCACTGCCAGAGGTCACGTCTCCTGACACCTTTTAAGAACTGGAATTTGCCATGGCTTTGAGGTTACCTACTCAATAAAAAGGATGACTTATATCTCAGACAAATACTGTTTTTATTTTTATTTCCCGGAATAGGATCAGAAAATCTTCATGTTTCTCACATCTTGCAAAAAGCAAAAATTGAAGTCAGTGAAGATGGAACAAAAGCTTCAGCAGCAACAAGTAAGTGCTGGGTAATGTGCCAGGGCTGGTTCCAGTGTAGGGAAGCAAACACACTCCAGGCCATTCGTTGACTTAGCAGATGTGCATGGAACCATGTGCTGTCGGCTGGCCCTTAGGAGACAGGGGTGAGCATAGATGGGCCCAAGCATTGCCCATCTATGGAATTCCACAATCTATTTCTCTACAGAAGGAAAGCACTTCAGTGAGAGAAATTCCTCTTGGTTCAAGGTTGGCAAACTTTTCTCCAGAGAGCCTGACAGGACATATTTCAGCTCTGCTGGTCCGTATGGTCTCTGTTGCAATTTCTCAACTTCCCTGTTGCAGCAACAAATGAACAGGCATGGCTGTTTCCAGTAAAACTTTATTTACAAAGACAAGATTTGGCCCCACAGACTGTAGTTTGCCAACCCCTGATCTAGGAGCATAAAGCACCTTCTGACTTCTTGCTGGAAGACCAATCTTCAGATTGAAACAGAAGATAATAGCAAGTACTCGTGGGGTAATAGCCAATCAGATCCATCCAGGACCAGTTGAAGAATTAGCATCTGTTGAATTGCAGGAGGAATGCTAGGCAGCCTCTTCCTTGATAATTAGAATAGCCACATCTGCTTTTTCTTCTAATGGCTTATATAATGAAGAAGAAAATAGAACAACTTTAGGTTGTTGTTTTCCCCCTAATGATCCATATGAGATTGGGTAAATAGATTTAGCCAAACTCTGTGAGCTTATAAGGTGAACTTCTTAGCTACACTTGCAGCTGGGTTGACGATTTCTCATCATTAGAAGATACCATTTCTACTCTTAATAAACACTGTGTTGCCTTCCTTGAATAAACATGTATTTTTACTCCTTTAAAACTGTATTAAATATGGGTATATATTTAAGTAGAAATCCAGTAAATATGCAACCAATTGTTGTACCCACATACACACAAGTTCAAGACAAGAGGAAATCCAAAAGTGCTTTCATGAATTGACTGGTTCATTGGAATTACACAATCAGCCTGTTAAGATAGCATGTTTCATAGTTCATATTGCACTGTACTAAAAAAAAAATAAAGGTGATCAAAAAATAAAAAAAAAAAAAAAAAAACTGTATTAAAAACCAAGACTTAAAACAAGAGGGCTTGGAGTTTTTAAGAATCTTTTTTTTTTTTCTTTCCTAGGTGAATATGAGTGACATCTAAATTTTGCCTAAAGTCATTGACCAATTTTGCCAGCCAGTGTGACTGTTAGGACTGGCTCTATAACTCGTGGGGCCCAGTGCAAAATGAAAAGGTGGAGCCCCTTGATCAAAACTTCTTAAAAATTTCAAGAGCAAATGCAGGGCCCTTGTGAGTGGAGGGCTTTGTGTGACTACCCAGGTGACACTCCCACAAAGCAACCCTGCTAACAAGTGTTGTTTTTTTTTTGTTTGTTTTTTTTTTTAGGAGGTGCCAGGGATTGAACCTGGGACCCCGTACATGTGAAGCAGATGCTCTACACCTGCTCCCCCTAATTTGTTTTTAATGACCCTGGGTCAAGTGGTTTGCCCTGGCAGAGCTGCCTGCATTTCCTTGGTAACATCAGGACCAAGGCATTGTCACTTTCTGGGTGGTTGGAGAAGAGGAGTGGGCGTTACTGCAGGCACACTGGAGTGGGCACTGGGTCACACCAGGCATCCACCCTCCTGCAGGGTCCTGTCATGGGCTCAGGAAAGGAAGCCCCCGTGGGTAAGCTTGGCAGATTAGGCATATCCAAGACCCGTGACCCTAAGAAGTTTGCTTTCTAGGTGAGATATCTACACCTGCTGAGTGGAACAGCAAGATAAGCTAATAGGTCTCGGATGAGAGGTCTGTGTTGCCAGTGCCCAGGAGGCTAGAGTATGTCCTGGGATCACAAAGGAGAGAAGCACAGACAAGTTGAGCACTGAGCTGGATTTTGATATACAGAAAAGATTTGGGGGGTCGGAGGTGGCTCAACTGGTTGGGCGTCCGTCTCCCATATGGAGGGACCCGGGTTCGATCCCCGGGACCTCCCGGTAAAAAAAAAAAAAAGAAAAGAAAAGATTTGGTTAGGCTTAAAGGATCAGGGGCTCCATCAGCAAGGCAGGTGGTGTGACTAAACAAAAAATAATAAAAATGGTGAATCCATACTGGGTGTTTACGATGTGGCAAACACTGCTGTAAGGGCTGTAACTTGTTTTATGTCATTTAATCCTCATAAAAACTCTAGGGGGAGTTGGCACTTTTAGCAACAAAGATGGCACTTTTGTAAAATAAATGAGATGCAAAGTACCAAGGCCTGGCCCTGGTAGGTGCTTGGTGAATGTTGACTGTTGCCTGTTGTAACATGGCCAGCCTGTGGGATGCTAATTACCTGTGTCCTCAAACATCAGCACTGGAGACTCCATTGAGCAAGCTGCCTTGCGTTGTACTGGGTACACAGCACGTTTTCCTTTTCTTCCCACAGCTGCAATTCTAATTGCCAGGTCGTCACCTCCTTGGTTTATAGTAGACAGACCTTTTCTGCTTTTCATCCGACATAATCCTACAGGTAAGCACTTCTCTTTATCCGTGTCACTCCTTAGAATTCAGAATGGAATATGGCAGTTGTAGCTGCATCCAACAGTGTTATTCTTAATCTGTTCCCCTTGTGTCAGTAACTGCAAACACACTAAATAATCTAACTGCCCACCTTGAAAAGATGGAGAGACAAAGGCTGTGTTTACACAGCGTGATGGAATCTTTTAAAAACCAACAGGATTTTACGTTTTTGGCTGTTTTAACGTCATGTAAAGGCCAGCAGCTTTTTGAGGCACACTTTTGACATCAATTGATTCTTCCTTTTTTTAATAAATGCAATGGTTAAACCTTTGCCTTCACCCTTTGTAAGCTCACTCTATCACTTCTTTGACCTGGGAACATTAATTCAGTAGAACTTGGATCTATGAGTCATGGGTTCAAACCTGGCTCTGTCATTCAGGCATACCTCATTTTAAAATGAGGGCAATAGTTCCTACCTCCTAGAAAAATTATGAAGGATAAATTAGATTGTCCTTCTAAGGAAGTAGCTTCATGTTGGTACAGAGTGGGGTCCTAATACATTTTTGGTTTTGCTTTTTTTTTTTTTTTTAATCAATAATATAAGGTAGGTCCTTATGCTTTTATCTCATTGTGGCTTTAATGTCATAATTAAAGTGTGGTTCAAAGCTGAACAGTCCAATATAGGAGCCTATAGCCCCCATGTGACTATTTAACTTAACATGAACCACAATTGAAAATCCAAAAAATAAAATAAAATGAAATAAAATTTAGTTTCTTATTAAACTAGCTGTGTTTTCAAGGGCTCGATATCCACATGAGACTAGTGGCTACTAGATTGGACAATGAAAATATAGATTATTTCCACTGCATTATTGCAGAATAATTTCTATTATTGCAGAGAGCTCTGCTTGAGAGCAATAGGCTAAGCATGGCTTGGAGACTTTCATTTTATTTTAAGGATTATTCTTTTATAGTTATACATTTCTGTTGTTGTTTTTTTTCTTTAATTCTATAGGTGCTGTCTTATTCATGGGGCAGATAAACAAACCCTGAAGAATATACAAAAGAACCATGCCATGCAAAGACTACTTTGCTACGAAGAAAAGTCTCCTTTCCTACATCTTTCATTGTTCTGTTAAATATTTTTGGACATTACTTTCTTTTGCAAAACTAGTTCTTAGGAACAAAAGACTCAGTGATACAAACATTTCTGTTCCCTTTCAGAGGGAAAGAAGGGCAGGATGGCTGGAACACTGTACTGAGAAATGAGTAGAAAGGCTTCAAAATGTCTAAAAGACTCTTTAAACTACTGAATGGTTACCTAGGTTAAAAACCCTCTTGAGTATTTACTGTCCAGGTTAGGAGTTTTGTTTTGTTTTGTTTTTGTGTGGCTTATCAAAAGAAATTTAATCAGTGTGACATGGGGCAGGGGGAGGGGGAGGACATTTTATGGTAGCTTTGACTTTTTTATGGAACAAATATTATTTGCCTTTTTAATTCTTTTTCCCCCCATCCAGAGTCTTGGCGGTAAGCATTATTTTGGGGGTAGAAATAGCTAAATCTCTAGCCTCTCTGTGTGTTTTTGTTGTTGTTGTTGTTGTTTTATATGATGCATGTATTCACTAAAAAAGTTTTAAAAACTGTCTTGCTAGACAAGGTTTGCTGTTGTGCAGTGTGCCTGTCATCACTGGTCTGTACTCTTTGGATCTGCATTTTTGTATTTTGTACGAAGTCAAAAATAAAGTATTATAAGTAGTAAAAAGAAAAATGCTGTTTCTCTACTATTTGAAAATACAACAAAAGAAATATTACTCAAATCTTCTGGGGAAAAAACCCAGATGACAATAGAGCATTTTGCAATTCTAATACCTCTAGTGAAATGGTATATTCTGCAAATAATCAAATGAGAGTTCTTCCTCAATTGCAGGGGGAGGTTAATCTTTTCAATTTTCTCAATTGTTTTTATCCCAGAAATTTTTATGTAGCTCAAGTGGTTGAGCACCTGCTTCCCATGTACAAGGTCCCAGGTTCAAATCCCTGGCACCTCCTAAAAACAAAACAAACAAAAAAAACTAACTCTTATTGGGGAGCAGGTGTAGCTCAGTGGTTGAGTACCTGTTTGCCATGTACGAGGTCGAGGGTTCAATCCTAGGTACTGCCTTAAAAATAAAATCATTGGTCTTCTGATATTAGTAAGCAGTAATAGGCAGCCAGGTAAATGAAAAAGAGCAAACAAATATTAATGGAAAGCAGACACTACCAGTGCCTAGAAAGCTTTCTTTTTGAGGAGCATGTATACTTACAGTTGTGACTTTTTGATTGCATTAATTTTCTCCCAGAAAAAATGTTTAGTTTGAAGGATGGGACTAAACCTAACAACCATTCTTGGTATTCTACAGAGAACTGTGGCTTTCAAGGGGTCTGTTACCCAAATTTAAGAGCCACAGCTCTAGGTCCTAGGGGATAGTGATAGAGGGTCTTAAACTGAGGTTTGGAAAGATGATACACGGGTCAGTTGAGGGAAGGAAAAACAAAGTGGACCTAGAGATCCAGACCTTGAGCATCAAGCTGCCAGCTGAGCATCCTCCAGTGGGGCACCCCTCAGCTGGGGAATGTTGGGAACAATGTCGACATCTGGTTTAAGAAGTGTCAAGGCTGACATTAGGATTCCCTTGCCTCTGCAGTGTTTTCTCCCATCATAAAGAGATATAGGGAAGAAGGTATAGTAAGGGGCAAAAAAAAATTGTCTTTAAAAAATTTTATCAATGGCAGCCCTGCCCTTTTCCCTCTTTCCAGTAAACATACAAGAATTATAACTACCATCCCTTGGCATCAGAAGTGAATTGTTCATATATCAGATTCTTAACTTACAACATCCTGATGTGAGGGGAGAAAAGTTTGCTAGCTTATGCAGACATATCCACATATTAGCAGTGCTATAAGGGGCCCTGAAAAGTCGTTTCACTGTAAGTGTTTGCCACGTACATATATAATCTTTCCTGTATATGTAGAAAATGCCGTATTCCCCATGATGGCACTTTGCATACTACCTAACTGTGAAATGATTAGAACACCATCTTGTGGCCAATATCAATCACTGCTGAACATAAAAGCCCCTATTCCATTCTTACTTGCAGTGCAGTTTTGAGTAATATAGTTCACTTTCTCATGACTATAAAAACACTTTGAGAATAGTCACTAATATATACATGCATATAGTAGAAATATAGTATGAACTAAATAGAAGGCATGGAATTTATGTAGTTGTCTGTAGACATTAATCTTAGATTTTTGGCTAAGGAATTTTTGGTAAATTCCTTACACTGGGTTTAGGGAATTAGACAGTAGGTAAAAGTGGAAACAGGCTATCAGAATTTCAAAGGAAACGCATTTGGTATTTTTCTCTGACACCAATTCAGTTGAAGTGCTTTTATATCCCAACACCTTCCTTATAATCATGACTTTCTTATCAACATTTCTTATCAATTATTCAAAAAGCCTGTCCTCCAAATGGCCACTGAATGATTTTGGTCACATGCTCCCTTTGATGACATCCTCGTACCCACAAGTTCCTCTTGCCTATACATCAATCTTAGGTAGTATTTACTCTCATTGAATACTAACAAATTAAATATTTGGCCCAGAGATCCAAGCTATTTCATATGAAACTACAAAAATACATTTAATAATTGTTTCTACATTCCAATCCATCATCATATTCTCTTTTGTGCTTTAAAAAGTATAATTTAACAATTTAACTTTAAAGAAGACTACTTAGAAATGTGTTAAAATCACATTCTTTATGTGAGAGATGGATCTCTTCAATTGCAAAGGGGATTTTATGAACTAGACCTACAGTTGTTCCATTATAAATCTAGAAGTATTCAAAGCTCAAAAACCTGAAAACCTAAGGGTAAGAAAACCTAAGGGTAAGGATAGTTACTCTCCAATCTTATAGGTTAAGGTTCTGCAAAGTGTCCTGAGCAGAAGAAATTAGGGATCACATTATCAGCATAACTTATGGGCAAAAAAATAAAAAACAGGATTACTGAGTTTACACCTGAATTCTCTAAAAAATTTAAGAAAGAACATTCACCTAAAAAAGAATTAAAGAGACTTCCGGGAAGATGGCGGACTAGTAAGACACAGGAACCTCTTCTCCAGAAAAATAGCTAGAGGTCAGGCTGAAACAGCCCCGAAAAAGATCTTCTAGGGTTTAGGACAGCAGGTGAAGGCTGCACACCACCCAGAGGAGAGAGGGACAAAAGAGGGAAATCGTGACGACAGAACCGTGAGTTGGAACCAGCAGCAGCGGCTGCTGCCAGCACCCCCACTCTTTAGACTCTTTAGAATACTCGGGCCCCTGGGCCAGTGACTATAGACAAAGGGGGCTCCAGGGATATACCACCTCAGGAATGGGGACAGAGAGGGACACAGCCTAAGGCTGACTCAGGTTCTAACCCACATATTTGGGCTGCTGTGCCTCACAGGCCCTTCCAGGCTAGGTGGGACCACATGATGGTTTGCCCTGGGAGGTGAAGGACTGGAGAGATCCGAAGCTCGCAATCTCCCTCTTCTAGCCTGGACTAATTGTTGAGGACTCCATAGGAAAGGGGAGAGAAGGACGCAGCCTGGGGCTGTCTCAGCTTTTGACTTGCAGGTTTGGTCTGCTGTGTCCCAGGGAGCCCTTCCAGGCCGGGTGGGGCTGCGCCATTGTTTGCCTTGGAGCCTGCAAGGGGCTAAAGACATACAACCCTCCCAATCTCCTTCTCTACTGACAGGGACTTATTGTTGAGGACTCAGAGGGGAGTGGAAATATTTCCTAGCTGGGAAAAGGGAGGGGGCTGCCAAAGAAGGCTGGAGAACTATCTCAGAGAAAGTTTGAATTACAAGGCTCCTAGCCTCCAGACAGGAAGTTCTATCACATCGATCCAGTCTGTGTTACAACAAATACACACCCACCAGGCATTGAAATGAGAGCTGCCAAAGAGTGCCATTTCCTGGAAGACCAAGGAAATGCACATAAGAAAATTAAAAATAAGTAGGAGAGGCTTTTCCTGGCCTCTATAGCCTCCCTGCCCAAGGTCCTAGGAAGCAACTCTACAACCAATTACTGGGTCCAGTGCCCAGTTTTGAGCAACCAGCAGGACAATCCTAACAATCCAGGCCGAGCCAAAAATCAAAGAGCTGTGGTAACTCACAGCCTCCTGCCACTAAATCCCTATAAAAGAGAAAGAGATTGAGCATCTAAGTAAACTACATCCTAACCAGATGCCTAAACACCAGCAAAAAATTACAAGCCGTACTAAGAAAACAGAAGACATGGCTTAAGAAAAGGAATACATCAAAGTCCCAGAAGAGATGCAGACTTTGAGAGAACTAATCAGGGAAATGAGCACAAATTTCCAAAATCAAATTAGTGAGTTGAAAGACAATATAGTTAAAGAGATAAATGACATCAAGAAGACATTGAGCGAATGCAAAGAAGAATGTGAAATCCTGAACAGAAAAGTAACAAAGCTCATGGGAATGAAAGATACAATAGGTGAGATCAAAAACACATTTGAGGCATACAACAGCAGACTCGAAATGATAGAAGAAAGAATAATTGATACCGAAGATGAAGACAGAAAAGAACAGAGAGAGAAAAGAATGGAAAAAATTGAGCAGGGGCTCAGAGAGTTGAATGACAACACAAAACACAACAACATACGTGTCATGAGAGTTCCAGAAGGAGAAGAGAAGGGAAAAGGGGCAGAAAGAGTATTTGAGGAAATAATAGCTGAAAATTTCCCAACTCTCATGAAAGAAATGAACTTACATGTCCAAGAAGCACACCATACCCCAGTCAGAATAAATCCAAATAGACCTACACCAAGACACATACTACTCAGAATGTCAAATGTCAAAGATAAGGAGAAAATTCTCAGAGCAGCAAGAGGGAACCAAACGATCATGTACAAGGGACGTCCAGTAAGACTTAGCACAGATTTTTCTTCAGAAACCATGGAGGTGAGAAGACAGTGGTATGATACAATTAGGAAACTGAAGGAGAAAAACTGCCAGCCAAGGATTCTTTATCCAGCAAAACTGTACTTTAAATATGAAGGTGAGTATAAAATATCCACAAACGGAAACTAAGAGAGTTTGCAAAACAGAATCCACCTTTGCAGGAAATACTAAAGGAAGCCTTAGAACCTAAAAGAAAAAGACAGGAGAGAGAAGCTTGGAGGAGAGTATAGATGAAAGAATAGCAGAAAGGATAACCAAAAGAGTAAAAAGACAGACAAAAACAAGATGACATATGAAAACCAAAGAATAAAATGGAGGAAGTAGTAAATAGTGCATTTACAGTAGTATCTCTGAATGTGAATGGATTAAACTCCCCAATCAAAAGATACAGGCTGATAGAATGGATAAAAAAAAACATGAGCCATCCATATGCTGCTTACAAGAAACTCACCTTAGATCCAGGGATACAAACCGGCTGAAAGTGAAAGCTTGGAAAAAGATACTCCATGCGAATAGTAACCAGAAAAGAGAAGGGGTAGCTCTACTAATATCAGACAAAACAGGCATCAAATGCAAAAAATTATAAGAGATACAGAAGGCCATTATATATTAATAAAAGGGATGACCCACCAGGAAGATATAACAGTCATAAATTTCTACACACCTAACCAGGGTGCCCCAAAATATAGGAGACAAACTGGCAAAACTGAAGGGAAAAACAGACATTTCTACAATAATCATTGGAGACTTCAACACCCCACTCACATCATAAGATACAACAACTAGACAGAAGATCAACAAGGAAACAGAAAACTTGAACAATATGATAAACAAATTAGACCTAACAAACATATACAGAACTTTGCATCCAAACTCAGCGGGTTATACATTCTTCTCAAGTGCCCATGGATCTTTCTCCAGGATAGACCACATGTTATGTCACAATGCAGCTCTCAATAAATATAAGAAGATTGAAATTATACAAAGCACCTTCTCAGATCATAATGGAATAAAACTAGAAATAAATAATAGACAGGAAAAAAGTAAATTTGCAAATGTGTGGAGACTGAACAACACACTTCTAAATAATTGATGGGTCAAAGAAATTGCAAATGAAATCAGTAAAAAATTGAGACAAATGAAAACGGGAACACAACGTATCAAAACTTATGGGATAGGGAAGCGGCTGTGGCTCAATCAGTAGGGCTTCCGTTTACCATATGGGAGGCCCCGGGTTCGGTTCCCGGGGCCTCCTGGTGAAGGCAAGCCCGCCCGCACGGCGTGGTTAGCTGACCCAGCGAGCACAAGGAGCAAGGGGGGGATAAATGGATAAATAAATAAAATCTTAAAAAAAAACTTATGGGATACAGCGAAGGCAGTCTTGAGAGGGAAATTTATAGCCCTAAATGCCTATATTACAAAACAAAGAGCTAAACTCAAAGATTTAACTGAACAACTAGAGAAATTAGGAAAAAAAACAGCAAACCAATCCCAAAGCAAGCAGAATGAAAGAAATAATAAAGATTAGAGCAGAAATAAATGAAAATGAGAACAGAAAAATACAGAAAATCAACAAAACCAAAAGCTGGTTCTTTGAGAAGATCAATAAAATTGACAAACCTCTAGCTAGACTAACAAAGAAAAAAAGAGAGAAGATGCAAATAAATACAATCAGAAATGAAAGGGGGGAAGTTACAAATGACCCCACAGAAATAAAAAGAATCATAAGAGGATATTATGAGAAACTATATGCCAACAAATTAGACAACCTAGATGAAATGGACAAATTTCTAGAAACGCACAACCAACCTACACTAGTGCTACAAGAAATATAAGAACTTAACAAACCAATCATATTTAAGGAGATTGAATCCATCATCAAAAATCTCCCAGCAAAGAAAAGTCCAGGACAGATGGCTTCACAGGTGAATTCTATCAAGCATTTCAAAAAGAATTAACACTAATCCTGTTTAAACTCTTCCAAAAAATTGAAGAGGAGGGAAAATTACCCAACACATTTTATGAAGCTGACATCACCCTAATACCAAAGCCAGATAAAGATTCTACAAGAAAAGAAAATTACAGACCAATCTCTCTAATGAACATAGATGCAAAAATTTTCAACAAAATACTTGCAAATCAAATCCAACAGCATATCAAAAGACTTATACATCATGACCAAGTGGGATTTTATTCCTGGTATGCAAGGCTGGTTCAAGATAAGAAAATCAATCAATGTAATACACCACATTAACAAATTGAAGGGAAAAAACCACATGATCATCTCAATCAATGCAGAAAAGGCATTCAGCAAAATCTAGCATCCTTTTTTGACAAAAACACTTCAAAAGATAGGAATAGAAGGAAAATTCCTGAATATGATAAAAGGTATATATGAAAAACCCACAGCCAACATCATACACGATGGGGAGGGGTTGAAAGCTTTCCCTCTAAGATCGGGAACAAGACAAGGATGCCCACTGTCACCACTGTTATTCAATATTGTACTAGAAGTTCTAGCTAGGGCAATTAGACAAGGGGAAAAAAAAAGGAAAAAAAAAAATTAAAGGCATCCAAATAGGAAAAGAGGAAGTAAAACCCTCACTGTTTGCGGATGACATGATCCTGTACTTAGAAAATCCTGAAGTATCCATGACAAAGCTGCTTGAGCTAATAAATGAGTTCAGCAAAGTGGCAGGATACAAAATCAACACACAAAAATCAGTAATGTTTTTGTACACTAGTACTGAATAGCCTGAGGAGGAAATCAGGGGGAAAATTCCATTTTCAATAGCAACAAAAAGACTCAAATACCTAGGAGTTAATTTAACCAAAGAAGAACAGGACCTACATGCAGAAAACTACAAAATAATGCTAAAAGAAATTAAAAAAGACCTAAACAAATGGAAAGACATTCCATGTTCATGGATTGGAAGAATAAATATCGTAAGATGTCAATCTTACCCAAATTGATTTATAGATTCAAAGCAATACCAATCAAAATCCCAACAGCTTACTTTACAAAATTAGAGAAGGCAATTACCAAATTCATCTGGAAAGGTAAGCACACCTGAATAGCCAAAAGCATTTTAAAAAAGAAGAGCGATGTGGGAGGAATTTCACTACCTGACCCTGAAACATATTACAAAGCTACAGTGGTCAAAACAGCATGGTACTGGCATAAAGATAGACCCATCAATCAGTGGAATAGAATTGAGAACCCAGAAATAAACCCTCACCTATACAGTCAACTGGTTTTTGACAAATCTACCAAGTCCATGCTAATGGGAAAATTCAGTCTCTTCAACAAATGGTGTTGGGAGAACTGGATATCTATAACCAAAAGAATGAAAGAGGACCCCTATTTCACCCCCTATATAAGAATCAACTCAAAATGGGTCAAAGATCTAAATATAATAAAAGTCAGGACCATAAAACTACTAGAAGAAAATGTAGGGAAACATCTTCAAGACCTTGTAGTAGGTGGTGGCTTCTTGGACCTTACACCCAAAGCACATGCTACAAAAGAAAAAATAGGTGTATTAGTCAGCCAAAGTGGTGCTAATGTGAAATACCAAAAATGTGTTGGTCTTTATAAAGGGAATTTATTTGGAGTAGAAGCCCACGGATACCAAGCCATAAAGCGTTAAGTTTCTTCTCTCACCACAGTCCATTGCCACGTGTTAGAGCAAGACAGCTGCCATCATTTGCCAGGGTTCAGGCTTCTGGGGTTCCTCTCTTCCCGGGGCTGTATTACTCTCCCGGCTTAGCTCCTGTTTCCTCCACAAGGTCAGCTGTAGACGATCAGGCGAATGGCTTGCTTCTCTTCTCCTGGGGCCTTCTTTCCAACACCAAACTGCTTCTCAAAAGACTGCTTCAACTCTGTTCTTTGCCTTGCCTTTTGTTGTTGTTGTTGTTTTTGTTACCGGTAGGTCCCTGGGATCGAACCCGGGTCCCACCATATGGGAGACAGACGCCCAACCATTTGAGCCACATCCGTCCCCTGCCTTGCCTTTTATATTCGATTCCTCACCCACCAAGGGGTGGGGCTCAACGCCCTACTGACATGGCCCAGTCAACGCCCTAATCATAACTTTTTTTTATTTTTTATTTTTTTTATTATGGGTAAAAATCAAAATTCTCACAATACATACAAACATTTGCAAAATGATATATAAATATATATGCATATATGTGTATTTGCTTACAAAAATGTTATTTATATATATATATATATACATATATTTTAAGAGGTGCTTAGATTACCCAAAATATTACATGGAACCCACTGGGATTCCCATGTTGCCCACCTCCCACACCTCCCACCACATCCCACACAAACATCTCCCACAAGTATGACCCACCACCCTCAATGAACTTACACATCCTGGAGCCTTGCCACCAACCATAGACCACAGTTCACACTGTAGACCACACTCTCTCCCACTCAGTTCTGAGTGGTGTGTGCTGATTTAAAATGGCCTACATCTGTTGCCACAACAGTACTTAGGACAACCTCCAACTCCCAAAGAAGCCCCTGTATTTCAACTGCTCATCCCCTCCCTACCCCAAAAGTGTCAAGTGGCCACTGGCTCCACCTCATTGTTATAATTTCTTGCATTGCTAGAATCACCATATGTGAACAAGAGAATACCCTCAAGTCCACTCTAGTCCATAGTTCTTCCCCCAATCCTGAGGGGACTGGGATGGTGATGTCCACTCCAACTCCAAGTGAGAGAGGGCTTATATCCCATGGATATGGTGGGTGGGATGATCCTGCCTGCAGATGCAGGCCCTCTCCATTCCCTGGGATGGCCATTGCCCATCGTTGTCTCCTCACCAGGTGACTTGGATGAGTCCATTGAGCTGTAGGGTAGGAGTTGCAGCTCCACCGAGATTTCATGCACACCTGGCACATAGGTAGGTGGGAGGCTCCAGTCTCTGGAAGTATACCTAAAAACTCCAGCATCACATATAGGTTTGAATAGAAGGGACTGGTGAACCATGTGCAGGGAGGACTTATTTGAGTCTAACTCTGTCACTCTCAGGAGCACAGATTCCAAAATAGAGCCCACTGATAAGGCATCAGTCTTGGGCTATCCCCCCTTATATAGGACCAGGGTGTCTCCGGAGCTCTCAGGAACCCCACTGAGTGGGGTGATAGGCACTTAGATGTTCTATGAGCTCCTACTGAGGTGTGCGTAAGAGTTACCTCTGGGATGACCTCCCGACTCTCTTTGAAGTCTCTTAGCCACTTGAACTCATTTGTCTTTACCATTTCCCCCTTTTATTCAAGGTCTTTTTCCAGTTGTGTTGCCAGTTGGCACTTGGTATTAATCCCTCGTTGCCAGGGAGGCTCATCCCCGGGAGTCATGTCCCACGTTGGGGGGAAGGTAATGCAATCATATGCTGAGTTTGGCTTAGAGAGAGGCCACATTTGAGCAACAAGGAGGGTCTCAGATGGCAACCCTTAGGCACCCCACAACTGCAGGCTAAGTCTCATTTACAAGATCAAAGACTCACAAGGGTAGTCATCAATTAAAAAAAAAAAAACACATCAGTGGGTCATCCTATTTTGACAGACACTGTCCCTACACTCAGAGGACTATTGCTGCTCCCTTGGAGACTGTGGCAGAGCTCTCCAGGCTAGGAATTCAGATTCCCTCATTTATTGTGTGATTATCCACCCATCGTGACCATGCCCCATGCCCCAATCCTTTGAATGATTTTGTATATCTTTCATGTATATTCAGATGAACCAATCCCCACGAAACACCCCCCAGACACCCTCCCCCCAATAATCCCCCGCATACCCATTGTAACCCTTCTGTGATCCAAATCGTCCATGAACATTTAGTCCATAAAATAATCAAATACACTTACTAGGAAAAAGAAACAAGTGTGATAAGCTTACATGCAAGAGACAAACATAAGGAAACTCAGGGGGAAAAAAAAAAAAAAAGAGAGAAGGAAAAAAAACAAATAATCAAACAAAGAACAAAACAAAATAAAATATAATTAGTGGATTGGGACATTCAAAAAATGGACAAAAAAGCAAAGAAAATGCCTTTTTAAAAAAAATATATATATCTATATTCATTTTTTTTTT
>JAKSZT010053929.1:13449727-13569162 GCA_026826555.1 Tolypeutes matacus
TTCCCCAACACATATTAACTCCCCCCCCCCTTTTTTTGGTTGTTAGCATTGTTATAACTGTTATACAGATAGCAAAATATATCAACTAAACATTGTCAGTGATTTACAGTATATTTACAATTTAGATGATACAGTTTAATAATTTTGATGATATTTACCATGTCTTGTGTCCATTACTGTAAGGTAATGAAAAACCTTCCCCATGACCACCAAACAACCCATTAGATCTTTTTTTTTTTTTTTTTACCGGGAGGTCCCGGGGATCAAACCCGGGTCCCTCCATATGGGAGACGGACGCCCAACCAGTTGAGCCACATCCGACCCCCCCATTAGATCTTGACTGTTCCCTTCTCCCCAGCCCCCCAGGGCCCGTGATATCCCCCTCTCCCAACCCATGGGATGTCAAGATTCACAGTTACATGCCCTGGGGATTTGAACCAGCACTTCCTAATCCACCCAACCCCCAGTGCTGCACCACCAAACCCAGGAACACCACCACTCATCTGCTCCATTCCCCAACATGCAACCACACTCTATCCCTTTACCATAGATTATGTCCATATGGGTGATGGCTCAAAGCCTGCTCTTCTCTTACTCTCCTTTGTTAACCTATCTTTCAGACAATGGTTCTCAGAGACTGCTCACTTTCCTCAGTTCAGATCAGTGAGGTCATATGCTGTTCATCCTTCAGTGCCTGGCTTGCTTCACTCAACATAAGGTCTTCAAGATTCATCCACGTTATTCCATGTGTTAGCACTTTGTTCCTTCTTACAGCTGAGTAATATTCCATTGTATGTGTGTACCACATTTTGCTTATCCATTCGTCTGTTGATGGGCACCGGGGCTGATTCCAACTTTTGGCAATGGTGAACAATGCCGCTATGAACATTGGTGTGCATATATCTGTTTGTATTTTTGTTTTCAGTTCTTCTGGGTATATACCCAGCAGTGGAATTGCTGGATCATATGGAAGATCTATTGCTAGTTTTCTGAGGAACCGCCAAACTGTCCTCCACAGTGGCTGGACCATACCGCAGTCCCACCAGCAGTGGATGAGGGTTCCTATTCCTCCACATCCTCTCCAACATTTAGTATCTCCTGTTTTTTTAATAGCTGCCATTCTGATGGGTTTAAGATGGTATCTCATTGTAGTTTTGATTTGCATTTCCCTGATAGCAAGTGATGTTGAGCATTTTTTCATGTGCTTTTTAGCCATTTGTATTTCTTCCTTGGAGAAGTGTCTTTTCAGGTCACTTGCCCATTTTTTATATGGGTTGTTTGTCCTTTTATTTTCGAGGCGTAGGATTTCTTTATATATGCAGGATATTAGGCTCCTATCAGATATATGGTTGCCAAATATTTTTTCCCATTGGGTAGGTTGCCTTTTTATTTTCTTAATAACATCCTTAGAGGTGCAGAAGTTTTTAATTTTGAGGAGATCCCATTTATCAATTTTTTCTCTTGCTGCTCGTGCTTTGGCTGTGAAGTTCATGAAACCATTTCCTATTACAAGGTCCTGTAGATGCTTCCCTACATTATCTTCCAAGGTTTTTATGGTTTTGGCTCTTATATTTAGATCTTTGATCCATCTTGAGTTGATTTTTGTATAAGGTGTGAGATGGTATTCTTCTCTCATTCTTTTGGATATGGATATCCAGTTCTCCAAGCAACACTTGTTAAAGAGGCCACTCTCTCCCAACTGAGTGGGCTTCGTGGCCTTGTCAAATATCAGATGACTGTATATGCGAGGATCTATATCAGAACTCTCAATCCGGTTCCATTGGTCAGTAGGTCTATCCTTGTGCCAATACCACGCAGTTTTGATCACTGTAGCTTTGTAGTATGTTTTAAAGTCAGGTAATGTGATACCTCCAACTTCATTTTTCTTTTTCAATATATCTTTGGCAATTCGGGGCCTCTTGCCTCTCCAAATATATTTTGTGCTTAGTTTTTCCAGTTTCTTAAAAAATATAGTGTTGACTTTTATTGGGATCGCATTAAATCTGTAGATTAGTTTGGGTAGGATAGACATCTTGATGATGTTTAGTCTTCCCATCCATGAACAAGGAATATTTTTCCATTTATTTAAGTCTTCTTTGATTTCCTTTAACAGTGTTGTGTAGTTTTCTGTATATAAGTCCTTTACATCTTTAGTTAAATTTATTCCTAGGTATTTGATTCTTTTGTTTACTATTGTAAATGGTATTTTTTTCTTGATTTCCTCCTCAGTTTGCTGGTTATTGGTGTACAGAAATGCTACTGATTTTTGAGCGTTGATCTTATAGCCTGCAACATTACTGAAGTCCTTTATAAGTTCTAGAAGCCTTGTTGTCGATTTCTCAGGGCTTTCTATATATAGGATCATGTCATCTGCAAATAGTGAAATTTTTACTTCTTCTTTTCCAATCTGGATGCCTTTTATGTCCTTTTCTTGTCTCAGTGCTCGTGCAAGTAGTTCTAAGACAATGTTAAATAGGAGTGGTGATAGTGGGCATCCTTGTCTTGTTCCCGATCTCAGAGGGAAGGCTTTTAGGATTTCACCATTGAAAATGATGTTAGCTTTGGGTTTTTCATATATACCCTTTATCATTTTCAGAAAGTTTCCATCTATTCCTATCTTTTGTAGTGTTTTTATGAGGAAAGAGTGCTGTATTTTGTCGAATGCTTTTTCTGCATCTATAGAGATGATCATGTGATTTTTTTCTTTCAGTTTGTTTATGTGGTGTATTACATTGATTGATTTTCTTATATTGAACCATCCTTGCATACCTGGGATGAAACCCACTTGGTCATGATGTATAATCCTTTTGATATGTTGTTGAATGCGATTAGCAAGTATTTTGTTAAGGATTTTAGCATCTAGGTTCATTAGAGAAATTGGTCTGTAATTTTCCTTTCTTGTGGTATCTTTATTTGGTTTTGGTATTAGGGTAATGTTGGCATCATAGAATGAGTTAGGTAATATTCCTTCTACTTCTATTTTTTGGAAGAGCTTAAGTAGAATTGGTGTTAGCTCTTTCCGGAATGTTTGGTAGAATTCAGCTGTGAAGCCATCTGGTCCTGGACTCTTCTTAGTTGGGAGGTTTTTAATGACTGAGTCTATCTCTTTACTTGTAATTGGGCTGTTGAGTTCATCTACCTAATCATAACTTAATCATGCCCAGATTAACAGATCAGTTTACAAGCATGATCCAATTATATTTTTGGAATTCATAATTACATCAAACTGCCCAACTGCAACACTAGGTAAATGGGACCTCCTCAAAATTAAACACTTTTGCACCTCAAAGGACTTTGTCGAAAGGGTGAAAAGGCAGCCAACTCAATGGGAAAAAATATTTGGAAATCACATATCTGATGAGGGTTTAATATCCAGGATATATAAAGAGATGTTACAACTCAACAATAAAAAGACAAATAACCCAATTAAAAAATGGGCAAAAGACTTGAATAGACATTTCTCGAAAGAAGAAATACAAATGGCAAAAAAAACACACAAAGAAATGCTCAGTATCACTCATGATTAGGGAAATGCAAATCAAAACTACAATGAGATATCATTTCATACCTATCAGAATATCCAGTATTAAAAAGACAGAGAACTACAAGTGTTGGAGAGGTTTTGGAGAGATAGGAACACTTATTCACTGTTGGTGGGAATGCAGAATGGTACAGCAACTGTGAAGGACTGTTTGACAGTTCCTAAAGAAGGTGAATATAGACTTGCCACGTGACCCTGCAATACCACTACTGGGTATATACCCAGAAGAACTGAGAGCAGTGACACGAACAGACATCTGCACACCAATGTTCATAGCCACATTATTCACCATTGCCAAAAGTTGGAAAGAACCCAGGTGTCCATCAACAGAATGGATAAACAAACTGTGGTCTGTTCACACAATGGAATATTATGCAGCTGTAAGAAGAAATGAAGTCATAAAGCATATAAAAACATGGATGAACCTGGAGGACATTATGTTGAGCAAAGCAAGCCAGACACAAAAGGACAAATACTGTATGAATGTGTTACTATGAACCAAATATATTGTGTAACATATTGTTCGATTAAAAAAAAATTTTCTTTCCAGTACATTTGAGAAATGTATAAATTTATTCATGTGTTTACTTTTTAGTTTTTGTTTATATTTTCAATTACTAAATGTACAAAATAAAGTAAAAAAAAAAAAAAAGAATTAAGATAGTTCTCAAGCAGAATTTGATATTTTGCATATGCTGGATAAGTAAATGATTAGAGAATATTTACCATCATTTAATTTCCCAAAACTTTCTATGATCACCCTTCTCCTCTGGTATCAGTAAGATGCTTATCAAACCTGGTTTATGTGTCGATAACACACAGAAGTGGCACTTTACTATTAGGGTTTAGTCCTCTATCGCTGTGTTCAATCATTAGGACCTGGAGTTAACTGCCACTTCTCAAGACACAGAATAATATGAATGTTATGAGATGGAGAAAAGAAAAGTGAAATAACTTACATTTAACTTACTAATTCAGCCAACTGACAGTTTCTCAAACTTTCCCCTCTAAAAAGTCTTTGTTCTACTAGTGATAGCTTTAAGCTCTCTTACACATGACTTAAGTCCCGCTCTCTTAACCAGTCGCAAGAAAGGAGGTTCAAAAGACCTGAAACACTTTTTTTTTTTTTTTTATAAAAAGACTTTATGGCTAATACGTTGACCCATTTTAACATTTTTACCTTTTTTTCTCTTCTCAACTCCCAAATCCTACTTTTCTCTTAATTCTTGAGTGACTACTGGCAGGCTGAAACTAAAAATGATTACTGTCATCAATAAATTTAAAAGAAATAAATCAAAGGGAATTTGCAGTAGAGAAGGATTACTGAACACAAAGAATTAAAGAACTACAAACACACATTCAGTAAGATTTGTCCTCTACTGCATTAAATCCATTAATACAGTAAAATAGAACAGTGCTTGGTACACAGTAGTTATTATGATAACTATGGGATGTTAAATAAATTTATAAATACATCCATTATTCCTCCAACAGTAAACTTGCATTAGCATCAACATTTTAAGCTGCTTTTCAATTTCATGTTTTTGTAGAAAAGACAATTTCTTAAAAGCATAAAATTTACCTCTTCTGCCATTTATGTATTTTAGAGAAATGAAATAACTAAGAAATATATTAAAAGTCCACAGAATTTTAAAACTAAAATCTAGAGATAATGTAAATATATGTCAAAGTGTTATAATGTGCACCTTGCATTTCTAGAAGTCAGGTTGGATAACATTATTTTGTAAACAAAAGTAACATCATATTATCTCTAATATGTTCATAAACTTCCTAAAATTCTTGGGCATATCAAATTAAACTATAATTTAACATCCAGAGAGAGAATAACATTTTATTGGTATTACAGCAAAGCTCACATAAAAACATATTCAAATTATGATAGCTCAAAGCTAAAGGGGAATAAAACATATCTAACTGTATGAATTATACAGAATAATAAAATCAAGGACTTTAGGAAAAATGTCCTGAAAAAAGTCAAAAAACAACAACAACAACAACAAAAAAACCTTCTGACAAAACAAAACTGTGACCTCATGTTAACACTTTAATTTTAGGAACACAATATATGGACAATGAGACAAATTTCTTTATAATTTGAAAGCTGTCTAGCTTTCAAAATCTTTATCTCATTGTTTTGCTCACAAATTTCAGGTTGCCACATCTTTGACTGGCTAGCTGGCAGTGACGGTCTTTTCTGCTTTCAAATTCTCTTTGGGCTGTGAATAGTCCCAGGGACGTCTATTCTCGGTGAATCCATAAAGTTTCCTAAGTGCCACTCGTGCAGCTTCTTCTTCTGCAACCAATACTGTCTCCCCAGGTCCTTCTGCAATCAACTTTCTATCACTAGAAAGAAAGCAGACAGTAAGTAGTCTTAAATTACCCAGAGCATCATAAAGCTTGCTAGACAAATGAGTTCTGCTTTCAAGATCTTATCTTGGTAATAGCATCTACCAGAAGTAACACAATGCATTTGGATCTATTTTTTGGATTTTAACAGATTCTGTTGAAAATTCGTTATATATACAGCAGTTACAGACAATAAAACATTTACATTTTAATATAAGTTCACTGGGCCCCATATTTTTCAAGTCAAAAAAAGCAAGGCACATCTATATTGGTATGAAATTTTGTTTTGTTTTTAACTGATGATAGGAGAACTGGAAGAATATATAAATGAAATATCTTGTTATAAAAGCCTGAAACTCTTAAAAATATTCTTGGGAACTTCACCCAGCTCAGGCAGAAAAGTCCATTCAACAAATGGTGCTGAGAGAACTGGATATCCATAGCCAAAAGAAGGAAAGAGGACCCCTATCTCACACCTTATACAAAAATTAACTCAAAATGGATCAAAAACCTAAATATAAGAGCAAGAACCATAAAGCTTCTGGAAGAAAATGTAGGAAAATATCTTCAAGACTTGGTGGTAGGTGGTGGATTCTTAAAGGAGGTAAGAAGAGGACTGAGATGGACTACTGATGTTTAATGTATGTAGAAGTTTTAATTAACTTTATTGTAAAGGTGTGGAAATGTATAGAGTTGATGGTAACACATTATAGTGAGTAACAGCTAGTTTATAAATCGGACTGTGGCTGAAAAGGGTAGTCTAGGGTTGTAAATGCCAACTGAAAGTAAGTTAGAGAATAATTTAGGGCATGAATAACAACAGTAAACCCAGAGGTGGATGAGAATTGTGGTTGATGGTACAGATGTAAGAGTGTCCTTTGTGAGCTAGAGCAGATGTAGTATATCACTATTGCAGGGTGGTGGGAATGTGGAAAAGCATGGGAAAAATACAACTGGTGTGAACTATGGACTGTGGTTAACAGTAATTATGTAATATTCATGCATCTATGCCAAAGATGTACTATGTTGATAAGGGGGGAATATGGAAAAAGTGTACCAAATGTATGCTATGGACCTGGTAATAGTCTGATGATGATATCTCATAATCTGTAACAAATGTGCCACCATGGTGTGGTGTGTTGCTAGAGGGGTGTTGTATGGGAATTCTGCAAATGTGCATGATTGTTTTGTAAGTTTACAACTTCTGTCATAAAAATATATTTAAAAAATAATAATAGGGTGGGTTGGGGGAAAAATACACCAAATGTAAGATAATGACTATAGCTAGTAGTAAGATTTTGATGATATTCTTTCATCATTTGTAACAAATGTCTCACAATACAAGGTATCGGTAGTGGGTTGATGTATGAGACCCTGGTATGATGTTATGCATGTCTGCTTTGTAAGTTCACAACTTTTACTATATACTTATTGTTTACGCATGTTCATGTGTAAATGATATAAAAAATAATAACAACAGGGTGGGTTGGGGAAAAATACACCAAATGTAAGATTAAAAAAATTAAGTGGTTTATACAGAAAAAAAAATATTCTTGGGAACTATGATCAGATTATTTTTTAAATTTTGAATCTGTGATAGAGCATGAAGAAAGATTCTGTTTGAAAAAAATGTGCCTTTTGGGTTGGTCATCAAAACTTTAAAACATCACAACTCAAATAACTCAGGTACTGAGGCAGAACAGTAAATGATTACAAAATGTCGACTATTAATCTTCTATTAAAACTAGATAAAACAAAAATGGATCATCATCTGCTTTACTGATATTTGTTGTAACTAGCAAACTCTTCTTTAAAAATGTAAAAATGTTCCTGTAAGGGAGCAAAGGATGTATACATCAAGCAACTAAAATCTTGTTTTTTTACTAAATAAGTATGGTACAGATATGCTACTTATCATATTTAACTTTTCCATGGAAATATCCTGACACTAAATTTCACCTGTGCAAATAAAAAAGCATCTTTCAAAACTTCATGCCCAACGATTTCACTTAATAACTTGGATTCAATGTAAATTGACCTTAAAGCTGAGAAACACTAGAACCAAAAAGAAAATTGAGCAAAGCAATTCACTTAAAGAACTACAATGTGGAAGGAGTTTATTATGAAACATTTGCTATGATAGGAATTTGAAATGAAACAAAGGTTGATCACATATAGGTTAAACTTTATAATAATTATACACGTATATATTTTTCTAAAGTGAGGAACAGACAAAAATATCTAAGAGTTAACTTCAAGTATGAAAGATTTATCATCATGTTTTTGGTGAAACTGTATCACTGATCATCTTTTAAAAAGTCATTATGTAAAATCTAGGGTGGAATAAACCTCATAACTACCAATAATAACCACTAGCAATAATTTGGCAAATTGCTTTTTATACTTTTTTTTCAACTTAAGATATCATTCCCCAAATTTCCCAATGTCATTAAAAATTCTTCAAAATGTCACCTGCAGTAGCTGTACTATACAATAACCCATCATTTCCCTCTTGCTAGATTTTAAACTTGTTTCTAACATCTTGGTTAATTTTTTAAATGTTGCAGTTTATTAATGCAACAACTGTTTACTGACTACCATGTACCAGGAACTGTTCCATGTATGGGGTATAAAGGGAATAATAAACAAACATCTTTGTTCACACATTTTTGTCTGCAATGTTAAGGCAGATACCCAGAGGTGTAATACCAAGTTAAAGGAAATGAAAAATCCAAAGATTCTCAGCACATGGTCAAAATTGCTTATAGAAAAAGTGTACTATTTTTTTCTTCTACCAACAGTGTTTGAATTGCTGATGAGGAATGTGTTTTTTAAAGTTTGTCAATCTGATAAACAAGAGTATCTCATCATTTTGATCTGTATTGCTTTAATTACAATTAAAACTGAAGATGTTACTTTTTGCACTATCCATTTATTCCTTTATGATGACTACTGTTGCTTTTATACCTATAAAGTCATTCATAATACAAAGATTAGAAAAACTTTACCTGAATTTTAATCTAGTTATTTTAGAGATTCAATGTTTACAAGTAACACTTTTTAATCTACCTGAAATCAGTTTGGGAGCAAGTAAACTTCTTACTTAGCAAAACTAAAGAGCTAAACATGGGTTGATTTATACATTTTGATGGACAAATAAACCTTTTCTTTTCCAGTTCTACCTCACTTGAAGCTGCTGCCAAAAGTGGATTAGAGTTAAATCTATAATACATCTAAGTCAAAACATTAAATTTTATACAGAAAAATTTAAATAATTTATACTTCGTGAAATGTTATAATGACTAGTTAGCTAACAAAAGCTTCTCTTAGCAAATCATAGATTACTTACCTTCCCTAAAAATAACATTCAACAGGAAAGTTAATAGTACAGAGATACTTGCAGGAAAGCAAGTAGTAAAAAGATAATCATGGAATGAGATTGAAAAATAATCTTTTTAATGCAAATAGAGGTTATATCAAGGAATTGAGAAAAGTATGTTTCTAAGGCTTCCAAACAACATTATATGGTTAAGATTAAAATTTTACTAACCAGTATAAGCCAACAAAATATAAAGGCAAAGCTGTGGTGCTTCCAGACTGCCTAGTAAGTCTAGATTCAGGAGCCGAAATATTCCTTTTCTTCAACTCTTCTACCAGTAGACCCATGGGATTTATTATCTTCCAAATCTCAAAGAGCTCTTTTCCAGTCAACTGAGTAATTAAGAAGTCCTGTATATAAAAATACAGTTTATACATTTAAAGTATCATAAAGAAAATAAAAACCATAATTCAAAGTACCTTTAACAGAAATGAGAAACTTAATGGGAAATAGAAATGTAAAATAATGTACTATTTTTTTCTTCCCCATAATTTTTTTCATATAATATAAATTTTGTTACAAAAATCATAAAATTGCCTATTTCAAGCAATATGATCCCACCAAAATAAGATATAAGGTGGAATCCTGTCTTATAATTTAGAATTTTATTTTTCAATAAGAAAAAAATCTGTTTTTTTTTTTTTTTAAGTTGAAGAAATAAACAGTAATAATTTCTGGCAAAACTCATGTAAAAAACCACTCAGGTAGCTGCTTGAGCTTCTCTGCCAAATAGAGTTGTTGAACATCTTTTTCCCCCCTACAATGCCTTAAAGAGTTTTAATTAGCTTTGTTTTTTTTTTTTTTTTTTAAAGATTTTATTTATTTATTCATTTATCCCCCCCTTGCTGCTCGTGCTCGCTGGGTCAGCTAACCACGCCATGCGGGCGGGCCTGCCTTCACCAGGAGGCCCCGGGAACCGAACCCGGGGCCTCCCATATGGTAAACGGGAGCCCTACTGATTGAGCCACAGCCGCCTCCCTAATTAGCTTTGATTTTGAAAAAGAATAGTCTGCTATAAGGAAGAGGATGTGATATCAAGAGAGGATTTTTGTTGTTGCTTTGTTTTTTAAAATAAGACATAGAACAGCATTTTATATGTTGATGGAAATGATCCAGTAGAGCAGGAAACTGATAATCCAGGGCGGAGAATAGAAGGAATAAAATCCTTAATATATTGTTGTGATGATTGCACAACATTGTGATTATACTAAAAGTCATTGATTATATACTTTGGATAGATCGTATGGTATATGAATATATCTCAATAAAACTGCTTAATAAATATTTGTGCAAGAATAGCTAGAAATTGCAACTATGTACAGCAGGGGAAGCATAGAAAGATCAAGGGGTAAAGAATTTTCTTGTTAGTTTGTTTTTTATTATTATTATTGAAATAACAAAAATGCTCTAGTGATGACTGAAGTGATGAATGCACAACTATGTGATTATAATAAATACCACTGATTGTATACTTTGGATGAATTCTATACTTTATTAATATGTATTAATAAGAATGATTTGTTAAAAAAAAAAAAAAAAAAACTACTGAGGGCCTGTAGATTATTGTATTTACTTCACCAAATTAATGATTTTTGAAAATCCTTGATAATACTTTCTTTATAAGACTAAGAAAACTGTGAAGCAAGCTATGAATGTCTGAAGCAGAAAAGAGTCCATTTTGCTAATTAAAAAAAATTATCTATGTTGTATAGAAAATATGGAAACAAAAATTAATTTTCACAGCAATTTATATATTGTGAAAGAATGGGTGAAAAGGGGCAGGTGGTAAAATATAACAAAAAGAGATTCCCTTAGTTCTAGAAAATAAAAAGTCACACTATCCCAAGAACCACAAGAATTCTATTTGTTTCATTAATTAAAATTGTTTATAATTCCATTCTCATCAGAAGACTTTGAATCTTTCTATGTACAGAGAGAAAGATGCCTTAGGAGATAATAATATAAGATTATTATTTGTCTTATAGAATAACTGGCTGTAGGGTAAGGAAAAATAATTCTTTTCTAATGACTAAGCTATTAGTAGGAATACAGAAAATCTCAATTTTTCTGGGGTGATTACCTATGCCTCCTATCTTTTCCTGTTTACTCCTGGTCTTATTAATTTATTATTAGAATGTTCAGTAGCATTTAGGCTGAATAGTTTCACTCTCATGCCCCTAGAGTCAGGAAGCAGTATGAAAGAACAACTAATGTTGTGAAACCATACATTTGATCATGAAACTCTCCCACTTATAACTCTTCTCCAGTTGTCTCTACATTAGCCTTTACAAGATTATCAAATACATACTCCTTAGCATGGTTAAAATAGTGCTGCTCAAATTTTCAAGTGCAGAAGAATGTTCTGGAGAATTAATCAAAACAGATTCCTGGACCCTACTTTCAGAGATTCTGACTCAGTAGGCTAAAGTGGTACCTGTGAATCAGCATTTCTAATATGTTCTCAAATGAAGCTGATACTTCTGATGTGCAGACCACACTCTGAGCAACACTGGCTGACAAGACCTTCCATAAACTGGCTCCTCAATGTCCAGACTCATCTCTTGCCACTCCCCCAGATACAATATGACCCAGTCATATAAAATTATTTGTAGTTCCATAAGCACAACTCTTTCTTGACACTTCTTCCTGGAATGTCCTTTTTAGGGGCAAGGTCACTTGAGTAAAACGTTCCCTCACCCTGCTCCACAGAGTTGGTTGTTGCTTCTTTGAGTTCCACACTGTACACCTGCCACATTCTACTGGGCCTCATGAGCTTTAAGTCTCTAAAGGCAAGGAGATCATCCCCCCATTTAGCCTTCTGGCTCCAGTGCTTAGCACAGTGAATGATATGTAGTAGACAATAAATATTAGTTGGATGAGTGAATAAAATAAGGCAATTCAAACCAATTCTGCTATAGGAGACAGCAATGGAAGACATCAACACTCTTGATTTAGAAAACAGATATTTGAACTACACAGGATCTTAAACTGAAAATGTCAACAGAGGCACTAAAATGTGGCAAACCAAAATTTCTAAAATGGTTTGATAACTACCCTGGGGAAATTTCAAAGAGGTGCCCTCAAACTGTTTAAAATTCTAAAACCTACCCTCTTCCCTTTCTTCCAGATGCTATAAGAATAAAGAGAACGGAAATGGAAAGAGGACTTTGTGAAGGACAATTTCTTTAGAAAAAGCTGTATTGTAATTCACTCCGGGGTGGCTGAAGGGGAGAAGAGTTTTTCTTTCCACCTCAAGCCTAGAGAGCTTCAAAGGGTCCGCTTGTCCCTGGAATCTGGGGTGAGGGGTATATATAGGTCACTGGCAGCTGACAAATTCCTGAGGAGTCTAAGGCTGACAGAAGGCACCTGTACTAGTGAAATACAAGCCTGCAACTGCTGTCAAAGATGTAAAAATCCTTGGGATCACATGTGGAACCCAAAAAAAAGGATGTCATTTTTAAAGGGAACCATTCCAGTCAGGATGAAGTATTCTACCAGGAAATGCTAAGAAGCTAAGAAGGAAAGGAACAGCCAACGAGAAACACGACTGGAAGGTTTCAGCAGGGTGTTTTAAACATCAACCAGGCTCAGAGAACTAAGCCAGTAAACTACCATCAAGTCAGAATCTTTTGCTCTCTTTTCTCCTTCTCTCCCTGAGCTCCAACTCCAGAGGGGTCAGCTAACATACCCCAGTTCCCAAAGGCAGGCAGGTAACCCACCTATTACAGAACCTAGATGGGGGAGGAGGAATACAGATCTTACTTAGGAACAGAGTTTGAAGTATTAACACAGGTATTCTTCACTATCAAAACCATCAAATTTGGTAACAAACCTAAATGACTAGAAGTTGCTTAAAATGGGAAATGTTATGTTGTATATGTCATCACAATAAAAAATAGATTCCAACAGCAAGGAAGGCTGGTTTAAAGGAACTGACATTCAAATACCTGAATCAAGACTGTTTTTGTGACTTAAAGTGATTGGGTGGTCTTTCCAGCATCTGAGTGACCAAAACCTCATGGTTTCATCCAGTGATGAAGGATAACATGTCCCTCAGTTAATAAATTCTAAAAGGGCAGTAGGAGTCAAGACATACCACCTAACCTCCGACCCCCTATATTTATATATTCCCCACCCCCCACCCCCAATTAGCTAAGCTACTGGCTAACAAAGAGTTGGCTGTATATCACAGGGACTCAGAAATCCTAGATATGATCACTTGGAAGAGCAGAACAGCAGTTTGTGCTTAAGTATGAAGGTTCCTAGCCCCACAAGGCCCTGACATAGTGTCCTTTGGCCACGTTCATTCACCAATCATCACTGAGCTTCTACCACACAGGCACTATACTTGGTTCTAAGAACTCAAAGCTAAAGACAAGACTTAAAGTCCTTAAGAACTTACACACCTTTACTTTTGTCTACCTCAAGAATGTCTGTGCATGTGCAATTAATAATCACCTACCCTGATAAAAATTGCAGTCCTCTGAGGTCCACTGCTCTGTAGTAGGGCTCCAATTACTGCAAAGAAAGTCTGCTGTAATACAGTTTGGGGGACTGGAAATTCCGCACTTAGTGTTAACTGCTCCACAGCCAAGTTTCTAGCCACATGACACACTACTTCCTCACCAGTGAGAAAACCAACAAGACTTTTGATGCCTTCAGGGGGCAAGTCTGGGTACGCATCTTCAAAAAATTGTGTGAGGCAAGTTTGTGAAAAAGATATTCCTTGTTCAGATAGTTCTCGATTATCTTGAAGATTCAGAAGAACAGCTTCCTTCTCTATCCCAAGATTTTGGCGTTTGGCCTCCTCACTTTTAATATAGCAGCTATTAACAAATGCAGTTTTGAGAAGATCTATGGAAAAGGTTTCATGTAACCGATGTCCAAATGCTTGAATTTCAGCATGGTAATCCCAGTTGGGCTTCTCGGAACTAAAAATGTCAAACAGAAGACAGTAAGAGATGGTAAAGAGAAAAACTTGTCACTATGACTTAAAATTTTTCCAGGTGTTGTAATTTGTTAATTATATAAAGGGGAAAAAAAAAGTTACCTTTCCTTTATGGCTAGGCTCTGATTTTCTAAATGTTAACACTCAAGTACAATGATTGCTTGCTATCCTTTGCTACACGCTATGTATGTGGTTGGATTAATTTTCCCTTTGAATCAATTGCCACATAAAAGAGGTTCTTCAATATCAAAGACCAAGCTATTATCCTTTTTTTTTTTTTTTAAGGAGGTACAGGGGATTGAATGTAGGACCTCATACATGGGAAGCAGAAGCTTAACCACTGAGCTACACCCACTCCCCTATCCTAACTTTTAAGTTCCTTAATTCTGCACTAACCATGGAACTATGTTTCACACTTAGGTATTAAATATAAATTATAATTTTACCAATTCAGGCCATAAACAATAATTATTATTTATTTTATTCTTATATTTTTATTTATTATATTTTGCATTTCATTGATTTAAACTTTGGAATTATCCATTTAAACTAGCATTTGAATAATCTAGTATCAACATTATATAAGTATGTTAAAAGTTCATACTCATTTCCAAGAATGGACTAAAAAGTCTGTTTTTTTTAAAGAAAGATTATAAACCCAAAGAAAAGCCCTTTTAAGTAAAAATGGCAACAAAATATAAAGAGCTGGGCTCCAAGTCACAAATTTTAAAGTTTCTTCCAATTTAAAAAATTTAAGATGCCTACCCTCATAATAATCAGAAAAATGTGAATCAAGAAGAGATGTGCTTTTTTTTTTGTCTATTGGGAAAAGAAGGCAATATTTTGAGTTGGAAAAGTGTAGGTAGGTAGATACACATATCCCTACTGGTAGAAGAATAAACCAGATCAATCTTTTTGGGGAGGGCTTTATGAAAGTAGCTATCAAAATTTCAAACCATGTATAAGTTCCTCAAGGAATAATAAGTTTAAAGAGATTCGTTGCCACATTGGTTTTAACAGTAATAACATTGAATTCAAATGTCAACGAATTGGAGTACATGTATACAATTGACAGGTAACAACAACAACAAAAAAGAATGAGGTGCATGTGCTGCCATGATAATATGTGAAACAAACATTATCAAATAGAAAATGCAGAGTTGCAGAACCACATGTACAGTGTGCTCTAATTTGGGGCTATAAAAACCTGCGAGTCTTTCCGCCAGAACTCCTACTGTTGGAACAAGATTAATTAGGGTAACAATCTAAAGTTAACCTTTTAAAATTCAGGACCGTGGACTTGTTGTACATACTTAAGTGAATTTTCTTCTCCTAAATCCCAATGGTTCGGAGTGCTTTCTTTCCTCCTACACGTACACAAAGAATTACCTAACGGGGGTTACAATACACTCCAACCTCACATAAATATTATCCTTTCAGTCGATCTCATTTCTCACAACTCTCAGTTGGTAGAATTCTAAATAGGACTTGGCGAAGTGTCGGGGGCAGCCCGATACGCTACCGTCCCCGGCAGAAATCCACTTCCTTTGCCTCAGGTCACACGTCCCCGTGCCCCGTGTGTCTCTATCTATCGCAATCCTCCTAGGCTCAAGCCAGGGCCGCAACAGCGATAAGCAATCCTCCCCGTCACTGCGCCGAAACGGCGGGCGACGAAGCCCAGGGTCCCCGACCGCTAGCCTGACCCTATCCCAAGGCGGCTCCTACCGGCGTACGGGCGGCGGCGGGCACCGGAGCAGGCGCCACCGCTCTAACTCCTTCTGGAAGCGTAAAGCGGCGCGTAATCCCTTCTTCACTCCTCGAACCGGCGGGGTGAGGGTGAGGGCTGCCGGAGCCAGGAGACACTGAGGCCCCCGCAGGGCTAGCCTCACCAAGCCGGACGCCATTGCAAGGGTGTAAGCAAGTGAGGGCGGAAGGAAAAAAGTCGGCCGGGTGTTGCGGTTACACACTTCCCCCAGAATTAGGGAGGGGGGAAGCGGGGGCAGGGCGGGGCCAACACGGGGAGGGCGGGGCGTCTGAGGCATCATTTTAGCACACTTGCGCAAGCGCTATTTCTTTTTTTTTTTTTTTTTTTTTTTTTTTTTTACCAGCTGCCCTAGTAACAAAAATTATGCTTCCGAAATCTCTTGATGTCGATTCCGCACGAAGAGCAAACGAGGCGCCCTACGTGTGCCACTCTCGACAGAATCCCTTTTTTGCAAGCGCTATTTCTTGCCACCGAGGGGCTACTCTTAAATAAATGAGCAGTCCTTGGGAGAAGTTGTTTCGCCCTGTTGTTTGTACCCTTGTTCCTTCCTTTCTTGTTATTTAAACAAAAGACCCGTTTCACTTTCAGTTTAAATAAAGCACTTAAGTTCTCATAAAAGAAAATCTTTTTTGTCGACCTTGAGTTCCAGACCATCAATCCAGCCACTATTGAGCATTTATTTACCCAGCAGCTTCTTTTAACCTGGCACTTCTCCAAAAGTCTTCCTTTCAAAAGCCCTAGACTAAGAAAATGCAAGATAAGTTTTCATCTAACAGTACGAACATTTAAACCATAGGAAAAAAGACTAAAGAAAAACACCAAAATGGGAACAGTTGGATTATAACTAGTATTTTTTTTTTTCATCTTTCACTTTTTAGCAATGTTATCATACTGTTTTCCTATCAAATTGCGAATGTAATCTTTAAAAACCTAACAAGTTACAAAGGCAGGCTTTTGTAAATTCCCAATTTGAACTGCCTGCTGATCATCCAAACTCTCAAAGGGGCACCTCTTTCTGTGGCCTCTGCTTGTTAATGGCTTTGGAATCTCCTGCAGTCACCCAGGTTATACTCCTATTGCTTTGATTGTTCCTATTACCACAAAACACCCTCAATTGTCCAGTTATCAAGTTCTTTTTCAATTTACTACCACAGCAGCTACTTGACTGCTCTCCATACTTCTCTCCCAGGCTATTGTAAGGCGTCTCCAAACAGGCCTTCTACCTTCCTCCCTTCCTCCAACAAAGCTCACCTACATTCGTCTCCCTGAAACACAGAACCAAGCATGTTTCTACTGCTCAAAAATCTTCAATGTCAACTGGCAAGTTGACAGGTGCTATTAATTTCTTCCCTCAATCTCATTTCCTTCTTTCCTAATCCCCACACCTTCCTGCCCCAGCTTCTCTGCAGACTAGTGTCTGTAGAGCTAGCTTTTAAGGCTGATTCCCCCAAATTAGCATCATACAACTGCCTGAGTTTGGGTTTTTGGCTCAACTCTTTTAGAGGGAGAATCTGATTGATTCATCCCAGCCTATAAAAATGATCCCTTTGGGAAGGGAAAGAAGAAAAGCGGTGTGCGGGGGAAAAAAGAAAGGAGGTGTGATGTTAAATTTTATGTGTCAACTTGGCTTGGTTATGAGTTCCAGTTGTTTGGTCAAACACTGGCCTAGTTGTTACTGTGGAGGTACATGGTAGATGGTATCTACAATCAGTTGACCTAAAGTAAAGGGGCTTACCCTCAGTAATATACACGGGATTCATCCAATCAGTTGGAGGCATTAAAAAGTCATGAACTGAGGGTTCCCAAATTAGAAGGAATTCTGCCCCTTCACTCTTCCCTGGCCTTCCTTACAGACTTAGAGTAAAGTCTTCAAAATCACTCCTCGCAGAATTTCTTACCTCAACCTGTTCTGCAGAATTCAGCCTTGCCAGCCCCAACAATCACAAGAGTCAAATTCCTTATAATAAATCTCTTAATATACATATATACTTCTAAAACATTCCTGCAAAGTTCCCTTAACTGGGAGAAATAATCTAAAGCAGATCGGAGCACAATAATGTTAAGTTATAATTAGGTGTCTCTGTATTGAGAGTTTCTCAGTAATACAATAATGGGAGCATCATTTGCAGACCAAAAATGTAAGGTCTCACAGATTTCTCTTTCTCTTGCTAATGTACCTCACAGAGCTTAGGAAGTAACCAGATTTTTAAAATTTACTCATTCATGTATTTGTTCATTTATTCAATAAACACATATTATGGGGCTTACTTGGTTCCAAGACCCAGGCCTAGAAAACTTTAAGCCGTTAAGATCCAGGACTCCCCGATTTGTCCTAAACCTGCTCTTAGGCCTAATTTTATCAAAGCTCAGCCAAGGGACAACTTTCTAGTTTTCAGTGGGTCAAGGTCAGGTGGAAGGGTGGATCACATCACACTTAGGAAGAGGAGAAGGTGGGATGACAGGGTTCACTTTAACCCCTAAGGAACATTTTAACCCTTTGGATTTGACTTCAGCATATTGTTACTTATTCCTTCAGGGATGGTGGAGGCAGTTAGAACATAGTGCACAGAATGATGATGAAGAACTATCTTAGATAATAGAGAAATTCTGAACCATCTGAGGTTAACAGATTTCTGCTAAGAAAGAACTACAAAATATTGGCCTTTAAGTCAACTCATGAGGAAAATTGCAACAGAAATAATTATCAGAAAATAAAACTGACTATAGTTAAAACTGTTCAAAATAAAATTTGGGTTATTGATAAATACTGATAGAAAATCAAGTATTGTTTGAGAAACTTAGGTCTACAAAATTTACAAATTTATATCTACAGAGTTTAGCTTTGGAAAATTTGACTTGATAAATATAATGGTGATAAAACTCATGATAGTAAAACTGATTAGCAAAAAGCCTTGGTAAGGTGGATCAACAAATCAAATCTTAATTAGGAAAAGTATGTGGAAAAGATGACTCAAAATTATATTAAGCAATAAAAAAGGACAATGTAGGAAAGCAGATGTGGCTCAAGTGGTTGGGCTCCTGTTTACCATGTGGGAGGCCCCAGGTTCGATTCCTAGGGCCTCCTGGTGAAGGCAAGCTGGCCCATGCAGTGTAGTGAGCTGACAGCCTGCATGGTGCAGTGAACTGATGCAGTAAGATGATGCAACAAAGAGAGACAAGCAGACACAGAAAAATGCACAGCAAATGGACACAGCAAGCATAAGCAGCAAGGGGGGGGGGATAAGTAAATAAATAAAATAAATCTTTTTAAAAAAGGACAATGTAAACAATTAGAAATAAACTAACCATGCTGTGTGGAACATTGATCAATAATTTAAATTGTCTTAATGGAGTTAAAGGTTGGGTTAGGGTTAAGAAAATACTTTCTCAAAAAATTTATCAATGTTAGTATAATTATGATATAAAAATTTCTTTTCATAATTATGGAAGCAAAATCTCTCCAGTGTAGTACAGTCACCAAGATGACCCCCAATGATCCCCACCTCCCAGTATTCACACCCTTTTATAGTGTCCTCCCACATGGTACTAGGGTTGGTTTGTGTGACCAATAGAACACAGAAGAAGTGATGTTATATCACTTCTGAGGTTAGGTTATAAAAAACAGTGTAGCTTCTGTTTTGGTCACATACATTCTATTTCTTGGATCACTCTCTCATGGGGAAGCCAGCTGCCATGTTGTGAAGATGCTCAAGAAACCCTGTGGAAAGGCCCATGTGGTGAGGAATTGAGGCCTTCATCCAACAGCCACATCAGGGAGCCATCTTGGAAGTTTATCTTCTACCCCAAACCTTCAGGTGACTGCAGCCTGGCCAGCAACTTGCTGCAAATTCATAGAAGAGGCTGACCTAGCATCAACCAAATTCCTAACCATTAGGAAGGCAGAAGGCGATGTGATGATGGAAGCAGATACAGAGATTTGAAGATGCTACACTGCAGGCTTTGGAGATGGAGGAAGGGGCTGGAAGCCAAGGAATTTAGCTCAGAAGCTGCAAAAGGCAAGAAATATATTCTCCCCTTGAAAACTTCAGAGGAAGCATGGCAATGCTAAAAACTTTATTTCAGCCTAGTGAAAGTGATGTTGGATGTCTGGCCTCCGGAACTGTGTGGGAATACGTTTCCATTGTGAGCCACCAACTTTGTGGTGGTTTGTTACAGCAGCCACAAGAAATAATACAGACTCCTGTGGCTGCGTGCTTCTGACTCCTTCATTTATATTATACCCCAGACCTCTCTGCTAAATTCTAAACTCTAACTGCCTACTCAACATATCCATCTGGAAATCTAGTAAGCACTGCAAGCTTAATATGTCCAAAACTGAACTGCTAGTCTTCTCTGCCTAACCTGAATCTTCCCCATATCAGTAAATGGCAGTTCCATTACTCCCAGCTGCAGCCCACAAATTTTAGTGTCACTCATAACTATTCTCTTTCTTTTATATTCCATATCCAACAAATCTCATTTGTTCCATCTTCCAAATATATCTAGAATCTGACTGATGTCTTCTCACCCCCTTCATCCTGGCCTAAGCCAGCATCAGCTCTGTTTTAGTTTCCTAGCAAATACCATGAAATGTTTAAGCTTAAACAATGGGAATTTATTTGCTCACAGTTAGAGTCCAGGAAAATGTCCAAATCAAGGCATCATCAAGGTGATGCTTTATTCCTGAAGACTGGCTGCTGGTGATCCTTGGCTCCTCTGCCACCTGGCAAGGCACATGGCAGCATCTGCTGGTCTCTCCCTTCTCTTTTGGGTTCAGTTGATTTCAGCTTCTTGCTTCTGTGGCTCTTTCTCTCTCTGCCTGTATTCATTCTGTTTATAAAGGATGTGAGTAATAGGATTAAGACCCATTCTGAATGAGGTGGGTTGCACCTTAACTGAAGAAGCCTCATCTAAAGGTCCTAGTTACAATGGGGTTACACCCACAGGAATAGGTTAGATTAAAGAACATGTTTTTCTGGGGTGCATATAGCTTCAAACCACCACAATCTCTCAACTGCCTTATTTCATCAGCCTCCTGACTGACATCCTTGCTTCTACTCTTGACTTCTAAATTTTAAGGCAGATTAACCTAGTCCTCTGCTCAAAACTCTCCCCCCAAAAACAAACAAATAAAAATCTCTCCCGAGGCTTCCCATCTCATTTAAAAATAAAAGCCAAAGTCCTCACAAGGGCTTCAGGACCCATTACAATGGCCTCCCTGTCCTGGTCTCTCTCTCTCTGCCCTCCCTCTGCTACAGCCACATCTGTCAGCTTCCTGTTCCTAGAACCCCCAAGCATGCTTTCACCCCAGAGCCTCTGCACTTGCTGTCTCTTCCAGGACGGCTCTTCCCCCACATAACCAAACAGCTTCCTCCCTCACCTCCTTCCTGAATCAAATGTTACCACGTCAGTGAGGCCTTCAATGACTACCTATCTCAGGTTGCATTCTCTGAAAACAAATGCTAAGATAGAGGCTGGAGTACAGGGTATTAATTAGGGATCCATATCTATGAATGGGGGAAGGTGGTAACAACATTAGGCAGAAGGAGAAATTAGCTGTGATAGAAACCCAACAAAGCCTTGGCCAACTGGGGAGGGAGCTCTGGAGCAGGTATTTCCCATCAGTGTATCTTGCATGGAAGCTGAGGCAGACCCTGAAGGAGCTGAAGGCTAGAGGGTGTCTGCTGACTGCTCTCCTTCCATGAAGGTGGTCTGGGCAGTACATTGTCATATCTACTGCACCATCCTACTTATAATTGCAACACCTCCTGCAGTCCCTGTCATCCTTCCCCACTTTACTTTCTCTGCTGCACTTCTCATCTTCCAAAATACTATATAATTTAGTTATTTATTATGTTTATTATCTGGTTCTTTCACTGGAATGTAAGTTCCAATGGTGGCAGGGATTTTTTTTTTTTGCCTCTTTTGAGCATTGCAACATTTAGAATGGTGTCCAGCATATAGTAGGCACTCAATAAGTACTTGTTGATTGAACAAAGTTGTTCAGTAGCCTCTCTAGTCCATTATATCCTACAAGCCTTGTAGGATCCACGTCTTATTCATCTTGCCAGTATATGACACAAAATAGGTAAGTAATACTTGTTGGTTGAATGGATGAATAAATAAATACATGAACGGATGTTACTAATTTCTTTATAACAAAGTACTAGTAAACACTGTCCGATAGAAATATAACATGAGCCATGTATGTAATTAAAAATTTCCTATTAGCCTCAGTTAAAAAAAAAAAAAGAGGAAGAAACAGGTAAGATTAATTTTAGTAATATATGTTATCTTAATATATCTTAAATATCATTAAACATGTACTTGATATAAAATTATTGTTATTTTAAATTCTTTTTATTTTGTACTACATTTTCAAAATCTGTCGTGTATTTTACACTTAAAACACATCTCAATTCAGATTAGCCACATCTAAGTGCTCAATAGCCACATGGACAGTGCAGTTCAAATGTGATTATGCAATCTGGGGGTCAAAAACATAGTGGGATGTGTTTGAGAAAGTTAAATTGGGGAGGGCAGCTCTCTGGAGTCAATGACTTCCTGGGTTCCCATCCTGCCTATTTGTTGTCCATGCTCTACTGCCAAGACCACCAGTATCACACCTGGAGTTGAACAAATTGGTTGACCGCTCTTTGGAGGGAGAATGCACGCCGTGGAGAAACATAGGGTTTCTCAGTAAGAGGATGTCAGAGAGGACTTATAAGATTTGGGCTCCTGTTAGGTGATTTTGGGGAGGGTTTAAGGAAGCAAGGATTCTGTTTGGATTGGATGCTGTCAGGAAGTTGGGGGGTAATTCTGCGATTGGGTATCTTAATAAAGTTTATCTAGACAAAGGGAAGACTAGACAGAAGCTAAAGTTGTAATTAGTAAAGAAAAAACCGTCGCTCATATTAGCCAGAATAGAAGGGATGTTTGGTCATTTCTGTAGTTTGGACAACGTTCATGTTTTATCTGTGTTTCAACGTGATGATAGTCTGAGAATAGTCTGATGTTTATGTTTCACAGAGAAGTAGAAGGCTGAGCCGAGGACCTGGTCAGCTCCTAGGTCAGAGGCTGCTTTCCTCTTCCTCATGGTTATGCAGACTTACGCAAGTATTGTAACTCTTCTGCAGCGGCTTCCTTATCTCTAAAATGGGAATATAAGAGTACCTATCTCTCAGTCTCTTAAGGTTGTCAGTGTTAATGAGAAGATCCAGGTAAAGAAACTGGGATAGTGCCTGGTATATAGCCGCTGCTCAATGAGCATTATCGACTATGTTCCAAACATTCTAAAGTGCACTATATTTTTCCACATTTTAACATCTTGGAAATAGAGGTACGCCTTTCAAACAATGGCTTCCTGGAAGGGATACAACATTACATTATTATTTTCTGAAGGCTTTGGTTTGAGGAACTTTGTCCGCTCCAACCGTCCAATCCATTCCTTGGTGATGGCTTTACTTTTCACCTTTCCTACTTTCCTCGCTTCGGCAGGCGCACTCCGTGGTCCTCGCCCGCCTACGTAATTTTGGATGCACGTCTTCCGCACGCAATACGGGCGCCGCGGCGGCAGCACTCGAGAACTTACGGCGGCGTGGCGCCCACGCGGCCCGTGTAGCGGGAGGGAAGCGGCGCGTCCCCGCCCGCCCCGCCGTCAGCTGATGGGCCGCTCGCCGCGGAGGCCGCCGCCGCGCGAATATGGCGGCCGAGATCCACTCCAGGCCGCAGAGCAGCCGCCCGGTGCTGCTGAGCAAGATCGAGGGGCACCAGGACGCGGTCGCGGCCGCGCTGCTCATCCCCAAGGAGGACGGCGTGATCACTGCCAGCGAGGACAGGTAGCGCCAGCGGGTCGCGCGCGGGGTCGAGCTGCGACGCCGGCGGCCCTGGCTCCGGCGGGCGACGGGCCGTGGGGGCGCTGGGCTGCGCTGCCCCGTTCCTTCCCGCGGCGCCGCCCTCCTCTGTCGGCCGGGATCCCCGACTCCTCTCGGCCCCCCGCGGGCCTCCAGGCCCGGCTCCGGCCGCGCCCCTCTGGCCAGGGACCCCTGCCGCGCCCTTTAGCGCGAGACGCCGTCCCCACCACGCCCCTCTACCCCGGGACCCCTCGTTTGTCCCGACCGACCGGGACCGTCGCCCCAGCCCTGGGCCGTTCGGCCCCAGTCCCCGCCGACTGCACCTCGCCCCCCTCAACTCCGGACCCCCGCCCCGCCCCCTCGAGCCAGGATCCGGGTTTGCCCCGCGCCCCACTTGCCCCCAGGACCCCCGTCCGGCTCTCTCCTGACAGGTCTGCGGGGTTGCGCCGGCGCTCCGAAGTGTCCCGGCCTCTAGGGGACTCCTGCGGGTCAAGCCGCAGCCTCTGGGAGACTGAGGCGCAGGCCGGGCTACCGCGGGTCCCCCGGGTTGGGATTCCCCCCTTCCTCCCCGTCAACTCTTCTTGCAGCTCACCTCCAGGGACTTGCACTCTCCGCCTTGCTCTTCTCTCTCGCTCTGAGGCTCTCTTTACCGGAATACCAGGTCCCGGGACCAGTTATTTTTGCCCCAGATACTAGATAGAACCACCTGAACTCTTATTTACTAAGTAGCCTTTTCCTAAAAGCGACTCACTTTTTAAAATACTTACATGCATTTATTTTAAAGGACATTTTTTTTAGCACCACCATTGCCGGAAAACCAGTATCACTTGCAAGAAGAATAAACTATTAACTATTAAAATAAAACCCATTAGCACCGGAAGTGATGGCTTTCTGGTAGTAAGACCATCTTGCATTGGATGGCCATCACTATTTGAGAAACGCTGATCTGGTCCAGTTTTCTCATTTTACCAAGAGGAAACTGAAGCCAGTGGTGGTAAAGGTAGTTATTCTGAGTTACAGAAGTACTAGTGAAGCCAGAAACGCAAATCAGTACTCCCCATCCCAGCTCCCTGTCTTTTGAGCGCAGTGTGATTGGACTGGAGTCATTTTATCATTTGTTTGAAAACGTTCGGGATTTTCAGTGGCTTTTTTGTGTGAATTCGGAGGAAATGACTGATGTCTATTGACTCAAACTGTTTCTTTAGTACAATTAATGATCTTAATTGGTGATATTCCAGAAAATTAAAAGGCTTTCCAGGAAGGTGGAAACTACTGCTTTTCTCTTGAAGCCAAAGGCATAATCCAGCCTTTTGCAATCATTATCTTTTGGAGTAAGTGGCATTGATGGACTGTTCCAAATTAGAAGAGAAAACCTGAAGCCTCCAGGTCCTATGTGACCTTGGAATTTTGTTTTTGAGTGAGCTTATGCCTTTTTCCTCAGTTAGAGTATGAGCTTACATATAGCATTTGTACTGCTTTGCGTGTAGCAGTCCTCAGACAACGTGGGGTGATAAGTAGGACTGGGTGGGAAGAAAATGGGGGAGACAAAGAAGGGTGATTGAACCACAGGGATGAAATGGGAATGAAAAAGAGGCAAAGGACAGAATAATGATATTTGCGTGATATGAATATAATTCAGGTACAAATAGCACTACAAAGTTTGCAGTCTTTACTCAGTAAAATATTTTATTCATGACTCATGTATTTTGGGTAAATTGCTGAATATTTGAGATTACTGCCCAGGAGCAGTGCTGATAACTGTTTATAGAAAGTGATTGCATAGCTGCTCTGGGACTGGAACATTCTGGGGGGGCCTTGGATCAGCTCATTTTTCACTTGGGCACCACTGTCCTGCAGTGCCCTGGCAGATTGTTGGACAGGCTGAGGGTTAATGCTGTGGGTGTCTGTTTTGTGTTTCAGGCCCATGGAACTTCCTTGAAGGAAGGAAAATCTTTTCAGTAGACACCACACTTTATGGAGATTCTATCAAAGCACATGACTTTTTTCTGTTGTTTTTGGCTATGGTTTGTTTTTAAAAATTGTCCTAACTCTTCCACCATTTATTCAGTCATTTATTCAGAAATACTGTATTTATTGAGTGCCAGGCCCTGGAGATCCAACAGGGATCAAAAGCCACAGTACGTGCCCTCATATAATTTCTGACTCATTGATTTTGCTGGCACCTGGCCTGATGAAACCAGCATCTCCTGAGGGAATGGAGCACTGAGTGCCCTTGATCATCCAACAAGCATTTATGGGACACCGACCAGATGCTGGGCCCCATGTGAGACCTGTGGGTCAGAAAGACAGCTGACACCAAGTAGCTGTTTCCAAAGGGCTGGACAGTCTAGCAAAGGGATAGCCCTGTCCACCCTGATCCAGAGTGCTGGGAAGATGCAGCTCCTTGGGGAGATGTCCCTGGAGCTGGTCTTGATGAGTGGGGGAGTGTCTGTATGAAGGAAGGAGGGATGCACATCCCTTTCCAGATAGAGGGTGAGGACAGGAGGGACTCTCGAGGGGTAAAGAACCACAGTTATTTGTAGGTGACTGGAGCAAAAGATGTGTGGGTGGCCAAGGAGAGTTCCAAATTCAAAACATTCTAAAAGGCAAAAGTGTTTGTTTTGTTTTGTTTTGGGTAACTTGGGCATGAAATCTCATTTGGTGCTAAAACTTAACCTGAATAGATGAGACTTATTTATAATCTTTATCCCATGCAGCACGAATATCTGCTTGCTTTTTTTTTTTTTTTTTCCAGAAATAGCAATGCATTTAATTGCAGATGCTGTCCCAGGCCCTATTGAAAAGTTATGGAAAATATGGGTAATGCATTTTATTGCAATCACCATTTGACAGGTCAGGAAACTGAGGCACAAAAGATGGTGAAGTTAACTGTCCAAGGTCACATAGCAAGTGAGTGATTGGACTGAGATTTGAACCCAGGTCTACTCTGAGGCCCTGGTTCTTTCCATTATGCACTCCATCTCTTTACAAATTTGGAGAAACTGAGTCCAGGCAGTATCATCAGCAAGTGTCTACTCTGGCAACAAGTGTAAAATGTTGGGATTCTATCTTTTACTATGAGTCAGTTATCCTTCCTTTCTATTAGTTTTTAAGGTTTTTTAAAAAATGGGCTTGGACTTTTCTTCTGCTTTAATGCTCAGAAAACTAACTTTTAGCATTTAAAGTAGGGTCCAACTTAGGTTAATTCATTTTATAAAAGCTAAAAGCAGTGAGAACTAGCTGCGAGCATTTTGAGAGGAAAAGTGAAAGAGATGAGAGTTGTCCTCAATTTATTGTCCATTTTTCTAAACTCTAGGCCAGTGGTTCTCAACCAGGGGTGCTTTTGTCCTCCAGGGGACATTTGGCAATGTCTGGAAACATGTTTGGTTGTCACAATGAGGGAGCAGTGCTACTGGCAGGTAGTAGGCAGAGGCCAGGGATACTGTTGAACATCCTTCAATGCAGAGGGCAGCTTCCTACAACAGAAGATTATTTCACCCCAAATGTCAGTAGTGCTGAGGTTGAGAAACCCTGTTCTAAGCTTAGTGTATTTATCTGTTCTTTCTAAAACAGTGCTTCTCAAACTTGAGTAGTCATCAGCATCACGTGCAGCCCCACTGCAGAGTTTCTGATTCTGTAATTGTAGGGTGGGGCCTGAGAGTTTGCATTTCCAAAAAGGTCGTAGGTGGTACTGTTGCTGCTGGTCCCCAGACCTACTTTGAGAACCACCGCTGGACGAGAAAGTTGTCTCTATTCACCTAGGTTGACTCACTGTGTTTTCACTGTGTTACGCTGTTTTTTCTTTTTGTCAGCTTCTGGGGTGTGTTTGTTTGCGGTCATTCACATGTACCCACTTATTTCCCAATAAAACAAAGTACACAACACAGAGCTAACTACAAATAATCCCTGCAAAAACTATTAAGCCCATTTGGAATATCAAAGGATAATTCTATCATAGCTGAAGTCTTGGAAATTAAAGCTTTGTGTCGTAAGCTTAGGGTCTGGTTAGAACTCTTCAGGGTTATTGTGCTGTGAAGGGCTGTTGTGAAGTACTCCTTTGTACTCATTCAGGTTTATTTTATTGGGAGTAATTCCCTTAAGTTCTTTTACTTAAACTTTATCCTAACACAAAACATAAATTAATATTTTAAATTTTAGTTCAGAGTTGCCTGAACTTTGGAGCTAGAATATTTGAGCAGGAAAAGTATAAGAATGATAAATTCCTGAAATTTCCTTAACCTGTTTCTTGAATCAGTACAGCAAGACTGTCTTTCTGTTCAGGAAATACAGTCGTAAATTTAGAGATTTGAATTACAGCTGTCACGTCACTGCTGGAGAAACAGAAAATGAGACTCTACTTTCAGACTAGAATTGAACATGTTGAGAAAGCAGGAACCGATTCCCCTGACAGGCTTGCTTTTTGGACTTCTTTGCTTTGGACTGCACCAAGAATTTAGACAGTTGATTGAAGGGTAGAAGTTTTAAAAGGTAAAAACTTCATTTTAAAGTCTTTTAATTAAGGTTCTAGGGCTCTTCCATTTTTGAAAAATAGAGTTTGGAGATATGCATGTTTATCTACTCTTGTTTTAGGGGCCTATAGGCAAGATTCATTTCTCCAGGAAACTCAATTTTTGGGGGGCCTAAGTTGAGCAAAGGTATATCAGACCTGTTTTTAAAAGTTCTAGGATTTTGTACTTAGACTGGTAAACAATAAAGATTACAGAAAAACAACTTTCAAAATGTTTTTGGTAGGTGCTGCTTTTTAAAATACATATGTATACCAGATATTTGCTTTAATATATTTATTTCCTCTTCAGACATTTCTAAGCAATTCAGATGATTTTAAGGAAAATGTATATTTACAAATTATTCATGTGGAAACAGTCCTAAAGAAACAACTTGATTTCTAGGTGCTTTACTTAGGGAATACTTGCCATAGCTGGAAGTTGTTAGTTTTTACAGATCAGGGTGTTAACCTCTGTATTTTAGTTGTCACACAGTGCCTAAAAGTAGACTCTTTAATTTGCTTTATAAAATGAATTGAAGAAGTGGGAAGGAGGAAGCCTAGATGGGAATGCTTTTTTATTCCTCTATTGTTAATACTGGTCCGTCAATGTAACTTTTTTCCTTTTTTCTTTTAATAGTATAGTTGTTAAAAGCAGAGACTTTGGAGCCAGAATGCCAGAATTTGAATCCCAGGCATGTGACCTTGGGCAAGTTACTTACCCTCTCTGTATCACACTTTTCTCATCTGCAAAATGGGAATAATAATAGTACCTACCTCGGAGGGTTTTGTGAAGGTTAGATGAAGTAACAGATGTAAGACACATAGAACAGGGCTTGGCACAGAGTAAGCACTACATAGGAGTTAGCTATTATTATTTTCATTCCTATTTATTTTCCCTTTAATAATTTTAATCTCATCCAAAGCTAAAGATGTCTCTGCTCTGTGTGTGCATGTGCACATGTGTATAAATATTTCCTGCCCCAAACAATACCATTTTCGGTGTCATTTACAAACTTGGATCCTTACAACTATCTTTGAGTTATACTGTTTCTTCATTTCTGTGTTTGATCACTTACAAGTCATGTCAGTCATGTTAGTTTTCCTTTGGGAATCTTTCCATTGCTGTGTTGGGGGTCCCTGAGGCCACACCCAGATTGAGTTATTGCCTAGGAGGCCTCATAGGCTTCAGCATATAGAGGCACTCATGGTTATGATTTATTACAGCCAAAGAATACAAAGCAAAATCAGCAGAGGGCTTGTGGGTGAAGTCCAGGGGAAACCAGGTACAAGCTGCCAAGGGTCCTGTCCCTGTGGAGTCACGCAGGACGTGCTTAATTCCTCCAGCATTGAATTGTGACACGTATGAAGCATTGTCTACCAGAGAAGTTCACTAGAGAAGCAGTACCCAAGATTTTTACTGGTAGCTGGTCAGGTAGGCACCTTCTGACTAGCACGTACTAAAATTACAGTCTCTCAGAAGGAAAGCATTTTTTAATTTGTCCAACCAGTTAAGGCACAGGGAGCCACTCTTGTGAGTTAGGGAATGATGGGAAAGCTCCTGAAATCCAGGTTTCCAGATGGCAGCCAAGGGCCACCCTCGCAAGCAGGCCTTTCTAAGAATCTCCATGGCAGGCTGCCGTGGCAGGCCTCTTATGTTAACGCTGCTGCACAGCTGCCCACTACCCCAGTGTCTGGCCTCATGGTCTTTTCCCTCCTGATTACAACAGCAGCCTGGTAACTGGCTTCCCCAGAGCCCAGGCGTGCATGCCCTACTTGAGTCTGTCCCGCCAAGCTCATATTTCTGACACTGCTTTAATCATGACTTTCCCCTGCCCTGCCCTCTCATTAACTTGGTATTTCATTTGGTCTGTAAAAGGACTTTGGGAACCCCGTAACTTTTTCCTGCCTGGTTTTATTTCCAGCTTTACATCTGGCTTCTCAGTGGCTGTTTGATATGCAGTAAAGCCAATACACCCTCTGTCCCATTTCCCACCTACGTGCCCTTGTTCTCGTTAACTCCCCTCTCCAGGGCCCACCTCCTTTCCCCTCTCTCCTGTATTCAAATCCTTCTTCACCTTCTTGGTCCAGTTCAAGTTCCACTGAATAATTCTGCCCAGTCCATCAATCTCTCTTTCTAAGCTTCCTTCTGTACTTGTATGTTCTTACTTATTATGCTTAATTGATTACAGTCAGATATTATTTACTATTGCTTCATGTTCATTTATCTTTCCAAATAGTCTGTACCTCCAGGGAGCACATTACATAGCAGAGAGGCGTTTTAGGTTAAAGATCGCCTGTCTAGATTTTTTTTTTTTTCTCTTCTCACATCACCTTTATATTTGATTTACCTGCCTTCCATCACAGTGTCCAGTTACAAAGACTAGTGAGGTGTAGGTTGTTCATGGAGTGGAAGCAGAATTGACAGGGTGGGAGATATATTTTGCTTTCAAGGTTATAGTTTATAAGAAACACTGCTTAGTATGGAATTTCTGGGCCACCTGCTCTACTACCTTCAGTACCCCAAACAGGCTTCTTACTGCTGTACTCTCTTCTTTCCCTGCAATACCCTCCCCACTTCTGTGTGCTTGGCTAATTCCTTCTCATCTATTGGGGCACATTTTATTTTATTTTATTTTATTTATTTATTTTTTTTATTTTTTATTTTTTTTAAAGATTTTATTTATTTATTCATTCATCCCCCCCTTGCTGCTTGTGCTCGCTGGGTCAGCCAACCACGCCGTGCGGGCGGGCCTGCCCCCACCAGGAGGCCCCAGGAACCGAACCCGGGGCCTCCCACATGGCAAACGGGAGCCCCACTGATTGAGCCACAGCCGCTTCCCAAGGGGCACATTTTAAATACCATCACTTCTCGTGAGACCTGCCCAATCTCCCAGCCCACCACACCACAGTCACCGCTTCCTAACATTAACCCACTCTTACCATTCCCATAGCTCTTATTGCATTATATTATTATTACTTGTTTACATGTTTATCTTCTGTAATGAAATTATCAACTACCTAATAGGCCTATATTTATTCATTTTTAATTTTCTAACAGCTATAACAGTGTATGGCTTACAGTAGTCTCTCAAATGTTAGTTTGAATGAATCACTAAACAAATAAATGGCCTGTTAGGAATAGAAGCATGTAACAAAATTTAAAAATAGGTTACTTGTTCTTTATCAAACTGCCTCTTTGATACTTTAAAAAATAACACCAGTATTTCATGGACCCTATTTGGAGCCAACCTGTCTAGATTACTCCTGTTCTTTAGGGGTGAGTTTAAGCCTCCTTGGTGGCACATGGGTCACAAAAAAGTCATTTTGATGCTAACAGTGAGAAGAAAATAGCAGGAATGGTTTCTTAAGTTAAAAGAAATTATCTGCAGGTGGGAAATCAGCTCTTTGGCTTCTGGAGAGATGTCATTTGTTTGGGGGCTGATGCAGATCCTGGAACAGTTCAGGTGGACTTCTTATATCCTTAAACTAGCCACTTGGATGAAAGCCTGCCTCTGATGAAATCCACGATCTGATACTCCTCATTGGCATGGACCTTGGAAGCTGTCCAGTGTTCCTTTTCTAGATTGTAAAAGGGGATGGAATTTTTCATTTTTCTCAGGCAATCTAATACTCCTCTGTAAAAAGAGGGTGGTTTCTCTACCTTTTAGTTTAGATAATCAATTCAATAAAAATCTAGTGTTTTTCCCACTTTGTTGCCAATGGAGAAGGACTTCTTTTGCAGCAGGAATGAAGAGGTAAGGGTTCAAGAGGCTTGGCTGAAAGGAAATTGCTATTTATTTAATAAAAGCAGATTATACAGATAGCCATTTATTTTCCTCACCCTTTTAGGATAACATCTTAATGTTCTAGAAACCACCCACAGTATCAAAGTTACACATTTTTGTCTGTATCCCCTGGAGGTACTGTCAGACTAGAAAAAAATATCCTTTGCTGTAGGTGGCAGAAAGTTTTGAGATTTACCAAGATATGAAATAGTATCAGCAACCCTAAAAGAGTGACCAAAAAGTCAGATTTCCTCAAAATTACCATTTGCTTATTATTTAAAAGAAATCAGGCCTTGGGCTTAATTTATACCATGTTGTGTACTCTGTACTCTCTTTTTAATTGATTAATTGAATAATCCCTTATTTTAGTTTGCAATTAATGATGGTTAAGTTGCTTTAATTCAGCCCTTTGGGGATGAAATAGGGTGTTTTGAGAAATATTAAAAAATATATTAAGCCAGTATTTTGGGCATGATAGAACTTCGCCTTATGACTTAGGAGAAATACTTGTGTGCTTGATTTTCAAGGTAATCATTCTTGAAAATAATATGTATTGTCCTGAATGTATGTTCTCATGGAATTCCAGGTTTAAAAACTGTTTTCATGACCACTCCTGGAAGATGCCTCCTGGTTTGAAGGACAGTGCTTTTCAGAAGAAAAATCATACTTTGCATCTTTGATCTTCTTTAGGGAATGGAATTTTTTTACATTGAAAATATTAGACAAAGTAATTCTTTCAGTGCTTCCGGGCTCATTACAAGAACAGTGTTTAATTGTTGGCTTGTTAGTGCTTAGTGATGGGGAAGTCAGCTGTTCTAATTCTCAGAACACCACATCTTTTCTCGGAGGCCCCTGAGAAGGAGCCAGAGTTGCTGTTTTCCTCACAGGTGTATTCCCTTCTCAGTGTCTGCCTGTCCCTTGTCTGCTTCCTCACCTGCCCAGCCCTATGTAAGGGTAGTTATATACTTCTTTTTTTAACCTAACCTTTCATAAACGTTTTCTCACAGTTCCATGGTCTTCATTCCTATTTTTAATGACTGTATAAGTTGTTGAATTAATATATGATTAACCCATTTCATAATTAAATTTTTTTCCAATTGTTTACTTTTTTGAATAATGCTCATAAGAACTCTTTTTTATGTTAGTTTTATTTTTTCTATTAATTAATTTCTTTAAGCCAAGCCTGGAATTCCTGAGTCCAAATTTATCATGGTGGTTGTTTTTGTTATTATAACTGGGAGAGGAAGAGAGGGAAGGAGTAACAATATGGAGCAAAATTCTTGCCAAAGAATTTTAATTTACACTGCTGACAAAAAGATTAGGAGGGCCTTAAGAATGGCATTGATTATTGTTTTGAGTTGTTCCTTTGATTATCCCTGCAGAGCAATAAATTTTAAAAACATTTCAGTCTGAAATGCTAAAATAAAGAAATATTCAATTTTGGCATTTCATGTGGAAAATAGATGGATTGTCTACCATGCTGAACAACAATAGATAAATAAGGTGAGGTAGTGGCATGCGTGCAGTATACTTAGGTATATATAACATAGTCTTATGTGGAGATGCCTTTTCTAATCTGTCCGTGGGAAAAGCTGTAGCTATATTAAGTCAGGACTTCTCTAACTAGGAGGGCAAAGGGGATTGGTGGTAGAATCCTCCACGGGGATTGTGGCATGGGGAAGCTTGAAAAACATTTATGTAGGTTCTGAAAGAAATGACACATTTCCTTTCTAAGTAACTTCTGGAAAAATATCAGACTGTTGTTTTCAAATAATTTAAAATTAGAACTTGGCAAAGAATGAGCAAATTGTTTCTCAGTTTTGGTTTTAAGGTGGGATTGTTTTTTCAGATTGACGTGGTTTTGGAATATCAAAGAAGATTCATACACTAGAAAAATGGTACAATAAGCAGTAAGAAGAACATAAAATAGGTTTAGTTGAGTAGGTGTAAAGTTGTTGAAATATTAAAGGAAGATGTAAACTGTTTTATTCTATCTCAGTGGGAAGAGCGGCTTAGACATTCATCTAGACAGAAAATATTAAGGCTGATGTAAAAATTAAACCCTAAGATCTTGATACTTTAGGGATGCTTTATTAATATTATCTTGGGGTTTTCAGTAATTTGCTCCTGTAAATTGTTATTAACCTGTATTACTGTGTTTGCTTTCAATTTATGAGTAGTAGATTTTGTTTCCAATAGATTATTTTTAGTCTGTTGAATTTGTTGATTTTTAAATAAGTAGCCCAACTTAAGCCTTTTTTTTTTTTTTTTTCTTTTTACCACCATTTACTGGAACATTAAGAAATGTTCTGAACATAATTCAAATTCCTATATTGCTAGTAAAAAGTGTGCCACCCTATTTAATGCATAGCATTTTTGGGAATGCCAGAGTGTTAGGGGTCAAGCTTAATACTGATTTGGTTTAATCTTGGAAGTAGGAGATTTTAGCAATGCATATGGTGAGGGAAGGGTATGGTTTGAAAAAGAGAAGGAGGGAGTTTCTAGATAGAAGGTGTGAATACAGAGGTAGAGCTGGCCGTCAGGGTCAAGTGCTTACTTTGGAACCTGCTTTCTGAGCAAGGATGGTCTTCTTTCACCCTGGATGTGGCAGAAAATTTTCAGATGAAACATCTTAAGGAATAATTTGTTTGTTTGCCAAAATTGTTTTATTTTTTGAGATAAAAAAGCAAAATACTGAATGTTGGCTATTTTAGTCATTTGCCATTTTCCTGCTTATGTACAGGATTTCCTCATGTCCCTGTTATGTTCTGATGAAAGCAGAGGCCCAGAGACATGGTGTGGCCTCCTGGGGATATGAGGACAGAGCATTATCCATGAATGAGCAGCGGAGTGGACTCTGCTTTTATCCGGCTCTCTCTTCCTTTTTAACTCCCAGTCCTCCAAAAGCATTTTATTTTCATTTGAGACTACCATGTCCTCATCCTCGTTTGACTCAGACAGTTGATTAACAGTTCCCATGATTTGTTTTTACAAAGATAAGTGGTTAATAGTTCTCAGTTTTCTTTATATATTATTGTATAATGAGCATTTTTCATATTATTAAAAATTATTTGAAATCCTAACTTCTAGTTACTGCATAATTTACCATAAATGGTCATACTATAACTTGAAATGTTTATGTTTCTTGTACCTTTTTACTATTAAACTAATTTACATATAAAGTACAAATAAATATTCATATTTTATTATTGGTATATATTTGTAAAAGGATTACTGGACCAATGGCCTTTTTCTCCCTTGGCATATATTATTAATTAGCTGTGATATTAATTTGTATTCCAAGAACAAAGTAGGAGAAGGACAGGCAATTTCAAGTGGGCTTCCTTTTAGAATCGCTTCACTAGGCAGAGGGCCTAACTTATGTGGTATCTTTGGAGATATTATCTAGTTGATTAGCTTTATAAGGTCAGCTGGGACATAATATGAATTTTTTTAAATTAAGCTCTCTTTGAGCACAAAAGAAGATAAAATTACTGAAGACCACTCTTCTATCCTTTTCGTTTCTCCACAGAACCATCCGAGTATGGCTGAAAAGAGACAGCGGTCAATACTGGCCCAGCATTTATCACACAATGGCCTGTAAGTAGCTGAGCTGTTCCACTTGAGGAAAATGTTCTCTTGTCTTTGGTAGACTTAAATTCCAAAGTGTCTGATTAAAAAAATGCTATTAGATTTCACAATGAGTTCTTAGTTGCCTAATACCTCTGACAGGCTGTGGTAAATTACAGGAAAACTCTCTTTTCCTTTGTACAGGAAGTTGGGTCTTACTGGCTTAACTGTGAAGTGGACTTGAGCAAAACTGAAGAAACAAATGAGAGGAAAAAGACATGGTTTTTCCCTACCTTGGTTTTCTTTGGTCTCTATTTGATATTGTGGAATTGGTTTTTGGCCAACTTCCATTAGTAGTAACTTTGTACTTGGTAATAGCTGATATAGTTGACACTAAAAAGGCCTCTCTTACCTCACTTGCTTCATAAGCAGCCCCTTGCTCAACCTTTTACCAAACCTCTGGATGCTTTTGAGATACTTGGTCCAAGGTGGAACACATTCTTAACTTAAGAATTTTTGCAGTTTGCAAATAAAATAAATCTACAAGATAAAGCTACCCCATCAAGGTTTTAAGACAGCCCTGGGATGTAGTGATATAAAATTACATTTAAATTCTAGCCCTTTGTGCAAATCTAAGCATTCTTTCCCACTTCTTTTCTTCAGGCTTTCTTGAAAAGCCATCGTCCTATACCCTTTATATCTCCCAGGCCCAAACTAAGGGTTGAACCCTGCTATCCCAAATAGCCATACAGAAGTAGGAAGCTAGCTGTTGTTGCTAATTGCTAATTTCCTTGCAGTTTTGGTGATTGATGAGGGATTTGTCTCCATTAAGGATTTCAATATTCAGAGGACTCTCTAGTGAAAGAATAAAGGTTTTGGCATGCGCTGGATGGTTTGGTACCAAAGACCATTACAAAATTCTCAGAAGAAGAGCTCTGGCCAGTTATTCCAGACACTGTTGACACTATTCATGGCTTGCTTAAGAGTTATACCAGGGGCTGCAGAGATTGTGTAGACAGAGCAGCCAGTTCCAATTAGTCACTTGGAGTCATTCTTCCAAGCACCTCTCTTCTCTGTTAGCACTTTCTCACTTGCACATATATTCCAACGTGCATGCAATGTTTGGATTCTGTCATCGTTGTCACCAAAATTAACAATTTATCAGAATTTTCATTTGTTCCACCCCCCGCCAACAGCTTGGGCAGGTCGGTCAGCTCTGTCGTTTGTCTTGACAGTCGTTCAGTGAGAATGAAGTAGACCTTTGGAATACTGCTATAATGATGACAATTATAAAAGGAAACATCAAACTTTACAATAAGTAGCACATTAGAAGGTCTGCCTGAAGACCTGGCCATGTTGTCCCCAGTAGTGATCCCTCCTCAATTTCCATGGCTGCATGGACTGAACAGCTGCCCTTGCTTTCTCACTCTGAAACATGAAGTGGCCAGTGTCTTAGTGATGGTGCTTGTGGAGCCATTCGGCAAATTTACTTTGGGAATTTGGGAGCAGGGCAGAGGTGGGTAGGTTAATCTGGGCCTCTGAGCCCACCCTTCACCCTACTGAAAAAAAAAAAAAGGAGGGCTTTCTTTTAGGCTGGTGAATTCACTGCCCCATGTCCTAGTGCTGATAAATCTGATCACTAGACAGAGGAACTCTTAATGGTGCTGGGGAGTGCTTTGTTGTCTTTGTGAAGAGTCACTTTTGCTGCCATTCCTCCCACCTCTTCCTTCCTCCATACTTCATATTTTGCCTGTGACTTAATCTCCTGCAGTCTTGTCCTTGGATTTCATGCTTATTAGGATACATAGAAAGAGATTGAGAAGGAATTTGTCCTATGTTTAATTTCGGTTACTCTTTGGGCTTGCATTTCCCCCACATATTTAGTACAGCTTTGTAATTTAACCTTTCTCCCAGGGCACCAAAACCCTAGCAGCTAAAACTAGGACTAGAAGTGTCTGCTCTTGCTTTCTTGACTTTTAGATTTGGGGCACTTGTCTTTGTCTTTCTCCCTGTTTCCATCCCTTCCCATCTTGGCTTAACTTTCCTCTCCTGGAGTAGCTTGCAGCTAAGGAGGGAGTGACTGGGAAGAACAGCCGCAGCGTCTCTGCTGTGGGGGGCTGGCACCTGCATGTTTATACCAATACACATTCTGCCTGCTGCTTCCAGATGCTGCTTCATCACCTCCACCAGGAGCTGCATCTGCTGATAAGACTGCAAGAACACTGCCAAAAGAAAACAGAGTGAATGAATTATGAGGAATAACTGCTCGTCTGTTTTAGGGGGTGTATTAGTCAGCCAAAGGGGTCCTGATGCAAAGTACCAGAAATCTGTTGGCTTTTATAAAGGGCATTTATTTCGGGTAAAAGCTACAATCCCAAGGCTGTGGAAAGTCCAGCTCAGGCTACCATAAGAGGTACTTTCTTACCAAAGTCAGCTGCCACATGTTGAAGCAGGATGGTGGGCCATCTCTGCCGAGTTTTAGCCTTACCCTCTGGGATTCCTCTTCCTCTGAGGCTTCGTGGACCCAGCTTCTTCCTGATCTCAGCTGTAGGCTGGCATATGGCTTGTCTCTCAGGGCTTCCATATATCAGTCTCAGCTCTCTTCCCAAGGTCACCTGTAAGCTATCAGGCAAAATGGTTCATCCCCAGGGCTTTAGCTGTTTGAGCCTTCTCCTTTCTGTCACATGGCAGGGTCAATCATGGCAAAGCTCAGGGAGTGGGTGTAACTCAGTGGTTGAGTGCCTGCTTCCCATATAGGAGGTCCCGGGTTCAATCCCTAGTACAGCCTAAAAAAGTAAAAAAAAAAAAAGAAAGTTCTCTCCTTTGTGTCTTCTTGTGTCAGTATCCGTTTATATCAGACCCACCAAGGGGGCGGAGACTCAACCTAAGTCAGGCCTTCTCACCTAGTCAAATCTAAATTTTTAAAATTTTGTTTTTAAAGAAGCTTTAGATTGCATAAATGATACATTGAAACTATAGGGGGATTCCCGTATATCCCACCCCGCCCTCCTCCCACACTCTACCCCATTAGCAACATCTTTGATTAGTGTGGTACATTTGTTAAAATTAATGAACACATTTTGAAGCATTGCTACTAATCATGGTCAGTAGTTTACATTATAGTATACACTTTGTACCTTACAATTTTATTGTTTTTGACAAAATGCATAATGGCCTGTATCTGGCATTGCAATATCATGCAGAACAAATCCAATGTCCCTAAAATGCCCCATTTTACACCTATTCTTCCCTCTCCTTCCCCTCAGAACCTCTGGTGGCCACTGCCTTTATATCAATGTTACAAGTTCTTCCCTTGTAAGGATAATAAGTCTACTTTAGTCCATAGTTGCATTCCCCCTTTAGGTTTGTTCATTCCTCAGTCTTAAAGATTTTAGGATGATGATACCCACTCTGTTTCTGATTGAGAGTGGGCTTAGATCCCATGGGGCAGATGGATGCAACTGACATGCTTGCAGTTGTAGATACTCTGTCTTTTGAGATGGGCTTTGTCCATCACCATCATTTTGTTAGTTGTCCTGGGTGAGTCCAATGAACTGGAGAGTAGGTGTTGGCTGCGACTCTACTGAGATTCAGGGGGGCTCAATCGGCATATAACCAGCCAGAAGCTTTAAGTCTCTGGTACATATATTTAATGGGTATAGTGCTAATTACAGATTCAAACAGGTAATCTAACCAAAGACATCTCAGCTGAATTTAATGCGTTCAAATGGTATCACACCCAGAGGAACAGATTCTTTTACACATACAATCTTTCTCTTTTTGCTCTTCATAAAATAATCTCAAACTGTCACAGTGAGGGGGACTGTTTTATTTCAAAATTAAATTCACAATATGAGAAGAAAAGTGCCTGGTTTGCTTTAGAACCTTTCTGCAGATGACCAGTTTATGACAATTTAGTGGTCATCCAAAAATGTACACTTTTTTCCAGTGACTTGACAGTGCTCAACAAAACAAACTTTAGTATATTGCTCTATGTAGTCCAATTGTATTTTGTAACATTGACTCATATAACAAAAACAACTTTCAGAATCTGCTTTAGCTGAAGAGAAATGGTAATTCTTAGTTTCTGTAAGTAACAGCAATATGCTATATGATTTTAAGAATATCATTTTATGAAATTATCACAGCAGCTGCAAGGTTAATATTTTCACCATTAAGAGATGAGGAAACTGAGGCCAGAGTGGTTAAATAAATGGTATGTGGTTAGAATTCCAATCCAACCCATTTGTCTCCCAAACTATGCTACCTGCCGGTTATGGGGTGGATGCACAAACTTTTTCTGCAAAGAGCCAGAAAGTGAATATTTAGGCTTTATGGACCATACAATCTCTGTAGCAAGGTCTTAGCTCTGCCACTGTAGCATGAAAGCAACTATAAACATAAATGAAAGAACATGGCTGTGTTAAAAAAAAAAAAAAAAAAAAACAACTTACTCATGAAACAGGCTGTGGACTGGATTTGGCCCCTGGCCTTATCTAGAGTCTTAAGCATGATTTTGTACTGCAGAGATGCTATCTTAAAAGGCCACTGATTTGAAAGATGCTTTATTTTTTTTGCTTGCTTATAAAAGTAAGTGAATATCCAAAGCCTTTTAAAAAAATATTGTACATTGCTTATCTCACTAGATGCTTCCCTTCTGGGAAAAAAGCCAGGATATTTTTATATACAAGCAAAATAGGGAAGCTTTTTTTTTTTTCTTTTTAATTGTAAGAATTCTTTAGCCTCATAAAATGATTCAACACATTGCAATTTTTAAACTATAAAGGGTGACTTTTCTTTTGCATACTTATATACAATTTGTTGTAGGATTGAGCATAAAAGAGATTGCAAAGAAGTTTATTTATTTATTTATTTTTTAATTTATTTATTTTTTTTAAAGATTTTATTTATTTATTCATTTATCCCCCCCTTGCTGCTTGTGCTCGCTGGGTCAGCTAGCCACGCCGTGCGGGCGGGCTTGCCTTCACCAGGAGGCCCCGGGAACCGAACCCAGGACCTCCCATATGGTAAACGGGAGCCCTACTGATTGAGCCACAGCCGCTTCCCAAGAAGTTTAAAACTAACTCATTAAGATTTAGTACCTTTGAAAATGAAACAAAAGTGATGACAATGAATCTTTGAAATCATCAAACCATGATTTGATTGGTCAAAGGTAATTTTATGTATAGTTATTAACTCTTGTGTGCAATTATATGTATCTTTGATGTTATAATTCTTAAAAACAATTGAGATTATGAAGTAATCTCAAACGTTAATATGATGGGTAGGGTGACCAAGCTTGTTGTCACTTATTGTTTCATGTGCAGCTGATTATTTGTGGTACCTACCTTTCAACGAAATAGTCCTCGAATGCAACTGAAACAGTCATGCACCTAGCTGTGGTTCTCCTCTTGAGTATAATCTAGTATTAAATTTACTTTCTTATTTTGGCACACAGTATCAGCCCGTTGTAGAGAGAGAACTTTAAATTGAAATATTTTCAAATGGTGTCTTCATTTATAAGATTTTTTAGTTTTTGTTACTTTTTGTGAGTTTTATTTCAAGATAAATTCAAAATGTATTTTTTTCCCCTCTAGCATACATTTCCTTGTGGTTCCTCCTTGGTCAGCTTCTTTTCCCAAGCATTCCATTTTCCAAGTCACTTTAAATTCTCATTTTGTCATATGGTGGTGACTTAGAATTTTTCCTTTCTGGAACTCATTCTCTGGCCTATGATTTCTGAAAGAAATGTGGTTAGAACCTGGAAGGGGAGAGTATTATGTACATGAGAAGAGGCAGGTGCTATCCCAGTCATATACATTGCTATAGGACAAAGAAAGATGTCTCCACCTTACAACTACACTTACTATAAACTGGGTTGTATGTCATCACAGAGGGAAAAATATTTGACCATTGAGAAAAGAAGTAATCTCACAGTGGCTCTCCCAGCTATCCCTCTCTCTCACATATGCCATGAAATGGGAGCTCTGGTATGGAAACTCTCTTTCCACCCATAGTAGCTATGCTTTTACAAAACTTCAGTGGGGAAGAGTGGAAGGGGTGGGTCGACTTGCTGAGCATTTGGATAGCATGTCACCCACTGGTCCCCATCCCTTTCTGGGCTACAGACAAGATTTTCAATCATACTGCCTCCATTCAAACAAAATTATGAAAATAATTTAGAAGGTTTTTCAAATTAGGATTTTAAACTAAGAGTTTTAGTGATGTTTTTAATTTGTCCCATTATTTAAAAAACAAAACATCTTTACCCTCTTTTAATTTTTTTAACCTAAATCATATATAGCTCTTTTTTATAATGTCCTCTGAACAAGGATTTAAAATGTTTAGCTGTGCTCTTAATATGTCTTTATCTTTCTGGTAGCTCCTTGCTCTGCTATGGCTTACCATCATGATAGCAGACGGATATTTGTGGGCCAGGATAACGGAGCTGTAATGGTAAGTAACTTGCAGATGTATTCATTGTATTTATTTGACCTCCATATGTTCACCTATGCTAGACAGTTTGAATAAAATTGAGTACTTTCTATGAGCCGATTGTTTGGCATAAAAATGTCTGTCAGTATAGATATTAGAACAAAAGTGGATTTAATTAGTGTTTAATTTTAAACTAGTTCCATGGAGCTCAGGGTGCTTTCCCACTCGTGGTTTGGTGCTCAGGCTAGTCCACAAAGCACAGCTTATATACAGCGAATTCAAGACCTGTTAGCCCCCTCCCCTGAGCTGTGAAGTAGTCTAGGGCCAGGAAAGCGTAGTGGAGAACCTCTGCCGCTGTGTGTGTGTGTGTGTGTGTGTGTGCACGCAAAGGGAGAGGGGGTGGAGAGAGAGAGAAAGATGGAGAGGAAGGAGGAGAGAGAAGGGAGGCAAGAAAGAAGAGGAGAGGGGGGAGAGAATGAGGTAAAAGACTAGCTATTCATTTCACTCAGCCAATGACTCATATAACTCTTTCAGGAATTATTTCTCAAATCATCTGTGTGAAGGATCAAATTTAAAAATTTTCAATCCATTACAGACTGATTTTTTTTTTAATGGTCAAATTATATAATGTTCAATCCATTATCAACTGGTTTTTAATGAGTCTAATTATATATGTGTATGTGTATGTGTGTGTGTGTATATATATATATATATAATTGAGAAATAATTCACAGTGGTTTTTAGTATATTGACAAGATTGTACAACCATCACCACTATCTAATTCTGGAACATTTCATCACACCCAAAAGAAGTCCCAGTTCCATTAGCAGTCACTTCCTATTCCCCCTTCCCTCCACCCCTGACAACCACTAATCTATTTTCTATTGTTATTATGGACTTGCCTATTCTAGATATTTTATATAAATTGAGTCATAAAGTTTATGGCCTTTTGCATCAGGCTTCTTTCATTTAGCATAATGTTTCCAAGGTTCATCCATGTTGTAGCATGAATCAATATTTCATTTCTTTTTATGGCTGAATAATATGGATATACCACATATTGTTTGTCCAGTCACCAGTTGATGGACATGTAGGTTGTTTCCACTTTTTGGCTATTATGAATAATGCTGCTATGAGCATTTATGTATAAGTTTTTGAGTGAATATATGTTTTCAGTTCTATTGGCTGTAATTGCTGTGTCATATGGTAACTCTGTGTTTTAGCTTTTTGAGAACTCCAATTTCTCCACATCTTTGACAACACTTATTTTCCTTTTTAAGTTTTTAAAAAATTTTTAATCTAGCCATCCTAGTGGGTATAAGTGAATTGTTATCTCCTTTGGTTTTGATTTGCATTTCCCTTTTGCCTAATGATGTTGAACGTGTTTTCATGTGCTCTTTAACCATTTGTATTTCTTTGGAGAAATCCCTTTTCAATTCCTTTGCACACTTTTAACTGGAATATTTGTCTTATCATTGTTAGTTGTAAGAGTTCTTTCTATATGCTGGATATCAGATCCATGGTTTGTAAGTATTTTTTCCCATTCTGTGGGTTGTTGTTTAACTTTCTTGATAGGGTCCTGTGATGCACTCAGGTTTTTAATTTTGATAAAGTCCAAATTATCTATTTTTTTCTTGGTTGCTTGTGCTTGATTGCCTTATCCAAGGTCACAATGATCTATACCCTTTCTTCCAAGAGTTTTATAGTTTTAGCCCTTACATTTAGGTCTTTGATCCATTTTGAGTTAATTTTTGTTTATGGTGTGAGGTAAGTATCCAAAGTCATTCTTTTTTACGAGAATATCCAGTTAACTCAGCACTGTTTGTTGAGAAGTCTCATTTTTTTCCCCACATTGAATTGTCTTGACATCCCTGTTCAAAATCAATTGACCATAGAATATCATAGTTTTACTTTTAGACTCTAGTTTTATTCCATTGATCTATATGTCTGTGTTATGCCAGTACCACAGTCTTGGTTACTATAGATTTGTAGTAAGCAAGCTTTGAAAGTGGGAAGTATGAGTCCTCCAGCTTTGTTCTTCCTTTTCAGATTGGTTTGGCTATTCTGGGTACCTTACATTTCCTTTTGTATTTTTTAGGATTAGCTTGTCAATTTCTACCAAAAGAAAGGGCTATTGGAATTTCATAGAATGCATTTAATCTGTAGCTCAATTTCGGGAGTATTGCCATCTTTACAATATTAAGTCTTCCAATCCATGATCAGGGGATGTCTTTCCATTTATTTGATTTCTTCAACAGTGTTTTGTAGTTTTCAGCGTCCAAGTCTTGCACTTCTTTGTTAAATTTATTCCTAAGTATTTTAATATTCTTTTTTATGTCATTGTAAATGGAATTTCTTAATTTCACTTTTGGATTGTTCCTTGCTAATGTATGGAAATATAACTGATTTCTATTTATCAATTTTGTATCCTGCAATTTTGTTGACCTCATTTATCTGCTCTAATAGTTTTTTATGTATGAATTCCTTAGGATTTTCTGTATAGAAGATCATGTCATCTGCAAATAGAGATACTTTTATTTCTTCCTTTCCAATCTGGATGCCTTTTATTTCTTTTTTTTTTTTTTCTTTTTCCTAAATGCCCTGGCTAGAAACTCCAATAGAGTGTTGATAAGAATTGGTGAGAGTGGACATGCTTATCTTGTTCCTGATCTTGGGAGGGAGCAGTGGGGGTGTAATTCAGTCTTTCTCCCTTAAGTATGATGATATTAGCTGTGGATTTTTCATAGATGCCCTTTATCAGGTTGAAGAAGTTTCCTTCTAGTCCTAGTTATTTTTAACCTGTTATTTTGTGAAATGCTTTTTCTGATTCTATTGAGATGTTTGTTTTTTAAAAAAAATTCTGTTAATTTAGTGTATTATATTGACTAATTTTCATGTATTGAGTGAACCTTTCATTCCTGGGATACATCCCACTTGGTCATGTTAATAATCCTTTTTCATGCTGCTAGATTGTGTTTGCTAGTTACAATGCAATTCTGACTCTAACTACCTGGAATTAGGTCAGGCACCATAGGTTAAGGGCACAGTCCTCCACAAGACTGCCCTCATTTGGGACATGAGCCACCAGTTTGGGGGTTTCCAGGGTCACCCTCACTTCTGGTCACTGGCTACAAATTTAAAGATTCCCACCACTCCCTCAGGCTGGATATTCTCTAGAATGACTCAGAGAACTCAGGAAAGCACTATACTTAATGATTATAATTTTATTATAGCAAAAAGGATACAAATAAGAAGGAACCAAAAAGAAATGCATTAGAGTAAGGTCTTGGAGGGTCCCATGTGAAGCTTCCCTCTCCTCTCCTGTGGAGTCAGGCCATGTCATCCTGGCACATTGACATGTATTACCAGTCAGGAAAGCTTGGCTGAGCTTCTGTATCCAGAGTTTTCATTTGGGTTTCATCACACAGACTTGACTGAGTCAGTGCCGATTTAGTACAACTCAGTCTTCAGGCCCTGCTCTTCCAGGAGGTCAGGCTGATGTTACGGCTCAAAGTCAGGTTGGTCTTCCTGGCTTAACTGGCCCCCACTTTAAGGCCACTGATGGGCTAGCCCCACCCTGATTCCTTTCCAGTGGAGTCCAGGGGCCCACCATGAATAACAAAGACCCCTCAGCATTTACTGAGGGATGACAGAGATCCCTTAGTAAATGCTAAAGACATAGAGATTATCCCTACCTCCACCCTCACCCAGGAGTAGGGGTAAAGGCAAGACCTATTTTTGGAGGTAGATTCCTTGTTGTACACTAGTATTTTGGTGAGGATTTTTGTGTCTGTATACACAAAGGGGATTGCTCTGTAGTTTTCTTGTGTTGTCGTTCTCTGGTTTTGGCACCAGGGTAGTACTGCCCTTTAAAATGAGTTGGGAAATGTTCTTAACTGTTTTTTGGAAGAGCGTTTGAATGCTTGGGTTAATTCTTCTTTAAACATTTGGTAGAAATGTGAAACCATCTGGTCCCAGGCTTTCCTTTATGAGAAGTTTTTAAGTAATTTGTTTAATCTCTTTTACTTATTATAGCTCTACTCAGATGTTCTGTTTCTTCTTGAGTCAGTTTTTGTAGTTTGTGTCTTTCTAGGAATTTGTCTATTTCATGTAGGTTTTCTAATTTGTTGGCATACATGTGTTCATATGTTCCCTTATAATCCTTTTTATTTCTGTAAAGTTTGGTAACAATTTCCCTCTTTCATTACTGATCTAGTAATTTGTATCTTCATTTTTTCTTTGTCAGGTTTGTCAATTTGTTGATCTTTTCAAGGAACCAATTTTGGTTTCCTTGGTTTTCTTTTATTTTTCAACTCTTTATTTCAACTCTAGTCTTTATTGTTTGCTTCCTTCTGTTTGCTTTGGGTTTTGTATGTTGGTTTGATATTTTTGATATTAGATTCTTCAATGAAAAAGTCCACTGACATCATACTTGGATGACATAGCAACATTAAATTTCTATAGAAGTTTCTGAACACTAAGCACATGAAGGCTACAAACTGTAAACCAATGTAGTGAGTACAGTGATAGAGATATTCACAGGCAGGGTACCTGAAGCTACCTTGAGATAGTCAAGGCTTCTTAATTGGCCAAGCCATAGAGGATGGGTAGGTGTTAACCAGGCAAAAAGTAGAGAAAGACTTCCAGGTAGGAAGGATAGTACAAGCAAAGGCACATTGTTGCAGCATTAAATACCTAAGGCTGAAGAGATAACTGGAGTAGGTCAGAGAGAGCTTTGCGCTCAGAGACTTCCAGAGCACTAGGTGTCATGCAGAAGGCTAATTGTGGACAAAGCAGACACAGTCTCTGCTCTCAGGGAGCTTATGTCCTCATGCCAGTGACAGATAATAAGTAAACCAGTAAAAGTCAAATTACCATAAACCCTTTTTATCATCTGATAAATGATAAATTGATCTACTGATTAATTAATCTACTTGATCAGTTGATCTACTGATCCTCCACCCAATGCAGATTAGTATGTACAATGCTGATACCTTTTTGTGCTTTATAAAACAAGATGGAGAATAAGAAATTGTTATTTCTTTGCGGGGTTTTTTTCCCCTTAGTTTGGTTAGTTAAAGATTCATAATATCCATGTTATAGAGAGCTCTCAGAATTTATAAAGTTAGCGTTCATTTGGAGAATACTTAATTAGTGCTTTCAGTTCAGATTTTTGTTTTTTCTTGTTAGTTTTATGCAGAGCCTTATTTTTCCATTAAAAAAGAATTTACTTTTAATTTTTTCCAAGTTAGAAAGTGCTAGATAGTCTATAGAAAATTTAGAAAATACAGGAGTATAAAAGAAGAAGATCACCCACGATCTCTAAATTCACCCCCCATGTTTGTATAATAAATAATTTCTCCCTTTACATTGCTGAAATACCCAATGCCCTTTTTTTAAAAAAAAAAAACATAGCTGAGAACTGTGTTAATAAAGGGTCTTTGCAGTTTTGCTTTCTCTGTGTCATCTTGAGGAATTTTTAGTGGAGCCAAGAGAGCCAAATTAACAGAATACCTTCTTTGCAGTTAGTAGGAGAGGAAATACAAAGTGCTCACTTGTGGGGAAAGAACTGGTCAGAAATGCTGCACTGGTCAGCAGCACTTCCTTTATTTAGTCTGGTCCCCAAAAGAAATGGTGGCCTGAGGACAGGGTTGATGAAAGAAGCAATTCATGTCATTCATATGTAGCTCATCTTAAGTGCCAAGTCTTAGGATAACCAGTTTTGGAGTTCACTTCATTTTGAAAGTTAAGTTCCATTTACTTTTTAAACCATAACTGTTTTATTTTTGTGTGTTTATACTTTTAGGAATTTCACGTTTCTGAAGATTTTAATAAGATGAACTTTATCAAGACTTACCCAGGTAATTATAATAGAATGCACATCTCGCACACATATACACACAAAACTATAACACCATCTCATGATCAAAATTAGATTTTCATTTTAACTTTCTAGTTTTGTTACTCCAATCATATGAGAGCCTGTTAGGTCTTCGGGGTTCTTTACCATTCCTCTCCTGCTCATTGGCATTTAAAATTTTATATAATATTCCATTTGGATGCATTTATCAGATTTAATGTAACCATTCTTCTATTATTGGACATGTGCGCTACTTTCACTTTTTGATAACACATATTGTAATATATAGTATGTGTATGGTTATGTGTATGTGGTATATCTGTAAATGTGTGTGTATTTGGTATATATCCTTGACTGTTACTCTGACTCTAAGTCTGTAACTCTGATTACTGCCTTAGGACAAATTCCTAATTGTGGAGTAATTGGGTCAAAAATTATAAGGTTTTTTAATGCTCTTGATTTCTTTTGCAAATTGCTCCCAGCAAGAAAATCCCATGAGTAGTGCTTGGGAGTGCTGCTCATTTAGTCTTCACAACATTGCTACCTTTTAATTATTTTGCCAGTTTGATAGAGAAAATTCTCAAATTGAAAATTATTTAGTCTTTATTTAATGTTGACTATTTGTCATGACCATGTCTCTTTCCATATTCCCAGGAAGTTGTAGTGTTTTTCTGGTTGATTTGTAAGAGCATTTCACTATAAGTCTATCATTACTTGAAATCTGTGGCATATATATTTTTCCCAGTTTTTACTTTGCCCTATAAATTTAGATATTTTTAAACTTAACAAAAGCAAGTTTCTAATTTTAACTTTAGATTGAAGTTGCAAAACAAAAACCATTTTTGATTAAGTTATGGACTCCATCTGACTAGTTCAGATTTTGCTTGAAGGAACAGCAGTTAGTCTTATTTTATTCACCCTATTTTTTAAATTTCATAATTTTTTATATTTCATGCAGTGGATAAAGGTGAAAATTAGAGTCTAGATGGTTTAAGTATATTTTTGTTCATCTTTGTGAGATTTGGCTTAGTAATAGAATCCAGGAAGGAAATTTTGGAATTTTAATTAGAAGACCAAATTGTTTTTCCTGAGATATATTTAAATTAGGAGAAAAGTGATACAGTGACAATACATTTTTAAAAAGGGACAGTATTCCTATTTTATTAAAACAACTCACTTAGTATAAAATTGCTGCCATTAAAAATTATCTGCAAAGCAACTTGACATAATTTCTGCATGTTCAAATCTGAGAGTAAGGTAAGTGATCAGTGGTGGCCCCTTTGAGTCATGGACCCCCAGGAAACTACAATCCTGTGCTGAAAATATTCCAGGAGGTTCCCACCTCTGCTGAATGGCAGTTGGGGACATTGTTGTCTCAGCATTATGACAGGACATGACAAGAACTCTTGGTCATGCTAATAAATCCAGGCCTGGTACACCACTGTGTGTTTTTTAAGGCAACTTCCTAACCTCTGGCACATTTGAGCCTCACAGCATTGGTAGTTAGGACCATTTCACAGGTGATGCTCCAAGAAGGAGCAAGGGCTAGCCCAAGGTCACACAATTGGTTGTGGACCCAAACTGCACTTTTCTTGGCACAGAGTAAACATTTGATGAAATCTAGCTTTCAGCCATTATAGTCCAGCTTTGTCTCTGCTATGTGAATCCCAAACTCTCAAAACCAGTCCAGCTCCGGGAATGAGGCCTCATCTCTGAGCCCAGCTAAGACAAGTTGAAGATAGACCCAAGTCCTGCAGAGTGACCAGGGCAGCCGGAGTCTCACAGGCAGTAGGGGCTCAAGGACAGGGGCCAGAGCCAGCAGGCATCAGCCAGGTACCAGCTGTGTTCACCCTGAACATTACGGCCAGGACATGGGCTCAGAGCCCACCTCCACCACCAAAGGGTGTAACTTGGAGTATGTCAGTCAGGGAAACTGTTTTGTGATAATGAATAGCACTTTCCAATCCTGCATTGATTAATAATGTATAATCATTACAGTGTTATTGTATTAGTCAGGGTTCTCTCAGGAAACAGAATCAACAGGAGATATCTGTCAATAATAGGAGATTTTATAAGAGTCTTTCACGTGATTATGGGGATGCACACATCCAGGTTCCGCAGGCAGGCTGCAAACCAGGGGCTCCGATGAGAGTCCAATGAAAGGTCCTTGATGAGTTTCTGGGAGAAGTTGGCTGTCCAAAGATGAGCTGGGAAATTCTCTCTGAATGTTGAAATCACTTCCCCTTTTAAGGCATTCAACTGATTGGATAAAAGCATCATCCATTGTTGATGCAATCTCCCTGATTGATGCAGATGTAATCAGCCATCCATGCAGTAAACTCCCTGGTGATCGAAGTCCATAAATGCTCTTGTATTACAATTAGCCCAGTGCTTGCTGGACCCAACACCTGGACACAATTCCCTGGCCGAGTTGACACATTAGCTTAACCATCACAGTTATTACTAGTATTTGAGCTGCCTTTTAAAAATTCAAACAACAACAAAAACATCAACTTTGAATTCTCAGTTATCACTTGCAGGTTTGTCTTCAGAATATGTATGTCCTTTCGTGAAGTGTACACCTGGGAATTTGGAGATGTTTTATATGCCTGAACAATATTTTTATCAAAAGGCAGATTCCTTAATAAAATTCTTTATCAAATTATTTCATATTTACACGTCTATGGGGTATTTATATCTATATTTTGGTCGTCAAAGTTCTTTAAGGGCTATAAGACAACATAGTTTATGCAATGGTTTCCAGATCTTTGCATTTCATTGACTAGTAACATTTTAAAAACCATATTGGGTAAACTAATAAAGGGATTTCTACATTTCCATTTTGCCAAGTCAGGGAGGTTAAAAAATAAAAATGAAGCAAAAAATCACCATATTTTACCATAATTTCATAAAAGGGCAATTTAAAATGACAGCAGAAAGGACGTAATCTTACAAATAGGACAGTTTTTCCCAAGAAAAGGTAGCTGACTACTTAACTCCAACATTTTTACCACACACTAGTGTAAACCTTGTCACTATTTGGCCCGAGTTTAACAACTACAGATTTAGTGGAAAGAACGTGCTTTTGGGGTCAGGCAGACCCAGTGAATTTGTCCCTTACTAGACTTTGGGCATGTATTTAATCTGTATGCTCCTCAATTTTCATATCTGAAAATGGGCACAGTATACACCCCCTGTGAAAATTAGAACTAGCGCTAAAGCAGAAAAAGCACTAAGCACCACATCAACCACTGAGTCAGGTCTCAGCCATGGCAGTTGTCATTATCTGAGACTTGTTTACACACGTTTAGAATAATAGTGATTAGAGCACCCTTTAAATTTCAGGAAGCTTCACAAGTGTTTACTTGGTCATCCTAGCAGTGGATGAATCTGAGATTCACAGAGACTTTGGAAGAAGCCTATACCACTGAGAGTGAGGTCAGCGATTTCTCTCTCTAACCTCTGACTTCATTAATCAGTCTGGGCACTTATTAATCTTCTGTTGCATACAAGGTCCTATACTAGATTGTGTGGGAGCTACAGATGAAGTAGAAGATAGTTCACTGTCTTGGTGAGGCTTACAGTACACCTGAAAATAGAAATGTTTCAGAAGTGAGCAGAGATACAATACAGTATACTTTCCTTATTCTCAGCTCTTATTTTGGAATAAAGAAGCTATGAATAATAAAAAGTTACACCCAAACATAAATTATTTCAGAAACAAAAATATTACGCTATTTTTTTAATGTCATAAAATTGCAGTGGCTCTAATTGCCAAGGCCAGTATTTTTTAAAGGGTCAAAACCAGTAGAGTTACAGAAAATAAATGACCATTGTTTTGGTAAGTAAAGAATACTGCTTTCCATATGGAACTCATTGACAGGTGTTTCTCAGCAAAATAAAAATGTCCTCTTGAGTATGGGGAAAAAAATCTATTTTCTAATCTATTATTTGTATCCCTCTTGAACATTACTCTTAATGATCTGTAGCTTCTGGTATTCCCTTCCATGTAGGGAGGAAGAAGACAGGGCCTTGGAAACAACCCAAGACAGTGTGTTGGGGAAGGGCCGAGTAGCTGAAATCAGTTCACAGAGCGCAGGGATTTCCAGGCTGGGACTGTTGAGACTGCAAAGCAGGTCTGCAGGCTGATCAGCTTGAGGTCAGCCTGAGTTCTCAGCCCACGGGGAGCTATTGCTGTAGAAGATGCTTCTTCCTGGAGGGTGCAGACTCCCCCTTTCTGTTCTTGCAGCTCACCAGAACCGGGTGTCTGCGATCATCTTCAGCCTGGCCGCAGAGTGGGTGATCAGCACGGGCCACGACAAGTGTGTCAGCTGGATGTGCACGCGCAGCGGGAACATGCTTGGGAGGCACTTCTTCACCTCCTGGGCTTCGTGCTTACAGTATCCTTCCAAACGCTGGGCCCTCTCCTTCCCATACCCTCTTGTCCTCAATACATAGTTTTGAAGCTGATCATAAATTGTTGACTGAGGTCTGAAGACTGAATCGTTCCTACGTATTCCTGCATATTTCACATAAAATCCAAGAATTACTCTATCTACTTTGCTTTAGTTTAAAATCGCGTTAGTAAAAATAAGAATTAAATGAAAGGGGTTTGTGACCCTGGAGTGTTTATATGAGCTATGAAGAGTCTATAAACTTCTTGAAATTTTATACAAAGCTTTTGTTTAATATTATTTTATGTGGAGAGGGTCCATAATCCTTATAATATTCTCAGCCATGCCTCAGGAGCCCCAAAATGTTAGAAGCTGCCTTAAAAACCTTATGCTACTATATGATTTTTTTTTCCACATAGAGCACACCCTTGCTTATGTGTACCTGTGATTTCTGTGTATCTTAGTGATGGCAAGATCAAGACTCCGTCAACAACATGAAAATACCCTGCGGTAGATTTTCTCTCAGAGTTCTGTGTCCGGCAGAATAAAATTCTTTCCACTGAAAAGCTTTAGTCAAAATGGTTGCTACAAATGAATGAACAGCATGAGGTATTTAAAGTAAACGTTTAGGGAAGCGGCTGTGGCTCAATCAGTAGGGCTCCCGTTTACCATATGGGAGGCCCCGGGTTCGGTTCCCGGGGCCTCCTGGTGAAGGCAAGCCCGCCCGCATGGCGTGGTTAGCTGACCCAGCGAGCACAAGGAGCAAGCGGGGGATAAATGAATAAATAAATAAAATCTTTAAAAAAATAAAATAAAATAAAATAAACGTTTAAATTAGTATCATGCACTTTAGGATCAACCCAGGGAAAAGTACTCAGCTATATCTTGAAAATAAGTGTTTCTCTTACACATTAGACTTCTCACAGGCTTAGCCTGTGAGGCTCCTTTTGACCTGTGTTTTGGAATTAAAATAGTAATTACTCTATAATATATAAACTTCTGATTTCCCAGTCTCTGTGCACAGACTGACTGAAAAAGTAATGAGTTGTCATCAATAGTTAATATTAAAATTTTAAATTTACTGTGACTCCAGATAACTGCCTTTGGGATTCTTAAAGGTAAACTAATCCCCAGCACTTTAAATTGTCCTCTCCTCTTCAGTTTAAGCCTTATCATCTAGACCAAAAGAAAGATGCATTCTTGTCCTATATTTGTTGTCAGTTTTACATTATTTCCAGAGATAGTTCATAAATAGTCTTTGGTCCCAGTTCTTTCTTGCTGTTTTCATTACTGAGTAATTTTATTATTTTACATTTTATTCTAACTTGATTGTAACTACTTGTTGCCATGTCTGTTAACTCTACGAGCTCTTATGTATCTTTTTTAATTGCTAACCAGCAATAAAAAAAAGATACATAAGGATAGTGCTTGTTAGACTATATAGTATGTATAGTATACATAAGGAAGTTGAAGTAATTCAACTTCTTGTTGAATGAATGAATATTAACTTATCCAGTAATTTCAACTTTTAATTTTTTCTTCAGTATTTACAGAGTGCATGGTTTTTAGTTGGGTATTTCCTTTCTCGTTATCATGTTAGATTTGAGCTTATACCCTTCAAAAATGCATGTTTCTCTTTTGTAACTTTTAATAAAGCTGATAATTTTTTATGGAAGGTTTTGAAACAAATTGTGTTAAATATCCGTGACTGCTTCTCCTCAGATACGATTTTGATACTCAGTATGCTTTTGTTGGAGATTATTCTGGACAGATCACCCTGCTGAAGCTTGAACAGAACAGCTGTTCAGTTATTACAACTCTCAAAGGACATGAAGGTAGGCTGTAATCATCACCCAAAGGTTTTGTTTTGGATGTCCAAATTCAGTTCTCAGCTCTGTGGCTACATGCATGGTCAACTCCTTATGACCCATCATATTTAAATTTGATGGACCAGATGCGGGGTTTATATCTCCAAGAGTAAAAAACTAGGTGAAGGTAGGGTGTTGGCTGTGGTTTTGTATTGTCAAAATTCCTTCTAAACTGCTTATGTGGATAATACTTCCTATCATCACCTTTTAAAAATTAAACTGTTGTTTTCAGAAAACTGTTATAAAATTCCTTGTAAAGACCTGTGAAAGAATTGTTAGTATTATTTTTATTTGTCAGTTTCTAGGATCTGTGAGCAAGACCTGATCGATAAAATTAGAGGAAATGGATGGCTGGTGCAGCCTCTCCTTGGGAAGCATACCTTGGGTAGGGTCTGAGGATAAAAATTTTCTGGGTGGAGTTTCATTATTTCTACAGTGCAGTACGTTAGCTACGCTCTGTGGTGGGCTTTAAGATTCTATTAGCTGCACTGGGTAGCTCATCAGGTACAAATGTGTAATAAAGAGATTTCAGTGGATGCTAAGCTATAACGTAATGCAGTTTTTTCACAGAGCACTGGATCAAATTCTGATGTGAGTTGCAAATTAGAAGTTTTGAGGCCATCTGGTTTAGACTGAAGAATTGGTGATTTGTTGATATAATTGATGACAATTTATGACAATATTGTTTTAGGTTTAACAAGTTAAATGTATTCTATGCTTTTAGCTAATTGGTTTAGGGAAAATAGAGTGTATCAGATCAGGAAGCTCATAGGGGGAGAGCAGGGGAAGAGAACAGGAAGTTAGAAGAGTAGATTTGGGCAGGAAATCACAGTCCTTGAAGAAACCGCTTTCCATTTATGACTAGTGCTCTCATGACCCTTGGTATTTTCCGGCTTGCTCAGAACCGAATGAGTCCTGGTGACTACTTCATAGTGTTCATTTTGAAAGGCCTCTGGCAGAAGCCTGGAGAGTATGGGCCATTGGATTAAAGAGGGGCAGGATTCATGCAGAACTGATCCATGCAGCTGGTTTTGAAGAATACTGCTTTTTTTGCTTCTGTTTTTAAAAAGTTTATGTGAGAAACCAGTTTCTGTTTCTTGCTTCTAATTATAGCCTTGTCAATTTTCTATATAACCACCAAAAATGCTATTAGCTTGTGTGACTCATTCAATTTTCTTAAATTGATTAAATTTTTGTAGGCGAGCAGTAATCAGTGGAACAATGAAGAGATCTGTTGAAAGAGAAATGCATAGAAAGATAGATTTCCCCAAGGATCTCAAATTTGATAAGTTAGCCAATCTAGATGTGAAGTGGATTTTTTTTTATCTAAGCACTCTGGCATAATTGTGTGGTACTCCTACAGGCCTTTTTTTTGTGTGGCACTTAGTTTTTATTTTAATAAACACAGGCATCTTGGGGTGAATTGCCTGTAAGTTTCCAGAGATGTGGAATAATCTAGATTTTTTTGTATAAGATGACCATAATAAACTTTGCTGGCTTTCCTCCTTAAATAATAGTAGCTGTTTGTTTGTTTCTCTAAAAGCTTCTGAACTAGCCTTTCATATCTAGCAAGTAGCTCTATAAAATATATAATTTTTTGGTGCAGAATAAGAAAAAAATTCTTCAAAAATCTTTGTATTCAAAGTAGTTTGATGTACAACAGAAAATCCTAATCTTAGACCTTTGGGCCAGAGATGTGCTGTGGCTTCTCTGTGATTCATGGTAATGTGGTTCAGTGACTCCTTATACAAGGATGATCCATTTTTTCTTAAAGACTCAGCTCGTCCTGGTTTGGTTTTCAACTGTCTGCTCTTAATGTAGAGTAATATTTAATCAGTCTCTCTCTCTCTCTCTCTGAAACCTCTAGGTAGTGTCGCCTGCCTCTGGTGGGATCCTATTCAGCGGTTACTCTTCTCAGGCGCATCTGACAACAGCATCATCATGTGGGACATTGGAGGGAGGAAAGGCCGGACGCTCTTGCTTCAGGGCCATCAGTGCGTGATGTGGGGGAGAGTGTGTGGGGAGGGGGAGCTGGGGATGGGGAGAGAATCTGGGTTTGAGGAGAGGCAGGGGAAACATTAGCATTCTAATACTATAGGTATACGAATGAACCTCTTTCAAAGAGTAGAAGTAGAGGATTTGTATTATGATAAGGAAACCAGATGTCAATGGTGCACATTTAAATTATGAAAATCAAAATAGATTCTTGTTATTGTTCAGTCACTAATTGTATTTAACAGTTATCCCCTTGAAGGACATTTGGGAATTATGAATCTTAACTTTTTAAAAAAGTATTTTGTTTTGGCATTGCTAAATATTTAAACTCATGCCCAGACACATTTCTTTTCAAATTCCTTATTATTTCTGCAAAAATAATATCTTAAATATAAAGATGGTCTTTGACTTTCATACAGTGCCATTTTGTTTTGACAGTGCAAACCATCTTCCATATGCTGATTTTGAACATTTGAACATTTTGATCCAATTTTATGGTAGTGCTGTGGGAGGGATAGCTAGGAGTTTGATTTTGGCGCATTCTCCATTTTCGCTTGTGTAGCTGTGTTTGTACAGTTAATTTATAATTTATTGCATTTTTCCTTTTTATAAAAACTAGTGGAAATTTAAAAAACTAGAACTGTTGATACCACTGGTAAGACACCTATAACTCTTAACATCAAGGCAACTGAGACAAGCATGTCCAGTGCCCCTGGGAGTGGGGCTATGCCAGGCTTCTTTCCTGCTCCAGCCTCAGGCCCAGTAAGTACATCACCTCTGTTAACGAGCACATTAACAGGTGCTCAATATCAGGTCCATTGAACTACTGAAAATCATCAGGTGTGCTCCAAATACTAAACTGAAGTCTCTATTGGTTAGTCATTAGACTTAAGCCAGCTGGCTAAGTATTTGCATATGATGGAAAAGTATGGTATAAAAGCTAACATATACGAAATGCAGGAAATACAGCATTGGAAATTGTATCTAAAAGGCAAAAGGAAATGTGAGAAAAAGAAAAAGTTTTCTTTTCTACTCCCTACAACATATATTATTCAGCTGCCTTGAGTGTTTTCTGTAACATGTTAGATGTGCAAATAGGAAGCAACCTATCATCCCTTTAGAAAGGTTTTTTGTTTTTTGTTTTCCCTGGCTGATTGTGATACTTTGCATTGGTTTATTGAAAATTTGAATTATAGTGTTCTTTAATAATAATTATAATACAAAAATATTATAGAATAGTTTAACCACTAAATTAACTCTAATTCCTGAGGGCAATAATTCACAACAAGAAAAATGGTAACAGTCATTTTCCTTCTTTCTGCACTTAATAGGCAGTTTTTTGTTTGTTTGCTAGCTTGGCCAATTTCAAACAAGATCCTTCTTTTTAAAGAGAAACTTCGTTTTCATTGCAGTATGATATATGAATAAAATGATCTGGTAAGATTAAAAGATCTGTATTAACCACTGCTATGTTTTCTTTATTACCGGTTTGAACCAGGCTGTGCAGCACAGTGGTCAAAAGCATGGCCTTGAGATCTGCCTGCCTTGATTTAAATCTTGTCTTCACTGAGCTGCATGGCCTGTGACATGTTACTCAGCCTCTCTTAGCTTCCATTTTCTCATCTGTAAAATGGGTGTAGTAATAGAACCCACCTCTTAGAGCATCTGTGAGGATTAGAAGAGTTCATTTACCTAAGGGGCTTCAAGCAGTTCCTGGCACCTAGTAAGCTCTAAGTGCGTGCTGGCTGTTGCTATTGTTAGTATTTGTACTTTTACACTGTACACTCTCAATTAAAATACCTTGTTTTCAGAAGGTACTCAAGAGTTTTTCAAATAATAATCTATGAGAAAATGATTTACTAAATATCTTACTTAAAACAAGAGTTGAATCTTTGTTCTTTTAATTGTTGTTCCAAAATCCCGTCTTTTAAGATATCAGTTTGGCAGGGCTCAGTACACTTTCAACTGTTCTCATGTTCTCATGTTCAGGGCTCAGTACACTTTCAACTGTTCTCATGTTCAGAAGCAACATGAGTGTCTCATGTTCAGAAGCAGAACAGTGCTGGGTTTTCTTCCTTGTTAGTCCAAAGGGCACTTCCTATCTTAAGTCAGGTGTGCTTAGAGACTGCAGGGAAGGACTTTGACCATGGAAGATGGTGCATAATATGATACCAAGCCGTTCTTAAACTAGACACCTAACTCGTTTTTCTAAATTCTAAAGTGTATTTCATTAAGGAGGATCAACATTTGATTTGGAGCAGTCGTGTTCACCTAAGCCACAACACTCTAATACTCAGGCCCTTGCTTTCTCGATTTGATTATTGTTCCAGGAACACTCCTTTTCCTTTCTTCCTTATTGGTTAGACTATATCTGTTGACTATAAGCAGGATTAAGTTGAAAAGTAGCCAAGGAAAGATTCTGCACAAAAGTCTACAGGCCAGCAGATTGTTTTCTTGGGTTTCCAGAGGAGTGGTGTGACAGGCAGAAAGGGGACAGGTTTCTTCACTCCATTTAAGTGTGTGTTTGTGTGTGTGCACGCGTGCACACACAAGGCTACCAGTCATCTCCATGGTCTTTGATTACTTGTTCATATTAGTTGTGTTCCAGTAAGGGAGTTTCTCATCACGTGTTCTTCTTTGTTTCTGAACAAATAGATAAATCTTATGCACTTGAAAAAGAAATCATGGTGATTGGTTCAGAAAATGATAGCCATCATTTCATTTCTGATCTGCAATTCTTAATGACTAATTTAAAAGTAGTTTTATAGACACTATTATTCTGTCTAATGAGTTAGAGAATACAAGTAAGGTTTATACTAGAATCTATTTTACCATAGCAAATAGAGTCAATGATAAAATGCCCATTGCTGATTCTCATGAGGGGAAAGATTTGAGCTTAAATGGAAACAATTTTTTTCCCTCCCATTTAGAAAAGTGACTGTTGTATGTTTTGTTTGCAGTGACAGGGTGCAGTCGCTTTGCTACCTTCAGCTCACGAGGCAGCTTGTTTCTTGTTCCTCGGATGGTGGAATTGCAGTATGGAACATGGATGTTAGCAGAGAAGAGGTAAGAAGAAAGAGCAAGTCTAGCCCGCCTAGGAGAGATCCCAGAGAATCTGGCTTCACAGCTTCCCCAGCTGCTGGCTGTAAATGCTGACCGAGGTGCAGCCAGTTCCAGCTTCCCGCCGTTCTGCTTACTGATTGATGCATGCCATTTTGCATCACATTCTCTACTTATTCGAAAGTTTCCACTAGTGATAAGCAATACACACAATCAGATTGAGCAGCTAGTCTGATTTTCGGCTTCGAGAGTTCCACCGAGAGAACACTCGAGAAGGCCTTCCAGCACACCCAGGGCAGTAGAGTGCATGGCCGCGTGGAAGCCCTCCACCGCGCTCCCTCAGTTCCTGGAGGTGCCTGGTATGCAGACACCAGCAGGTGCATCAGTGATTACCTTCAGGGATGAATGTAGGTGCTGGACACTTTTCTGGGAACATATATCTCTATTTCTCTGCTTTCAGTTTCCATTGAATGCGGCTCTACTGAGTCCCTATCAGCAGTCATGTATTAAAAAGCCCACTGATATTCACAGTATTCATTTCAAGAAACCTGAGTTATAACCATGGTTGGGCCACTAACTAGTTGTGAAACGTTTTCTGAATAAGTGCCTTAATTTCTCTGTGTCTCCATTTCCTCTTCCATAAAATGAAATCGTTGAATTTGATTCTAAGATCAAAGAGATTTTTAAGATCTCTTCCAGTTCTTTAGACAGACACTAATTGTCTAGTCTCTCTTTTTCTTTTCTATTTTAAATAACATGGCAGTGAACATTCTTGACCCTTTCATTGTACAATGTTCAATTGTTTATTTCAGACAAATTTCTGAAAATAGACCTTCTGGGTCCAAAGATATGTATATGCTAAAGGTTTTTAATAGACATTGTTGGATAGTTTCCAGATAGGATTTGCAGTCTCATCTCTGCCAGCACTGGTATTATCTGTCTTTTCCAAATGGTATCTACGATCTGTGATGCAGATAGCAAAAGACTTTGTGCCAGAGAAGATTTTAGAGTATCAACAAGATGTTGATGACTTTTAGTTTAACTTCAGAAACTTTTATTGGGCATAAATGTCATAAAGTCTGGAAACCAATATACGTTATATATGGTTTATTGATATTGTGTCACAATACATAATATGTTTAACGATGTCATGTGGTTTGTTCAGTGTACTGTGCGACCTTGTGATGGACCATGTGTTAATACAACATTCCTATCCTGTGTCTGTTTTGCATTGCCTTGAGTCTGTCACTGAATAAGCCTGCATCTATAGCACACCGCTGAGAAAGTAGTCAAATCTATAACAAAAAATAGTGAAATTACTTTTATGTTCAGACTTTATGGCCAACGTGTTCTATACACTAAGATCCTTGCCCGCAAAAATTTAGTAATCTAATGAAGAAAATAGACTAGCAAAAAAAATACTAAAATATAGTCCTCCATAATATGGAGAAGTACTGACTGCTAGTCTACGTAAAATTGTTTGGTAACTTTGTAAGATGAGTCAAGTAAAGGAAATTCTGATTACATGCCTACTGGTTTATTTTCCTTTTAGAATTTTCTAGTAATCTTTTGATAAGGCTTAGAAAATAACTCTTTTTTTTTTTTTAAAGATTTTATTTATTTATTCATTTATCCCCCCCTTGCTGCCTGCGCTCGCCGGGTCAGCCAACCACGCCATGCGGGCGGGCTTGCCCCCACCAGGAGGCCCCGGGAACCGAACCCAGGGCCTCCCATATGGTAAACGGGAGCCCTACTGATTGAACCACAGCCGCTTCCCTAGAAAATAACTCTTTATTAAACATTTATAATATATTGACTCAGAATTATAGAGTGTGTGATATTTCCTTTGCAAAGATTTATCTAAAATGTGTTTTATATTTATCAAGTACTAGTTACATGTATCAAGAACTGCTAGTACCCTGTGCCATTCCCTGGGCTCTTGGCTCAGCATTTTTCAGTCTCACTTTGAGAGAGCAGAAAACCCTGAGACAGCTCATGTTCACTGGCGAATGAGGGAAGAAACCAATGGCACCCAGTGTTACAGTGCCTCTTCAAAGGGTTTAACAACTGGCCTTTCAATCCAGTATTCTTGTCTTTGATAAGTTCTTTTAGAAAAGGTAGTTAGAACCTAGAAGCAGGATTTGGGGCCCCAAATCACATGCAGAATGGTTGAGAACATGCTTTATTCTGCAGTTTATCAGCCTAAATGGTGGCAGATTGTGTCAAAGAGATGCATCGTTTTTAGTCTTGTTTCTTTTTTTTTTTTTTTTTTTTTTTTAAGATTTTAAGAACCCGGGGCCTCCCATATGGTAAATGGGAGCCCTACTGTTTGAGCCACAGCCGCTTCCCAGTCTTGTTTCTTTTTTAACAGCTAAGTAAATGTAGTGCAAAATAAGCAGCCTATGACCTGTGGGGTTCTGGCGCTGAGTTTAGGCTTTGTATGACTGTTCACTTTGTTAAGTAAGAGACTGGAGGATTCATCTCAGCTTCTCTGGCCCCACAGTGTGTGCCTAGACTTTCTTTCTCAGTCATTTGGAAATACCTCAGCTTTTCCAACACTCTGTGACTGTCAACCATCACACTGTCAGGGTGGAAGCAAATTTGTCTTCTTGCTGAATCATAGTTAGAAGGACTCCTTTTTGGAAGTAAGCAAGAAATACAACTGAACAAGTAACAATAATTAGAATGAATCCTCTTGGAAAGAGAAATTTATTTTAAACTAGAAGGTACAGATTGTAATATTTTTACATTAGCACAGTGTAGCTTGGTGCAGTATTAGTAGTAGTAGCACGATGGAACTGTTCTTGTTCTGTTATCTTTGTTCAGATTGGCAGAGGGAACTGGATGTAGAAAAGAGAGTGAAACAGTCAGAATACCTGGTTAATGTTCTCTTTAGCTTCTCTCAGCATAGAAACAAAATAAAACTTTTTCTTCTTCGAGAATAAGCTTATAATAGAATGGCTCATGATCACTTAAAGCATAACCCTTAATGTTAATTCCAAATACTAAAAGAAACAAAGTTTTGGATATTTCTTATATTAACATATGTTCCAGAAAGCCTTTTACTTTCTGATTATTTTAGTTTGTCACCTCAAATTATTTTAAGTGCAGTTTTCTTCCTCTTTGTCCGTATACTCTCTAGCCCAGCAAAGTAATGCTCTGCCCTCCATCCTCTTAGACAGACTTCTGCTCCCTGAAGGCGAGGACTCTGTTCTAAGGGTCATCCTGTCCCAGAACCATGTTTGATGTTTGGAATGCAGGCGACCTCCCGTGTTGAGTTGTTTACAGAGGCTGTTGGGAGCGCAGTGGGCAAACAGGATCAGGCACGGGTTGTGCTCCTGAACCTCTACCTACGAACCCACTCCCCGTGGATAGCATGCTTCACTCTCTGAGTCACAGTTTCTTTGCCTGTCAAATGGAGATAAAATTGCTCTGCATCTCCTAGGGCTTTGAAAATCAAGTAAAATACGCATATAAAACACTTCACCCAGTGCCTGGACTTATATGGCATGTACTGTATAACAGGCCCTGTTCAGAGCTTTTCATCAAAGATGTTCACTCATTTGATCCTCACAACTCTATGAGGTCAATTGTGCTTTATCCTCTTTTAGTGAGGAGGAAACCAAGGCACAGAGAAGTAAAAGAACCTGCCTGAAGACAGAGCTGGGAATTGTCGGAGCCAGGGTTTGAATACAAGAGATCTGATCCTGGATCTAGGCCACTATAACCACTCACCATCACTCTTGGAAAGGAATTAAGAATTTAAAGATGGCTTATCTTTATGTTAAAAGAAATAGCACTGCTTAAAACTAAGCCACCTGAAACACTCTAAAATGTTAGGTAATTTACTGATGCGTTACTCAACTGACTTTGCTAGGGAATGAAGCCTTTCCTGTAAGGGCGTTTTATAAGTAACTGAAACATGATTTTTTAAATGCTCACTCCTTATAAAAATATCCATTTCAATGAAAATGTCTAAATTTGATATAGTGTACTCATTTCTTGGTGATTCTGACCCTGACCCATTGTGTTGCATGATAATATAATTTTCTGTCTGCTTTTTTGTTTCTTTCCACTTTCATGTAGCACTAAGTGCAGTTTTTCGTGAGCTAGTATTCCTGCCCCCGAGTCTTCTCATGTCAATTCCTTGTAGGACTGTTGTTAATCTATTGTGACTCAGAAAACAAAACAAAAAAAATCTTGCTGTGGATCACATGCTAAGTGAGCTGGTAGCAGTCTAAATGAGAGGGGGAAAAGTGCAGTTTTTATTTAGGGATGTTTTGTTACCATATTGGGAACATTTAATCTCCCTTGTGTTTCTGTTGAGGGCCAGACTTCTAAACTCCAGACCACAAAAGTTTGTTAAGATTTTAATTATAATGTAAAACCTAAATCACATTGTATAGGCAAGGAAAATAGAAAATCAAGCATATTAAATGTATGTGAAAGTAAATTTCTACAACACTGGTGAATAATTGGCAAGTTTGCAAATCAGAGTTCTTTTTATAGTCATGTTTTGGTGCAGTAATTGAACACTGAGTCCCCCACAGTATAGAAAGTATAGAAAGTATAATAATAAAATAAGCTTCCATTGTTCTGTTTTCATTAAAGCCTACATTGTGTCCTCCTTTAAACACATTAGCCTTTACTACAGTTGTTTGCATATGGCTGCATTGAATACATTTTTGTATTGTTTTTTGTTTCACGTGACTGTGATATTGCTAGAGTTATACATGTGAGTGTTCCAAAGGAAGGAGTAGGAAGCTGTACCTGCTTTCCTTCCCCTGCAACGAAATATTCCCATGATGTCGGCAATACAACCCACCTCTGTCTTTGCGACATATTTCTGAGGGTCAGTGTAATTTGGAAATTCTTTGATTCCACTATCATTGCCTCCTCTTATCAGATACACAGGAAAAAATGATTTTTTTTACTCTATAATCTTTGTTGTGTTTAATTGATAGAAAATAGTATATTCTACTACTTTTAGTGCACCTATAGAATGCTTCAGTGATGCTTGGAGTTAAACTTTTAATAGGGTCATCTTGTAATCAAGCACAATTTGGAATTTTTGTTTAGAGAAATATTGTCTCATTTCTAACTATAGTAATTTTGAGACTTTAATACATCTGTTCCTACAAAAATTTATGGAGGGCCTACTCTGTGACAGGCTACGGGCAGATAAAGATGAATAAGACCCAGCCTGTATTTTCAAGAATTCATTGGTTAGTGGGGGGAGAAGAAATGTATCCAGAGAAGGACAATACCAATGAATTTACTGCTAAAATGAAGGTCTGCCAGACAGCTGTGTGAGCACCCAGCAGGGAAGGGACTCTCTTGAGAGCTAGGAAAGGAGGGGGTGGTAAATCTGTCTGACATGAGGCTTCCCCACGAGATCAAGTGTATCTTTTGGACCCTTCCTCTTTTCCAGCCTGAACGCTGCAAGCATTTCCAAGTGGTAGTTCATCAGCTTCTGTAAGAAGTGGGTTTTTACTCTAGTGGATGTAGATTTCAAATAACTTTGGCATGGAAAAGAAATATGTAAAGAAAATCCTTCAGTGTTCACAGTGAACATTTAATTATCCCCTCTTATTTATAGATTATTGAGGCATTAAAAAGAAATGGTAACCTCAACAAGGTCTAGAAGTGTTTGATTAATTTCTGAAAATTCAGTGTAAAAATATAGATACATTGATGTTGGCTTTGACTTGTTCCCCCCCTTTCAGGCTCCTCAGTGGTTAGAAAGTGATTCTTGTCAGAAATGCGAACAGCCCTTTTTCTGGAATATAAAACAGATGTGGGACACTAAGACACTGGGGTTAAGACAGGTGAGTAACCAATGTTGAATCGTCATGGAGTTAATCATGTATTTGTTATTTGTATAATTCATCTTTCTTTTTTTTGGAATAACACTTTGTTCCTGAAAATTCTATTAATCCCTACGCCTTTTATGTCAGTACCATTGTGTGGCTAAGGATGAGCAAGGTCTTTCCTGGTGCCAAGGAGATGGTTACCTAACTATTCCCTTGCTTGTCCTGCATTGGAAAAGTAGGGATGCATGGAAAATCCTGAAAGCTTGTTTGAAAAAAGGTGGAAGATCTTTCAGTTTAGGATTATTACCTGTTAAAGTTAGTGTGTCCTGCTAACCTAGCAGGAAATTAGAATAAATTAGGGCATACAATTATATACCTTATTCTGTAAAAAACAGATAAAAAGTTAAGTAATGATTTAGCCCTCACTGGACTACTCTGACCCTAAGATCTTGCGATTACTCTAAATTGTTCTAAGTATACCTGGAATGTTTTTATTAAGCATATTTCAAATACTGGATTTTTTTTTTTTTTTAAGTTAAAGAAACATGCCCAAATAGCCCATAGATTTCAAAGATGCTCTTAGCACTAGGTCTCATAACATGCTAAAGTTCTACAAAATATGTTCCTACAGCAGCCTTGAAGGGTAGCCACTCACTCAGGGTGAGTATAAGTTTGTGTCGGTGAGTAAAAAAGAATGTCCATTTCATTCCTTTTATTACTGGTTGCACCTCTATGAGGGATTAGCTTGAAGTTTATGTGAGTTAATAAACTTTGGTTTACTTACAAGGCTACTCTACAGTAAGGCCTAATTCAGACTAGCGGGCAATGTAGAAATTGTGGTAGCATTCGTAGCATTCATAGCATGCTCTGAAATAGCATGTGGATTCTGTCCTTAGCCAAGTTCTCACAGTACATGTCTAGTAGTAGTAACTAGTGCATTGTAACTGATGAGTGAAATATACCCTATTTCTAATGGAAACATGAATGACTTAGACTCTTATGTACTAACAACTAATAGAAGAGAGTAAACAGTGGTAAAGGAATATGTCAAAATCAGGAATAGTAATAATTGGATTATTTTGGAATGTTCTTGAAGCTTATTTCCAGAATCACATTTGAAAGATTAAAAGAAATAGCAAAACATATGAATACATATATTAGTTTCTTAATGAGGGCATATTATATCAAAAACTTTTATTTCAGAATTTTTCTCTGAAATAGATTTTTCCTTCTCTAAATATCCAGTGGGTTGGTCTCCTAAGTAAACTTGGTTTTAATAATGTTGTTTGTCGACATTTAGACAATTAATATAAATGAATAAAATGTAGCATATGACCAGTAACTAAGGCCTGTTTGTTTAGAAATCCTCGACTAGTATTAAAATTGTCATTTTTTTTTGTTTTAATTTATATATTCAATTGGGATGATTATAATTCAAGGCAAATCTTCCCCATTCCCATTCCCCAACTCTAAAGTGAAACTGTGTACAAAAAAGCAAAGGTTAAACTTGTTTTCCTCCTACTGGTCGTCCTCAAAGCATCACTGCAGGAAATGCGGGCAGGCTGTCTGTGGGAAGTGCAGCAGCAAGCGCTCCAGTTACCCTGTCATGGGCTTCGAGTTCCAAGTCCGCGTTTGTGACTCCTGTTATGACTCCATCAAAGACGAAGAGTGAGTGTTTGCGTATCTTTGTTTTATTGTGCATCTGAAATGGGAAGGGCCTGCGAAATAATCTGAATATTTTCTACCCAGATATTTGTCTCTTCTGGATTTCGTAAGCAATTTCTAAAGAGAAGATTCTGTCCTAGCAGCATGACCTGAGACCATTACTGTTTATCTCAAGCTGCCACGGTTGTGACTCAGAGCAGTTCAGCAATTCACTGGACGTTGCTGAGCCCCTGCACTAGGAGGGCCCCATGCAGGGTCACGTTCATTGGCAACGCCTGCATGTAAATGGATGGCAGGGGCTTAGCTGACTGGGTACAAAAAATACCCAGTTTTCTGATCTTTGCTCACACATATATGTAAATTTAATGACAGGGAAAATTCCAGAGACCAATGTTTTTTTCTTCCACAAAAATCTGATCTTAGCAGTTCTTAAATAACTATTTGTGTATAAGAAAAAAAATCTCTCTGTCTGTATTATCTATTTCCATTCTGTCCCGACTCAGGCAGATCCTTTAGGGCAGAATCAACATTTTATTTCCCTCCCCTTTGTATCATCTTTTAAACTAGAAGACTTTGACAGAGGCCCAGAGTGGAAAGCTAGCATGTCACCCTTGGTGTTGGTAAAGGAACTAGTGATTGAGATTAAGGCTGTCAGGCTTCTAGAGCAGGGTTACCACCAGACCTGTCAGCACATGGTGGAGAGGATTTGGGTCCTGCAGGCTTCTGGTGAATGTTGGACCATGCCGTACAGTCTCATGCAGCACAGTTCTTCTATATTAAATGCTCTTCATTTTAAGTCTAGGAATGTATCAGCCTTTCCACTAAGAAAATGCAAATCAGTTATTTGAGGAGTTTCATAAAACCTTTTATAAAAAAACAGTCTTGCAGTGAATCATGCCTTTCATTATAATTTCCCTTTTCAAAACTGTAGCCACATTTTTAGGAGAACATTTTTAACACTATTATTGTACTTATTCTATGCTGCTGGAAAAACAAAACAAAACAACTTATCCCTTAGCTCGAGGTACAGCCAGGTGAGTTTCAAATGATCTGTTTTTTCTTTGCTAGTCGAACTTCTCTGGCAACCTTTCATGAAGGAAAACATAACATTTCCCACATGTCCATGGACGTTGCTAGGGGACTAATGGTGACCTGTGGGACCGATCGTGTTGTAAAGGTAACCTTGCTTCTTTGTCTCACGTCTAGATGGCTCTACTTCCCTCTGTAGACGGGCTTATGATGTTTCTAGTACAATTCTAATACAATTACTCTTTCTGACTGGCTAGCTTGCCTTTGCTTTTCATAAGCAACCCACTGCCGGTTTAACATCCTGAGTAACAAATGGTGTGCCTGTGAGTTTCCACTCCCTGGGTGCTGATTAAGCCCGGTAGAGTTTCCCTTCGTCGCATCAGTCTTGCCGAGTGAGCTGGTGAGCTGCCAGGCACTGAGCAGGCACAGGGTCCCTCTCCAGGCCCCGCAGTGGGCCTGGGCCTCAGGAGGCTCCTCTCTATCGTCATCCTTTCCCTTCCTCATGGTCCTTTGCATCCTGGCAGAACGCTTCCTAATTGTAAGGAATAACAACATAGTCTTTTTCTTTAAATCCCTGGGCTACTAACACACAGATTTATAGTAAAGCATTATTACAATGAATTCTTGGGTATTGTGATAATACTTCTCATAGGCTTGTATCATGTTTTAGTGAACTACACTGTCTTTTTTTTTTTTTTAATAATAATAATTTTTTTTTTTTTTTAATACTCAGATTACATAAATGTTACACAAAAAATATAGGGATTCTCACATGCCCCACTCCCCACACCTCCCACACCCTGCCACATAAACATCCTTCACTAGTGTGGCACATTCATTGCAATTGATAAATGCATCCTGGGGCTTTGCCATTAGTACGGACCATAGTCATTGTCTTATCACTATAGAGATCTTAAGGAGATTTTGTAGTGAACAAAGGAGAGAATGTGAGAATTAGTCTTAAGACAGCTGTTTGTTTTCCAGTGTTGACTTTCACTGTTGGGAAGTGTGTGAGCAATGGTGCCTTCTCCATGAATCTTACTTTTCTTACAGATATGGGACATGACGCCTGTGGTTGGTTGCAGTCTGGCGACTGGATTTTCTCCACATTGATCCTGGATCTGGGTGATTTATACACCTTACGAACAGCAATCTTCACCAGTGAAATCCTTCCCATATAGCTCCACAGTCATTGTCATGTGAATGGATAGTAGCCGCTTAAAAACAAATCAACATTTTTAAAAAGAAAAAACTTGTAAAGGTGTGTTTTGGGTACCTGTGGAACTACCTGAGGGAACTAATGTGGAAAAGGCTTATCTGTAATGGCTCCCAGAAGAATGAAATTACTTCAACATAATTTCCTTGTGATCAGTGAGCTGATGTGCATTGAAAGAATAATCTAGTAATTGAGAGTTTTAGAGGGAAAAAAACTGAACAAACAAGTTAATGGCTTCAAACTTTCTCAAAGCAGTTCCAAGTACAAACACACTTCTACTCAGACTGGTCGGCTTTTGGAGGGCTTCTTGTGGTGATCTGTGGTTGGAGCAGGAATTAAGGGAAGAAGGATTTGTTCTCTCTTTCTTGAGGGGTGGCAATAGGAATTAAAGAAACCAGAGATCTCTCCTTATCTGCTGGCAGTATGTGAATATTCTCTTCACTTAGTTATTGATAACCTTTTTAACAAAATCTGCTTTCTTCAGGTAGAGCCATAATCTGTACTTAGTCTTTGGCTCACTTCAGTTATTTCCTTTCCTGGCCAATATGTCATCAGTGTACCTTTGTAGATTAAGTTAGTTGTGAAATTTCTGTAATAACCAAGGTAGTCTGCCATCTTCCCTTTCCCCCAAACGTGCTCTGAGGACAAAATATTTTTATGGTGCTGTTAATATGGGAATCACACAAGCCGCCTGACTTTTTCTCATTGCAGTCAGTAACGACTAATGGAAAACCTGGCTACCAGCAGGATTGTGATGGGAAGTAATCAGTCTGTTCCATGGAACAGCCCGGGCCTCCTCCTCCTAACAGAACCAGTCTATTTATAGTTCCAGAATGAGCCCATGTGGTAGGGTGGCAATTTAGTATACACCCCAGAAAAGTACTCCAAAGCTTCTAAACTTGTGCTGACTATTCACTCAAGCTAACATTTATAAATATTTCCTAGAAGAAAATTGATGACCCAGAGCAGTAATCTCTAACCGGGTCTTACACAGTAATTCTTAACTCGCACATCACTTTCATAATAACTAGCACAATCTGTTGTACAAAATGGCATTTTTAAAGCTCTTGGCCACTTAATACCAGGATGGGGAAGAGGTGGAGATTGAGTAGCATATCTTTTAATGTTCAGATATTTATTTGTTTGTTTTTTTATTACCGGTATATGTGTCTATTACTTTAGGGCTCTGAAAGTAAGTGAAAAGGGACCTACTTTTTTAAAGGAAAAATTTGAAAATAGATAGCAACAGTATTTTTGTTCATTTTACTAATGTGTATTGATAAGAACTCACTCCTTCACTGTGTTGGGATCATATCAAGACAACATGGCCATTCTTATATGATAAAACTGAGGCATGGGCACTTTTATAATTATATCTTAGAGGGACTATATCATTTAAGAACAATAATTAAACTACGATGTTTTAATGATCATGTGGCACAAATGGTAAGCGAAGCAAAAGAGGTCAGGTACATCATGTTCTAGAATGATCTGCATTAAAAGTTGATTTGTCTTCAGAAATAAGACTGAAGGGTTTTGTTGCTTTTTATAATTTCTGTGTTATATCACCTGGAAAAGATTTTTCTTTAAAAGCTTTCCTAGGCTCTTTGCAAAAAGTATATTATTAACTTAGCCTGGATGGAAAATTGAGTGATGTTAACAAACCACAGTGTTGAATGTTAGGCTTCATGTATTAACTTAAGTTCAGCTAATTGTTCAGCCCATACTAAGGTGCTATCCTGGGGATTTTATTAAGTCCTGAAAGGAAAATAGGATGTGATAGATTCCTTGCCATGTTGGAAAGTGCTGGCTTCTGGTTTTGTTTCCCTTTAACTTGTGTAAAATGTGAATTTTTTTTTTTTTTTTTTTTTTTTACATTTTTACATTTCTGTGGTGGACTGGGCAGAATATCACAGCTGCTGAGAATGCTCCATAGCTTTCTAACTTTTTATTTTAAAAAATTCTTAATGAAAAACATATTGTTCCACAGAGAACATAAAGGTTGTTACAGCACCTCCAAAGGTATAAAGTTAAATCAGTCAAGAAGGAAATCTGTATTTAAGGAAGAATTGGAGCAGGGTATCTTGGAAAAGGAGAGTGTTTGGACTGCCTAAGACTATTGTAATTTTTCTTTTTAAAATCACACCTGCCAGACTTGTCCCCATCACATGCTAGGAAGCACATGGAGTAATAGTTTTTATAGAGGTGGGCAAAAATTATTTTCTCAGTTTTACTTACTAGGAAGATAAGGTGCAAGTTGACTTACAGTTATTGCCTTATCTCAACTACAGCCCTCCTAAACGGTTCATTTAAAGCAGTGCATTCTGTAACAGTTTATTGGTCTTTCATGCCTATAAACACAAGCTTTTTGGTACAAATAGGGATTCAGAAATACAGAATGTTGGAGAGGGTCCTTATATTAGATCTAGTATGTATGTGATAAGGAATTGCCAATTATTTACTTATAACCATGTTTTAAAATTGCCCTTTATTAGCCCAAATGATAGAAATAGCATTAGGTAGAAATAAATTATTCATTGTACATACATTCTAAATCTCTGTTTACCATGGACTACCATGGTAGTACTGTCTTGCTACCTAGAGAATATAAACAAAAATATTACTTTAGAATATGTCACTTCGTTCTTATGTTCCCTGTAAAGAATTCAGTTTGTTAGTATCTATGTTTTTTTAAGCTGACCCAAGTGTGTAATAATTACAGTAGTGCTCAGACCCAAGGATATATTTTTTAAAATCAGTTTTCATTAAAGTACTTTCTACTTCCATTACTGGATCTGGTATCTCCTAAAATGTAAGAAGCCAGTTACTATTAATCATAAGCCATCTGCTCATTATAAATGTGAGGTTTAACAAATAAGTAATACATACTGTATTCATTCAAGTGTCTATTGCTTAATTGTTCAATGTGACCAGATTATTGAATGCCTATTCTGTTTTCTGCAGTTTACTATACAATGACTCTGAGTACGGTGAAATTTGTTCAACAAATTTATATTAGAATACACTTTAAAGTGTTTTTCTCTATAGCCTTTTTTGACTGGGGAAGCTAAAGGTAATGTTAATTAGTACATTTTGTTCTTGTACTAGCTATGTTTCTCTAAGATATGGTGCCCTGCGTATCCGAGAGAGGCTAGAAAACTTTTTTGCTCCTGTTTGTGGGTTCTGTTTTTCTGTTTTTTTTGTTTTGTTTTGGGGTTTTTTTTGAGACTACACATATAATAAAATGTTCCTTGCTTGTTACTATGTTGCATAATTTAGCTTTTGTTATGTTGGATCTGGACAAGGGACAATGATAGTATCTATCATTTATTTAGCATCCTCTGTGTCCTGATTACTTTACCTATATTGTCTTAGTCAATGCTGACAACAATTCTGCAAGGCATTATTTTTACTTATTTTGCAAATGAGAAAACCAAAGTTCCCACAGGTAGAAGATTCCTGAGTCCAGCTCTCTCTGACTTGAAAGCACATGCTTTCTCCGTAGTCCCTGCCTTATTTATTGTGCTAGTATGATGTATTGTTTATATTACCTTCTGTGAGGCATGATAAGGCCAAACGCAGATAAAGAGAGAGAGAGAGACCAGAAGAGTTTGAAAGATTTATTATATTCACAGTTCCCTGGGGATAGGGCAGCATGCCATGCAAGGCCACACACGGAAAACACCAGGGTCAGTCATGAGACGAGAGAGAAAGTGGCTCTAATTTGGTTTCTGTGGGAAGCTGGCAAGGGTAAGCTTGGCTGGCTATATTTGAATATATCTGCAACTTGGGTCAGAATTATCTAGAGAAATAGGTGGGGCTTGGCCATCTGGGGACACCCATAGATGTTAATACATCAATTTATGGAAGCTAGAAAATGTAGTTAATATACATGTGATGTGTGTTTTATGTGATGGAGGTCTGTAACAGCTCTTTTGAAGTTTGTGAAGCTTCCTGCTTGAGCTGTCAGCCAGCATTGCTCAGGATTTGTGGGCTCTGAATGCACTCAGCTACGTGGAGACCCCATGACTCACGCTCTGGCACCCCGCTGCCACAGCTCTGTTTTGTGAGTCAACACAGGGTCTTTCAAATCCAGGAGAACAGATTCCTCAGCTAGACTTACGAGAGGTTGATTTAGGAATCAGAATGGCAGTTTTATCATGTGTTTTACAAGTAGTTGTAGCTTTATTTTCTCTGATCACCAAAAGTGTTATGTTTATTATAATAAAGATGTGTAAAAATGATTTTTAAAACAAAACCTCTAACCCTGCCTCCCAGAAGAACACTGTTAAACTTGTGCTGTATATCTTTCCAGTATTTATTTAATGCACATATACATATATAACACACACTTATATTTTTTATGGGAACATACTTACTTTTTTTTCCACTCAATACATTCTAGGTAGTTTGTCCATGTCAAAAAATAGAACTCCATGCATGCATTTTTAATTGCTGCATAGTTAGAGAAATTACTATTGTATGTTTCCTCCTGCAAGATGTGTGCTGGGATTGCATTTCTCCAGTTCTTTGAGGTTAAGAAAGGCCATGTGACTTGCGTTAGCCAATGAAATGTGGGCAGAAGCCTGTAATTGCTGGCAAGAGGCTCTGTACCAGGACGGTTTCTAGTATCTGCAACAGTCGTGGAAACACATGTAGATAGCAAAGTATGGCACCAGGCAACCTCGTGGAGCACAACTACCTGGACCTGCAGTGGGCTTTGCTTGAGAAAGAGATCAGATTCTGTTGCAGATTCCTTGGCTCCTCAAACAAATACCATGCATGCAATGGGTTGGCTTAAACAATGGAAGTTTATTGGCTCATGGCTTTGAGGCTAGGAGAGGTCCAAATCAAGTTCAAATCAAGGCCTCATCATAGTGATGCTGTATTAGTCAGCCAAAGAGGGGTGCTGATGCAAAACACCAGAAATCTGTTGGCTTTTATAAAGGGTATTTATTTTGGGTAAAAGCTTACAGTTACAAGGCCCTAAGGAGTCCAACTCAAAGTTACTTCCTCACCAAACTCCGTTGCCATGTGTTGAAGCAAGATGGCGGGCAACCTCTGCCTGGACTCTCCTTTCTTCTTCTTCTCAAGACTCTGTGGACCCAGCTTCTTCCTATCTCAGCTGTAGGCTGGAGGGTTCGTTTCTTTCTGGACCTTCTCAGCTGCTCAGGTATCTACTATCAGGCAAATGGCTTGGTCTTCTCTGGGGGCCCAGGATCAACGTTCTCTCCTATTCCATGTCTATGGAGCTCTTGTGTCTTCTGTGTGAGTGTCCATTTATGTAGCCCACCAAGGGGGTGGGAACTCAACCCTGAATCACCCTAATGAGGTAGTTGAATCAAAGCCCTAATCTTGCTTTAAGTAAACATTAAACCTTTGAATTTAATACAATCAAAGTGTATCATGCCCAGAGGAACAGACCAGTTTACAAATATATTTGAATATCTTTTTTTGGAATTCATAAATAATATCAGACTGCTACAGATGCTTTCTTCATGAAGACCAGCAATCTGGGGCTGGCTGCAATTGATCCTTGGTCCTTGGTCATCTGTCATGTGGCAGTGCTGTGGCAGCCTCTCTGCGCCTTTCCCTTCTCTTCCAGGTTCTGATGGCTTTCAGTTTCTGGCTGTGCCCTCTATGGCTTTCTCTCTCTATGTCTGAATTTCATTCTGCTTATAAAGGACTCCAGTAATAGGGTTATGGCCCATCCTGATTGGGTTGGGCCACACCTTAACTGAAGCAACCTCATCCAAATGCCCTACTTATAGTGGGTTCACATGCACAGGAATGGATTGCATTTGAGAACATGTTTTTTCTGGGATACTTACCTTCAAACTATCCCTCCCCCTCACCTCACTCCTTTTGCCAATACTTGAATTTGCTCCTTTGAATAGGCAATAAAAAAGGTTTATCTTAAAGTCTTAATTTATGAAATTCCAATTTATGATTTTACAATGAGACTATCTGTCAAACAGACCCAGATTTCTGTAGGCTAAACATGTAGAAACCAAATCATCCTTGGAAGGCTGCTTAGAAGACAGTGGTGCAGAGGAAGAAAGGTTGGCTGGATGATCTCAATGCCATCATAATAACCTGATATTCTCATCTCCAGGGTACCAGAGAGTCAGTTGGTCTGTTCTCACTTGGATGGTGGAAACACACCAGCAGGTTCTTGTTTCCTGGCCTTCCATTTTTAGATTGCACCTAGCTGTCTATCCATTTGTAAAAACATTCCCAGGTAGATAATGCAGATCCTTTATCTATAGGTTTCTTTTTCCGCCACCATTTTTCAGTCCTTGAATCTCTTTGACTATACTTGGATCTCACTCCAAATCTTTCCACTACACATACAAACCATCCCTTGGGAAGCTTATTTATATATTGATACATATGGTTTCTCAAGAAAGTTGATTAACAAATTCTGGGACCTCTTTTTTGACTTCAGGCTCATCATTTTTTAATATGGAATTGGAGCCTGAGAGATAACTTCCCAGGTCAAATCCAAGTGGAAAAATTAAGATTCAAACCTTAAGGCCCCTGCCCATTTTTCTAGTAACCCACGCTGGCTCCTTCATATTTGAAGGAACTTTAAAGCAACAGGAATTTCTTCACACTAATAGCAAAGATACTATGGCCTTGGACATCAGCATATTTTCTCTTAGCCTGGAATTGTAAGGCCAAAAGGGGCATTAGAATGCTATTTACCATTCATTTTTTTCCCTTTGGAATCATGCATCAATGGTGATAGTGATAGAGGTGGCTTCTGTGATGACATTTATCATGCCAAGTTTATTACAGACCAATAATTCATATATAAAGAACAGTGGTTCATAATCCATGTTTTGTGATAGTTTCTTTTGAGTTATTTCAAAACTGTTAAAAAAAATAATTCCTTCTAGAAAGTAAATTTTCTATTTAGCTAAAACAGATTAACATTAATGCACAGTAAGAAGTTTAGAGGTGTCCCAAATCAAGCTAATGTATTAGAAACAACTTGGCAAACACTGCTACTGCTAGAGCTTGGCTGTTAAATCCGTGACACTTGTAAGGGACACTCTTACTTAAATCTGCCCTCATAATCGTAATTATCATCTGTTCTTAAAATATTTGGGAATAGCCAATAGCCATAGACTTTACCATTAAAATCATCGCTAACTAATCAAGTCATAAAATAGTCATGTGATTTCCGTAATTGAGAAGTACAGGTATTATTCCCTTATTAAATAAATTTGGTATTAAGTTTTGACAAAATAATGGTAAACAACCAGATATTTTAATAGATGTACATTTTTTTCCAGTTAATTCTATCAAAATGTTCGTGCTTGCACAATTTGTTGGATTCAAGATACCTTAATTCAGAAAAAGGGAAATTATTTTGAACAATCGCAAGTTTATTTAAACCATTCTTCTAGACCTCTACCATATGCCTTAACTCATGTGGTGAAACTTGCTGTATGCATTGTCATGGTCTGTTAACTTGCCCTCCTGCTCTAAACTGAATGCCCCTCCCTGTGTGCCTGTCATGCAGTACTTGCTTAATCCTTGGTATCTTTAGTCCTTTTGATTTTCTAGGTCTGTTCTTTGCTTCATTCATTCATTCAGCAGATTGGAGAGTGATGCCTAGGTGTGTTTCCTCTCATATATTGAAATGCCACATTAGTTTGAATTTGTAGAAAGTTCTGTGGAATTCTCTTTGAGCTGTTACCTGGAGTTAAAGGAACTAAATCTGGAAATAACTTCTACAACTAGGAACAGCTTATTGAATTAACCTAGGATGGTACTGAAAAAATGAAGAAAAGAAAGCATATGGTCAGATAACTAGAAATGTGTTCATTTTTTAACTTACTTGTGTAAAGGAGTAATTCTTTTTTTTTTTTTTTTTTTTTACCGGGAGGTCCCGGGGATCGAACCCGGGTCCCTCCATATGGGAGACGGACACCCAACCAGTTGAGCCACATCCGACCCCAAGGAGTAATTCTTTACTCAAGTGATTTGGGAACTTTATTTCTGAGTTACGAATGTGCTTTCATAGTTCTTGTATTTCTTTCTCAAATATGATAACAAATATCTTCTTGCTTCCAGAGTCATACCTGCTATTAACCTATCAAATGAACCCCAAGTTATAAAATGTAGGTAAGTTTGCAGATACAAACCTGGGTGCAAGGCTCTTGGTTGTACGTTTCAACATATATCCTGATATGGTCACTTCTCACCATTCTGCAGCTACTACCGTCACATGTATTATTCTGGAAGCCTTCTAACTGGTTATTCAATTTCTACCCCTGCCCGTATCAGCCTGACCTTAACACAGCTTTTAAATTATCAATCAGATCATGCCACTCTTGTGCACAAACCCTCCAGTGGCTCCCGTCTCATTTACAGTAGAAGTCCAAGTTCTTAAAATGGCTTCCCGTTTCCCCCGACATCTCCTTTCCTTGCTACAATCTAGCCGCATAGTTCTAACCCTTTAAACTCTGATGGCGGAATTCGTGTATACAACAGCTTGAGCCTAGTCTTAGCCACATAGTAGGCAGTCAATAAATAACGATTGCTTGTGTGTGTACAGTTTGGGTGCTACACGCTTAGATGCAAAGGAAGCTGTGAATTTTCTTAGGAAGAGAGTCTGTATATGGAACATTTAAAAAATTTTTATTAACAACTTTATTTCAAATTCACAAAAATGAAAGAACAGAAAAAAAGCAGCTCAAGAAGTTACAGAAACATTACACCTAAAGTTTTTTTCAGGCATTTTTTATCTCATCTAATTCCACCTGCTAACTCAGTTGTTCCTCTAGTGTTCAGAAAGATACACAGATGAACACAGATTAGTTAAATGGCATAGTCAAGGTCCCCTTATTAATGAAAAAACTTTAAGAGAAAAAATGCTTAATCATATTCATATCTCACAAAAGAAAACCCCGTACTCTTTTTTTTTTACTTTTAGAATTGATGTGGTACCAACTTTGCTTTTGTTACAAAAACATTACAATGCTGTTAACTATAGTCTATAAATTACTTTAGTTATATTTTTCTCATGTACCACTACATTCTTAATTCCTTAGTCTAGGAAGATTAATGTTAATTGGAGGACAGCTGGAGGATAATATTGGGAATGTATAATATAAATAGTGGAATGTTCTTCTACTACAGGGTATTAAGAATGTGGCTAAGAATGGAACACTTTTGAGTGGTTGTTCTCCTTCCCCCACCATCCCTTCACTCCAACCCACCCATTCCACCCTCCAAGCCATAGTTACAATTTCCAAAGGCTGAAAAGAGCAGCTGGAGGAAAGTGTAGGAGAGGTTATGGTGGATAAGTACTAGAGGGACATGGTGAGGTGTGTCTTGTGTTTCTAAAATATCAAATTCTAGTTCTGGTTGTCTGATCATCATGAAACTTTAAGACAACTATACATTGCAAGTTCATGTTTGACAAGTATGGTGGTTTTAAAATAATTCTGCAAATTCTTGGATCCTCCTGTTGAAGGGTGGGATCTTTGTTCCCTCCCCTTGAATCTGGGCCAAGCTTAATGACTAACTGGTAGACTGTGGCAGAAGTGAAACTGCCATGTCGAAGGGTAGGCCAGAAAATTACTATCCGGCTTCTGCCTGGTTCTCTGGGAAGCCAGCTGCCTGAGACCACCACATACAGGTGTTCTTGTTGACAGCTGAGCTGAACTCTCAGCCAGTAGCTGGCATCAGCTGCCAGCCATGTGAGTGTATCATCTTGGACATCCAGCCCGGTGCAGCTGTCGGAAGGCTGCAGCCCCAGCTGACAGCTTACTGCAACAGCATGGAAGCTCCAGGCAAGGACTGCCTAGGCGAGCCCTTCCCAAATTCCTGACCCACAAAGCTGAGCAAAATAAAATTGTTGTTTTAAATCACTAAGTTTTAGAGTGATTTTTTTACACAATAGAAACTTGAACAATGGGCCCCTGGACTCATAATTCCTCAACTGAGTTCCAGAAGGTAGAGCGGCCCCTAAGCAAAGGAAGTGACATGGACACAGGCAGCACAGTTGAGGAGCTTCTTCGGAAAAGACCAGTTGTTTACCCATAAGGGCATTCATTCTAAGAGCCTGTGCTGCTGGGTCATGGTTCTCATGAACTTTTTCTACAGACTCCCTCCTGTTCACCAAACCCATACCCCTTCCCTGCCTCAACATTTTCTTTGAGTTTTTCTTTTTGGCCACATTGAATTTGGTTTTGAATGAACGCAGTTTGGACCAAGCAAATTAATTTTTTTATATTGGCCAGATTTTATATTTGGCCATCTTTTTTTATATTGGTCATACTTAAGGATACTGAATTTTTCAATGTTTTTGCCAGTTATGTAATGCCAATGATATAGCAGGGTTAGGGCATGGAGTGTCCTGAATTAATGAATTTTCACTTTTCCAGGTATTGAAAACTAACTATATATTACATATGTGCATTGTATCATATGTATTTTACTTTTGTTAATTAACAAAGTAAAAAATATTGAGTGTCTACCATGTATAGGCACTATTCTAGATGCTTAAAAAACACCAGTGAACAAAAGTGAAACATCTGTGAAGCAAAAGATCCCTGCACTTGTGGATTTACATTTTTGCAGAGGGAGACAGACAATAACACTAATAAGTAAATTTTACATGATACTAGAAGATAATAAGTGCTATGGATCAAAGTAAAAGAGCAGGCTAAGGGAGATGGTGAATGCAGGTGAGGGGCAACTTGCAGTGTTACACAGGGTGATCAGAGTGATATGTGTAACAGTTTGAAGGAGGTGAAGAAGATAGCTAAGTGGAAAGCAAGGAGAGAGGTACCAGGCACAGGAACTAGCTAGAACAAAAGCCCAAGACAGGAAAGAGTGAGCTTGATGTGCCCAGGGAACAGCAAGGAGGCCAGAATAGCTGCCAGGAAATGAGGGAGGGGGAGAGTGTCAGCTGAGGCTAGAGAGGGCGGGGGCTGGCTCAGGTAAGGCCTGTAGGCCATTGTAAGGACTAGCTTTTACTAAGCTATGGCATGAGATAGGAGCCATCAGAAGGCTTTGAGTACAGGATTGACATCATATCACTTGCATTTTAAAAGTCTCACTGGCCACTCTGCTGTAGGATGGGTAGAAGTGGGAGACCATCAAGAAGGCTGCTGAGTCACCCAGACAAGAAATGATAGAGACGTACCAAGGGTAGATAGAGATGGTGAGAGGTGGTTGCGTACTGGATCTATTTTGATGGAGGAGCGAGCATGATTTCCTGTAGCCCTGGATGTGAGTTCAGGAGAAGTGGATGAGCCAAAGAAGACTCCAAGGTTTGGCCTGAGTAACTGGATGGGCAGAGCTGCCATATAGCTCAGGATGATGATGATGATAACTGCTGAACTGATGAGCAGATATCATGGAACCCTGGTTTAAATTTGTACTAGAAAAATAAATGAATGCAGAACTGACCATACGCAAGGCCCAATCCTATATGCCATGTGTATTTTTTTCTTTATTTCATACAACATCCATGAGTGAGCTAGATATTATTTTCCCTTCATAGACAAGGAAACTAAGGTCCAGGGAGGTTAAGGACCTTGCCCAAGTCCACACAGCTGTAAAGGGAAGGGCAAGGATTCCGTTCTAGACCTTGACTTCAAAAAGAATTTATTCTCTCTGCTACACTCCTCCAGTGGTACCTCATCAGTTGGCATTCTTATTTCTCATATGTTACATACCTGTCTGATCTCTGTATAAGACAAAATTAATTACTGATTAAAGGGTGGCATTGCTTTCTAAATCCTCTCCTAAGCCAGCAGTTACTTCAGTATCTTCATGCCTATAATCCCCTTGATTTCTTTTATCCTGTTTATTCCATTTGCATGGCCTTTGCTCTTACTGTTATCTTGTATAGTTTGACCATATTGCTGCAAAAACCTGTCAAAGCCAAGTTGCTTTGGGTCCAAAGTATGGTTTTCCAATTATAGATATGTAATTTATAACAATAAGCATTTAAGTATGTATGGTTCCCAAGTATAGGTAGGCGAGTTACTGATTTTTACTGTGCTGACTTTTGAAGTATTTCATTTTATTTTTTAGTTCTTTTTTAACTTTTTATTTTAGATATTTTCAAACTTATAAGACAGTTACAAAAATATTACAAATTCCATACAGAGAACTCCAATGTATCCCTATCCCCCCAAATACCCAGATCCACTAATTTTAACATTTTGCCACATTTGCCAAATCATTCTATCTACCCATTTTGTAAACACTTGAGTGTATTTTGTATACATCATACTCCTTGAACACTTAATATTGCCATGTATATTTCCTAAAAACAAGGATATTAACTTATGAAACCACCTTAAGTGCAGTTATCAAATTCAAGAAATTTAGCATTAATATAAAACTTATGGTCTACGTTGCAATTTTTTCATATGTCCTAATAATGTCCTTTTCTTCCCTTATTAGATCCTGTTCAGGAGCACATATTGCATTTAATTGTCATTGTCTCTTTAGTTGCTTGCTTTCTATTTTCAAAATTGTGGAAACATATGCAACATAAGCTTTTCCATCTCAACCACTCCCAAACATCCATTCAGTGGGATTAGTCACATTCACAATGGTGCAGTACCCTCACCACCTTCCATCCTCAATCTATAGCAATCTTGTTTTCTCTGATACCAACTTAACCTCAATAGCATAAACACACACACACACAATTTAAAAAAAAAGAAAAAAAAATAGCATACACAAAGTATGTTCCTATACCGCTCCACTCCACCCCCACCTTTGTGTAGCTCTTGTCACAAATTTCAAGTGTATACATTATGAGGCCAGTGCCACTGATTAATCATTACATTTTATGCATTTGCCTTTTGGATCCTGTAGGGAGTAAACAGTGGAGTTACAAACCAAAATACAGTAGTATGCTGGAATTTATATTTACCCATATTCCCCTTACATATATTTATTTCTTCATGTCCTTTCCTCTCAACCTGTAGAACTCTCTTTTGCATCTCTTATAGGGCTGGCCTAGTGTTGACAAATTCCTTCAGTTTTTGTTTATCTGAGAATGTTTTAATCTCTCCCTCATTTTTTCCTCCACATGTTCAAAACTTATTAAGAATTTCAAGATGGTCACAGCATAGGATTAAGCCAAGCCTGGGTCCTTTCTGACACAGGACCTGTGCTCAGTTCACACAGTCATGAAGCTGGCCCTAGATACGTGTGAGACTTCTTTTCCCTTCTGGATTCAAGTTACAGATGACTTGACTCAAAATGGCAGATCACCAGCTCCCCAATTCACAGAGGGGGAAGTTGAGGCCAGAGAGTGAGTGATGGGTGGTCCAAGTGAGTACAGGTGGAGGCAAACAGGGGCTCACCTCAGAGCCCATGTGACCTGCTCAAATGCCAATTCCTGGCACTGACCTCATCCCTTACTTAGTTCTGCCCAGTGGGGGAAGGAAAGTGAAAAAGTCTAGCCATTGTCTAGGAGATGTACTCTGCAGCTCCTGATTGACAGAGAACTTTGGTCCCCTCCTCCTCACCTGGTATTCTTATTATAAGTAATAAGAATTCTTTTTTATGTTCCTTGGGTCCCAGAGGCCCTACTTCTTGAGCACTGGGGACTGTTCAACCTCCCTAGGTGTCCAGAACACTGCCATGGTTCCTCCTTCCCCCTCCACTTGGCCTGACTCTCCCTGAGTTAGAATTCTTGGGAAGCATTTTTTTTTTTTTTTTTTTTTTTTGCTTTCAGCACTTTAAATATGTCATCCCACTGCCTTCTTGCCCCCGTAGCTTCCGATGAGAAATCAGAACTTCATATTATTGAGGCTTCCTTGTCCATAAAATTGCTTCTGTCTTGTGGCTTTCAGAAGTCTCTCTTCATGTTTGGCATTTGACAGTTTGATTAATATATCATGGTGTGGGTCCATTTAGGTTTATCTTGTTTGGAGTTCATTGATCATCTTGGATGTGTGTATTCATGTCTTTCATTAAATTGGGGAAGCTTTCAACTGTTTTCTTTGAATATTCTATCTGCCCCTTGCTCACTTCTCCTTCTGGGACAACTACCATGCATATATTAGTCTGCTTGATGGTGTCCCACAAGTTCCTCAGGCTCTGTTCACTTTTCTTCATTCATTCTTCCTTTAGCTTCTCAGATTGAATATTTTCAGTTGTCCTATCTTTAAGTTCACTGACTCTTCTGCTACCTCCAGTTTGCCGTTGAACCCCTTGTGGCTGTTGGGCAGTTAAGTAGGAAAAACCATCGTCTTAAGAATGACTCTCAGACTTTGTAATTGAATGGAGGATGCCCTGCAGGTTTACTGATCTGTAGAGGATCCATGACTCATGTTTAACATCCCAATTTCTCCTTATGATAATGAAAATGTTTATCCTTTGTCTTTCCATTTGTGTATTGGAAGCAGTTAAAGGGTTTTGTAAGTTTCAGAGGTCTACAGCAGATGGGATTTTGCCTAAAGACAAACTGTATTTCTTTAAAATGATTGTGATATGATTTTGTACTTGGACTGTTACTGATTTAAGTTTTTTTAAGCATTGTAATGTATTTTTGGAATTCAGAGAGTGGAATGTGGCCATTGGGCAGTTTGATGTAATTATGAATTCCAAAAATATAATTGGATCATGCTTGTAAACTGATCTGTTAATCTGGGCATGACTGGGCCATGTCAGTAGGGCATTGAGCCCCACCCCTTGGTGGGTGGGGAATCAAATATAAAAGGCAAGGCAAAGAACAGAGTAGAAGCAGTCTTTTGAGAAGCAGCTTTGATGTTGGAAAGAAGGCCCCAGGAGAAGAGAAGCAAGCCATTTGCCTGATGGTCTACAGCTGACTTTGTGGAGGAAACAGGAGCTAAGCCCGGAGAGAAACGCAGCCTTGGGAAGAGAGGAACCCAAGAAGCCTGAACCCTGGCAAATGCTGGCAGCTGTCTTGCTCTAACACGTGGCAATGGACTGTGGTGAGAGAAGAAACTTAACACTTTATGGCCTGGTATCTGTGGATTTCTACCCGAAATAAATACCCTTTATAAAGACCAACCCGTTTTTGGTATTTCACATTAGCACCCCTTTGGCTGACTAATACACCCCTATAGGGAAATTTTTATTTCTGTTACTGTCGTCTTCAGCACTCTTTGGTTCCTTTTCATAATTTCCTTCCCTCTATTGTTCTTTCTGTTCCTCTATCATTTTTCCTGATTTCCTTTAGTTCTTTGACCATTTTTTCCTATAGCTCTTTGAGCATATTTAGAACCATTTTTTAAAGTCTGTGTCTGGTATGTCCCTGGTCTGGTCCTTCTCTTTGATGATTTCTAATGCTTTAATCTTCTTCTTTACTGGGCCATAACTTCCTGTTTCTTTGTACGTTTTGTTTATACCTGCACACTTTGATATTTTAGTATGTTATTGCTGGAATTTAGACTCTGAGGTATCTGTTCCTTAAGATTTTATCCAGCTAGTGTTATGACAGAGCTTTCCTTAAATGCCAGGAGTTAACAAAAAATAAGGGAAAAAGAAAACACCTTTTCCAGTTTTTGCAGACTGACCTCTGTGAGTGTTCTCCTTCAGATCATATCTATATAATGAATTTAGAGAGTAGCTTGAGGCCAAAGTATAGGGGCTGCACAGATTCTTTCTGCACATGTGTCTTGTCTTTGGCATGCACTTGGCTCTAGGAATTCCTGTATTTGCATGGATACAAATGTCTCCTTTTCCCTAGGAAACAGTTTCCTTGCAGTCTGGGCACTGCACTATATATCCTACAGTCAGCAATCCCTTGCCCCAGGAATACAACCTGACTGCTCTCCCAGAGCATTCTTTAGGAAATCTCTGAACAAATTCTGAGATGGTGAGTCCTTCAGGCCGCAACTAGACAGATTGGGCCAGACATACATGCTCTCAGTATGTGCATGAGGGTTACTCTGCACCCTTCAGAATCAGGACCAAGGTTCCACATTGGTAGTGCAGACAGGCTCCTCACAAAGCAGGTTGCAGGGTGTATTAGTCAGCCAAAGGGGTGCTGATGCAAAATACCAGAAATTGGTTGGTTTTTATAAAGGGTATTTATTTGGGGCAGAAGTCCACAGTTACCAGGCCATAAAGTGTAAGTTTTTTCCCTCACCAAAGTCCATTGCCACATGTTGGAGCAAGACAGCTGCCGACATTTGCCAGGGTTAAGGCTTCTTGGGTTCCTCTCTTCCTGGGGCTTCTCTGTTTCCTCCACAAGGCCAGCTGTAGACTTCCAGGCGAACGGCTCATCTCTTTTCCTGGGGCCTTCTCTCCTTCCTCACAACCAAGCTCTCTTACTTCCTGGGGCTCCAGCTCAAGACTCCAACGTCGGAACTGCTACAACTCTGTCCTTTGCCATGCCTTTTATCTTTGATTCCCCACCCACCAAGGGGTGGGGCTCAATACCCTACTGATGTGGCCCAATCAAAGCCCCAATTATAACTTAATCATGCCCAGATGAACAGATCAGTTTACAAGCATAATCCAATATCTATTTTTGGAATTCATAACTTCATCAAACTGCCAAACTGCTACACAGGGAATGGGGGGTGGGGTGGGTATAGACAGCCAGGGTGCCATGAGATCCTGCCATTTTTAAGTAGCCTTTTTCTTGATTTGGCACTTTCTCTATTACTACAGACTTTTAACTGTTTTCTGGAGCTTTGAGAAAGATGTTTCTGCCAGTTCTTTCTGATTGTTGAAAGCTTCTGTGGGGATGTAAAACCCTGAAGCTTCTCACTCCACCATCTTGATCAGGGTGGGGCCATTTTATTTTACTTTTGACTTCTGGATTCACTCTTGTGCCTAATGATCTATTAATTAGGAATAATTTAGGAATTAAATTATGTTTTTACATCTTGTGAGACCTATTATATGCAGATATTAATAGGAGAAAAGGAGAAAAATGATGAAATGTGGGAATTCTAGCAGCTGCTGCCACATAAATGCCTGTGCTTTGAGGTGGGGGTGGAGGTGAGGAACTACCCTGGATGCTTCCTTAGGTGCCCAGGTCCATTTGAGGAGAGGGCACTATAGACATTTCATTATCTCATTGTGGAATAACCACTCCATATATACCATTTTAGAAGGGTGAAGGGCAACCACCGATACCTTTATTGTCGCCAAAGCTGGTAGCACACTGTTTGGTGTGGGAAACATGCAAAACTACAAATGCTCCACAACACCTCAGGACTTTTTCATCTCAACTGACATTAAATGGAATCTTGTTCACCTTCAGTCACTTTCTGCTTTCATCAAATGGTACAAAAATCTAAGGAGGCACTCACTTTCAGGGGCCTGTAAGTGCAGGGCTGATATTCCCGTGGTCTTCCCACCTTAGGTTTTTTGCACCAGGCACCTCACTTACCTCTCACCCTAGTCCTGGCCCTGACCTATTTGTTCTTAGTATTTATCATAATCTGAAATGACTATAAGAATAATGGATATATAAGAAAGAACCCAGCCTGGATAATATTTGTCTTTATACCAATTTTCACTATTTTTTATCAGGGAAGGGCCACTAGGACAAAAGTGCCTAGAGCCCATGGAAGTCCTAATGCAGACCTGGAAACATGCCTAGCACAGGGCATGTGCTCAGCAAATTGTTGTCACACCAATAGCCAGTGAAAGGAACATCTAACCTAAATAGATTTTTAAATTGAGTTCAGGAGACCTTGGGCAAACAGTTCCATCCCTGGAGGCCTTTCATTTCTAATAATTATTGCTTTTAATTCCAGGTTTTCAGCTGGGTTGAAAGAAATGCCCAAAGACTTTCTAATCCATCTAATGTTCCTCTGTGAACATCACCAAAACCAGCTGTGTATGTGATTCACAAAGGCTGCAAGGGTTATCCAACATTCTTCATAAACCAGCCTCGCATTCTTGCTGAAATGGAAGCTATTTTCCTCTACTTTTGGTGAAAATAATTGGTTATTGTTCTCCCTTCACTGGCCTTTCCTTTACCTGACAAGTGGCCTACTGTCTTGTTAATTCAAGTTCCCTCAAGTTGTTCATTAAGAACCCTTATTTATACTTTTCTGGAAGAATTTTAGATGAATCTCAGAGTAGATTCTTGGAACATGATGCTTGTAATAGTCAGGGTTCTCTAGGGAAACAGAATCGACAGGAGATATCTGTAAATGTATGAGATTTTATAAAATTGTCTCTCACATGACCGTGAGGATGCAGAAGTCCAAATTCCATTGGCAGGCTGCAAACCAGGGGCTCCGATGAAGGTTCTTGATGAGTTCTCTGGAGACACTGGCTGGCTGAAGTAGAGACGGGAATTCCCTCTCTGAATGCTGAAATCACTTCTCCTTTTAAGGCCTTCAACTGATTGGATAAGACGTCACTTACTGCTGATGGCAGTCTCCTCAGTTGATTGTAGATGTAACCAGCCATCAATGCAATCAACTCACTGATGATTACAGTCCATGAAAGGCCCTTGAATTACAATTAGCCCAGTGCTTGCTTGACCAAACAACTGGGCACCATTACCTGGCCTAGTTGACACATTAGCCTAACCATCACAATGCTGAAGTGTTAAACAGATCCCAGAGTTTCATATTTCAAGACCCAATAGTAGAAAATTCACCTAGTTTGCTTGAAAGAACATATAGAATAACCTCTTGGGACTGGTTATTAATACAATTGATTAATTTTAAAATTCAGGTGTTTTTGTTATAGATAAAAGACAGCCTTTATATGTAGGCATCTAACTTTGTTTTGGGAAGGAGAGGAAGTATGTAGAATGGTTAGGAGTATGACCCTTATACCTCCATGCCTGATCTTGAATCCCAGCTCTCCTTTGTACTGGAAGGAAGAGTTTCCCATTGAAATGTCCATTGATAATTATGCACTGCTTCTTGACTGGATTCTTTTATTGTTTGAGTGCCAACTGATTTTGAACAATTTTGTGTTTACACTTCTAAAAAAAACAATCTCCACCCTGTTTGTTTTCATAAAACCTGGATATAAGAGGCAGAATTGAAAGGAATTATTTGAAGATTTTTCTGCCACATTTCAATGACAACTTGTGGAAGTGGATAAATGAAAAATTTTAGAACATTTTCAGTCCTTGTTTACAAATATTAAGTAGATTATACTTGTGAATTTGAACCATTTAGTTAATATTGCACAGAGATAGGGAGAAATCTTCAGATCTCCCAAAAAGCATATACTTCATATACTTCAGATCTCCCAAAAAGCAGTAGACAATGGTAGCTTTAAAAAAATCTGTTTTTTTTGTGTGTGTGTTAAAAGGTATTAAGTAAGGTTAATACACAAGCACCCATGGAAAAGAGTTGGCTGATACGGGCAGTATCACTGTGTCTAGGGACCCTTGGAATTCTAATATGCCATACTAGCACACAGCAGACCATGGAAAGTTTGCTACAGTTTGGTTTGGTTTCTTCTTACCCTCATGTATTAGTTGTCTATTGCTGTGTAGCAAATTACCCCTAAAGTTTAAAACAAAAACACTTAAAACAGTAAACAGTCAACATCTCACAGTTTTTGTGGGACAGGAATTGGTGAGCAGCTTATCTGATTGGATCCAATTGAGGATTTTTAATGATGATGCTGTCACAATATTGGCCAGGACTGAACCCATCTGCAGACTTCACTGGGGCTGGAGGATCAACTCCAAGATGGCTCACTTGCATGTCTGTTGGCAGGGTTCCCCAGTTCATTACTTGTTGCTGGCAGGAAGTCTCAGTGCTTGGCGATGTATGCCTGTTCACAGAGCTGCTTGAGCGTCACCACAGTAACAGGTGGTTGCCCCCAGAGCAGGGATTCTTAACTTTTTTGTTCCACAGACCCCTTACTAAGTCCACACTATACTATGTATTATTTAATAAACATATCACACCTGCACCAATACATCCCCACAAGAATAATGTTTTTTTTTTTTTTTTAAATTTCAATCCAAGCCCACGGACTCCTTGTTAAGAACCCCTGCCCCAGAGCAAGTGCTCAAAGAAAGAGAGAGCAAGGAAGCTGCAATCCTTTTCTGACTCAGTCTTGGAAGGTATGTGCCAACATTTCCACATCATTCTATTTGTTAGAAGCAAGTTACTAAGTACAGCACCTCAAGTGGAGGTTAATTAGACTCCACCTTTTGAAGTGAGGAGTGTCAAAGAATTTGTGGGCATATTTTTAACACCATCCCTCCCCCATGTATGGTAGATTTCGCCTTCTCTCAATGCTCTGTCAGAGATAAGAAGAGCTGTGGGTTTTTCTTCTTCCTAGGAAGAGCTTATTACTTCCTGGAGTTTTATTTACTTGTGGCTCTTTGCATTATCAATTCTCTGTTGGGTTCAGAAAAACGATGTTCTTTTTTGTAGCTACCTGTCTTTCTTTTTGTTATTAGCATAAGATAATGGTCTTTTGTGACTTTCTATATCCTAACTGAAAGCAGAAAACCCCCTGCCCTTGAGTTTAGAGTCTAGTGGGAGAAATAACATTAAGCAAAAATATACTGATTTTATCTTCTATATGTCTGTGCTAAAAGGTACAAGATATGATGGGATCCCAGAATAAAGGGCATTATGTCCATTCCAGCAGGCTAAGAAAAGCTTCGTGGAGGATTTGTCATCTTTGCTGATTTTGGGAAGTTGGATAGCAGTCAGCCATGTAAAGAATGGTAAACCAGGATACACACAGCAATGACAAAGTCATGGTGGTATAAAATGTTATGAGTGTGTGCCTGGAAACCTCAAGCAATTTCTTAAAGCATTAGATGAGATGGGGAGTGGTGGGAGATGATGCTAGAGAGGTGAGCATGGGCCAGGTAGTAGAGATTCTTGCCTGTCATTCTAAGAAGGTTGACCTTGTTCAGACATTGAGAGCAGTCAGAGAGTTTTAGAAAACGAGAATGACATGGTTTGGTGTACATTGCAACAAATCTATGACATCATGTGAAACACGTCTTTTACTGCTTACGTGTCTGAACAGAATGGGGCTTTGTAAACTGGGTCCATTGATCTAACTTTCATATTTTACTTGTTTCACTGAGTTGTCTGTCAATAGCATAATAAATGACTGTCTAAAGAATTTCATACACATTATGTGGCCCTTAATAGGAAATAGTATAGGAATGTGTAATTATAGAAGTAATTTAAAATATTAAAATATATTGACTGTGTTTGGCTCAAAGAAGACTACAGTCCTGTAGCGTTTATTATTTTAGTTATTCCTACATGCATTTAGAAATGACAGCTCTGTAGCTTCTACCTTTAAGAAGGTGTGCATTTCCTGCACTTGGGTTTACTGGCACTATATTTGTCTGTGCTTTAGCTCATGGTCCAAATGAGCAAGCATGTTCTTTGTCAAGAATCAGATCACAATTATGAACTTTACATTGATACTTTTACATTTATTTTTCACTTTCTTCAAAGTTGTACATGTATGGAATTCAAAAAGTCAAATATTTTCACAAAGTTAGAAATCTTCCCCACACCCAGGACCTGCTCTCTAGAAACAACCACTTTCTACTCTTTTAGATATTTCTTCTATTTATCTTCATATTTCTAAACATAATGTTTACATTACTATTTTGTGATTTTTCAGTTCTACATGTTATCTACTACATTGTATAATGGCTAATAACAAGGAGCCTGGATCCAAACTTCCTGGGTTCAAATACAGGTTCTGCTGAATACTTGGCTGGGTTATCTTGCGCAAGGTACTTAACCTCTCTGTGCCAGAATTGCTTCATCTGTAAAATTAGGGTAATAAAAGTATCAAATTAAATGGTTGGTATGAAGTTTGAATATATAATATTCTTAGAGTAGTGCCTGGGAGCATTATATATGTTGGCTTATTATTATTATTATTGACTTTCTGTTTTAGCAGACACGATTTCACTCTTTTACTACAATCCCCATATGGCCACACACCATGTATCTGTATATACACATGCACAAACACAACACACAACGCACAACACACACATATACATACACAAAGTACGCACACACTTTCTCTCCCTCCATGTTCCCAATATAATTATATGGATAAATCAATACTGAGAGTTTACACTATTATGTCTGTGTTAGTAGTATCACATGGCTATATTACTTTTCTTGTACTCCTTGTTTCCCCTGAAGTTACAGTTGCTTTTTATTTTTCATCTGTGTTCATCATGACATATGTAGAAAATGGTAATATTTATAGGGAGCACTGTAGTAAAAGGAAGAGGCTGGTCATGGCCAACACATACACAACTGGCTTCATGACTCCATTCAACCCCCAAGGCCTTGCAGAGGCTGAGAAGATCAATATTTTCGCAGACCTAAAGGCCCTTCATGGCATATCAGCATGTTGAGAATGTTTGTGTACCTATTGCTCATTCATCCATAGACTCTTCACTGGGAGTATAAGGCTTCTCTCGGTGTACTTCAGCATGGAATCTTCCAGGAGACAGCCTTGCTAGGATCCTCTGTCCTCCTGCTCCAATCTGGACTGTTTGTGCTCTGGGACTGCCTCCTAACTTCTCCCTTTCCTATCACCCAAGAGATTTCCTTTGACTGTCTCGGCTTTACTATCTGTTTCATGGATCAAATTTCTTTCTTTCTTCCCTCCCTCCCTCCCTTCCCTCCTTCCTTCCTTCCTTCCTTCCTTCCTTCCTTCCTTCCTTCCTTCCTTCCTTCCTTCCTTCCTTCTACTTCCTCATTTTGGTAGACTACCTTCTCTAAGCTTCTTAAGAAAGAATGCCTGGGAGGCAATTACTCTTTTAGTCTGTGTACTGGTTAGGAATATTTCCAGTTGCATATACCAGAATACCTAACAGCGACTTTACTAAATAGAGATGCGTTTTTTTCATATTACATAAGGCTGCAAGGTAGACAGTTCAGCTGCTCAACAATGCATCAAGCAACCAGGCTCTTTCTTTTCTCGTTCTTCACCATCCTCAGTTGGAGTTTTTCTCCTCTTGCTCGTCAGCACATGGTTGCAGGGTGGCTGGCTGCCATTTTGCCCAGCTTTCTCTTCATAAGCCTCTGCCCTGTTTTTCCAGAAAGAAGATGCTTTCCCAAAAATGTCTAAGTTGATTTTTGCTTACAGCTCATTGGCCAAAACTGGGTTATATTTACATTTCTACCTTCAAAAAGGCCAAGAGGGGCCTACCTTCCATGAAATCAAGGGATCTTCACCCACTGCCAGGATAGAAAACCAGGGTCCTATTAGCAGGAAGAAAGGAGTAAAATGGTTTTTTGAGGAGACAAAGGAGAGTGTCCGTCTACCTTGAACATCTGAAAATGTCTTTATTTTACACTAGCATCTGAATGATCGTTTGGCTGCATATTTAATAATTTTAGGCTGGAAATTTGTTTTCACAATGCTGAAGGCTTTGCTGCATTGTCTTCTAGGGTCCAATGTTGTGATGAGGAGCTTAATGCCACTCTGATGCCCATTTTTTTGTAGCTCAACTTGCTTTATTCTCTGAAAGACTTTAGGGTCTTCATTTATACTTGATATTCTGAAATTTTCAAATGATGTGCCTTAATGGGGTCTCCTTTTACTCACTATGCAGGACAGTCAGTGGACCCCTAAAATCTGAAACTCCTGCTTTCTGGAACAGCTATTATTCAAATGAAGGATGCTTTAGACTGGATTGTCCTATCCTTTCTCTCTTGGTTTCCATCTCTGCCAATTGTTCTACTTTCTGGAATATTTCTTCAATTTTATCTTCCAATCTTTCTAGTGAATATTTCATTTCTGAGATTAGATTTACATTTCCTAAGAGCTCTATTTTGTTTTCTGAAATTTTAAAATGCATCCTGTACTAGCTTAGGTGAATGCAAAATCCTCTTTTTATCTTTCTGCAGATATTAAAGACCATTTTCTTGCTGTACTGTCTCTACTTCCTTTTAGCCCCCCTCCTCCCATTTTTCCCTGTTTATGTTGGTCTTACTTTCATATTAGAAGCTTCTCCTGAGTGTCTGGGGATCCCCAGCTGTCTGCTCCTTTTTAAGAATGAAACTCTAAGAAGCTGACTTCCCTGCTCTGGGTGGGGCTTGTCAGTGGTGGGCCTCGCTGTTAGATCTGCTGGCTCTTTACCTGGGGAACCCCACTTGACATGATCTGTGGGTCTTTATTTTTGGGTTCCACAGTTTCTTCAGACTGGAATCCTCTCATCCCTTTCTAAGGGTCTAAGACCCAGCTTTCTGGGTGCCTAGTGGGAAAGAGACTGGAGGAGAGGTGTCTCACCTTCCAGGATGTAGAATTTCATGGAATCCCCCTGTATCCCGATGACCCCCCGCCCCACCCCGACTCTATGCACCTCCCATTCTCCCCACCTAGCCCACAGGGTGTGCTGAGTCCAGAATCCCGCTGAGGTAATCTTTCCAGAGAGTAAACCTGCCTTCTGCTGGGGAAGGGAGGGAATGGGCCAGGAAGGGGCCAAATCCTTCCCATAGACTCTCTTAGGCAACCTTGGCCCCTGGTTCCCTACTTCAGAGGTACCTGCACCTTTAATTCCCCGACCCTTTCAGGGTTCTCTGGCATAAATCAAGTTGCCTTTTGGCTGCCCTCCTCAGGTTTCTCTCATCTGGCAACTGCTTTTGAACTTCCAAAATTATAATGCTGCCATCAGTGCTCCTTTTCTTTTCATACTTGTGGGTTTAAGCCTTAAATTTGAAAGACTCCCCTTTCTGAAATTTTAAAAAGCTTTCCTGAGGGAGTGAAGGGAAATGAATGATTATTTCACAATATTTAACTGGAACACTCATCATTCTTGAAAGATAGACAGACAGACAGACAGACAGACAGATGGTAGACATAGATAGATAAACCTCTTTCCTAAATACAGACAGAAGACTGTGAGTAGGGAATTATTATGCACAAGATGCTATAAACTAAATATTTTTTAACATGCATAGGTAAATACAGTTCTATTCCTTTATCTTCAGTCTATAACTTGCCCACATTCATTCTCTCTACTGTATAATCTTAAAAAACTTTGAGAATGTTCCTTTCTAGTTTACCATATTTTTATAAAAATGAATTTGGAAATGTCTGTCTTCAAAGAGTAGCCTATTGTATGCTGGGAAAAAGAAAAGCACAGACTACCTTCTTGATTGCATTTTGTTTTCAAACTGATGCTTATGTTTTAGCATGAGAGGACACGCACTGTCCTCAATGCTCTGTATACTGGCTACTTGTTGCTTTCTTTTTGCATTTTTGTGAAATTTCTTTATTTTATTTTAAGGATTCATTTAAACATGTGTATCAGAGTTTAATCTCTATTCAAAAATATTTGTTGTCAGCGTGTGATTTTAAATTGTGTTCATTTGAGGCCAAGCCTGTCTGCATGCAAAGCTACACACTTTTTTTTTTAACCTTCATGCTGCTGCCGCTTCACCTTTTTCAAGTGGAATGGCATTACAGCTGCCTTTGTGGGAGGCCCCTGTGCAGTCCTGAGGAGAAAAGGGCAGAGGGGGAGGACTGCTAACATGTACTGAGTGCTTATTCTTTTCCAATCACAGTGCTTAATTCTTCACCCAGATGATTTTTATTTAATCCCTTTAAGAACACTCTGAGGTAGGAACTATTTTTAGCCCTATTTGACAGGTAAAGAAATGGGCCTCAAATTCAAGTCTTCCCTGCTTCCGGAACATTTACTGCTGGCCCAAACAGTGATCCTGGGATCCCGGAGGCCAACAGGAAGTGCGACTGGAGGGCTTCAAGGCACCGTAAGGGAGCAAGAGTATGAACTTTGGCCCCAGACTTATCTGGGTTTGAATTCCATTGCTAACTACTCCCTGGCTATCCTTGCACAAGTTATGCAGATATTCTGGGCAGTCATTGGTTTCATTACCTGTAAAATGTGTGCACTAGTGTCTTGTTTATAAAGTATGTAGAGTAGCTGGCCCAATAGCCACAGTCATACTCAATATACATCAGTTCTTTTCTCTCCCTCCCTTCAATTAGAAAGGATGGACATGAACTGGAGACTGAACCTAGTCTGGGGGGAGGAGGGGGGATGGAGAAGAAGCATGTCTGTGTGGAAAGTGCCTGGTCAGACAACCTTACCCTGACGCAGGAGAGAGTTGAGGTGTGTGGCCAGTTCCCGTCCAGAGTCCCTGGTTCATAGCCTTCAAGAACATAGAGTGCTTTTACAAAAGACCAGTACTGGGCAGGGCACACAAGTGTTCTCTGACTCAGCCCCTGGAGTGCCTATTAGCCAAAGAGGGAGCTCTAAAGGCTGAATGGGTAAGGCTAGAGTTTCAGAGAGGACAGCTCCCAGTGCCCAAAAAGTTAGGGAATTAGAAAGAGAGCCTGGAGCCCAGGACCATTCTTCAATGGGCTGTTGAAGTAAGTTCCACTTTGATTCATTCCAGATGTGTTTGTTGAGTGCCCACTCTGCTGCAGTGCTGGGCGGTGGCTGGGAGCATGGGCTGTGGAGCCCGACTGTCTGGATTGTGTGGTCTCAGTTATTTACCCTCTGGACTCTGATTTCCTTATCAGTAAGGTAGGACAAATAGTTTCGTAGTGAAGTTGAAATTAGATCACATACATTTAAAGTACTTTGAACAGTGCCTGCTACATACCCAATGTCCTGTAAATTTTAGTTATTTTCACTTGCCAGACTGGGCCAGAAGATCAGAAAATTAAAGACTAATAAAGCTCTGAGACCTGCAAGTAGCTCAGCAGCCTCATCCCCTGCTGGTGGCATCTGCAAACTGTGTCAAGGTAAGGATAGTATCGGGCAGATCCAGAGCCAGTTTCCAGGCCTGCCTCAGGAGGTGGTGATTGCAAAGCCCAAGCTGCAAGTCAGGGTTTCATGTACGATTCTTCTTTGGTTCTTGGCTGGCCTTTGATACTCATGCCCTTTCTTCAGGGTACAGAGAACACAGTGTAATGGGTGTGCTTGGGAAGGGCCATGGATGTGGATATGTTGTAATTTGGACCAGCTCATGAAGTTGGGTAGAAAATTTGAAAGTCAGATGTTTTAAGTAGCTGAAAAATGCCTAAGAGACCACTTGATCCAATCTCCTGCTGCTTGCATTTGAGGATCCTGAGACCACTCAAGTCAAAGGCAAGACAAAGGCAAGCTAGAACCCAGACCTCCAGTTCTCAGTTCATAGTCACCAGAGATTTCAGAATCAAAAAGCCTGCTGGGGAAGCATAGAGAGATTGAGAGGTGAGGAATTTTCTTGTTTATTTGTCTGTTTTTTGTTTATTTTTATTATTATTGTAATAATGAAAATGCTCTAATGATTGAAGTGATGAACATACAACTATGTGATTATAGCAAATACCATTGATTGTATACTTTGGATGAATTCTATGTTTTTGAATTTTTTTAATAAAACTGATTTATTAAAAAAGGAGGGGGGGGCTGCTGGTCAGTACACCATCCACAACACACTGACTTTACAGGTGATAAAACCGAGGGCCAGTGAGGTTGAAAGGCAAATCGTTACTGGCCTTGCTTCCTAGCTCCGCTGAATTTGAACAGATATCCATGTCTGTTAAGTTAATTTGAAGAGGTGGCAACCAAATATACTCATAGAATAAAATTCTTAAGAATGGACCTGGTAAATAAAGAACATATTTTCCCACTTAAATCCTTTCACTTCAGATAGGGGAAAAAGGGTTCCTACTGGTCGCTATTACTTAAAATGAACACCAGGGGTCTCCACTGCCAAGTCTTTGTTCTCAACTTCCCGCAATCTTCCTTGAAAGCAATGTTACACCCAGCTCTCCCGAGCTGATGGACTCTAGCCTTTAAAACGTGGGAGGCGGACAGAAATTGTTTATTTCGATCTCCGGGAACTTCATTTCGCCAAAAATCAAACTCTGAGCTAATATTCAGACTCTTATTTTGCCCGGAACTGGAGGTTTACTAGGAGAGGACTTTGTAGGCAAAAGTTTAAAGCTTACTAAATGAGAGTAATGGAAAATATGGGACACTCCCAACATCCACATTCCAAAGAAATGACTTCTGGTCTACCACAGGGAAGCTTGGGTAAGTGAACCTGAGACAGGTATCACCATTTAAATGGGCTCCAAAGAGAAATGAAAAATGAGCCAGAGAGTGTGGAACAAGGGTCCTGGTCATGAATTCTTTAATTGTGGCAACTAATGAGATTTGGATGCCATTTTTTACAGAAAGCTGAAAAAGAGGCTCTTTTCTAATGAAAGCCCAACTCTTTCCCAGCGCTCAGAAGGCCCATCTCATTTGCTAAGATCTTCTCCTGTGGCCTCCTCCCTGCTCGCTACTGTGCTCCAGCCTCACCTGCCTTCGCGTTCCTCCAAGCACTCACCTGTCCACCCCCTTCACCTGGTTCCCCTCCCAGCCTCCAGGTTAAGTGCCTCTTCCTCAGAGTCTCTCCCTGATTCCCCCATTAAGTAGATTCCCATTATTCTCTATCACTGACTCCTGGTTATATCCATCTATCACTTATCATAATTTCCAATTATACTACTTTCATTTGTTCTGATTTATTGTTGGTCACTCCACTAGATGGCAAGCTTATCTAGGGCAGGTACTGTCTGCTTCATTCACTGGTGCATACACACCTAGCACAGTGCCTGGCACATGGTAGAAATTTAATGCAGAATTGCTGAATTGGGCTTAATAAGGAAATAATGGTGAATGGATGTGGCTCGTGTGAATAAGGATGCACTGTAGGAGTCGTCATCATCAGCAAGTTTTCTACTTATTTGTATTAAAAAGTGAGGTATATCATCTGCCTAGAATCTGGTAGTCCCCACTCAGGCAGGCCTCAGGGGTCACCTTTGATCGGAGAACTGAGTATGAAACAAGCAAGTGAGTGTTTGGGATTCAAATGAACTGAAAAATATGTAACTGGCTTGGGGATCTTCAGAACATGGTGGCCAAGGGCAGAGAAGGAGAGCTCTGAACTCCAGCTCCTCTATGGTCTTGGGGGAGATGCGGTCAGAGTGAGATCTTGGATTTTACCTAGACAGCAATTCACAGACTTCGATACCAACAAGAACAGCTAACTTTTATTAAGTGCTTACTACGTACCAGGCATCAGGCTAAATACTTTTCAGGTATTATTATTATTGTAGCTAAGAGTCACAACAAAACTATGAGTTGGGTACCAATGTTATCTCCTGTAGCAGTCTGAGATTATTTATGAATCCAAAAAGAGAAAGATTGTTTGTGAACTAACCTGTTCCTCAGAGTGTGATGCCCTTTGATTGTATTAAATTCATTGAGGGGCATCTGATCAAGTTTACGTGACAAAATCAATTTAGGGCTTCTGATTGGGCTATGTCAGTAAGGCATAACTCAGGTTGAGTCCCCGCCCCCTTGGTGGGCTGACATAAATGGGCACTCACTCAAAAAGACAGAGGAGAGAAGAGAGCTCTGTCATTTTTTATCCTGGGGCTCTGGGGAGAGATGGACCATTCGCCTAATAGTTTGCAGCTAAAAGGAAGAGGAAGCCCTGAGAGATAAGCCCTATTCCAGCCTGCAGCTGAGATCAGGAAGAAGCTAAGCCCATGGAGACTGAAGAGGAAAAGGAAGAGAGACCAGGCAGAGATAAGTGAACATCTTGCTTCAACACATGGCAACTAACTTTGGTGAGAAAGCAACCTTGAGTTGGGCTCTTTAGGGCCTGGTAACTGTAAGCTTTTATCCCAAATAAATACCCTTTATTAAAGCCAACAGATTTCTGGTACTTTGCCTCAGCATCCCTTTGGCAGACTAATACATCTCCATTTACAAAGGAGGAAGCTGAGGCACAGAGGGGTTGGGTAATTATTCCACTGTTGCAGAGCTAATAAGTGGAGGCCAGGACTAAAACCAAAGCCTTATCTTAGAAGGGAGCTCACAGCTATTTCCCATTAAGCATCTGATCTCCTGAATCTGCATTTCTGTGGGTAGGGCTTGTGCTTGCATGTCTTCAGCATATTCCTTCAGTGATTCTGTACACACCAAAGTTTGAGGTCCACTGGTTTTGTTAAGAAGGGGTCAGTATTCTCATGGCTCCCTATAGCATCAGCAGGACTTTTTCCATGGGGGTGTGAGTTCTGTCTTCTAATCAGTGGGACACTGAACCCTGTCCAGGATGGGCAACTAACTGCATGCCTCAGGCTAGGAAAGGAAGGATGGACAGTGTGTGCAGGACAGGGGACACTATTTAGAATCTCGTCCACAGACTTTTTTTTTTTTTTTTTTTTTTGGTATGAACATTGCATTTATTTGGGAAAATCATAAACATAACCTTTTAAATAAAATAGCAAACATAAGAACCATAACCAGTTGCTATCCACATGTGGTATAGAACATGACATGTATCTTAGTTTAATTTTCAGAAAAGCAAAATACTGTGCTGGACAAAATAAATATGCTTGCAATCTGAAAGTATAATCAAGCATACTGATTTTTAAAGCTAATAGGACTTTACAGTTAATCTAGTCATTAGTTTCCAATTTTGCGTAACTAAATTAAAAATTTTTTTTTAATTAATTTATTTTTTATTGTGGGTAAAAATCAAAATTTTCACAATACATACCAATATTTGTAAAATGATATATAAATATATATGCATATATGTGCTTTTGCTTACATAAATGTTATATATATATATATTAAGAGGTGCTTAGATTACCTAAATGTTACACAGAACCTACTGGGATTCCCATGTTGTCCACCTCCCACACCTCCTACCACATCCCACACAAACATCTCACACAAGTGTGGCCCACCACCCTCAATGGACTTACACATCCTGGGGCCTTGCCATCAACCATAGACCACAGTTCACATCGTAGACCACACTCTCTCCCACACAGTTCTGAATGGTGTTGCTGATTTAAAATGGCCTACATCTGTTGCCACAACGGCACTCAGGACAACCTCCAAATCCCGAAAAAGCCCCTGTATTTCAACTGCTCGTCCCCTCCCTGCCCTGAAAGTGTCCAGTGGTCACTGGCTCCACCTCACTGTTATAATTTCTTCCATTGCTAGAATCACCATATGTGTACAACAGAATACCATCAAGTCCACTCTAGTCCATAGTTCTTCCCCCAATCCTGAGGGGAATGGGATGGTGATGTCCACTCCAACTCCAAGTGAGAGAGGGCTTATATCCCATGGATATGGTGGGTGGGATGATCCTGCCTGCAGCTGCAGGCCCTCTCCATTCCCTGGAATGGCCGTTGCCCATCATTGTCTCCTCACCAGGTGACTTGGATGAGTCCATTGAGCTGTAGGGTAGGAGTTGCAGCTCCACCGAGATTCCACGCACACCTGGCACATAGGTAGGCCAGAGGCTCCAGTCTCTGGAAGTATACCTAAAAACTCCAGCATCACATATAGGTTTGAATAGAAGGGACTGATGAACCATGTGCAGGGAGGACTTATTTGAGTCCAATTCTGTCACTCTCAAGAGCACAGATTCCAAAATAGAGCCCACTGATAAGGCGTCAGTCTCTGGGGCTATCCCCCTTATATAGGACCTGGGTGTCTCCAGAACTCTCCGGAGCCCCTCCGTCCACAAACTTTGAACGTTTTGATTAGAATAAATACAGCCAAATGAGTCAGGAGTGAATGGGAGAAGAATAAAAGAAAGGCTCAAAGTCTGGATCAAACACATGCAGGAGGTGGTAAGATAAGAGTAATGGAAAGATAATGGGCTTCAGAGGCAGTGCTTTAGCTTCCTCGGTTGTGCAAGCAAATACCATGAAATGGTTCAGATTACACAATGACAACTTATTTGCTCATGGTTTTGAGGCTAAAAGAAAATCCAAACCAAAGCATCATCAAGGCAATGCTTTCTTCCCAAAGATTGGCTGCCAGTGAGCCTTGGCTCCGCTGACACATGGCAAGGCATATATGACGGTATCTGAAAGTCTCTCCCTTCTCTTCCGGGTTCTGTCAATGTCCAGCCACTTGCTTCCTGTGGCTTTCTCTGTGTCTGAATTTCATTCTACTTATAAAGGACCCCAGTAATAGGATTAAGACCCATCCTGATTGAGGTGCGCCATACCTTAACTGAAGTAACGTCATCAAAAGATCCTACTTACAATGGGTTCACATGGACAGGAATGGATTAAATTTAAGAACGTGTTTTTCTGGAGTACATACAGCTTCAAACCACCACAGAAAAGATGACCCAAATATGAATCCCAGCACTGCATTTTACGAGCGAGATGATGTTAAGTTGTTTACTGATGCTGAGCCTGTTTCCTATAAAATGGGGATAATAATTTATATAAGACATCTGGAACACTCCCAGTACTTTTAAAAATGTGTGATTAGAGAAGACAAGAGTGTGAGAGGAAAAAATGTGGTTTATGGAAATGGAGAAAGGGCAATGTTTTAGTTTGCCAAAGAGCTACCAATGCAAAGTACCAGAAATGGGTTGGCTTTTATAAAGGGAATTTATTTGGGGTAAAAGCTTACAGTTTCAAGGTCGTGAAAAATCCAAATCAAGGCACCATAGGAGATGCTTTCTTACCAAAGTCGGCTGCCACATGGTGAATCAAGATGGCAGCCAATGTCTGCAAAGGTCTGAGCTCAGCTGAAGGCAACCAGGCATATGGTAGGACCCATCCCCTCTTGAGCTGATCTGTGAGCCCAGCTTCTTTGAGCCTCTCTAGGGGACTTCTCTTCTTGCAGCACAGCTGTGGGCAAAACTGGAGCTTTTGCTATCTAACATGGCAGCATCAAATATGGCAGCTTCCTTTTCCTGTCTGTGTGTCTCTGTGTCTCTTTTATATAAAATCCAGCAAGGGGGCAGAGACTCAACCTGAGTCATGCCTTACTGCTGCAGACCAATCAAAAGCCCCAAAGCGATCTTACCAAGTAATCTAATCAAAGGCCCCTCAATCAAATTTAATGCAATCAAAGGGCACCACACCAGAGGAACACATTGGTTTATAAACATAGTCTTTCTCTTTTCAGGATTCATAAAATAATCTCAAACTGCTACAGGCAGTATAAGTCTGCACAGAACTTTCTACTGTTGAATAAATTCCTGGCAATTGTTTGTTTCACTCAATTCTTAAATGATTAGATTTAAAGGGCAAATTGTTTTAAAGATAAGAAAAGGAACCAGTTCCTATTATTTGTTAACACTGGTTTTAGAATACTGGCTCATACTTGAAAAAGCCAACATTTGACTAGATATTTATGATGGTATAATATGGGAAGGACAGAAATTAGAAGGCAAAGTACACAATCTCTTTACTCATAAGAAGGGAAAGGATTCTGTCATAATTTTCTGAATGTGGGAGACACCCTACTGAAATGTTTTCAGATAACAAGCTCCACCTTTGGAGATCCACCAAATACCAAGATGCATTCATATTAACCTTAAAAGGACCTTGATGCCATCTAGTCACCAAAATTCTGCTTGCCTGCAGATTATTATTCCGCTTTTTTCTGGAGTTTCACATGAAATTTGAGTGTGGTTTGTACTGCTGGAGACAAGCTTGGCGGAGCCATGAGGCTCCCATGCCACCCACTCTGCTCTCTTCATTTATCCTGCTTCTAAGAAGGCACTTTTTTTTTTTTTAGGAGGTACCAGGATTGAACCCAGGACCTTGTACATGGGAAGCAGGCGCTAAACCACTGAGCTACATCCACTACCCAATGAGAGTTGGTTTTCATTTGTTTGTTTTTAGGAGGTACTGGGGATCGAACTTGGGACTTTGTACATGGTAGCAGGCACTCAACCACTTGAGCTACATCCATTCGCAGAAGGCACTTTTTAATGTGCTCCAGAAAAGGTATTTTGATCAGTGAGTATGCAAGGCAGCCTTTCATAAAGTTAATACTAGCTAAAATTTGGTCAACTATCTTTTAATGAGTACTGACTAATCCTCCCAGCATCACTACAAGGCATAGGAGTCATTATCTCCATTTCACAGATGAGGAAACCGAGGAGCAGTGGGGTTAAGCAGCTTGCCCAGAGTCACATGACTGGTAAGAGGAGAGGCTGAACTGGAGTTCAGTTTCTCCAAGTGCAGAGCCCATGCAACACTCCTTTCCTCCAGGGGGTAAAATCATCCCAGTGCTCAGCACAGGTCTACGGTACCACATTAGCCAGGACAGGTGGTAGCTCTCAGCCCTTTCCCTGTCCCAACTCACTTGAGAGCTAGGCAATTCTGATTGATTTCTATCCCCTTCACCACCCTGCCCTGGGTTTTGAGACACTGACCTTGAGGTTCAGTCCCTTGCCCGATATACACATTTATCTTGTGAATCTGCATTTATGCTCAGCCTACACATTACCACAGGCTTACATGGGCAGTTCATCTAAAAGCCACAAAACCAAAGATGGTTGCACATCAGGAGCACTTGGACTAAGGATGCCCTGGTTTATGCTGAAATTTAAACATAAACCAAGGAGTTCAGTATATGCCATGGAAGGCTGGCAAAGTATACTATTGTAGCATTGAACTTCTGACCAAACTGAAGGCCTCACATGGCACGAAGCTCTTTCCTCCTACACCTGGTCCCCAAACATCACATCTGCCTTTTAGACAATCCATCAGCATCAGCTACTGTGCCTGCTGGGGTTGTAGGCCACAGGATATGACGAGCATCCACAAGGGATTCCTGGAGTGTGGCAACTGCTTTGGACATGTAAGGAATTCCAAAGCAGTGTGGAAGTGAGTAGTGAGGACATGGTAGCAAAAGCCCAATACGGCAGTGGGATACAGCAGTCAGGAATGATACCAGTCCTTTTAAACCAAGACCCGGAGGGAGGCAAGGCAAATCTAGAAATACTAACTGTAAGAATAACTCAAAGGCTGGTCCTTATGTGTGACCATACTCTGATTGCTTCAAATGCCCTAAATCTTATCAGCACCCATTACTCTGACATATGCTGCATTTTTTTTTTTTTTTTTTTTTTTTTGAGGTACTGGGACTGGGGAATTAAACCCGGGACCTTGTATGTGGAAGCCAGTGCTCAACCACTGAGCCACATCGGCTCCTCTGAGTTGTATTTTTTTGTTTGTTTGCTTGTTGTTTTTTTTTTTAGGAGGCACTGGGAACCAAACCCAGGACCTCCCATGTGGGAAGCAGGCGTTCAACGGCTTGAGCCACATCTGCTCCCTGCATTTTTAATTATGACCGTAACTGCCAGCCAGTATCTAAGGTGTATCTGCATTCCGTTTTCTTTTTTCTTCGTGATGTAACCATGATAGCCATCAGCATGCTTTGTTGAGGTAGCTTGTAGGCAATATTTGACCAGACTAACGAGATGAGAAATCCAGGAGCTGCTCCTCCTCATTCCACTTGCCTTTAGTTAGTTAGTCTTTAACCAGATTACCATTACGGCTGGGCTCTATTCTGAAAGAAAGGCCCTGTTCACTTCCTGACAAATCTTGTTTGAGCATGCTGAGTTGTGTCTATTTGCAGATGCCAAAGATTACTGTTAAGAATTCAATAGTCATTGTGAATGTAATTAATACCACTGAATTATATATTCAAATGTGGTTAAAAGGAGAAATTTTAGGTTGTATATATGCTACTAGAATAAAAATTAAAAATAAAATATAAGACTGTACAACACAAACACTGAACACAAATGTAAACTATGGATTATAGTTAATAGCAGAATATAATAATATTCTTTCACCAATTGTAACAAAGGTACGGCACTAAGGCAAAATGTTAATAATGGGGGGGGGCATACGAGAATTCTGTATTTTCTGCATGATTTTCCTGTAAATCTACAACTTCTCTAATGAGAAGAACAAAAAAATATATAAAGAATTTAGTAGCCATCAGGGAGGCTTTTTACATATTCATACTTATGCAAATAAAACAGTGATCACTGTTACACCTTTTCAAGCACACCCTTTTTCTTTGCTGAAGACACTAATGAAAGATGTTTATGTAAGATGTTATGGGAGGTATGGGAGGTGGAGATCATGGGAATCCCTGTAATTTTTGTGTAACATTTATGTAATCTAAGCATCTTTTAAAATATATATGAAAAAAAAAATTGCAAAAAAAAAAAAAAAAAAAGAAAATAACTGCTTATCCTGAAAAAAAAAAAAAAAGAAAACAACATAGGATTGTATTAATTAGTATATAGGTCATCTGGGTAAAGACACCATTAAACCTCTATGTCAGAGATAATTGTAAAGATAGCTGTTTCATTCGTTCACAGTCTCAGGGGTTTGCTATACCTGCAGAAGTCCTTCAGTAGCTCAGGAAGAGCCACACTGGGTGATATTTGTATAGCTATGTTTATTAAGTCAAGCTGTGGTCTCTAGAGAGTGGACATAGCTTGTGGACAGACTCATGGAGCACTGGGGTGCAGGACTTTCCTGAAGAAAGAGGGACCTACTCAAGGTGTCCACTATGAGGAACACATGGGCGTGACCCTTCAGGACGCCTGCCCTGCTGGCCTTCTCACCTTCCCCAGGGATATGCTGGCTGCACGAAGCTCCTGTCAGCTCCGGCTCTGGGGCTTGTGCCCTGCTCGGTGTAGCTGCCCCCCCGCCTCCAGCCCCCTGGCCCTGCGCTTGAAAAGCAGACTGTAAACACTTCCTTGTACAAATGGAAATGACTTGAGGGTTTGCATATTGCCTTCCCTGGTGATTTATTTCAACAAGGGATAAAAACTGTTACCCAAAGGAACTGAACCTTTGTTGATTTTTTTTTTGTCTCCAGCGGGGATTTGTATGTGTGTGTGTGCGTGTGTGTGTGAATGTATGAATTAAGTCATACATGCTCTGAAATTCTTGGCCAGTTTACTCATTTCCTCTGAAATCTCAAGAGTACATTCACATCCCACCCAACTGTGCATCTAGTTGTTCCAAGGATTCCTCCTGGCAATTGTGTTCCTGTGCCTTGCAGCCAAATACCTTCTAAAAGTAATCTCCTGTAAGCACAGCTTTGTTCCAGCCACACGCTAACCCCTTGCACTGCAGCCCTTCCCCACATCCTTACATTGGCTCAAAAACCTTCAATAGATCCTCATTGTCTGCAAAGTAAAATGGAAACCGTTTCACTGGTGTTTGTGCCCTTCAAAAATCGACCCATACCTACATTAGCAACTTTGAAACACCCACTATCCTGACTCACTCCATATTCTAGCTAAACCAGGAAGCAGAAGAGGAGAGGTCCAAAGACTGAGCCTGGGCCTGACAATGCCTAAAGGTTCAGAAGGTGAGGGGGATTGGGCAAAGATAAAAGGACATGGTCTTTTATCTTAGAAGGAGAGCCAAGAGTGTTCCTAGAGGTCAAGTTTGACAGTTTCCTGGAGGAGGTTGTGGGCAGCTTGGTCAAACGTTGCTGATGGATGGTGTGAGATAAACACTGAGGGCTGCCCATTGGATATGGCAATATGAGCTCATTAGGGATACTAATAAAAGCAGCTTGGTGGAGTGGTGGGGGCAAAGCCTAAAAAAGAGTGGGCTCAAGAGAAAGTGAGATGAGAGGATACCAGGAAAGTGAGTCTAGGCAACTGTTGGAGACATTTGTTATGAAAAGGAGTAGAGACATCAGGTGGTGCCTAGAAAAGAATGAGGCCAAAGTAAATTTTGTTTGGTTTCAAAGTTGGAGAATATTGTTGCATGTTTAAACATTGATGGGAATGATCCTGTAGAAAGGGAGGAAATAATGATGAAGAAAAGTGTACAGGAATGAGATCCTTGCCTAGGTGAGAGAGGGTGGAACCTGTGCCCAAGTGGAGGGTAAGGCACAAAGAGACAGTCCATCCTTTATAGGAACCAACCGAGAAAGGGGGAGAGATGGGAAAGAAGCCAGAAGGCTGGAACATTGGATGTTTCAAGGATGGGGAATTTGTCTTTTGATTGTTTCTATATTCTCAGGTAAAGAAAAAGCCAAGATGGAGGAAAGCTGAGGAGGTACTGAACTTTGAGGAAAGAAGAAAAGGTGGAAAACAGTCTTCCAGGAGAGGGGAGAGAGTTTACTAGGGAATTGCAGTGTGAGTGACATTTAGCCCTAAAGGCCACTTAAATTTGTGGGCAGGAATTTAAAGTGAGAGCAGCCAATAGGGTTGGGAGTTTCTTCCAGTCATTCAGCTGAGACTTTTTCATATTGAAATTTATTCTTAACTTAAGAGTTATACAGGGGAGATCCAAGATGGCAGAGTAGAGAGTGGCAGGTGCACTCATCCTCCAGAAATGGCGAGATGACAGGCAGACTTTCCTGGCACAGGGGAAGCAGCATGGGAGCAGTGTGGGAGGCCCACATGGGCAGCCCTGCCAGTAGCAGCGGAAGTGGCCGGGGAGCAGCCTTGCTGAGTGCAGGAGGAGTAGCCAGAGAGTGGTGTGGGCAACCCAGGTGGGCAGCCCCACCAGTGGTGGGGGCAAGTGGCAGGGAGTGGCCCCACCAGGTGCAGGAGGAACAGAGGGGGAGTGGAGCCAGTGGCCCAAGGATGTGGCCCTGCTGGTTGTGGAGAAGGAGCAGCTGTGGGGGCTCAAGTGAGTGACACCATCTATCATGGTGAAAGGGTAGGGGGTGGCCAGGAAGTGGCAATGATGGTGCTGGTGGCCTAAAAGAGTGGCTCCGCCAGTTGCAGGGGAAGTCAGTTGTGGGGGAAGCAGCAGAGGAGTGGTGGGGGAGCAGCGAGGGCAGCTTTGCCAGGGGCAGGGAAGTGGCAGAGGAGCACAGTGGACAGCCATAAGGGAGAGCTAACCAGGTATAGGTGGGTGCAGGTGAGTGCAGGGGGAAGCCAGACAGTGGTTTGTGGACTTCAGAGGTCAGGGTACTATGGTGCAACATAAAAGAAGGAGCTGGATGGGGAGATTCAGAGAGGCTGCTGCAGAGGAACTGGATCTCAGGAATTGGCTCTTTGGAACTGGTCTGCACTGTCTTCATTGGTTCCTGACCCTGTTTTGATCATTTAAAGATGGGTTAGCCTAAAGAACTAGAATAAGCTGAAACAAGTGTTAAAGAAGAGCCTTATCACAAAATCAAACAACAATAAAACCCTAGACAAGAGAGAGAATCTGGCCATCAGAGTAAACTCATCAAGATAAGCAAATGCATAGGCACCAGCAAAAAATTACAATTACAAACCATAGTAAGAAATTGGAAGATAAGGTCCAATCAAAAGAACAAATTAATTACTCAGAGGAGATGCAGACTTTGGAACAACTAATCAAAGATGTCCATACAAATCTTCCTGAGGGAAGAGATGAAGGATATTAAGAAGACACTGTGTGAGCATACAGAAGAAATTGAAAACATACATACAAAAATAATGGATCTTAAGGTAATGAAAGGTACAATATAGAAGAGATTAAAAATATACTAGAATCACACAACAGCAGAATTGAACAGCCAGAGGAAAGAATTAGTGAATTAGAAGATAGAATATTTGAAATTGCACAGATAGAACAAATACAGAAAAAAAAAAAAAAAAAAAAAAAAAAGAGGAAAACATTTAGCAGGGTCTCAGGGTCTCAGGGAATTGAATGACAACACAAAGCACATAAACATACATATTATGGGTATCACAGAGGGAGAAGAGAAGGGTAAAGGGGCAGAAGGAGTGCTTGAGAAAATAATGGCTGAAAATTTCCCAATTCTTATGAGGGACATGGATGTACCTGTCCAGGAAGCACAGTGTACTTCAATAGAATAAATCCTAACAGAAATACTCAGAGATTCATACTAATCAAATTTTCAAAAGCCAAAGATAAAGAGAGAATCCTGAAAGCAGCAAGAGAAAAGTGATTCATCACATACAAGTTACACTCCTTAAGATTAAGTGCTGATTTCTCATCACAAACTATGGAGGCAAGAAGGCAGTAATATGACATGTCTAAAGTACTGAAAGAGAAAAACTGCCAGCCAAGAATTCTGCATCTGGCAAAACTGTCCTTCAAAAATGAGGGAGAGATTAAAATATTCACAGATAAACAGAAACAGAGAATTCATAAACAAGGGGCCTGTCCTACAAGAAATGCTAAAGGGAGTTATGCAGGATGAAAGGAAAAGACAGATGAGAGAGATGTGGAGGAGAGTGTAGAAATGAAGATTATTAGTAAAGGTAACTAAAAGGGTAAAAAGAGAGACCAAAATAAGGTATTACATATAAAAGCCTAAGGATAAAATGGTTGAAATAAATACTGCCTTTACAGTAATAACACTGAATGTTAATGGATTAAACTCCCCAACTAAGAGACACAGATTGGCAGAATGGATAAAAAACATGATCCATCTATATGCTGCCTACAAAAGACTCATCTTAGGCCCAGGCACACACATAGGCTAAAAGGAAGAGCTTAAAAAATGATATTCCATGCAAACAGCAACAACAACAACAAAAGAACTGGGGTACTAATATCAGACAAAATAGACTTCAAATGGAAAACTGTTATAAGAGACAAAGGACACTATATATTAATAAAAGGGGCAATCTACCAAGAAGAAAGAACAGTAAAAAATATTTATGAACCTGTGACAGTTTGACTTTTCATAAGATTGGAATTCTAGTCAGGAAAGGATGTGTTCAGCAGTAGCACCATGTGACAGTTTGAAGTTTTTTTATGAATTCCAAAAAGAAAAAGATTGTTTTTGAACTAATCCATTCCTGTGGGTGTGAGACCCTTTTGATTGGACTACATCAGTGAGGTGTGACTCAGGTTGAGTCTGCACCCTCTTTCTGGGTCTTATCTAAATAGAGACACAGAGAGAAAGGAAGCTGCCATATTATATTGAACCTGCTATGTGAGAGAGAGGACTGCAGGAAAACAGAGAGGCCCCAAGAGACTGAGAGAGGCCCCAGAGTCCGGAACCAGCAGAGCACAGAGGCATGGAAAGAGGCCCCTGAGGGGTTGGGCCATGGAGCAACCCATGGCAGAAGAGACAAGCCCTGCCATATGCCTGATTGCCAAGTGGCAGGACACAGAGATTACCAGTTGCTGACTTTGGTGAGAAATCATCTCTGATGGTGCCTTGATTTGGACGTTTCATGGCCTCAGAAGTTTTTACCCTAATAAATTCCCCATTATAAAAGCCAACCTATTTCTGGTACTTTGCATTGGCAGCTCTGTGGCAAACTAAGACACACCAAACCAAGATGCCCCAAAATACATGAGGCAAACATTGGCAAAACTGAGGGGAGGAATAGACACCTCTACAATAATAGGGGTTGGATTTCAATACAATACTCTCAGCAATAGACAGAACATCTAGACAGAGGATCAATAGAGGAACAGAGATTTGAATAATATAATAAAGGAACTAGACCTAACATATATATACAGAACAAAGCAGCAAGATATACATTCTTCTTGAGTACTCATGGATCATTTTCCAGGATAGACCACATATTAGGTCATAGAACAAGGCTCAATGAATTTAGAAAGATTGAAATTATACAAAGCACTTTTTATGACCACAATGGAATGAAGTTGGAAATCAATAAAGGGCAGATAGCTGGAAAATTCACAAGTATATAGAAATTAAAAAACACACTCCTAAACAATCAGTGGGTCAAAGAAGAAATTGCAAGAGAAATCAGTAAACATCTTGAGAGAATGAAAATGTGTACACAACACATCAAAACTTAAAGGATGCAGTGAAGGCAGTGCTGAGAGGGAAATTTATAGCCCTAAGTGTCTACATTAAAAAAAGAAGAAAGAACTAAAATCAAAACCTTAGCTGCACACCTGGAAGAACTAGAAAAAGAACAGCAAACTAATCCCAAAGCAAACAGAAGGAAAGAAATAATGAAGATTAGGGCAGAAATAAATGAAATTGAAAATTAAAAAAGAAAAAAACATTAGAGAGAATTATCAAAACCAAAAGCTGGTTCTTTGAGAAGATTAACAAAATTGACAAATCCTTAGCTAGACTAACAAAGAAAAAAGGAGAGAAGATGCAAATAAAGAAAAACAGAAATGAGGAAGGGGACATCATCATTGACCTCACAGAAATAAAAAGGGTCATATGAGGATTCTATGAACAATGATATGCCACATAATTAGACAACTTAGATGAAATGGATAAATTCCTAGAAACACATGAACAACCTACACTGATTCTAGAAGAAACAGAAGATCTCAATAGACCAATTACAAATAAAGAGATTTAATCAGTCATCAAAAACCTCCCAACAAAGAAGAGCCCAGGACCAGATGGCTTCACTGGTGAATTTTACCAAGCATTTCTAAAAGAACTAATACCAATCCTGTTCAAACTCTTTCAAAAAATTAAGGAGGAGGGAACATTGCCTAACTCATTCTATCAACATCACCTATACCAAAGCCAGATAAAGATGCTACAAGATAAGAAAATTACAGTCCAATATCTCTAATGAATTTAGATGCAAAAATCCTCAACAAAATACTGGAAAATAGAATCCAAAAACACATTAAACGAATTACACACCATGATCAAGTGGTTTTATCCCAAGTTCATACACACACAAAAATCAATTAATGTAATACACCACATTAAAGTGAAGGAGAAAAAAAATCACATAATCATCTCTATCAATGCAGAAAAGGCATTCGACAAATTCCAGCATCCTTTCTTGATAAGAACACTTCAAAAGACAGAAATAGAAGAAAACTTCCTCAATGTGATAAAGGGCATATATGAAAAACCCACAGTTAACATCGTGCTCAATGGTGAAAGACTGAAAGCTTTCCCTTTAAGATCTGGAACAAGGCAAGGATGCTCACTGTTACCACTCTTATTCAACGTTGGGTTAGAAGTTCTTGTTAGAGCAGTTAGTCAAGAACAAGAAATAGAAGGCATCCAAATTGGCAAGGAAGAAGTAAGACTTTTACTGTTTGCAGATGACATGATCCTCTAAATAGAAAGTCCTGAAAAATCTACAACAAAGCTAAAAGAGCTAACAAACAAGTTCAGAAAAGTAGCAGGATATAAGATCAACATGCAAAAATCAGTAGTGTTTCTATATACTAATAATGAGCAAGCTGAGGTGGAAATCAAGAAAAAATTTCATTTACAATAGCAACTAAAAGAATCAAATGTCTAGGAATAAACTCAACTAGGGATAAAAAGGACTTGTACACAGAAAACGACACAATATCGCTAAAAGAAATCAAAGCAGACCTAAATAAATGGAAGGACATTCCATGCTCATGGATTAGAAGATTAAATATTGTTAAGATGTCAATTTTACCCAAACTGATTTACAGAGTCAATGTAATGCCAATAAAAATTTCATCAGCCTTTTTTTGCAGAAGTGGAAAAACCAATTATCAAATTTATTTGGAAAGGCAAGGGGCCCTGAATAGCCAAAAAACATCTTGAAAAAGAAAAACAAAGTTGGCAAACTCACACTACCTGATTTTAAAGCATAATACAAAGCTACAGTGGTCAAAACAGCATAGTACTGGTACAAGGATAGATATATTGACCAATGGAATCAAATTGTGCATTCAGAAATAGAACCATACATCTATGGTCAACTGGTATTTGAGAAGGCTTCCAAGTCTACTCAAGTGGGACAGAATAGTCTCTTCAACAAGTGGTTCTGGGAGAACTAGCTGGCCATATCCTAAAGAATGGAAGAGGACGCTTATCTTATTCTCTATACAAAGATCAACTCAAGATGGATTAAAGTCCTTAATATAAGAACCAGGACCATAAAACTCCTTGAAGAAAAATGTAGGGAAGCATCTTCGGGATTTTTTGGTAGGCAATGGTTTCATAAACTTTACACCCAAAGCAAGAGCAACAAAAGAAAAATTAGATAAATGAGACCTCCTCAAAATTAAAAACTTTTGGTCTTCAAAGGAGTTTGTCCAGAAAGTGAAAAGGTAACCTACTTAATGGGAGAAAATATTTGGGAACAATATATCTGATAGGAGTCTAATATACAGCTTATATAAAGAGATTCCACAACTCAACTATAAAAAGACAGACAACCCAATTAAGAATGGGCAAAGTATTTGAATAGACATTTTTCCAAAGAAGAAATACAAAATGGCTAAAAAGCACATGAAAAGATTTTCAACATTACTAGATATTAGAGAAATGCAAATTAAAACCACAATGAGATATCATTTCGTACCTACTAGACTGGCTACCTTTAAAAAAAAATCAAACAAACAGAAAACCACAAGTGGTGGAGAGGATATGGAGAAATAGGCACAATTATTCACTGCTGGTGGGAATGTAGAATGGTGTAGCTGCTGTGGAAGACACTGTAGCAGTTCCTCAGGAAGCTATTGCCATTTGAGCTGGCAATCCTGCTAATAGTTATATATCCAGAAGAACTGAAAGCAGGGACATGAACAGATATGCACACCAATATTCACAGTGGCAAATTCACAACTGCTAAAAGATGGAAGCAACCCAAATGCTCATCAACAGATGAATGGATAAACAAAATGTGGGATATACATATAAAGGAATAGTATTCAGCTCTAAGAAGGAATGAAATACTGACACATGTGACCACATGCATGGGCCTTGACGACCTTATGTTGAGTGAGATAAGCCAAGCACAGAAGGACAAATATTGTATGATCCCACTAATATTACCTAATTACAATAAGCAAACTAATAGAGGTAGAATCTAGAAGATAGGTTACTAGAAGATAGAATGGGGGTAGAAATGGGGATCTGATGCTTAATCTGTGTAGAATTTATAATTAGGTTGATTGTAGTGGTTTGGGGTGGACAGAGATGATGGTAGTGCGATATTATGAGGGTTGATGGCAGCCCTGAGGTATGTGTGTGAGCGTGGTTGAAAGGGAGGTTTTGGGTCATTTATGTTACTAGAAGGCAAGCTAAAGGATAAAACATGGGATTGTATAACATAGTGAATGCTGTGGTGAGTGAAGATTGGGGTTAATAATATAAATATAAGACTGCTTCTTCAGGATCTAAAAAGCAAAATTATGTTACTAGTACTGGGTGTTAATAACAGGGTGGTATATGGGGAAAATTTTCCTAAAGGAAAATATAGGCTATAGTTAACAGTAACATTTTAACATTCTTACATCTAATGTAAAAGAGGTACCACACCAATGTTAAGTGTCAACAATTGGGAGGAGGGTTGGGGATTTTGCATATTTTATTAGAAATTGTTATATGTCACCCGAGAAAAACAAATTTCCCTGTCAGTTCTACTCTTTGACATGGTCAGGTATCTAGACAGACAGGGCCTTTTAAATAGCTTGACTGTTATATAGCTACATACTTCTAGGGGATATAAATGTAACCTTGTTGCCATAGGTATATTTTCTGGATAGATAGAGTCCCACATAGTAGCTAACAAAATATTAAACTTCCCTCCTGGGGAAGTCCTACTACTTTTTCAAATAAGATGGTCAGAAGCTCTGAAACTTATAAGCCCTGCCTAATAAAGGAAAATAGGCCAATAAACCAAGATCTTAATCTTAATGATTGTACTTATGTACCTTATTCCTATAATAATGAAAATAAGCCTAATTATAATTAATGCCTAAGACATGCCTCCTGAAAATCTCCTTGTTACTCTAATGTGGACTCTTTCTAAGCCAAACACTTCAAATAAAGTTACTACCTTGCCTCTGACATGGGACATGATTCCCAGGAATAAGCCTCCCTGGCACCAAAGGATTATTACCAAACATTAATCAGTGATGCATTGAAGAATTTGATCAAAAGGGGGAAATATTACATAAAATAGAATTTTTATTGCAAAAAGATTTCAAAGTGAGTCAGGAGATCATTCTGGAGCCTACACTTATGCAGGTCTCAACCAGACTCCACAAAATGCCACAGTAAACAAAACCACAAACAAAGGTGCTCCCGAGGGCCCTAGGGATGTCCAGCAAGTCACATGGCCACATGAAATCAACACCCCCTCAGCAAGCTCTATCTGGAAATATATGAAAATTATTTCCCATTTCCCCAATACAACATAGTTGTACTTAGGTATAAATCCCCTAATCAAGATACTTCTACTTCTTTTATCTGAACGCATAATTTTCAGTTTGCTTGTTAAGTGTATTTCTCAGAGACTTAAAAGATGTTGGATTGTTCCTATGCCAGCTGAGCCCTGAAACCCAGCAGGTATGTGGCCAACTCCTACTCTCCAGTTCTTTGGGCCTGCCCTGGACAACTAACAAAATGATGATGATGGATCAGCCTCATTCCAAAAGGAAGGAGTGTCTTCAATTACAAGCAAAACAATCCCATTCCTCTGCACCATAATAACTGTGTCCCTTCTCAGCCTGAAGTAGTCAGAGTGAACATCGTCCTAAATCCCACAATACTGAGAAATGAACAAATATAAGGGGGGGGAGGGTGTAGCTGCTGACTAAAACAGATTTCTTGTTATTGTAGTAGTTGTCTTGTGTTATCTGAGTAAAATAACATTGATATAAAAAATAAATTTAAAAAAATATATGAGTTCATTCCTGGTGGGAGTGCGGTGAAATAGAGACTCTCACACTGGTGTAAACTGGTATAACCTTTCCATATATATATATACCTTAAAAAGATTTACTCTTTAAGCCAGTAATTTGAATTTTATGGATTGATCCTGATGTACCCAGGATAAATTCAGGACACAAATTTTATGTACAAGATTTTCATTGTTGTGTAGTTATAAAATAACAACTTAAAACAATCTCAGAATTTAGTTATAAAAACAGAGATTCAGGAACTTCACTACTTATTCACTTAAAAGGAAGTGTTATAAGATTATGAAGCTCAAGGATGGACTATTATGTGTCCTTTAAGAATCAAATTTTTTTAAAACTATAAATTGATATTGGTAAATTCTTACAATACAACATTCAGGAAAAAATCCATTACGACTATCATGATCCATGCCACGGTATTACCTCTCACATGAAATATCGCAAAGGCCTCTTAAGTTTCCTTGCAACCTCTCCCCTCCGTCACCCATTTTTCACAGCAAGTGGGATTGTGAATAAACATCTTTAAAAATGATCTTGTCGGGTCCGGCGGGAGCCGCCAGTAGTTTGTCGAGATGCTTCAGAGCTTTATTAAAAACGTTTGGATCCCCATGAAGCCCTACTATACCCAGGTCTACCAGGAGATCTGGGTAGGAATGGGCTTGATGAGCTTCATCATTTATAAAATCAGGAGCGCTGATAAAAGAAGTAAAGCTTTGAAAGCTTCGAGCCCTGCACCTGCTCACAGTCACCACTAACCAGCTCCACATGGAGTGCGCGTCAGACGGGAGCCACCGCGTCAGGCGCGAGCGCGGGCCGCCTGTGTACACACGTGTCAGCTCTGCCAGCTGTATGGCCTGAATACACGTATGTGTGGTGACCCTCAAAAAAAAAAAAAAAAAAAAATGATCTTGTCACTTCTCTGCTTTAACCCTTAAAGGGCTTCCTATTTCTTGGGCTTGTATTCCAAATCCGTAAGGAGAGCGCCAAGGCCCTAGGAGATGCCCCCACCCCTGGCACTCAGGCCTTCTCCTTATTCCTCTGAAATTCTGCTGTTTCTCCCGCCTGGCAGCCCTCTGAGCAGGCGCCAGCTGTTGCCTCAGCTTTGACTGCTCTGCTCACCTGGCTCCTGCCCCAGGCCGGTTTTATGGTTACTCTGCCTCAGGTCTCAACTTAATTGTCCAGGTTCAGGTAACTGCACCGTACAGGGTCAGCTACAAGCTTGATCAAGGCCTCAAACAGTGTCAGCAGGACCTGCTTATCCCTCCATCTCTTGGCCCCACTTCCTCAGTGTTGGCTCCACCTATAGGGAAATGCTTCCTTCCTGAGGACAAGATGTGTGCAGCGGCTCCAGCTCCATCACTGATATTCCAACCAATAGAAAAAAAGTGTGGATTTACTTCTCCAAGAGGACTCAAAAAACTCCCAGAATTTAGTCTTATTGGCCTAGCTCACTTGACTCTGGGAGTATGCCAATTTTAGAGTCAATCATTGTTGCAGTGGGAAAGCAATGCTCTGGCTGGCCAGGACTGAGTCATGGGTCACCCTGAAGCTGAGTGGTTACGTGTGGGTTGGGTCCCCAAACCCAAACTGGGGACATAGGCAGACAGTAAATATCCACCAGGAATTTGTTTACTACATGTTTGCATAGGACATTATACTTTCTTTTTATAACATCTGTGATAACCATACCTTTATGTATGTTATTATTGTTTAATATATGTCTTCCTATAATACTGTATGATCACCTTGGGAGAGGCCATGTCTCCTTTTTATTCACTGTTCTATGCCCACTACCCACCACAGTTCTTCTCACAGAATAGAAGCTCAATAAACATTTGTTCCATAACTATGTTCCTAAGTGAAAAACAGCAAGATGCAGAACAACATGCATGATGAGATTTTCTGGAAGTTACTTTTTATAACTGAAAAAAACTTTAAATAATATATATGACAGGATTTGAATTCTTGTTTTAAAAAATAAGTATCTCTTTCTTTCCCCTCTGTCTCCATAGAGAAATCCAAAAGGAAATAGACCAAATATAACTGGTTATTTCTTGATGGTAGAATTAAGAGTGAGTTTTAAAAATAACATTCCTTTGTACTTTTCAAATCTATAATGAACCAATATTATTTTGTAATGTAAAATTTTCTGAAAATATTCTTTAACAATATTTTGCATTTGGGTTCTTCCATTTGGAATAAACAAAACAAAACAAAACACCATTTTGAAAATGAAAGGGGTTTTCTAAGGAAGGTAAGCCCTCAAAGTAAAAGTTTCACCATGACAAGAGGAATTCCTGAGAACTGCAGAAGGGATTACTGGAGATGCTGATTACTTGACATTAGGAGGACATTGGAGAGCTGAGCCAGGTTTCAATCAAATATGTGTGCTGCTGGGAAAGCACTGGTTGCATAAGCTGACTCTGAAGTTGGCCCCTCTTTCGCTGCCTTGATTTATTTATTTTTTAACCTGTAGCTTGATCACCCCCAATTTCTCAAAAGTTAATGTTTTTGACTAGCATCCAAAATGATGAACATTGTTTTATTTTATTATCGTGTCCGTAATTTGCTCCCCTTCCCCACTGTGGACTTGATGGCAGCTTTCGAAGGCGGCCTTTACTACTTTCCCCCTGCATGGTCTGCTACTGTGGATTTATGAAGTGCTCTGACAAGTGAGACTCATAAATCCAGTTGACCAAGTGCCAGGACATTACATTGTAAGTAAATGTACACACACAGAATTGTGTGCACCAGTTCAGAGCCACATGACACTGTGCTCCATGGCTTCTGCCTATGACAGAAGATTTTGAATCTAAAGGCCCTGGATTAATCAACCAAAGGGATGCTGATGCAAAGTACCAGAAATCTGCTGGCCTTTATAAAGGGTATTTATTTGGGGTAGAAGCTTACAGTTACCAGGCCATAATGTGTAAGTTACTTCCTTCACCAAAGTCTGTTGCCACATGTCGGAGCAAGATGGCTGCCAATGTCTGCAAGGGTTCAGCTTCCTCCTTCTCTTAAGGCTCCATGGTCCCAGCTTCTTCCAATCTTAGCTGTAGGCTGGGATAAGTCTTGTCTCTCTCCCAGGGCTCATTTCTCTTCAGGCTCAGCTGCTCTGTTCTTTCCGCAAGGTCAGCTGTGGACTATCAGGCTCTCTCTCTATTCCAGGGCCTCTGCCATGTCTATGGAGCCCTCTCTGTTCCTCTGTGTTCTTCTCCTGTGTGTTTACTTCCCCGGTCTCCAGCATCAAAATTCCAACTCTCTCTTCTTCTGCATTGTTTTCTCTGTGAGTCCCTGCCCACCAAGGGGGCGGGGCCTCAACATCCTACTGGCATGGTCCAATCAAAGCCCTAATCATAATTTAATCAAGTAAAAGTAAAACCTCTGAAGTTACTGCAATCTAATATGCTCAGAGAAACAGACCAGTTTACAAACATAACCCAATATCTATTTTTGGAATTCATAATTAATACCAAACTGCTACAGGCCCTTTCAGGATCTGACCAGCGAGCCCCTCTTTGCAGCGGAACATCTGGAGCTACAGGGACTCTGAGCGCTCGCTGGGTTTATTCTGACTTTGGTGGACCTGATAGGGAACTAGGAGTTTGAAAGGGAGCAAAGATGCACGTAGGGAAGTCAAGACTTAAAAATGCAAGTTATTCTGCTGCAACAAAAGGGCATCAGAATAAACACTGCTTAGCACCCATGGTTGTGTCCTGAGTGTGTCTGCCAGTGTGGAGTTTCAAAGGAAATCAGTTTGAGCCATGGTGCCTTGATTACAAGCTTAGCTCTGCCTCTTGGCAGCCTGAGCCTGCTTTAGCCATACAGCCTCTGGGTCAGGGCTCTCAGCTATAAAATGGGCATAGAAGCCCCTCTCTAGCAGGTTGTCTTGAGATGCTGATAAAATATCCTATGCGAGGTATTGGAGACTTCCCTGATTAGGATGGGGTGAAGAGCGAGACACCAGAGGTGAGGGGGAGGGAAGGGCATTGGAGGGCAGAAGCCCAGGAGAACTTCTTCTGTCCATTTCAGTAAGATGGGAAGAGAAGGCAAAGGATATTAAAATTTTTAAAGTG
>JAKSZT010053929.1:13574162-13712411 GCA_026826555.1 Tolypeutes matacus
GGAGGAGGGGAGGAGGGGAGGAGGGGAGGGGGAGGGAGGAGGGGAGGGAGGAGCAGGAGGGGCGGGAAGCGGAGCGGGGAGGAGTCTGCAAACTTTCAGTTCGAGGGCATTGTGGGAAGCAGTCATGGTCTGAGGCTGGCTCCTCACCTGTCGGGCGCGCGGGCTCCTGCGCTGGACTCTGGCCCTCGCGTCCACAGAGCTCGCCGCTCGCCGGGCAGGGGTGGCGGCGGCCGGGCCACCATGGTGAGTACGGACGAGCCGGGCGGCGGCGCGGGCCCGGGAGTGTGTGCGCTCCCGGGTGGCACCTGCGCGCCGGAGCGGGGCGCGCGGCCGGGTGGGGGTGCGGGCCGGGCCCAGCTCAAAGCTGGCGCGCGGGGGCACGCGGGGCACCTGCCCGCGACTCCGGAGGCAACCGAGAGCTGTTGCTTCATTCATTCGATCATTGTCAGCTGAGAGCTTAGTCTGAGCCAGGCCTGGTGCCAGGTACTAGGTTGTCGCCGGGAATCAGGATGTCAGGTTGTCCCCTGTTCTCAGGGAGCTTGCAGTCTAGTAGAAGGATGTGGAGGGAGGGAGCCGTGGAATACACTAGTAAAATAAAGATAACTTCCGAAAGTAAAGAGTGCTCTGGTCTCACTGCGGGGTAAGTGGAGAAGCAACTTTAGAGACTGGGGACTCTGCGGGGTCTCTTTAAGCAAGTGACATTTGAACTGTGGGAGTTCCTGGAGGGGTGCAGACCCTAGAGGAGGAATGGTGCTTTTGGGGGGAAGAGGTAGGCAGGGGCAGATAATGAAGGTCCTTGTAAACTTAGGCAAGGAGTGTGGTTTTTATTGCAACTGAGGGGGGAGCTTTGGGAGGGTTTTATCAAGAGATCTAACCTTACCTGTTCTAAAAGATGCCTTTGGTTGCTTGTGTGTTTGTAGGGGGGGCGAGGACCGGGAGAGTCAAAGTGGAAGCAGAGAGACCAGTTGAGAGATGCTGGGGCCCTCCAGGCAGAAACAATAGCTTCAGGCGCCTCTTGAGCTTTTGCCTTGTGTGGGCGACTGCATTTTTAATTTTTTTTCAGAGTGTGGTGGCCTGAACTGGCCCAGTACGACTTCCCCAGGTGAGCTCTCTTCCCAACTCCAAGGAACAGAAGTAACCTGCAGGCTATGGGCTAACACAGGCAGTAGTAGCGGGCCATGTGGGTTGAGTGAGTTCATTGGCAAGGAGAGCGGTGAGTGCTGGGAATCTGGACAGGTAAACCACATATGAAGGCTTCTGCTGCACAGACTGGAGGTGCCAGGGTTGTTTGTTCAGGGTTTCCTGTCAATATAGGGTGATGTAAAAAGGAGGCTGTAGATAAAGGAGCAGCTCTCTTGGCTTGCTCCGGTTTCCCAAGAACAAGGTGAGTGTGTGCCCAGCCTGCCAGGGTTATTTGCCTAATAGAGGGCGGAAGAAGCCCCCTGAATTTCTGAGTAGGCAAAAGGCTGCTTCTGTCCTGTGGGCATCAAGTTCTAGACAACACCTGCTGTGGAGCTTTGTTTTTTCTTGCTGGAGTCAAATGATCAGTTGGTCAGAACTGTGTGAAGTTTCTCTCTAGCTTTTCCACAGGGCCTTGCCCAATGGGAACTATTAATATTATTGAGTGCTTGTGATAAGCCAAATAGGATGCTCAGCTCTTTACCTTCATTATCTCATTCAGCCTTGCAGCAACCAAATGAGTTTAAGTATTAAACTCTCCACTTTTTACCTGCTCTGACCTGTTTTAGCAGTGTGACCTTGGACAATTCCTTTACCTCCCCATGCTTCAGTTTGCTCATTTGGAAATGGAGATGAAAATTGTTCTTAACTCATAAGGCAGTGGTTCACAGTGTGGTCTGGAGACCCCTAGGGTCCCCCAAGACCTTTTCAGGAGGTCTGCAGGGTCCCAACTCTTTTCACAGTAGCATTAGGACATTATTTGCCACTTTCACTTTCATTCTCACATGCGTGTACTTTAGGCTTCATTACCTGGGATATTGCAACAGATGGAAGGCAGACACAGGCGAGTCCAGCTGTCTTCTATTAAGCCAGACATTACTGAGACCTGCAAAACTGTAAAACTGTCGCTTTTCACTAAATTTTTTGCTTTGGAAAATATTGTTCATAAAAATCTTGATTATGCTAGTGTGTAAATGGGTTTACTATTATTTTTAAATGTATTCCTAGTTAAAATTTTTCCCCATTTTTATTTCTAATATAGTAAATATCAATGAATAAAACCCACATAAGCAAATGGGCCTTGGGGAGTCTCAAGTTTTGAGTGTGAAGGAGTCTAACATGTTTGGGAATTGCTGTGGTGGAGTTGCGGCAAGTTGCATGCGTTAATGCGTGAATGTGCTTAGAGCAGTGATGCCCGTTGTCAGTGCCATAGATGAGAGAGAGAAGAGTAAGAGGACCTCCCTGGTACCCAGCAGCTCCAGGATCTTTGGTGAGGGCCAGTTCGTGACTCCGGATATTTCTCCCACTCTGTTCCTAACTCTTGCCAGCTCTTATACCAGGAACTGGAAAGGTGCTTACAGCATCCCACCTGGCCTGCCACACGCAGGAAATAGTTCTTGACTTCACTGTGCTGGTGATCCAGGTTTCTGGAGTAGAGATTTCATCTCCTGTGCCTTTTGAGACTGTGTAGTTTAAATCAGCTGTGTACTTCTCCATCCTGCCTTTATTTTAGAAATTTCTGCCTTGGAAAACAATGTCTTTGGCTTACTGTGCTTCAGGGAAGAATTTACAGTTGAATAGTTGGCAATGTTGATAGAAGAAAGATGGGATTTTTGTTGTTCCTTTTTTTCCTGTAAGAAGATAGGATTTATAGGGTGAAGTTTGAAGGGCTTTTGGGAACACTTTTTTTTTTAAATTCAAACTTTATTTCAGAATTAAAAAAATAAAATAACAGACAAAAGGCAGCACATCAAGTTATGGAAGCTTTACTCCCCAAAAGTTCGCCCTCGGCACTTTTACCTCATCTGATTCCAACAACAAACTCAATTGGTCCTGCTGTGTTTAGAAAGATACACAGATGAACACAGATTAGTCAAATGACATTGTCAAGGTCTCATTAACGGAAAAAAATGAAGAAGAGAAAAAATATTTAATCATATTCATATCTCAAAACCAAACCCCACATTACTTTTTATTTTTTATTTTAGCATTAATATAGAATTTTCCTTGGCCTTGTTTCAAAAATATTACAATATCATTGCTAACCATAGTCTATAAATTAATTTTTATAATATATTTTTTCTATGCATCACCACACTCTTTACGCCTTGTAGTAGAAGAACATTCGTGTATATTGTTAACCACAATCCGCATCTACCACCAGAATCACTGTTATACTTTCCCTATATCATCCTCCAACCAACATTAACCTCCCTAGACTATTTGTTTCAGCCACAATCACATCCATAAGTCAACAGTTTGTTAAACTTATAATATCCTATCAAGTCCATCCATTACCACATATTTACAGTTATTAAACATTTTACATACATCCAGCATCACCTCCCCCTTCTCAACCCACCTTCCATCTCCCACCAACTCCAACTTCATAGTCCAACTCCATAAGTCTACTCATTGTATTTAGTTCATATCAGTGAGACCATACACTATTCGTTCTTTTTTATCTGGCTTATTTCAGTATAATGTCCTTAAGGTTCCTCCATGTTGTCATACACTTCCCCAGTTGATTTCTTCTTACAACTGAATAGTATTCCATCATATGTATATACCACATCTTGTTTATCCATTCATTGGTTGACGGACACTTAGGTTTTTCCATTTTTTAGCAGTTGTGAATAATGCCGCTATGAACATCGGTATTGAAATATCTGTTTACATCCTTGCTTTCAGTTCTTCGGAATATATTCCTAATAGCAGGATTGCTGGATCATATGGCAGTTCTATATTTTGTTTGCTGAGGAACTGCCAAATTGTCTTTTGGCATAAGACAATTGCCTTATTGTGGGACACTTTTAATAAAAATGCAAGTGGACTTTGCTTTATGCAGTCCTTCTGCTTCTGAAAAGTTGAGGTGACTTTTAAAACCACACTGTGAAGGGAATAGGGGAATTACCCATTGAAAGAAACTCAAATGGATGCTTTTTGAAATACAAGTGATCATCTTGTGTTGCAAATCCAATTATCATAATGTGTATTGTTTATGTGAAGTGAAGTAACTTCTGTTTAAAAAATCAAGGATTACTTTTGTCTTAGTGTGTGATTTTAAATGACTTTAAAGAGAGAGAACTTACCAGACTGATCTGTGAAGTCATCTATTTATAAGATTTCATAGTAATTTGAAATGGCATGAGTGCTTTCTTCTCCTAAATCAGGTAATTCTCAATCTACCACGGTAATCGTAATCTCATTGTATTCCATAGAAATAGGCAAGGCATTTAGAGTTGTGGAGGGTGAGGATGGCCAGCAGAACAGAGCAAGGGACCTGTAGATTCTGCTCCACCCCCCACCCCACCCTGCCCCACCGGAAATGATCAGTCATTGTGTGAGGCTTAAATGAATTGTAATGAGGACCTAGTTACCGTTAGCAGCTTAAATTCCAGTTGCAAGGTGCAGGACTCTGTTACAGTCCTCCTCTGAGGCTTGTCCAGGGCTGCTTGCCAGCAGTAAGTAGTTAGTGTGGGGTCAGGTGGATGCGATTGAGGTGGGGAATGGCTCAGCCCTCTGTGGTGCTGGGTTGTACTGAGACAGCTCACCCACAACAGGCACTTCCTACCGTACTCCAAGCAGCAGCAGTGACATTTGTGTTTACTCCCAGCTGGGGTTGTTCCTTCTGAGTTCCCATTCCTTGTTTTCCTGGAGAATACTGTCACCTGCTTCCAAGTTTTATATGGTGTCTTGCTGCCAGCAGCTGTGGACGTGGTCAGCAGGCTGGGCATTAACCACACTGTTTTCAAGGTGTGTTCTCTTGGGTCTCTATCATTTCATTATAGACTAAGATACGATAGAGAAAACTATCTCCCACAGAGGCAATAAAGATAACTCCCTTAACAGTCCCCAAAGATAGCATTTCTTGACATCTCCGTGAAACATTCCTTCAATTTTATTTTGTTGTGACTAAGGCCAGAGGTTCTCCCTGCAGTCCTCAGACTTCACTGCGCTTTGCTTCTTCCCTGGGGCTTGCACTTCTGCCTCTCTCAATATTCTTCCTTTCTGGTATATCTTGTTCTCTTCTGACACTTCTTCCCCAGGGAATTTTCTGTTTTACCAGAAGTAAACTATTTGAAGTCCCCAGATCCCATGACGTGAAAGAATGTCCACAGATATGCAGGCAAACGTCTCTAAAATTCTCCCAGTCATATACCAAATTGTCCTGACTAACTAGAGAAATGTGAGTGCTAATAGCATCGGAAGTGGAGAATTTTAATAGTGGAATGAGAGTACTGAAAACTGTCCCAAGTTAGAATGGACTACTGCTGTCCTTCAACAAAGAATCCCTCTTTGCCAAAGTTCCCAAGTCTGAAAACTTTCTGAAAGGCAGAGCTGGCTTCTAAAGGAACTGCTCCTAAATAGTTCCTGAAAACTGCCTGGGGAAAAATAATAGGCCTTCTTATTAGTCTTTCAGTGTGATGGGGCATAGAACTAAAGTACAATCAGTTAAGAATAAAGGGCAATAGGGATTTTGCATTTTAATGTCCTTGCTGGATCTTCTCTAGCAGGATTTATGGCCTGGTAAGAAATGGTTGATATGTGTTGATGTGCAGTGGACACTTAAATGCAGTGGGGCCTTCCTTCCATACCGGGCCTATTGAAAAGAAGGAACTAAGACCACGTTTTGCAAACTGGGGTGCTGGTGCCCTTAGTGTATGCATCTGTTTAGAGAGGGATGCCAGGGGATAAATGGAGTTTATCCCTAGAGCATCATTTAGATTTGGAGGAGAATATTTTTGTATTAAAACACAAATATCTTTTGGTACAGGATCCCAAAATTCGTATAAGCTTAAAGATAAAGCCTAGCTAGCTACCTAAGTCCAAACCTCTGAATGTAGTGACGTTACCTGCATATTTTTTGGATGGAAAAATTTGAGAGATGCTGTTCTAAGGCAAGGAAGGGTCAGCGAACATTTTCTATAAAGGGCTGGAAGTAAATAAGACTTTGCAGGCCATAAAGTCTCTTTCACAGCTACTTAACTCTTCTGTTGTGAAAGCAGGATAGAGAGCGAATGGGTGTGGCTGTGTTTTAATAAAACTTTATTTATAGAAACAGGTGGTGGGCCAGATTTGGCCCAGAGGCTGTAGATTGTTGGCCATGTGCTAAGGCAACTTCCTTTCATTCATTCATTTGTGTATTCAGCAAATAAATTGGGCACCTGCCCCATGACAGGCCTCATTTTAGGTAGGACCAGCAACCTAATTTGTGGGGCCCAATGGAAAATGAAAATGCAGGGTCCCTTGTTGAAAAATTAAGAATTTCAAGATGTTGGCGGCAGAGCACTAAACCAAGTGCAGGGCCCTTCGGAGTGTGGGTCCTTGTGTGACTGCCCAGGTCCCCATACCAGGGAGACCGGCCCTGGTTTTAGGGCCCAGAGATAAGAGTGTGGAACAAGCCAGAAGTTCCTAACAGCTCATGATCTTGGTGGAGGTTCTCTAAATTTTTAAAATATTTCATGTCAATCACACAGAAGAGGATTTTACTATTAACCCTTGGCAAGTCCGAATGTCATCTCATCATCTCTTTCACTTTGTGGGCAGCCGCAGACAGCTTTGAGTTGTGTGGTGTGGGGGCCCGGCTGTGGCACACAGAGCACAGAGGAGTGCGGGCCTTGGAGGCTGCTTCAGGCCCTGCCACCCCCAGCCCTTCTCCGACTCAGGATGTGAGGCCATTCCTCCAGCTGGCTCAGCCCAGGGCCCCTTCCTCAGCCAGTTCTGACCAGTCAGAGAGTTCAGGTGCCACACCCACCTCCCAGTGTTTGCTTTTAGATTGGTGCTTCTGCTGAAGGCATTACCTGCATCCCTGGGCCGAGCCCTGGGCTGGGGGGGTGGCATGGGCTCCCCTAGCCCCTCCCAGATTTGCCAGTTCATCCAAGAGTGGTCTAATCTGTCAGTTTAGATCCTGTACATTATTTCCCTATTTGTGTCACGTAAGGAGGCAGATATGCCTGGATATAAACTGAAACCCCCCTGAAGGATATACAAGAAAGCTTGGCTGTTTCTGGGAAGAGCCCTAGGCATCTAGCATGATAAAAAGATTCAGTATTGACTGTGTATTCTTTTATTATTTATTTATTTATTTATTTATTTATTTATTTTGACTGGTCTTTTATCCATTATTTTATTTTATTTGTTTTTGCTTTAAATACATATTTTTTATTTTTTAAAAAATAGATTATATTAATGTTACAGAAAAAACATAGGGATTCCCATATGCCCCACTCCCCACACCTCCCACACCCTCCCACATAAACAACATCCTTCATCAGTGTGGCACATTCATTGCAATTGATAAACGGATCCTGGGGCATTGCCACTGAGCGTGGACCATAGTTCAAATTATAGTTTACACTCTCTCCTCCACAATTCTGTAGGTTATGGGAAGATATATCATGGCCTATATCTGTCATTGCAGTGCCATTCAGGACAATTCCCAAGTCCCGAAAATGCCCCTGTATTACAACTGTTTTTCCCTCTCCCTGCCCCTAGAGCCTCCAGTGGCCACTGCCTCCACATCAATGTTGTAATTTCTTCCATTGCTAGAATCACAATATGTCTATAGTAGAACACCAGTAAGTCGACTCTAGTCCATTGTTCATTCCCCAATCCAGAGGATTCTGAGATGGTGGTGCCCACTCCACCTCTAATTGAGAGGGGCTTCGATCCCATACAGCCGATGTGTGTATTCGTTTAGACTCTTCAATTTTTCCCATTTGCAAATAATACATTTTAGTTACATGAAAAATGACTTTTAAAATCCTGTCATTTCTATTACTTTTTCAGACAAACTTTTGTTTTGTTTTTCTCCTGTGCTTTGTAGCTTCTTATTTCCCACTTCTTGGAATCGGGTATGTCTGCAATTGTGATGTAAAGAGAAGAGGTTCCCTTAAAACACACTAAACACATGCTACACACACGCACATGCTCATGCACACACCCCCATGACTGCACTCACATGTGCATGCATGCGCACAGGCACGTACACTCACACACGTGCTCTCTCTTATGAGCCATAAAACTTATGGGCTTTTGGCGAGACTTCCAGGACTCCTGACTGTACCTTTCTGTATGACATTTGGTAATAACTGAGGAAAAAATGTGATCCATTTTTCCCACTTCAGTGGCTTTGTAAAGGGATACTTGGAAAAGAGGCAAAATGTTATTTCCAGTAGAGTCACAGGAGTGAACCATTAAATACAGAGTTGTTTGTTAGATGGTCTGAGGTTATCCTCTCTGTATATGTAGATGGCTGAACATTCCAGCAAGATTAAGTCACATTCCTGAAAAAAACCAGGAAGGATCCGTCAAATCTGGTATCAGATTTGAATTATCACTGAATTGTTCTCCAGATTTCAGAGTCTGCTGCACGGCTCCCATTCCTCCCAATTTATACCCCCACCCTGCCCCCCAAATATCAGGGTAGTACCTTTACCTTCACATTACGCAGAGAAAGCTATGAGAGACTTGAATAAAATTATTATTTCTTTTAAAAGAAGTATCAGAATTCCATCTGGTAACAGAAAATACCATTAGAAGAGACATCTTTGTCATGTGAACTTTTAGCCACGTGTTCCACACGGGAATGGCACATAGGGCGTTTTGCAGAGCTTTTCCAGAAGCCTCCTCGTGTTCTCTTCTACAAGGAAGGTGTTGTGCAAGGTGGGTGAGAGGAGAACGTGACAAGGTAGACTGTCCCTGCCCACTGTGGAGGCTCCATCAGCTCGGACAGTTTGCTGATTCCTCCCTAGTCCCTGGACCCACTTCATAAGGTGACTGAGGATTGAATGAGACTGTCCAGTGCAGGCCCCTGGCCCAGAGCCTGGCACCCAGAACGTGATCCCTTCATGTTAGCAAGGGGTTTTCTTTCTTTCTTTTTTTCTTTTTTATTTTAAGAGAAATAAGATAACGGTAGTTAAAAAAAACCCTTCAAAATGATCAATATGTTTATTTTTGAACAGATGAAATAAAGTATCACAAACTACAAATATTGGGGGTTTGAGGAGGGGTAAAGGTTAAGTGCTAGCACCTTTTTTTCCCAAATGTGATTTCAAATTCAGTGTATGTATAGAACATTTTTCTTTATTTCTTAAACAAGTACGTACCTTCAGTTTCTCTTCTAAGAAGTCAAGAATGCCTTTTCTCCTCATTTCTTAGTGTAGAGTACTAAGTACTGGGTACTTACTAATTGCCTTTCACGGTACATTTGGTCTCATGATACCTTAAGAATTCAGATAATCTAGTCTGTATCAACAATCTTTGCAAAAAAAAGAAAAGGAAAAGGGGGGGCTTGAATATATAACACAATCTCTCAGTCAACACCTGAGCTTTGTGGGTGGTGAATTTTGCAAGAGTATGGCAGATGTGCTATCTCCCACCTCTTAACAAATTTCATTTGCATCTGTAGGCATCTTTGCCAAGGTATAAAAGCCCTGGGGACAGATTTTTAATGAGTGCTGAGTAGGCTGCAGCAGGAAGAAAATGAAAGTTCTTAATAAACATTTCAATGGGTTTAGCATAGTATGCATGGCCTCTTGAGCAAACCTGTTCCTGACTCAACAAAAATTCACATTAAGGAAGATCAAATAAGCATCACTATGAAATCTGCATAAGGTCCACAATTCTTCATGTTTTATTCAGTTTCAAAGTCATACTAAAAATTGCCTGAAATGCCTACTCCTACCCTTTTCCAGTATCTTTTTTTTCTCTTTGGACGATCTGAAACAAAGAGGACCCCCAGGCAAAAACCTAATTAGAGGCATATTTACTACAGGGAAAATTAAACAGACTTAACAGGCCTCATTGTTGATGTATTCAAAATTGATTACTCTGTCCAGGGGAAATGATAAATGGAAAAATAATACATGAATCACTTTTCAGGGTATTTTCCGTGTGCTAATCTTTATGTTCTTAACTGTGGAGGTTATTAGAAAAGAAAAACCCACAAGCATAAAATCTGTTTCTTGATTGATGGCAAGAAACTTGTCATGTCGTTGGCACAAAATTTCTTACATAGCAATTCTAGAATAGTACAGGAGTGGTTAATTAAGCTGTGACATTGAACTTGTTCATATTACGTAATTGCTGTGGGAATTCAGTGGAGGAGGAGATGGGAGAAGTGGGCATTGGGCTAAGCCCAGAAGGGTGAGGGACTTTGCCTTCAGCCTTTCAGAGTGTGTGTGTTTTTGTCTGGATGTATATGTGAGTGGAGAGGGGTAGTAAGAACATAAAGGAAAGGAAGTAATTAGTAAGGAAATGTAAATCCTGAGGAGAGCTGGGCAAAGGTCCACCACAAGGAACCGTTTCCTTACTGAACTCCCCTATCTCCACCAGCACCTCCTCCTCTAACTCCACTCTCTATTACTACCAGGAAATGAGATCTCACACAAATGGATTATCCAGATAACTAAAAAACACAGGCACTTTTTTTTTTTTTTTTTAAATTTTAGAGATTGGAAAAGTTAAATGTCAATACCCTCCTGAAGCATTGGGGGAAATGGGTCAAATGTAGCGTAAAGCTTGCCCAGAGTCAGGAGCCTCGCTTCACTTAACTGCATACTAGTTTAAAAGATGCCCTTGCCTTCCTATCAGGCCAGGTGTAATGTTATTGAAAATGCAGGGGTTATTTAGGGGTTTGTATGTCAGTGTATTTTGGCTCTGAATGAATTATTTCCTTTATGTATCCCAAAAAAACCATCTACACTCATCTCCCTGAATATCTGTCCCCAAGCTTTCATCTTCTACCACTTTAATATGTGTTTTGAGAAAGGAAGCTTATTTTAATAGCAGTTTAAGACAAACATCACTAGAAAGGCAGACTAACAGCATCTTGCTCGAAGGGGTTGCTGGACGGGCAGATAACGAGACTCGAGCCCTGGACCCAGCTCTGCCCAGTAGCTGTGACCTTCACCAGGTCTTCCTTCGGCTGGTCCTCAGCTGCCAAATGGGGAAAGATTGGGCCTAAGATAGAACCTTCAAAAGCCTTTCTGGCTCTAACAGTTTACCAGCTACAAGAAAATAATATGCCTCCCAAATCTAATGTGCATTATTTTTGGAATGTGTTGCAATTGGAAGGACGGCTGGCCTGGTGCTAAACTGGTGACCCCTGTGTCCTTCCTTTTATTGCTGCTACTCGGGAGCTGGGCTCTCCTGGGTCAGCTTGCAGGTGGGGTTTCCTGGTCTCAGCTGGCAGGACGGCAGACGGCCTTGCCAGCAGAGTGGATGCCCCATGTGCTTCTGAATGTTGTGTATTGATCAATGCATTGCCGGCAGAGCTATTTGTGTGTGTGTCAAGGCACTATAGTAAGATTTTGGAATGAATTAGGCCAAGTCTAAAAGAAGCACATCATAATTTTGCTTAAGTACATAATTTTTGAACACCTACTGTGATCTAGTCTAAGAATTGAAGATTATTAAGAGATAGATAGAGGAAACAGGACTGGTTATGCTCCTGATCCTATGGGGAGGAAAAACAGACACAAATAGAGCAGCTTGCAAGCTAACCTAAACTGTGGCTTGCTTTCAAGAATGTGAAAAATGAAGGTGTGGTCAGGAAGAGGTAGGGTAAAGGGGGGAAGGGGGAGTTTTGCTAAGGGTCCTGCAAGGATGTTATAGACACGGACTGGTAAGGAGCATATTTCAGACTTGGGGGGTGGGAAGGAGGAGCTGGGGCAGCGAAGTGGGTTCTAGCAAGGTGTGTTTCAGGACTGGTAGGCAAGTTGGCTTGGCTGCATGTGGGAATGAGTTTGAAACAAAACCACCAAGAGCAGCAACAACAACAACAAAAAAACGTTTCTGAGAAGTGGGGTCCTTTGGTGGAGGATGTTGAATGATAGAGGAGATTGTCTCTGCCTTTCGTTAGGAGGGTAGTCTGGTAAGGTGTCTGGCTCCCCCCCGCCCCCAGGTCTGAGTCGTTGTTTGTAGATGTGGAACATGAGTAATGTAGCAGACACTCCTTGGGACAAACATCTACACTAAACTTGTGCCCCCCTAGTTTTGGGAAGGTATGCACACATATAGATATTCCTCACTTAAAGTTCATTTTCTTTTATATCTGATAAATTGAACAGCCACACCCATACTTCAGAAAAACTTGAACCCATTCTCATCTACTTTTTTTTTTAAAGATTGGGCAGTAAATATTTATTGAGCAACTATATGTCAATGCCTATTAAAACCCAAACCATAATATTTGTTTTTAAACATAATGGACCGAATGTTAAAACTTCAACTTTGGCTCCCGTGTAAAGAATTTAGAACAAGAAATTTATCCTATGTTAATTGTAGGATAAATAACTTTCTGTCTGAAAAAAAAAAAACCCACATTTTTTAATGACCTTCCTTGAAATAATGAACTTGTCTGAACTGATGTTTATACATCTTTATTAGTAGTAAAATTAATGTCACAGGTGTCTTAAATCATGATAGAAAGTAATTTTTGGAGCAACTAGGTTAGCAAACATTATGCCTATAAAATTTGCATTAGCACAATCTCTTCTTCACATAAATCAGTTTCAGAGTCAAAACACTGTATTTTAAAGACCTCACTAAATCTTTCTAACAGGAATTGTATTAAGACTTTTTAACAAAACCACATTTTAAATCCCATTTTCCTGAACTCAATTTTATAATTCTTGAATATAATTGTGTCTTGTCAGTAAGAGTTCAAAAAGCAGAATATTTAAAGTAACTAACTTTGCAATAATCTTTGTGTTTGTAGTGAATTGCAACATGAGTGATTCTGTAATATGCCTTCAATATAGAATTACATTCTGTATTCGATTTTTGGCTATGGAAGCTAAAAATTTTGGGCCTTGAGCAAAAGTGCCCCCAAAAGACACAAAACTCTTTTTTGTTAACTGCAAAATAATATAGTCACAAACAGAATGGAGCTTCCTTTTCTTTACAAAGCATCTGGAGGGTGTATTTTATTTTGTAACATCCTTGGATGATTTATAATTAAATGTACGTATTCCTGCCAACTGCTATAATTATTTATGGGTGCCAATGATTTCATAGTTTCTTATTCTGTAGCTACACGTCACTAAAATTAGATTGTTCAACATGTTTGGCAGGGGGAAGAAGTGAGAAAATTGAGTATGCATTTTTTTTCTACTGCTCATTTGTCTACTGGGTGATGTAATGAGTGGTTAGTTCCACCATAAGTAAGTGAAAAATATGCTGCGTTCTCCCTCCGAAGAACATCATGTGTTTTGACTGGTTGGCAGGTCTAATTAAAAAAAGAAATAATATTACTAATTGAAGATGTTAAGTCCATCTACACATGGCTAATTTGTATACAAATGATCCCAGACAGGGGCCAGTTCTGGGGTGGCTCTGGTCCTCCATGTCTTTGGGTTCTGCGCTGGCAGCCGCTGCCTGGAGAACAGATGCACTCTGGCAAATGCATGTTTATTTACTGCCCACGCTTCATCACGTCACATTATAAGAGTAGAAAAAGGCCCTGGGAGAAGCCCTTACTGGGCTTTGAGCAAGAGGACTGGCTCACTATCAGTTGAGTAGCCCTGGAGTTACTCAGGTGGTTCAGGAAGACCAAAAATTTCTCCATGACTAAAACTTAAATCTATGATGATTAAATGATGTCATAGTCAAAGCACCTGGTGGTTCTTAAAAGTGTTCGGGGATAAGAATGTCTTTGAAAATCTGAACAATTTCTGGATCTTTTTCACAGAGCAGTGCTTATAAATCTAAACTTTTGCATATAGTTTCAAGAAGTCTACAGACACTTTTTTTTTTTTAATTTATTTTTTATTGTGGGTAAAAATCCAATTTTTCACAATACATACCAATATTTGTAAAATGATGTTAAATATATATGCATATATGTGCATTTGCTTACAAAAATGTTATATATATATATATATATATATTTTTTAAGAGGTGCTTAGATTACCTAAATATTACACAGAACCTACAGGGGTTCTCATGTTCCCCACCTCCCACACCTCCCACCACATCCCACACAAACGTCTCCCACAAGTGTGGCCCATCACCCTCAATTGCCTTACACATCCTGGGGCCTTGCCCCCAACCATAGACCACAGTTCACATTGTAGACCACACTCTCTCTGACACAGTTCTGAATGGTATATGCTGATTTAAAATGGCCTACATCCGTCGCCACAGCAGCACTCAAGACAACCTCCAAGTCCCGATAAAGCCCTGTATTTCAACTGCACATCCCCTCCCTGCCCCGAAAGTGTCCAGTGGCCACCGGCTCCACCTCACTGTTATAATTTCTTCCATTGCTAGAATCACCATATTTGTACAACAAAATACCATTAAGTCCACTCTAGTCCATAGTTCTTCCCCCAATCCTGAGGGGACTGGCATGGTGATGTCCACTCCACCTCCAAGTGAGAGAGGGCTTATATCCCATGGATATGGTGGGTGGGATGATCCTGCCTGCAGATGCAGGCCCTCTCCATTCCCTGGGATGGCCACTGCCCATCATTGTACAGACACTTCTTTTCCCTCCAAATTATCCTTGGGCTTTGGACATTTTGTGTAAAGCTTTGGAGTCTAACCTGGCTCAGATACTAGCCCTGCCACCTATGTCATCATCACATAATGTTGAGCCTTTTAAGGATCAACAGCTTAATTTAATTTGTTGTCTTCAATATGACTCATTCACCTAGGTATGTGGGTTAAACAGAATAACATACATGATAGTGCCTAGCACTATCTCTGCCTCATCATTTTTACTGATGACCAGTTGTCATGTGGAACGCCATATTCATATTTAGTTGGTCGACGTATGTGAGTCTTCCTGCAGGAAAGGCTCTCTGAGGAGTTAGATGTTGACTGGAAGTTTTCTTGGGGGAGCTAGGAATCAGAGTAGTGAGAGCAAGTTGGTTTCTAGTATTATCCACGTCATCTATCTCCACTCCTGGGAAAGAAGTCAACAGAGTGGACACTCATTGAGGCCAGACAGGGCACTGTTTCTCTGGGAGATCTGTTCATAAATCCTTCCTAATTTTCCTCTTTTCCCAGGACTCTAAGCAGACAACTGCTCTTTCCAGTCTTTCTTCAATCAGGCTGCTCCACAGTGGCTCTTGGACCTACTTCCTGGTTGCCATTCTATCCATGCCTTAATGGTAACTAGACCCAGTTCCCCTCGATTGGACTGTTCCCTCTACACAGGGCTCATCGCTCTGCCCACAGCTTAATTCCAAGTTGTGGGGATGGTTGTAGTCCTGTGAACAGTCTGTAGTTTATCTGTCTATTGTTTAACATGGACTGAAAAGGCTCACGTGGTGTGCCCAGCAGTCCCACCTACACTGTGTCCATGTGAAGACTGCCCAGTGCAGATGGTAGAAAGACCACAGCCTCCAAGTCAGACGGATGCATGCTGGAATCCCTCTGCCACGTACCAGCCTTTGTGCCCAGTCATTGGCATGGGTTTTATGGGTGCCCCTATCCATGGCCCCCTATGACCACTCAACTGTCTGTTCCTTACAGGGGTTATTTTGATTGCTGTGGGTTGTGGCCACTCACATTTCCTGCTTCTCTGAGCAACGCTGTGTTCATGGCCTGGAACCCTGGCTTTGCTCAGAAAGGGCCATCTGATCTCTTGATTAATTTTTGACAAGTAACAATTGAAGTAGTTTTTTTTTTTCCCCCAAAAAATGCATGGGGCTGAAAGGAATAACCATCCACTATCTGTCCTATAGGTTTATTATCATACATATTACATTATGTTTCTAATTTAGCCAATTAACCCAACTAGTGGTAAAATTCATTCTGGAAGTAGTGTGTTCTGTGGATGGCAGAGTAATTTATGCATAAGCATGATTTATGTGCTTGGGTATTTGCTGTAGAATTTTTAAAAAATTAGACTTCTTAAGAAACTGGGACCCACTGACTTAGACTTTCTTAAAAGATTCGCATGTTAGACATGTTAGATAATATCTATGCATTATTCATTTTAGGTTAGTCAGTAACACAGTCCTCAGGAATCTTTAAAATGGTCATAAACATAGGAGGGGAAAGTGAGAGTGGGTCAAACCCTAAAGAGTATGCCTGGAATTAAATAACTGAATACCTTTGCTTTCTTTGGGTTGTATCCAAAACCAGAGCCGTGGATGGTTTTTCCCGAGAATTAGTTCCTCCAAACCCTTCCTCCCAAAGTAAATGTGTCACAGGCTGGGGCCCATAACTAAAATTTACCAAGCCAGGAGAACCACGGTCTGCCTTAGATTTATAGAGAAAGTTAATTCTAAGGTTTCTCAGTGTGGTTTGTATGACATTGATATTCACTTTCAGAATCAATGGTATCATTTTAATAACTCTATCAACCCTGTTGGTAAATGGATAAAAAGTGTCAATGTCCCCTTTATCTGTGACAGGGAAGTATTAGTACAGCTGTGTTTTTTAAAAGCACCGTTCCCATATCCACCTGTGGGCTGTCTCCTATGCCGGGTGAGGAGGGAAACCTTCGGTTCCAGTGGCCTGGGGCCCAGCGAGAGAGCGAGTGTGAGCAGTCGTCTGTCTTTGTATTGGTCTCCTTTAAAGGACTTCCTCTTGGGCCTTGCAAAAAAAAAGGCCAGTGTCAAAAGGTAAATCACATTCATTTAAAACAAAGATTGGGCCATTGTGATTATGATCAGCCTGAAATCTGTGTGAGGGTGCTTGTAATATTTTTTTTTACAAATCTCATTTTGATTGAAGTTCAACTAAGAGCCTCTGTATTTTTAACATGAGAATGTTTTTGCAAATCATGGATGTCCATGTGATCAAGAGAATTTTGTTTGTGAAGTTTGCTAGTGTTGATGAAAAACTATCCTCATATGGCCCTCATTATTTTGGCTTTGAGGGTGATCAGGACAGTTTGACTGTTCTCCTTCGAATGCAGCTGGTTTCAAAATGAGATGTCTGAGACATGGAAGGTCCAACCCTTTGCCCATTTTTGCCTCTTTACTAAACACAATACAATGGGTGTGGTCTCTGCCCAGAGGCTGCAGGCAGTGAATTACCCAGAGGGCTGAACAGAAAATTAAAGCAGAAAACAGTTACTTGGCATTGTTAACCGAGAAAGCAAAAAGCAGAGTGAGAGGTACCAAATGATGCCCATCACTTGCACTGTGGCCTCTTACCAGCGATTTTTCTATAAATAATTTTCTCAGCGTGATCGTCTTCCCAGGCACAGAGAAGGAGGGCCTCTCAGAGGGCCGAGAAGCCCAGGCCTCTTCCAATTTTTGAAGCCACTGGTTTATGAAAAAATGAAGTACTCAGACAAGGCTGTTATGTATTGCGGCACATTTTAAAGTTATATGCGTAACACGGTGTGGCAGTTTGATATTATTTATGAATTGCAAAAAAGATACCGATTATGTTTGTAAATTGGTGTATTCCTCTGGGCGTGGTACTCTTTGATTGTATTAAATTCAAAGATTTTACGTTTACTTGAATAAATCAAGAATAGGGCTTTGATTCAACCATGTCAGTAGGGCGTGACTCAGGGTTGAATCTCTGTCCCCTTGGTGGGATGATAGAAACAGAACTCAGGAAGATACACAGAAGAAGACACAAGAGCTCCATAGACACGGAAGATAGAGAACTTTGCCAGTTTTGATCCTGGAGCTCTGGGGAGAGATGAACCATTGGCCCGATAGTTTGCAACTGAAGGGAATGGAGCCTTAAGAGGAAGAAGGAAGGCGAGGCTAGGCAGAGGTCACCTACCATCCTGCTTCAACACGTGGCAACGTACTTTGGTGAGAAATGAAACTTGAGTTGGACTCTTTAAGGCCTTATAACTGTAAGCTTTTCCCCCAGATAAATACCCTTTGTAAAAGCCAGCTTTGCATCAGCACCTCTTTGGCTGACTAACATACAAGGTAATGCATGCGTCATGCTTGAAACACTGTGCATTTTGTGCCTTTTGCAGGATGACTTAAGGATTTCTGAAAAGGTATTGATTCAATGTGCATGGCTGGTGATGGGACACAGACTTGTGGTGGTACGAAGAGCATCTTGGTCTTTCACCTTGTTGGGGATTTCCCTGTGGTGGCCTCATTGCCAAAACTCTAAATCCGAGGCCTTTGTGGGTGCGAGGCCTGGTCCTTCCTTCTCAGCCCTTTCACTCAAAGGGCCTGCCTCTGATTGTGAGGATGATTTGCTTGTCTTTGCTGTCCCACAGATTGGCACTCACAGTGCCCATGTTTTAGAAAATGCTTTCCAGAATGGGTGCAGGGGCTATATGGGAGTATGTTTAGCCAGGTGTATCCTCCAAACAGGGCTACAAGATTTTGGGGGAGGAATGAATAACACAACGAATAATAATACGTTGTACATTATCCAGGCCCCATGCTAAGTACTTTACAGTATTTAATCCCCACAACAACCCCAAGAGGTGGATGACAACTATTTTCTGTCTTTCAAGATGAGGTAAGTGAAGAACAGAGCAGTTAAGTCACTTGGCCAAAGTCACACAGCAGTAAGCTGAGCTTAGAAACAAGGCAGTCAGACACCAGGTCCCAAGTTCCAGTCCTAAATCAACAGTGACCTTGGATAGAGGCTTCTCTGGACCTGAGTTTCCATTAGGTTATATCCAAGATCCCATTGTTTCCGTAAGAGAACTCTCTTATCCTATTATAGTGACAGTTTTAGTGTATAAGCAGTTTGTACAGCTGATTCCTCCCCAATTTGTAACCCGTATAGCTCTCCTCTAATTTTTTTTTTCTCCTCTAATTCCTAAACCAAAAACAATTCTTGAGAATTGGTATTGAATGAATTATAGAAAACCCAGGTGATTCAGTTACTAGCCCAGACTTTTTTTTTTGGATGTTCTACCTGAGAAGAACAATGGCCAAAGATTTAAGGACATTTTGATATTACAAGATGTTCTATTATGTCATTATCAATATGGTTTATCGAAGCATTATCGTGAAAACTGCTATCAAGCCCTTGATGTTAGTTCTGGTGGAATCAGTTGCCAACTCACTCTAAAATTCTGTAGCTGGTGGACAGTGCCTGCTCTGCCATTTGAACAGCCCTTGGAAAAATCACAAGCAAAACATGAAGGGATGGAGACTGACATAGACTTGACTCCCCATTCGGAACCCATTGGCTTGGAAATTAAAACCTAAGTTTTTCCAGGAAAACAAAAACGTAAAATGGCTGTCCACATCATCTTTGTAAGTGAAAGTCAACCTCGAATGATTTTAAGAAAACTCCTAAATTTCATACCTATCCAAGGTTTCAACTGTCCCAGATGCCTGCCTTCTGATTTTTGTTCCTTGGAATTCTCATAATTTAGGTGGAAGTAATTGTTATTATTTTCCTAATGTGGTCTCTTATAACTTTACCCTTTCAGACTGCCTAAGTTTATTGAAAACCAGATGTGTGGCATTTATTCTGAGGAAGTTTGGTTGCATTGTTTTCAAGTGCATTATTAGTCTAGTACATTCTAGTCAGTTTGCCATCAAAGTGAAAAAAGGGGCCTGTTGAGGTCTGCCTTAATGAAAAGATGAGTCTTTTAAAATTAGAAATTATTCATCATGCAACTTTTAAGTGTAGAAATGATTAAAAAAGAGTCTGTCCTGTTGTGGCACTGCAGGGGGCCTATGGATGGACCAAAAAATACCCTCCCATGTAGCATTGGATTAAATTCCCCTTAATAAGGTTATAAAAACTTATTCGAAGGAAAGGGGCAGAACAGCACTTCTCAGCTTGGCCTTCCTGGGCCCTCAGAGAGAATGTTGGTTCCCAGCTGCCAGTGATACAGCATTGGAGCAGATGGATGCCTTCATAGCTATGTCTACCACCTTTGTGTACTGGGGTCTGTCTTTGCTATTTGGAAAGAATTTATGTTAATCTGTTTGCTTCTGTTTAAGTGGATGGTTAGAAATATCGGGCTCTTTCTTGACCTAAACCCAACATCAGTGGGGGTGTTTTGGGAGATGGAGTGAGGGGTAATGGGTAGAGTCTGCTTCTAGTTCTCCAGATTCTATAATACTCTCCCCTTTCCTGTACTGGAGTAGCTACTGTTTTCTGTATTATGCTGACAATCTCTATTTAAAAATTTTCTGTAATTTTGACAGTAATACCTTATCACTGTAGAAAATTTGAAAAAAGAAAAAACAACCAAACACAATAAAACAGAAATGTAAAGCAGAAGCTAGTGACCTGAAATTTCACCTTGAGAGAACCATTGCAATGTTGTTTGTTATTAATTTTGTCATCAGATGTTATAAAAAGTAAATACAAAAAATGTCCCAAACTCTAGGGGCTCCCAAAAGAAAGCTTACAACTTACATATATATAGGAATTCATTTATATTCTAAATACTGAAGTATATTCAGAAAGTAAAAGGGAGAATCTAGTTTGTTATATATACAGGTAAAATGATATAAAATAATCCCGTTTATATAAAAAAACAAAATGTGACCATCACCTTCACATGGCATGCCTTTTACATTTACTGGTGTGATTACCAGGAGGTGTTACTTGAGTTTGGCATTTTCAATGGTGAAAGCATGTTTTCATCAGCTAAGTTGGAACCTGTCTGGTTTCTCTTTAATTTGATAAACATGCCTCCTAAAGAGCTATGCAGTTTTTCTAGTCTTTGTGCTCAAGTCTGCCAGTATTTGTATTTTTCTAGAAGCTAAAAGTTTGACATTCTTTTTGGGGCTCACTCTCTCTCTTAGATTTGGTAAAAGCTTTAGTTAATACAGTGCCAACTGTCCTGTTAACATTTGCGAAGCTATACTTTGCCATCAAAGTTAGAAATGGAGGTTTCTGATATACTCAGACTAGTGAAGGCACAGAAAGTATTCAGATTAAACCTCAGAATCATTAATTTTTTTTGCAAGAGTTCTGAAAAAATTTATAACTAAATTACGTAAAACACACGAATAAGAAGAATAAACCAAAAGGAAAACAACCCAACTCACTGAAACTTTAAAGCAAAAAGGTAGAGAATCAGCATGTGAGAAATGCCAGCTATTTTCAAAATGCGTTTTTTTAAGACGTTAAAGTCATTTAGAATAGTGTTAGATAAACATCTAAGGATCTGTTGGATCATTTACCTAGCAGAATAAACTTTGAGTAGTAATTTTTTCTTGACTTTGGAAGACTTTTTTTCTTGACATTGTATGTTGTAAACGTAAAGGCAGAGAGCACAGCCTTCAGAATTAGTTCAGGAAGTTGTACATAAACATGTTCTAAACCTGAAGGAGTCACTATTTCATTCTTCCTAAGTCCACTGACAAGTTTTCAAGGCTTCTACCTTGTGCTGGCCTTTGCTTTCCCCGGGCCATTCAGAGGCAAACTCATTTCTGCGGTTGTTTCCTCCGGAATGTTTTTTCCACAGGTTCTTTTCACCTAACTCATAATTGTACACATGTATGAGTTGTGCTTTTCAGGCCTACCTAATTTCAGCTGCTAGTTGAAGGTAGTTTTCACCTAACAAGAGCTACCCATTCCCTGCTACATGGCTACATAATTCTTTTCCTGAACATGGATATTTGAGATGGACATACACATACGGTGAGCAGTTGACACCAATAAATACCCTTTCACTTGTTTGAGAGAACTCCAGCCTTTTCATCCTTACAGTTTGGAACCAGTGACCTGGAAAACTGGAAAAAAAGAAATTATGGCTTTAGAAAAGTATGCACGTTCACTTGACTGCATTGTGAAGTTAATTAGTGGTTAAGCCTCCATGTTGGCAGCAAAGATCTGCAGCCGCTGATTTGGAGGGGTTAAGATATGTGTTCAGCCACTGCCTGGCAGCTGTTCTTCTGCCATGCCAGAGCCAGTGGTGGACCCTAAATTTAGGAGTGTGAGCAGAGGCATCAGCTGGGAGTTCCTGCAATGCTGTAGCTTTACTTGGCTCTAATCATACCAGTTTTTAAAAAAGGGTCATTGTTCAGCCTATGGGAAAGGGAGATGCTGGGTGGGGTTGGTCACCATTCTACATTCCACTTATGTTTAAATAAAGACATGCTTGCACCCTTCATTTGTGCTGTCCACTCCATATTTCAAAGGTTAGGAAAGTAGTATTTGTTGTGAAGTATCATTTGGAATCGATTCTTCCATCTTCATGATTCCTCTTTTTTGTTTTATTTACCTCAACTTCCCACATTGTTTTCTAAACCCAGGCATACAATTTTTACCCCAGTGGCAATAAATGATCTATTATCCTGGGACTTTTAGGAACGATTTTCTTTGAGTACACAACATGGCCTGACCAATTTCCTTTACCACTGTGCCAGGTGCCATGCCAATAGGATAAAAACCAATTAGTTATTGCATGAAGTGGTATTGGAAATCTGATTGGTAAATTTAATAACAAATTGCCTCGTGACATTGGAATATTATAAAACCTCAAGAACAGGATCCAATTTTGTTATGCTGTTTTTGATCCTCTTGACTCAGGTTGGGTATAAAGAAAAAATTAATTGGCCATGGTTGTATTTGAATAATGCTTTAACTTCCTGAAAGAAGGAGACCTTTAAGTAAATTTACCACCTGTTTGAGGATAGATGATCTTGAGTTGTGGTGGGTTGTTTTCTTGGAATACTTGGGTGCTGGTAGATGTGTTTGTTAGCATTTTGGTAGCATCATTACAGTTAAAAGTTGTTTTAAACTGGGTTCAAGCCATCATAGATAAAGGTTGGTCTACACTGCCAACCAATACAGAAATTTTGATTGGTGGAAAATGTTCAAGTTTTAACACAACAATTAAGCAAAATTAGCAATGGAATCTTATTTTGGTTCCAGCATGTACTAGTTATATAGCCAAGGATGTACATGCTTATTTATTGCAGTTTCATTTACAAAAAAATTGCTTTGGTGGTAAAATATTCCTGTACTCTATGGTTTCCAGAAAGATATCTCTTTCTGAAACATAACCTGGAATATCTGCATCTAGTTGCTACTCCCATGACTTCTCCCTCCCCTTTGGTTTACCTTCTACTCTTCCAGGGATACCTGGCTCAGAAAATTTGCTAATACCCTTGGGGATTATCCTTGATTCTTCCCCTTCTCCCACACCCACAGCTAACCAAGTCCCATCTGTTCTACTACTTAGGTATCTTAGAATCCTTCTACTTCTCTTTGTCTTTCCTGCAACATGGTGATGAAACCCATCATTGTTATCTCTTGCTTGTATCACTCTGTTTTTTGCTTCCCATTTCCCTTAGACTACAGTCCAACCTCCTTACTGTAGCTTACAAGACTCTCCATTTACTTGCCTCTGCCCTTCAGTCCTCTCTCACCCCTCCCCCATTCTCCCTCTCTAGTCAACCAGCCACATGTGCTTTTCTCAGTTCTTTGAAGATGGCAGGTCCTCTCTCCCCTGTGGCTTTCCTATCCCACAGTTTCCTGTGCCTGATGATTCTTACTCAACCCTACCTTCTCCTTCCTCTCCCCCTTTCCATCTCCCCTTTTCTACTTTGTCAGTCCTTTTCATCTTTCAGGTCTTATCTCAAAAGTCACTTCCTCAAGGGTTCCATGGCCTTTAGACAAGGTTATTTTATTTTCCCATGGCTCCTTGTAGTACTTCTGCTTTCACACATCACACTCTGATAAAATTTGTACTGTTAATTGTCTCTCTTTGTCCACTAGAACATACACCCTTTGTCCTGTTTTGGTGGTACACTCACCTCTTGTCACAATTCTCGGTACATAGTATACATTCAGTAAATATTTGCTGCATTAATACATGAAAGAAAGAAGGAAAGAAAGGAAGAAAGGTAAGACCGAATGTATTTTCTGTAAGAAAGCAAGTCCAGCTGGCAGCAGCTGTACCTTCTTTCTCTCCTTCCCTTCCTTCCACCACTGCCTACTTCCACCCTGCTTCTGTTAGAAATAAGGACTGCCTTTACCAATATATGGCCTGTTTTAGTTATCTTATTCTCACAAGGGGAATATGTTATGGACCCTTCGTAGAGATATCTAAGCAATTTTTTTCAAGTTCAAACTGCCTCATTGCTCTAATTTGTATGAGAAGAGATAAGGGCCCACATTTGATCAATTAAACTACTTATATGACCTCAGATATCTTTTTCTGCTAGCAAAAAGTTGCCAGTCCTGTTAACTTAGCTTAGAACTCTTTCCACCCATTTATTGTCACTGCTGATATATGTAATAGCAGTGACCCATAGGGGTTCAGCGCTGTCATTCTTCTCTTCGTTTGAATTTTTATCTCTTCTACCTCAGTCTCCATGAGCATAGATCTTTTGGCCGTCCTGCTTGTTTTGTGATTGGCACAAAAATTCTTGGTATTGAATGAGGCGTGGGGAGCTTCAAAAGCTAAGCTCCAGTTACAAAGATGGTTCAAGAGCATACGTCTTGAAAAGTGAGTTAGGCCAGTGTCTGTCTTTGATTTCTCCTCAAGGAGGCATTGTTGCAAAGCTGTTTAGATCGTGGGTTCTGGAATCAAAGTTCAGGTCTGCCACCTTCTAGCTGATTGACCTGGAGTTAGGTATTTAATTCTTTTGGGCCCCAATTTCCTTATGACTCATAAGGGGGTAATAATATGCTTTCCTCTTATGGTTTTAATGAAGCTGTATTGCATGTAAGGTACTTAGCATAGTGTCTAGCACATGTTCAACCCATGCCAACCACTATAAATAGGTCTCTGGTGTTGGCAAAGATTTGCCTGGTTATAATTATTTCCACAAATGGAGAAAACAAAGAGCTTCAGTTTTATCTTGACTGGTCAAAAAAAAGTGGGCTAAGGCTCAGAGAAAAAAGCCGGCTAAGGCACAGAGTATAAAGTGCACTGGGCTGGAAGCCAGATGATGGCTTTACTCTGCCGCTTACCAGCTGCATGACGGAGGGTCCAGTCACCAGCTCTTTGGGCCTTGATTACCCTCGGTTTTAAGATGAGGAGGTTTGTACCAACTTAACTCTATTGTCCTTTCGAATGCTAACATTATGTGAGTCTAGGAATAAATGATTATTTGATTTTAAATACCTGACCATGGTAGATACTGAATAAATATTTGCTAAATTGAATGGAATATGCTGACTTTATCTCTGTAATGCAGATGAATTAGCTTTATGATATTGAATTTTAATGACAGAAAACAAGATGATTTTTTAGATTAAAAAAAAAAAAAAAAAAAGACAAAATTCAAAGCCAGAGACAGGCTGCTTATCCTGTTCTTTCAGTCTAACCAGCCTCCCTCCCTCTAAACATACTTGTGCAATGCAGATGTCTGGATAACAATTTTAGGAAGAATTTTCTTCACAGAGAGAGCTTTAGAGTTTTATTTAAATGACCAATAGCTAATTCTCAGCAGTAAACCTTTTAATTTGTAGATTACCCACAACTTTTTTTTTCTACCTTGTTCCCTTTTTTTCCTCTCACTGCCATTCTTATTCTACTTTTTACTTTTTGCTCCTTCCCGAATTCACTTATTTTGCGTTCTGCACTGAGCATTTCACTTGATATAAGTAGATAGTTCTGCCACCAGATGGTGTGCAAGGATTGGGAAAAGAATTGAAATACACTGGCCAAGGTGGCCGCTTTTCAACATTTTATTTCAGGAAAAAGGTTGACATAACAGACCAAAATGCTATTTTGAGACTGTGTAATTTAATTATCCATATAAATTTTCTCTTTCTTTGCCATGGAGATAGAAACCTGAGAATCTTGAGGAGTAAAAAACCTTATAAAATTAGATGAATAAATATTAATGGGTGACTTTCATCTCAAAGTAGATTTGATATAATTTATAAGGCTGAGATGTAGAAGTAAAGGTCTTGGATCAGAACACCAAAACAGGTAGTTTCAGAAACCACAGAAAAGGGGTTTTGAACCAGTAAAGCTGTAGAATTTTAGTGCAGTCAGGGACTTCAGCAGTCATCTAACTCAGTTTCAAAGGCTGCCTGCAGCCCAAATGCAGTTTTATACACCATGTCCACTCAGTGTGCTTTCGTAGCTTAAACAGTTTTTTTTTTTTAAAGTTATTATTACTAATTTCCAACATTTAAAAAATCCTGAGATCTCACCTAACCACCCAGATCTCAGGTTTCTTTTGGGGAAAAGATCTGAAGACCTGGCAGTGCCAGCTGACATTTCTCCCTGGCAGCACCTTGCTGTCTGCTTTAGTTGGACTGTGTGATTCAGTTTGCCAGAGTCTCTTTCATCCTCTATTGTATGAAACTGAAACTTCACCCTGGCTTTGAAATGTTACCAGCCTCTGCCTGGCCGGTGGAAGACATTAGAATATGTGACCCTGATCTCCCATTTCATAAATGTCGACACAGGCCCAGGGAGGGGAGCTGACAGTTGGTTCAGAGCCACAGTCTTCTAATTCCCACTACCCTGGGCTGCCTCCATGAATAGGAACTCCTGGGAAGAGCACGAGAGTGATCCACCAGAGCGGAGTGATACAGTTCAATTAAGAACCAGGAGGGAGAGTAAAAACAAAACAGAAAAAAAAAAAAACCCAAAACTATTGTTAATCAGTTACAGAAAAAGACACTAGAACAAAACACACACACAAGTGAAAAAAAAATTGGAGAAACCCTAAAGTATACACCTTACAGGGAACCTGGAGAGAATTAATAAATATAAGACCATGTGTCACAGGGAAGAAAGGAACCCAAAATGACTCACAGCAAGGCTGGGCCATCTCTGCAGTAATGTCAGCATTTAAGCTTTGGAAAGGTGACTGATGAGGTAAGGTAGAGGTCAGGTAGAAATCAGATGGTTTATGGTTATCCAAAGAATCAACAGAACGCCTTGCTGGGTACCTGTAAAATGGCCGTCAGAGGTTCTCTCCATCAAAATGTGGGAACTCATTAGTGAAAAAGTGATGGAGTAGTAGACGGAGTGATTGCAAAGAGAGAAGCAGAGAATTTTTTGCTTGACTCAAAGTAGATAAATGGGAAGATAAATGGGAGAGGCCAACTCCAGATGATTTATTAGTGATAGCAAGTATTTATTGAGAGCTTACTCTGTGTCTGGCCCTGGATTAAGAGGTTGACATGCGTAATAATAATTTCATCCTCCCAGTGTTGCTGAGGTCATTACTATTGTCAACTCTATTTTATAGATGAGGGAACTGAGGACCAGAAAGGTCAAGGAACTTTTCTAAATTCAGGTGGCTCATAATGACACCGCCAGGATTCAAATGTGCTCTCCACCCACTGATTACTGAGTTGTCACACTTAACAGCCGAGCTACTCCACTGCCCTCCATCCTCCTGGAAGGATGTGGGTTGGCCTAGTGATAAATGCACAGCATGCTCTGGATCAAATCTGATGAAACAGTGGTTGAGATATACTGTTTTGGCCTGGTGGCACGTAAAAAGTTTGAAGAACTTTAAATTCTGGCATTTAACAAGTTTGTTTTGAAGGCTCACTAAATTAGAGGACTGGCAGATTGTCAGTGAACCTTCATCCTAAGAACGTGTAAATGACACCTGGGAAACTTTAGTCAGGCAGGTCTTATTTCCACCTGGAAATATTAAAAAGTATTATTTCACCTTTCTCTTTTTCCTGGAATTTAATACTTTTCTCATTTGCTTAGTTTTCTATATATCCCAGTATTTTCCCTGAATGTTCCAGCAGATCTTTCACATGCCTATCAATGTTTGTCCAACTATGCAAATAAATCAAATCTATAAATTTGATTCCTCCCACCTCCTCACAAAGCAACCTTCCTGCTCCAGTCCCTGCCCTGCCACTTACATCTGGACTGACTGCTACCTTGGTCTGTTCTTAGCCTGTCTTTCCAACCTCTCCTTTCGCCACAGTTTTGCTTGGGCTTCCCTGTTTCCTGGATAGCATGTCTAACTCTATCGTGCATGCACTCCTTCATCTTGCTGAGTATATCTTCTAGTGGCTTCCTGAGAGAGATATACTGGAGGCGAATTTTTTTTTCTTTGTATTTTTAGTTTTTGCATGTGTGAAAATGTCTCTTCTCCCCTTTCACTTGATTGATAATTTGGCTTGGGGGTAGATTTCTTGTCTTTTGGCATCTAGCATTGCAGGTGAGGAGTCTGATACTATTCTGATTTCTGATTCATTGAATGTCACATTTTTGTTCTCCCAGAAGCCCTTAGGCTACTGTCTTTTTTTTTTGGGGGGGGGGTGTTCTGGAGTTTCATGCTGATGTGCTTTCAAAATTCATTGTGCTAGATGCTTGGCAATCCCTTCTAATCAGAAGTCTCCTCTCCTTAGGAAGTTTTTGAATGATTTCTTTGATATTCTCTTCATCTCTATTATCTCTGTTCTATATTTCTGGATTGATTCTCGATTAGTTTTATCTTTTCCTCCAGTATTCCATCTCTCTCTTTTTTTGCTACCACTTTCCTGGAGATTTCCTTTGTCTTTACTTTGGATACAATACTCTTTAATTTTCAAAAGCTTTTCCTTGTCTCTTTCCTTTCCCACAGGACCTTGTTTTTGTTCTACTGATGTAGGAACTGAATCTTCTTTTAACATTCTGAGCATATTTTGTGGGGTGTGTATAACATTTTGTTCTGCTCTGTCACTGTTTCCAGTGGTTATTTTTTGCTTTTCTATTTGTTCTTTTCATCTCTTTCACGTTAGAGACTATTCTCAAATATCTGGTGACCCATGGCCTTAGCTCATATTTAAAAGTGCGTTGCCGGCATGCTGATAGGAAGTTTGAGGGTGTGGTAAAATTGTCTGGTACACTTCACAGGTCTTTTCTTTGACTTTTGGTGTCTCCAGAGAAGAATATTCAGTTTTCTGCATCAGGGAGGTATGAAGAGATGGGTCTTTCTGTACAACAAAGCTGGAGGTAGAGGCTCAGGAATGCTTTTCTCTCTGAGATGAAGATACTATCTGGCTTTTCAGGCTCTAAATTGGGTTTAAGGTTCAGGAGGGTGGCACGTGTCTAGAATTATTTCCTCTTAAGGGCACAGATGTCCTCTGAATGGGAACGTGAGCCATAAGTACCTGGGAACTTTGACATGGCACAAAAGTGAACTTCTCAGATTTAGGCCTTGCCTTGTGTGGACAGCACTGTTGGCAACTGCTTGCTGTCCATTCTGACGCTGGGGGCGGAAGGAAGCTGTGCCAAGAGGTGCTTCAGCTGCGTGGCTGGCTCTAAGTGGCCCTCTTGCCTCTTCTAGAGTTTGGCATCCTGGGGTAAAGCAATCAGGAACTTACTGTGTGGTGTGTGTGTGAATGGTCTCTGGATATGCTGCAGGTGGTAAATGCCAGCTAATCATCAGGTAGACTTTCAGTGACTCTCCTGTTTCCAGAACTTAGCCTTATCTCCCATTGTCTGGGGATGTGATTCCTCCCAGTGCTGCTCTCAGGCATTTTCTGGGGAGAATTGGTTGGTTTTCTTTGGAATCCACCTCTCTATTTTCTAAGTCACTTATCACTCTTCTGTCTCCTTTCTATCTTCCAAAGCTTTGTTGAAATCTCTTGCCTGTTATTATCTGTCCTCCCTGTTCCCTTTGTCTTTGTGGGTTAATACCTTCTGAAATTTCTCCTCTTGTCATTTTAATGGTGTTTGGGGAGGGAAAGGCAATAAAGGCCTCTGGTTAATTCAGTATGCTTACCTTGAAATCTCATTTGATTTCTTATCACAATTATAAGCTCCTTAAGGCAAAGGACCAAGTCTAATTTTTGTGTGTTTTGTACTGCCTCATAGGCACTCAGTCAACACTCGTGGAATAAATTAGATCCACGCTTTCAGGTCTCTCTGAAATACAATTATTTTGTCTGCTGATCTGATTCCCACCCCCCTGTACCCCCGGGATTGTCTTGGATTAATCTTGAAATGAGGGAAGAATATTGAATGCTAGGTAGGGTTTTTTTTTTTTTTTTTAATCGACACTTATGACTGAGTAAGGTATTTTTCATTTTACTTATTTATTATTTTGTCCGTGTTAAAACTTTTTGAGTCATTCCTGCTTCAAATGGCTGTATTTCTTTTTTTAATAAGCAGATTCAGCTATTCAGTCTTATACTATTCTTCTTGAATGTCGACTTCCTGACTATTTAAAATGCAGTGGTTTCCCAATTACAAATGGGCAAAAGACTTGAATAGACATTTTTCCAAAGAGGAGATAGAAATGGCCACGAGCACATGAAAAACTGTTTAACATACCTAGCTATTAGGGAAATGCAGATCAAAACCATAATGAGATACCATTTAGCACCTTACAGAATGGACATTATTTAAAAAAAACAAAACAAAGCCAGAAAACTGGAGAGGATGTGGAGAAATAGGAGTACTCCTTCACTGTTGGTGGGAATGTAGAATGCTGCAGCCTCTGTGGAAGAGAGTTTGGCAGTACTTCCAGAAGCTGAATATAGAACTGCCATATGATACAGCAATCTCGTTACTAGGAATATATTCAGAGGAACTAAAAGCCAGGACACAACTTACATTTTCACACCGATGTTCATAGCAGTATTATTCGCAATTGCTGAAATATTGAACCAGTGCAAGTGCCCATCAACTGATGAATGGATAAACAAAATGTATATTTGTACAATGGAATACTATTCAGCTGTAAGAAGAAATGGAATTGGGATGCATATGGCAACATGGATGAACCTTGAGGATATTATATTGAGTGAAATAAGCCAGACACAAAAGGATTAATATTAGATGGTCTCACTAATATGAGCTAAATGCAATGAGTAAGCTCATGGAGGTACACTGTCGTGTATAGGTTAATAGGAGATAGAATGCGGTTGAGAATGGGAGATGATGCTTAATGTATGTAGAATTTTTAATAAGGTTTATTATGAAAGTGTAGAAATGAATAGAGTTGATGGTAACACATCATAGTGAGTACAATTAACACTGTTGATTTATGAGTGTGATTGTGGCTAAAAGGTATAGTCTGTGGATGTAAAGGTCAATTGAAAGGAAGCTAGAGAGTAATCTAGGGACTGTAGAACAGTGATTTCAGTGGTGGATGAAGATTGTGGTTAAAGCATAATGTAAGAATGTTCTTTTGCAAAGTGTTCTAATACTGTAATACTTTTGTAGCAATGGCAAAGAAGATATATTAATTCTAAGGGACAACAATAGGGGGTATGGGATTTTTCCTTTTGGAGTAATGAAAACGTTCTAATATTGACTGAGGTGATGACAGCACAACTCTGTGATAAAAATGAGAGCCACTGAGTGTACACTTTGAGTGGGCTGTACAAAGCATGGGACTGTAGAACACGGTGAACCCAGGGTGGATGATGGACTGTGTTTATTCTACACAGTCCATGGTTATAAAGAACAAAGATGAAAATGTTCTCTCATAAACTGTAACAAATATATAATACTAATACAGGGTGTTAATAATCGATGGGTTTGGGGAAAAATACATCAAATGTAAGATATGGGTTATAGTTAGTAGTAATATAGTTAATGGTAATATTTTGACAATGTTCTTTTGTAGTCTATAACAAATGTTTCACAACAATGCAAGATGTTGGTGGTGGGGTGTTGTATGGGAGTCCTGTGTGATGATATGCATGTTTGCTTTGTAAGTTCACAACTTTTACTCTACAATATACACTTATTTATGCATATTCATGTATGAATGATATACTTCCATTAAATTTTATATTAAAAAAACATTTGAACAACAACAAAAATAATAGGGTGGATTTGGGGAAAAGTATACCAAATGTAAGATGTGGGCAATAGTTAGTAGTAATATTTTGGCGATGCTCTTTCATCATCTGTAACAAATGTTCCACAACAATGAAAGGTGATGTATGGAGTCCATTGTGCTATGTGTGTTTGTTTTGTAAGTTCATAACTTTTACTTTACACTTATTGTTTATGTGTGTACCTGTATGCACGACATACTACAATAAAAATGTTTTAAATGAAAAAAAAAGTACAGTGGTTTGACGCACCCAGCGTTGCGCTCCCAACAGTTGCTTCCCATACTTGGAGAGTATACATGTGAGCATTCTTTCTGGTACCCGGCGTTATCTAAGAGTTTAAATATTCACACTAAATCAAAGCTGTTCTGGTCCTGGAGACACCGTTGACCTTTCCTTGCTGACTAGCCTTGTGTTTTTTCCTACTTTGAATGGTTTCTTCATTTGCTCATTGTCTCCTCCTCCTCCTTCTCTTCCTTCCTCTCCTCCACTTCTTCCTCCCCCCTTCTTCTTTTTCACTTTCCTTTTCCTCTTCCTCCTCTTCGTCTTCCCACAACCAACAGTAAGAAACACATTTCACTCCACTACTTAGTATGCATATATGCAATAACTCCTTGAAGTGATATTTACCCTTAATACCTGTTATTACTCTGATAGGTTCTCTTCTCTTTCTTTTCATTAAAAATATGCTGGAGGGATCATCTAAATTGGTTTTACAACCCACTGGATCACAGCTCACTGTTGCAAAAACAAGGCTCTAATTAATGTAAATAAAGCCTGTATTATAGCTTCATGCTTTCCTGCTCCCTCTCTTTCTTCACTTCATTGCTAGAATTAAGTAGCATTGTTTTAAAAGTAGAGACAAAAAACACTAGGACTTCCTCATATTAGCACAGCCTCAGGACTACTTTTGTGTGTTCCTTACCTACCATTTCTGTCCTTATGCATACATAGCTGGCTTCGTACTTGTATGGCTAGGAGACTGACTGTGAGCCAGTTGGTCTGGTTATAAAGTCCAAACTTTTTTTGCCATGCTACAGAGTCTCCTGAGTAGTGTACAATTTCCTTGAGGTATAGTTTAGTGAAAGAACTTTGGTATTTACTTAAATTAGCCTTCAGATACACTGCTGATTGATTTTTATTGAACTTTCTAATAGTCTTTTTTTCTTTTAACTTTTTGTTTTGAAATAATTTCAAGCATATAGGATAGTTGCAAAGATAATGCAAATGCCATACAGAGGACACCGCATACCCCCATTCAGATAAGCCAGATACCAGATCCACCAATTTTAACACTTTGCCGCCTTTGCTTTCTCCCTCCCCCCTCCCCCTCCCACTTCTATCTCTCCCCTGTCCCCCTCCTCCCTCCCTCCCTCCATTCCTTCCTGCTTTCCATCTATTTTCTGAATATTGGAGAGCAAGTTACTCACATAATCCTTGAATGTGTAGTACTTCCATGTACATTTCCTATGAACAAGGATATTTACTTATGTAACCACCTTAAGTGCTGTTTTGAAGTTCAAGAAATTTAACTTTAATATAAATGCTTACATATTATATTCCAATTTTATCTTATGTCCCAATTTGAGCCTTTTCTCTTCCATTCTTAGATCCCACCCAGTATGGTGTATTTGTCATCAGCTCTTTAATTTGTCATCATCTCTTTAATTTTTCTTTCTTTCTTTTTTAATTGTGGAAACATAAATACAACATAAATCTTCCCATCCCAACTCCTCCCAAGCATACCATTCAGTGGGATTAATCACATTCCCACTATTGCAGTACCCTCTCCACCATCCATTACTAGAACTTTCCCTGCATTCTAAACAGAAACTCTATACTCATTTTGCATTAACTCCCTATTGCCCCTGCCTCCCTCCCCTGGTAAACTGTACTCTACATTCAGTCTCTATGAGTTTACATATTCTCTGATATTTTCTTTTTGGTTATCATGGGGCTTAAATTTGACATCCTAAATTAAAATAATTTGCTTTGAAACTGACTTAACCTCAATAGCATACAGAAACTATATCCCTATACCCCTCCATCCCCCCACACTTATGAAGTTCTTGTCACAAAGTACATATTTAAGCCATTGAGTCAGCATTACATTTTATACATTTGCCTTTTAGATCCTGTAGGAAGTAATAAGTGGATTTATACATTAAAAAATACCATAGTACTGGTATTTGTATTACCCATGTCATTATCTTTACTAGAGATCTTTTCTTTTCATGTGGCTTCAGTCAGTTGTCTAGTGTCCTTTCCTTTCAACCTGCAGAACTCCCTTTAGCATTTCTTGGAGGGCTGGTTGAGTGGTGATGAAGTCCCCCAACTTTTGTTTATCTGGGAATGGCTTAATTCTTCTCTCATTTTTTGAAAGACAATTTTACCAGATACAGAATTATTAATTGGCAAATTTTTGCTTTCTGCACTTTAAATATGTCTTCCCACTTTCTTCTTGCCTCCATGGTTTCCAATGAGAAATGGCACTTAATTTACTGAGACTCCCTTGTATGTGACACATTGCTTCTCTCTTAAGGCTTTCAGAATTCTCTATGTTTGGCATTTGTCAGTTTGGTAATAACATGGTGAGGTGTGGATTTACTTGGGCTTATCCTGTTTGGAATTCATTCAGCATCTTGAATGTGTATATTCATGTCCTTAATTAAATTTGGGAAGTTTTCAGCCACTATTTCTTCAGATATTCTCTCTAGCCTTTTATTTCTCCTTCTGGGACTCCCACAATGCATCTGATGCTTGATGGAATCCCACAAGTTCCTCAGGCTCTGTTCACTTTTCTTCACTCATTCTTTCTTCTCCTTGGACTGGATGATTTCAATTGTATTTTCTTCAAGTTCACTGAGTCTGTTTTCTGCCAGCTGCAATGTGTTGTTGAGTCCCTCTAGGGAATTTTTAATTTCTGTTACTGTGGTTCTCAGCTCTGTTTGGTTTCTTTTCATAATTCCCATTTCACTATTGTTTTTTGTGTGTGTCTCTATCTGTTGTTTTCTTTTAGATCTTTGTCCCTGTTTTCCTTTAGCTCTTTGAGTATTTTGAGTATATTTAGAACCATTTTTTTGTCTTTGTCTAGACTCTCCCAGTTCTGGTCCTTCTCACTGATGGGTTTAATGATTTAATCTTTTCCTTTGTCTGTGCCATTGCTTTTTGTTTCTTTGTATGATTTGTAATCTTTCATTATACCTGGACATTTTGATATTTTAGTGGGTTATTGGCGGTATTTAGACTCTGAGGCATCTGTTCCTTACTCTTGTATCCAGCTAGTGTTATGGCAGAACTTTCCTTGAATGCCAGGGACTAATGGAAGATAAATGAATAGATAAGGAAAAAAGAAAACATCTTTCTTAGGATTTGCAGATTGAATTGTGTGACTACTCTCCTTCAGAGCTTATCTGTACAATGAGTTTAGGAAATAGCTCCAGGCCGAAGTGTTAGGGGTGTCCCTGGTTCTTTCTGCTCTTGTCTTGGGTATGTGCATTTGGCCCTAGGAATTTCCCCATTTAAATGACTCTGAGTGTCCTCTCTTCTCTAGGAACCAGTTTCCTCATGGTCCTGGTATTGCACTGTATGTCCTACAGCCAGCAATCCCTTACCCAGGCGTCCACTTGATCTCTGTCCCACAGTGCTCTGCAGGAGATCTTAATGAGCCACCTTCTACACACAGGGCAACTTCTGGGACATCAGGTCCCTCAGCCTACCACGTACATGTTCCCAGTGTGTGCAGGAGGGTCACTCTGCTCCCTCTGGATCTGGGACCAGGGACCCACACTGAGAGCATGGGCAGGCTCTGTGCAAAGCTGGTGAGAGGTGGGAGAGGGGCCAGTCACAGGGGGTCAGGAGATCTTACTTTTAAGTAGGCTTTTTCTCAATATGGAGCTCATCCTTTTAATCTGGTCCTTTAACTATTTTCTGGAGCTTTGAGAAAGATACCAGTTCTTATTGGTTGTTCAAATCATCTGTGGGGGAACAGAGCCCAGAAGCTCCTTACGCCACCATCTTGATTGGATTGGATCTGCTAATATTCTTATTATTTTTATTAAGCTTTTTTTTCTGATTATAAAATCATGCATAAGGGGTTGGATGTGGCTCAACTGGTTGGGCGTCCGTCTCCCATATGGAGGGACCCGGTTCGATCCCCGGGACCTCCCGGTAAAAAAAAAAAAAAAAAATCATGCATAAGAATCTTGAAAAAACCAGGCAAAGAATAAAATAACATAATTCCACCATTCCAAGGTAACCACTATTAACAAGTTAGTATATATCCTTACACTATAAACTATAATGTATTTGTATAATTTCTATGTACATATATTTTCCATTATTGCTAGTGTAGCTACCTGTGCAGTTTTATAATTTTTTAACTTTATCACATAGACATTCTCCATTGAAATCTTTTAACAAATATCATTAAAATTTTTCCCTATTAGTATATATTTAAGTAGTTTTCAGTTGTATTTTTTGTGTGCTGCTATAAAGAACTACAGCAAACAACTAATGCATAAATATTTATTTGCATTTTAAGGCATATCCTTAAGATAGATCTTAAAAGTGAACTTACTGGGTCAAAGGATATGGCACTTTAAGACTCTTGACTCTGACCTGAGTCACTTTTCAGGAAGGTTGGGCTTGGTGAGAGGGCCATTCTTCTGTTAAAGATGAGAGAGCATTTCCGTGTAAGGAGCCCCAGAACAGAGGGGTAGAGATGGACAATGTAGGAATGATGAAGCCATACTCCTGAAGAGACAGGTGAGGGTTGGAACCTGGAGCACAAGAAAATGTTGTGTCCCCTGATAGCAGGAGGAAGGTAAGTCAGGGTGGGTGTGGCCAGGTTTGTGTCCATAGGTGTGCAGGTATAGGAGGAGCCAAGGAAACGCCATAGGATTATTTCATCCTCTTCTCAGAGTCAGGGGCTGAGGATAGAGTTAGGGAATATGAGGGGCATGATGATGAATTGGAATAACCCCATTAAACTCTTTCCATGAGGAGGGGCATGGAAAGAGTTGCCAAGTAACACATTGATTCGGCTGAGTGTCCCTCCTACATTTATATTTATACTCATCAATTAGGACTTAAGTGATTTTTCTCAGCAGTGCCTGACACCTCAGTAAAGAAGCAAAGATGAGAGTGGTTCGACTGATCTTGGTTGGGAATTTGCTGAGTGGGTGCAGAGGTTGGAAAAGAGGCTAAGGAGTTGGGGATCATAGCAATAATGTTTAAGTGATGTGCCATGTATTCTGGGCTGCCAGGGGAAGGGCCTGGCAGGTTGCAGGGGTTGGAGGAAAGGAACATATTCTGTGTATTTATATTCATGGCTCAGATTATGAAATACAAGGCAGCGCCTTGGTGTAATGGCACTGGGGGCAGGATCATGTTCCTGGGTACCTCTCTTCCTGGAAGCTGGTTGTAGGCTCATTTCATGGACTTAGGTCAGGAGCAGGGGGATTTGCAAACATTAGGAGCCAAAGTGCTATTGGGAACCTTTACGTTCCTCTTCAGCCAGAAGGAAGGAAGATGTTAACATTGGGTTGGTGCTGCAGACTAAAAAGATTGGTAGTGGTCTGCCTTATGCTTTCCGCCCAAGACCTAGTGGTGCTTAGAGTAGCCTCCTGGGTCAGGCTTCGGAACGTACGTGGTGAAGGAAACACCCAGCGTTGTTTACATTCTGGGTCAGTGTGAGAGTTTGGGACTGGGCCCAGTTTTGTCAGGGATTGCTCTACTGGACACACCAAGGCAAGGAATGCTTGAATTTGAGCATTCATGTTTGGATTTGAGGAACCATCTAGGATAGAATTAGACTAAATGGCCATGGATGGAGTGATTCCTTTTGTGGTGGGATTGGGAGTAGGGGGTCCTGGTGGAGCCAGGTGCCCACCTGAACTCAAAGTATTGGCTCAACATACTTCATTGGATTTTATGCTTATTGCTTGAGTTAGCATTTCCTAGGAGAGTGTTACCCATTACCTCTTTCTTTTCAGCAACATTATGGAAAGGGAATGTCCAGATGTTGTTTTCTGAAATCAGATTAAGTTTCTTTATGACATCATCTTGAAGTTTAGTTGGCTCTTTGTAAATATTGAAAAAACTTTCCCATTGCTCTTTTTTTTTTTTCCTATTCTCAAGCTAATGCTAATAAAAAATGGCATTTGATTAACCTCTTGGAATATATTGTTCAAATATGTCTTGAATGACGAAACTGATAAATTAGATAAAATAATTGCTGGAGGTAATGAACTCTTGTGAATCACTGTAGTTCATTTTGTCAGTTCATTCAAGCTATACCATCAAATCTGGAGAGAGAGCAGATACCACCAAACAAGAGTTACAGTTCTCTCTCAGAGCAGGCCCCAGAACTTGAGAGGACTGACTCTTTCAACACTGTCTTAGGCAGGGCAATTATTGGATAAACGTGAATCTATTTGTTGCTCCAAATTTAATTTTGGAATGCACTTTCATATTTTATATGGGCTTTGTGGATTTGTGTATTATGTTCCTGATTAGCCTTTCTCTTTGAACTCATTGTTAGAATGAAAAATTGTTCTTTGTTTGTTGTTCTCCACTGCTAATCCATGCTAAGAAGGCAGGTCCCTGATCCTGAGATAAGGTTGCAACATAGAAGTTCTGGAAAGTAATCCAGCTTTAGGCTCAGCAATAGCTCCAGCTTCTCATTGCAGATTTGAGCACTGATCTGGGTGCCCCAAAGTAAAAGTAACATTTAGCCTACAGTGAAGTCCCAGAGGGCTCTCAACAATGATGATTATGAGATCTGAAAATAGAACCAGTAAGGAGAGGCCAAAACCGGGCTGTTTCTTCTAGAAGGAAAAGGCTAAGGGTAGTTGTGTTAATTTGCCGGGGCTTCTATGACAAATACCACAGACTGGTTGGTTTAAACCACAGGAATTTATTATCTCATAATTTCGGAGGCCAGAAGTCCAAAATCTAGGTGTCAGCAGGATCGTGTTACCTCGGAAGTCTGTGCATCCCGGTGGTGGTTTCCCAGCAGTTCATAACTCAGGTCTGCCTCTGTCGCATGGCCTTCTGTCTCCTCCTCTCTCCTCTTCAATAAAAAGAATTGAATATTTTGTAAAAAGTGGTTTTCTTACTATTTTTGCTTCCCATCTTATATTGTTCCCTGCAAGATACAATTAACCACAACAATGAATTTTATTTGTAAACAACAACAACAAAAAAACAATGTAGTAAATTATAATTCTAAACCAGATCTTCTAATACTGTGGATTGAGAAAATTTAATCTCTCATAAGACAAAGATCAGGCCATCAGACAATTTCTAAAAATCAAAATCACCATATCTCCAAAGTACCAAAGTAAATTTCTAAATGTTATCACGTCTTCCACTCATTTAAAACTTTTTGAATTCCGTCGAAATATGAACTTTTATTTCAGATGCTCATTTTGAAACATACTTGCATATAAAATCAGGTTACTTCCTAGTGTAGCTAACACACTATCTAAATTGTTAAAAAATCTATTGTGATACCAAAAACAATTGTAATTTGGGATGATTGACTCTAAAACTCTCAACCAAGTAACCCACAGGTTGTATGAAAGAGCTTACATTTAATCCGTATATTGTGGTTCCCTTCTTGCTTTCTCTCTCTTTCTCCTGGCTTCATCCTTATTTCCTTTATTTTCTCTTCTGTTTGGTTTATAAGTTATCATTATATTTCTATGGGCATCACGGTATTGGTATCTAATTTTTATTTAAGTAAACCCTTACATTCTTTTAAATACTTTTTTTTGGCTTGTGAAGGAAGAATTTTACATTTTCTAAAATAAGTTATATAATTCCTTGACATATTTTTTTCCCTCTAATGGATTTGTGACTTAAGATGAATTTAAAAAAATACACAGTTTATCTTCCCCCTATAATATAAGCAAGCTATGATTGTGATGTTCACATTTCTTTTTACAATGAGTGGCCAAATGCAGTTTGTCAGATGAGATAATTTTCATGCTAGTAGATATGTTTAATCTGTTCAGGATTATATTCCTGTGTAAACCATGCCACTGAATCTCCGTACATAGAATGATTTGGTTAACGAGGTTCTGGTTTTCCCCATGCTTTCTTTGCTCTAGATACATTTCATATTGCTCTTCAGTCGCCAAGGGAAATTACGGCTGCAGAAATGGTACACCACCCTCCCTGACAAAGAGAGGAAAAAGATCACCCGGGAAATTGTTCAGATCATTCTCTCTCGTGGTCAGAGGACAAGCAGTTTTGTTGACTGGAAGGAGTTAAAACTTGTTTATAAAAGGTGTGAGTAACTTGATGAGAACTGAATTTCTAATTATTACATTGGAGTGTTCTAATCATGAACATTTTGATTGTAATACCAATTCCATCATTTGCTGAAATCTTTGGAGCCTGGGACCCAATTATTTGTACCAGTAGACCAACTAGAAAAAAAATTTCATTTATTGCAAGGTCTTCCATGTGCCAGGAGAGGTTCTAGGTACTAAAGCTGCAGATTGATAATGCACGCCTTCGTTCAGCGGATATTTAATGAGCTCCTATTATATTCCTGGCATTGTTTTTTAAGACAAAAACATTCTTATTCTTACAGAGCTTGCAGACAGGCAGAGAAGAGAAAGACAATATGTAAACACATAAAGTATTTTCAGTTGGTAACAAACACTGTGAGAAAAATGGGATAGAGAGATGGGGGCTGTGTTTGATTAGGCAGCTCTTATAGTTATTATTCATATTTATGATGAGTAAACTGAGGCTGTTGAGAGTTTAAGTAATTAGTCCCCAGTCACAGTAAATGAGTGGTAATTGGCAGTCAGGACTCAAATCTAGGCCTTTCTGGCTTCAAAGCCTAGGTATTCTCTTTTTACTGCATCTCCTTGCCATGGCAAGACCATATCAGAAAGGAACCTCAGCTTATTGCTGAGGAAACTGAGGCCCTGAGCCCATGAAAACGCAGATTATAGATGCTGAAGCCAAGACCAGAACAAGGCTGACTGGTAACCTCTGCAGACTGATATTTAAAGGAGTAAATTACCGGGAAGTATCTGGGCAAAGCTTCTTCTACTGGGTCCATGGTCAGAGTTTTAGCACTAACATCTTGCAAGATGCTAGCTAACGCCATTTGTAATAAGCCGCCCAGGAAGTATTTGCCGACAGGAAGCTTATCCCATCTCTTTGCCTACTGGTTTTCTAAAACTGAGTTCTTCTGTAATTTAAACAATTGGATAAAACCTAGGCTTCAGTGGTTCTCTCGCAGCTTTTTACAGCTACTGGGTATACAAGAGTGAACAGGGCAGGTGGTCCCTGCTTTCGTGAAGCCACTTATCTAGTGGGGGAGGCAGGCCAGGGAACGGGCAATAAAGAACCCCAGCTGCTCCGATGGAGGGTGCAGGAATGCACAGCGGTGCATCCGTCCACTCGGAGGGACTAGAGCTCCTGGAGGAAATGCCATCCTCACTGAGACCTAAAGGAGTAGGAGTTAGCCAGAAGAACGGGACGTGGAGGAAGGTGTCGTAGGCAGAAGAAACACACGCCCAGAAGCTCAGAAAAAGGGAGGACTTGACAAGCAGGGGATGGGACACCCAAACAGAATGACTGTAAGGTATGAAGCGAGAGGGTGGGGGAGTGCGGGGCCTTGGCAGCCTTCTTCAGGGGTTTGGACTTTAGAAAGAACAATTCTCAAGCAGGGGACGGGCATGAACAGACCCCCAGTTACCATGGGGCAGAGGCCTCTGTCCCGCTCATAATCTCTCTTCAAAGTAAATAAAATTTGTTGAGAGCCTTTCACGTGTTTAACAGAATTCCCACAACATTTTTACATGTTCTATTTTTACATTTTGGAAGGATATTACATGCGACCAATAATGATTTCATTCTTGGAGGGGGGTCATCTCAAGCGAGGAGGAGGTAACTGCATCTTCTTTGGAAAAAGCTGTCTTCAGGTTATTTAACATGTCATCATATTTTCCTTTCCTTTTTTTTTTCTTTTCAAGGTATGCTAGTTTATATTTTTGCTGTGCAGTAGAAAATCAGGACAATGAGCTCTTGACACTAGAGATTGTGCATCGTTATGTGGAGTTACTGGACAAATACTTTGGAAATGTAAGTGTTTTCTGGTCTATTAGAATTAGTCCGATTCTCCATCTCAGTTCTGACTTCAACTTCATTTCTGTCCTTCATTGGATTCTTTTTCTCTCTCAAGTCTAAAATATGAATTACATTTGTATCGAAGATCCTACTAGACCACCTCGTTTCAGAATGCACGGCCTCTCTCCCTCTTCCTGTAATTCTTGAGAGCACTGTTTAGTACCTGAAAAATCCAAAGCTTTCAGGAGACTGATGGAGTCTCTCTCGACAGACCATGAACACACTGGAGGCCTGATAAATTCAATGCTTCTTTCAGGCAACTAGAATTTAATTGTGAAGGCTTCCTTGATATTCTGTCTCTTATTCCTCATTGATTTTTTAAGTTATTTTTAAGAATACCTATGTTACAGGTATTCTTTAATGTTATTTATACTAAAGATAAAAAAATGCCAACCAACCAAAAAAAAAAAAAAAAGCCCCAATCCTTTTGCTTCACCTTGTTATTCAATCTCCTTCCATTTACTGCTAAGTAATATACTATACCAAGGGCACCAGTCCCCAGTACACGTTCACTCCTCAGCAGCTTGTAGCTTGGGTCCCATGGTTACTGCTCCAAGGAAGTCATAATTTCATTGACACCTCCCTGATGCTCAGTGCTGGTGACTCCTCTCCAGTCTTCACCTGCCTTGCTCTGTCTGCAGCACGGGAGGCTTGCTCACCACACCTCTTTCTTTACATTCTCTCCTCTGTTTCTGCTGAGACACTGAGTTGTGCTGATTCTCGTCTGTATTTCTGAGAGCCCCTCGTTGGTTTCTTCCACTGAGCTCCCTTCCTCCTCTTGCCCCGTAAATGTCTTCCTACTCTTCCGACTCTCCTTCTGAGTCTCCCTCACTTTCTTCCCTAGATAGCTCGGCCTACCTTACCAGGTGACTCGATTTCACTTGTTGGTCTTTACTTGGCATCTCAGTCAGTTCAGTCTTCACATGACCAGAACCAAACTTGTCATCTTCTGAAAACCTATTCTGTCTTATAGCTGGATTTATTATGCTCCAGACTCCTTCAGTGCAAAAGGGTTTCTTCCATCTTTTCTGCCCTTTACCTCAGATAACTGACTATTCACACAGGACTAAAATTCATCTCCTCCTTTCCACTCTTACTGGTATAGTTTTACTTAAAATTTCAGTTTTGCTTTTCTTCATCTGGTCCTTCCTGCCTCTGGGCTCTTCTCCCCTCCCATCTTGGCCTGTTAGTTTCAGTCTGCCTTGCAAAGCCCTGATTAGACCTGCTCTCTCCATTATCTATAATGAATAAAATTCAGACTTCCAAGCCTGACTTTTAAGCCTTCAAAACATTCGTTCCAGACAGCTCCTTTCTAGCTTCTCTTCCTTTATGTCCCTGACATGTCCAGTGCTCCTGCAACAAGGAACAGCCTTGTATTATCCATAACTTGTGTAGTATTTGCTTAACCACCAAACTGCAAGTCCCTCGAGATCATGACCTGGGTGTTACTCATTTATTTTTTTTCATCACTGTAGCCAGATTGTGGAAAATGTTCCAGAAACATTTACTCCAGTTCACAGTCTCAAGAAAGAAATCACTGGATTTGGAAACTCTTTTCTCCTCAGTAATACTCTCTTCTCTCTTGCCTTGCTCACTAAAGATTAAGTTTTATTAGTATTATTGGGAGAGTTTTGCTTCCAGAAGAATTTTCTGTATACTATTTAATGGATTGAGCAGTGTTTGCAATTTTGGTTTTATCAGATTTATTGCAACACTTCTCTTTTCATAAGGATGAGCACTTGAAAAAGTTTATGAAAGAACTTTCCCTCCTTTCTTCTCTTTCTTCTCTTTCTCCTTTACTGTTTATGTATTTATTTTTTTTGTAAATGAAGTTATAAGACCTTAAATGCTGTTTTAATATAGAGAAGTAACAGGATAACTAGATTGTCTTTTCTTTTTCCTTTTCCTGATTCATCAAGTTTATTTTCATTTATTTGAGAGATTTGCAAATACATGATAGCATGTTGTATTAGTCAGCCAACGGGGTGCTGATGCAAAGTACCAGAACTGTTGGCTTTTATAAAGGGTATTTATTTGGGGTAGAAGCTTACAGTCACAAGGCCCTAAAGAGTCCAACTCAAGGCACCATAAGAGGTACTTTCTTACCCAAAGTCATTTGCCATGTGTTGAAGCAAGATGGTGGGCCATGTGGGTTCAGCCTTCCTTCTTCCTCTTAAGGCTCCATGGTCCCAGCTTCTTCCCATCTCAGCTGTAGTCTGGCATAAAGCTTGTTTCTCTCCCTGGGGCTCATTTCCTTCTGGGCTCAGCTGCTCTGTTCTCTTCACAAGGTCTACTGTAGACTTTCAGGCTCATCTCTCTTCCCTGAGCCTCTGCTGTGTCTCGGAGCCTTCTCTCTTTTCTCATGTATCTGCATCTCTGTGTGTCTATTTCCGTGTGAGAGTCTGTTTTATCAGCCCACCAAGGGGATGGGGACTCAACGCTGAGTCGCACTCTAATGACGTGATTGAATCAAAACCCTAATCTTAACGTAATTTAATCAGATGTCTCAGCTGAATCTAATGTAATCAAAAGGTTATCATGCCCACAGGGACAGACCAGTTTCCAAACATAATCTGTATCTCTTTTGGAATTCATAAATAATATCAAACTACCACAAATGTTTTCAAATTTGAGATTATTTAATTTTGTGCTTCCTGTTATTCTAATAAATCCTAACATTTTGGTGCTTTTTTTTTGAAGTAATCTACTGATTTGGCTTTTTGCAAAGGCCTGAAGTGATTTCCTGAGGCCCAGTTTTTCCCATAACCCACCTTCTCCCTGCTATTTCTGCACTCTGCTTTGACCTGTTGGTTTTTCCTAGATTAAACCAACTGTGATCATGCGAATTGGGGCTGAATTTTGACCTTGATCTCTCTAATTGAATTTCAAGCAGAAATTTCAAAACATGTTGATTCAGAACACAAATGGTAAGCCCAGTTAAAGTATGATGGGAATCAGATGAATTCCTATTTCTCTAACGTTAAAATCTATTCTATTTTGGCATATATTTAGAAGCTCTTTGTCATGAACCAAAATTTAATTCGCTAAAAATTTCAATGCATCTTTCTTTAAGAGCAGCTAAGAGCAATTCATGGCTATGTGCCCAGTAGATATTCAATTCTTCTTAATTAACAGTGATGAACAAAACCTTCCAGAACCGATTCTCATTGACATCACCTCAGGAATAATATATTTCTCTTTGGTTTTCTTTTCCTCATATGTTAACAGTAAAGGTTTTCTTGAATTCTGCCCTTGTATTATCCAAGGGAAAACCTTGTATATGAACTTCTCTTATAACACTAGAAAATTCTAAATTCTTATGAGGGATAAACCAAAATCTCTGGCTACTAATTTGAGTTATGCACTTTTTTAAAAAGCACTTTTCAATTCCAAGGAGATTTACAAGGATTAACTAGTTAATCTTTCAATCTTCAGTAAGTAGCATTAACTCCAATTTATAGAGGTTAAGAGGAAATGCCTCAGAATATCGCAGTAGATAAGGGTCAGTTTGAGGATTTAGATACCTGCCATGTTTTCCTGGTATAGACTATAGCATGAGTTTTAAGGGATACACTTGATATGGCTGTTGCTGTCCCAGAGAGGAGTTGAACTTAATTTAGGGAGTTCTTTTGTTGCACTAGGGAGAGGATCAGGAGTCCCATAGCCTTGTGTCAGCACGTTCACTAACCACTACTATGACTTGGGCCCTAAGACATCTCATTTCACAGATGAGAAGAATGGCACTCAACAAGGTTAATAGAAATATTTACTTTGCTATTGGGGCTGCTTTTAGTATCAAAGTGACAGTGTAAGCAACAGTATTTTATAATTGTCCATTGCTATATAGTAGTTCATGTTGTATTATAATGATTTTTATTTTACGTATATCTCTATAGTATTTTTACAATTTCTTATTTTCAGAAGCACTTTGTGTATTTATCTTAAAGCTTTTTTATTTACTTTAGAACAAAATTCAGCAAGGGCAGGTATTTCTTAGACTATTCAAAAGGATTTAGTTACTGAAATGCCAGAAATAATCTCACTGACCCCGTGAATTCTGCCATAGGAGAAGTCTCTCAAACCAGATAATAGTAAAGCACAAGGCCAGGCAATCACAGAAGTTAAATTAACACCATTTCTGTTTTTTTTTTTTTTTTTTTTTTTTTTTTGTAAGCTTTATTCCAGAATATAGATACATGAGAAAATGAGAAAAAACAAGAGTCTCAAGAGTTTGTTAACAGTGAGGAGGAAGTCATGCTCATTTGCATATTAGGTGGGTGGAGTCTAGATGCCCAAGGGGCACATTTCCTGGTAATGGGGCAGTTTCCTTAAGGTGTCTTTTAGAAGGATTGAGTAATTAGGCAGTAGCTGAGGAAATCTGGATTGGCCTAAGTTTCTCCTGAGGTGATTTGCCTTCTTACTCTTTGATAATCACTTGGCATTAGACTCAAAGAATGACCATAGGGTGTCACTTGGAGTTGCAGTATCTGAAATAGTTCCTCATTTGTGTTGTTCTGTCCAGTGCCAGTGGAACTTGTGCCTCCATTTCCCTTGTGATCTAGAGATATCGGTTGTCTATCCACGTCGTGTCTGTGTGTGTGTGCACTTGTGTGTGATGTGCTGTGTGTATCTGCCTTTCAGCACCTCCTTGCCCTAGCCCTAGCCCTAGCCCTAGCTGGAGTGCCCTGTGGGCCTGGGCCTGGGTTGCTGCTCTAAGAGTGGTATATAAAAAGTTTCTAGAGAATTTGTATTTGTATCCATCAGGTTCACTTTGTAGGATTCTGATTGCTGGTTTCTCCTAAGGAGGCTCCTGTCTTTCTTGGACTCCTGGTCTACACCCACCCTGAACTCTGACGTTCCTCGACTCTCATCTTGCTACTTTTACTCCTGACTTTCCGCCTCTTCTGACTTCTGGTAACTGCTTACTTTTCGTCCTCTTTTCATATTCATGGATGTTCTGGTGCTCTGTGCTTTTTGTTTACTTATATTGTTAAAAATCACAAAATAATGCATAATTTTTACAAACCCTTTAGATGTGTACAGTTTTTTAGAATGAGATTGCATTATGCATTTTATCTGCAACTTTCCTTTTCCCCTTAAAGTCTGCCTTGAGCTTTTCCCATGTCTGTCCATGTCAATCTACCTTTTTTCTTTCCAGTTTCAGCATAGGAGCCCATGCCATAGCACAGTATACTATACTTTATTTAGCCGATTCCCTGATTGATTGACTTTGGGTTGTTACCAATTTTTATTATTAATGATGCTACAATAATCTTCCTTGCTTATATATATCGTTGTGCACTGGTGTGAGTATAGTATAGCATGGTAATAAATTTCTCATAAAAGTGTTGGGTCAAAGGATTTGTACATTTAAAATTGATAGATACTGTAATTTGACCCTCTGAAATAGTCCATAAAAATTTACAGATTTAACCAAGAGTGAGTATGAGGGTACCTGTTTATCTGTACCATTAGCAGCAATCCATATTCTCACTTCTCAATTTTCAAATAAACATTGATTTAATTTGTATTTCCCTGATTACTAATGAGCCTGCACATCTTATTAGATATTTATTGGCCTTTTTTATCTTGCTAAAAAATAGAAGTGAATGAACTGCTTCTTTATAGCCTTTATTTTTTTAAATCGTGATGTTTATCTTAGGGATTTGCAAAAATTCTTTCTCTATCACAGGTACTATCTCCCTTCCTCCCTGATATAAATTTAGCAAATACATTCCCCAGCTGCTGTACTTTTCACCTTGTTTATGATGCTTGGCCTGCATTCTACTCTGATCTCTCCAAATTTTTGTCTGTGTTCCTCTGTTCCAATGTCCCTCAAATTCCCAAAGTGAGACTATTCTAGAAATAAAAGCAAGGGTTCATAAGCTGAGAACATTCTTTTCCTCGTGGTGTTCTCAAGCAGAACCCTAAGCATCTGGAGAACTCTGTGTTAATAGTGTTGTGTTCCAACATATACACACTTTTATTTAAAAATCGGTCATATGTGTATCATGTATATATGTTTCTATATATGAATGTGAATGTGTATATGTGTGTGCCTATAGATTTAGATATAAAGAGAGAGAAAGCAAAAGTGGGGGAGGAAAGAGAGAGTTGCAGCCATGTATACACACATGATGTTGATTTGATGCTGTTTTCTTAGATGAGTCAGATGAGTTATTTCCAAGCCGGCCATTTATTATAGTAGATTCAATTGGATCTGTCAACATAAACCATTTTCCTTTTGAGTCTATAGGTTTATTGTCCTAAATCCTAAATATATGGATTTGCTAAGATATTGATTTCTATCCTATGTAGAGTCACAACATTTAAAAGAATCAGAAAACTGTTTATCTAAGAAGCCATTAATCTCCAACATAATAGGCCCAAAGGGTGACCGACTCATACATTTATCCTACACACATTTATGGCTTCTTCCTATGTGCTAGATACCAGTGATATTATAAAGATGGCTAAGATCAGGACTCAGCAGTGAGTGGACAGATGAGGGGAATGACTGATAAGTAAGCATGTACTAGAGTGCTCAGAGGATGTAAATAATACAGAGAAGTGGTGCTCAATCTGAATGGAGGAAAAGAGGGTTTGGGGAGTCACTGTGCAGGTAAACTTTGAAATTGGCCTTGAAAAATGAGCTGAATTGTGCTAGCAGGAGAATAAAGGAAAGGGAATTTGGGGGGAACATTCCAGGAATTGCTGGAATATATGAAAGGCCAAGGCATGAAAGAATATGGTGAGTTTGTGAATGTGCACCTGTAGGGTGGGATGAATGCTGGAACAGGAAGCCAGAGAGGCAGTTTTTGGGCTCGATTGTAAAAATTACTATATGCTATGCTGCAGAATCAAAACTTTATCCTGGACATAAAGGCCTTAGGAGTCTTGTGCAGGTGAGGGGCAAGATGGACGTTTTAGCAAAGTGTTAGTGGCTGGTGGCCTTGAGCAGTCACAGACTCCACCTCGAAGGTCAAATGCAATGGCCTGTGTAGGTGGTGATACAGGCCTGAGCAGCAGCAGTGACAATGGAGAAGGGGGGAAGGGTTAGGGATTTATTTAGAAGATAAAATCAATAGGAATTGGTGACCAAATTGAGAGGGATGAAACCAAGGGAGAGAGAGGAATGGGGGAGGGAGGATGGGGAAGATGAAGTAGAACTCTAGAATTAGATTGGGCAGCTAGTTAGTAAAGACTGGGAATAAAGGACGAGGAGTAAGACCATAGTTTGGGACATGTTGACTTGGATTGAGGAAGATCCAGCTGGAGATGTCCATTTAAGTGAAAATATTGGACTAGAGCTCCAGAAAGAGATCAGGGCTAGACATCTAGATTTGTTAAGCCAATTGCATGCTAGACACTGCTGCAGTAGAGAGTAAATGAGATTGCCTAGGAAAATATGTGCATTGCCAAGAGAAGAAGCTCTCTTGAGGAGCACCAATATCTAAGGAGAGGATGGAACGCTGGAATAAATAACAATGCTGCAGAGATGTTTGTCTGTTCTGTTGTTTGCTGTGTCCCAAGCCCTCCATCAATACTTCTTTTAGGAATGCAAGGTAGGGGAGAGAAATCATCAGAGTAATCACTGAAGGAATCAACAGGGATGGAGGAAGAGAACAGGCATTAAACAGTGTGGCCACTCAGGAGCAAGAGAGGAGATAATTTCAAAAAAAGAGAGACGGGTGAAGAGTATTAAATGCTGCTGAGAGATGAATGTAGGGGAAGACTGAAAATGTCCAACTACTTAGCAGGTTACCGACCTTTAAGAGAGTGGGAAGGGTATGGTAAGGGGAAGTGGAGGAGAGTTGAGGAATAAGTAGGAAGAAAGACAGCAGGATATTGCCTGGCTGGCTGGTTGAAGAATTGGAAATGAGCCTCATTTGGATTATGGGACATGGTCTTGCCACTTGGTGCACTTAAACAGCGATCTCTCAGACTGTGCTTCGATCTAGGATAGTAGTCCTCAAAGCGTGGTCCCCAGACCAGCAGAAGCAACATGCCTAGGGACCTGTTAGAAACGCAGGCTCTCCGGCTTTACCCTAGTCCCACTGCATCAGCCACTCTGTGGGTGTGGCCCAGCCATCTGTGTTTAATGAGCTCTCTGGGTGATTTTAGTACATGATAAAGTTTGAGAGCCTCAAACCTCTGCAGAATGAGCTTCTGAGAGAGTCTCCAAAACTAGGAGCCAGGATTTACAGGAGAGCAGGAGAAACCTCTCCGAGGAGAAATGAAACTCTGCTCTAGTGCTTGAAACGGAGCCGGAGCTCAGCGTTCATCTGTGGCGATGGAAATGTGAGCGGAGCTGCCTCATTCTTCTACATTTCTGAGTCTCTCATTTCCTGTTGCAGCATAAGACAGTATTATCTGAGGACGTGCTCTGCTTTAATAGAATGTGGTTTTATTTTTATTAAAGGCCTGCAATTGCCTGGTTCTATTTTTCTGTCCTTAAATTAGCATCCTATGTGTTTTCTCTTGGGTATGCTGCAAGGGTGCAACAATTGAGATGCTGGCAAATGGTTTCCCTGATACTAACTGCAAGTTGATCAAAACATTTGTTTCTGTCCTACCAGGTCTGTGAGCTGGATATTATCTTTAATTTTGAAAAGGCTTATTTTATCCTTGACGAGTTTATACTGGGTGGAGAAATTCAGGAAACATCCAAGACCTCTGTTGTCAAAGCCATCGAAGACTCTGATATGTTACAGGAGGTCAGTACACAGTTTCCCATGGCGTGAGTGGTGGATACAATTGCCAGGTACTCTCCTCTGCTAGGCACAGTTTTTCAGCAATTTACAGCTATGAACTTACTCCTCACAACTCCTCCAAGAGGTAGGTAGTAGTGTCACCCTCGTTTTGCAGATGAGTCAGGTGAGACACAGAGAGGTGAAGTGACCTGCCCACCGTCATCGCCCAACTGAGTGCAAAATAAGAATTTGAACCCATTTTGGGCTCCATAGTCTGTCCTCTTTGTTTTTGGTTGAGCTTGTTAGGAAGGACACCTCACTGTCAAGAGGGTATCGAATTCTTGGTGCTGTTGTTTTCAAGAGTAATTTTATGAGCTGTATAAAAAAGCTTTCATTAAAATATCTGTGCTGCTCTGGGAAAGGAGAAACGTCATTGCATTTGCCAGGGATGTGAGAGCTTTATTTTTGAAGATGACATTTATCACTTTAATTAAAATTCTCACATCTCCTGGGGAGGCTATATGTGGTTCCTGCTTGCATGAATAAATTGGGGACACCATGGCTTGCTTGCCAAGGTATAAATGGGTCCTCAAGCGTCCATTTGGTCTTGTTCCTGACTCTCTGTGTCTCCTTCTTGAAATGCAGTAGAACTTTGCTTTAGAAGCATAGTGTCCAGATTTGCACTGTCCTCATAGACGCACTTACCTACATAGCCCATTCTGTCCTCCCAAGGACACTGTGAGAACAAGCCCTGCACGACCTTTGCCCTCCCAAATGAGGTGACCTGAGGTCCTGGGTTACTTTCCAGCTCTGCTACATCTAGCTATTTCTTCCTGCATCAGTGGGGTTTTCCAATTTCCTATTTTCTTTCTTCCTGCTGTTTGAAAATAAGAGACTGATGTCACAGTCTGTTAATAAAACAACATCAGGCATGATTTCCCAGCAACTTTTTTTGGTACATCCTTTAGCAGATTAATTGCTTCTGCCCACCTAGGGAACCAGTCCTCAGGCACATGGACGTTGAGGAGGATGTCTGCCCAAGTGGGTACCCGTCACAGTCAGCAGGCGCCTCCCGGGAGGCTGGTGCACTTGGTACTGGAGGTGTTCCCGCCTCAAAAGTGCATTGGGACTTTCGGGTGTTTCCTTAGCCCTCTCCAAATACCACAAGAAGGAAATTTTGCATGGTATTTGAGGAATCAGTGGTTCGGAAATTCCACAGGACAGCCTCTCTTAAAACATGCTGGGGGTTATTTATACTGCAGCCTCAGGGCCGCTGCTGTGGAATCTCCTTATAGGAGAAATGGGCTTTTAACAGGGCCTTTGGCACTTCAGTGATTTAACCTCCTTGAACTAGTGTGAAGACACACCTGGATTACTTTGAATTACCTTCTGTAGGAAATTGTGTCCTAAAGAGCTTGCAGTGCATCTGGTGTTTCTAGTTCCAGTTAAATCTGGGAGACATGTATTTTAAGAGGGAGCCCTTTCACTCAGGTAGGTTAAACATTCATTGTTAGTCCGGGTCCCTGGTGATTAAGTAGAAAGCCTTGAAGGGGAGGTCTCAGGGGACCCTCCATTAGCTCCTGTGCTCTCTAGTGAGCAGCCAATGTCCTGGCTGCCCTCTAAGTCTCTCGTTGAATTAACAGAACCTGCCAAATAGAGGGAGGGTGTGAATAGTGGCCTCTTAGTGACTGACACTTCAGCTAAGTCAGTAAACATTTATGGAGTTGGTGGACAAATTGACTTTGTGTATCTGGTCTGCTTCAGAAAAGTTTTGAAGGGAGAGGATCAAGTGATGTAATTGCATAAGGAAAAAAAAAAACACTGCTTTCTTTTTTTTTCTGTCCTTTGGACTCAAGCACATATTTGTAGGTACTAAAGGTTAAGAGAGGCCTTTGTGACATTGCTTTCATTTTTAGGACAACTGTAAACCTTGAGGTAGCCCCTGGGACTCCCTCCTCCTAATCCCTACCCAATAAAAGTTCCTTAGACTAAAAAAGCTGTCCCTACCTCTTTTGTAAGAAGAGCCACACTCTCAAATCTCCAAGTGCTCAAAGATTATTCTGAGTGTACTGAGGCTAGATGTTGATAATATGGAAAGAAAAGAACAGTTTAACTGGGTGAGCTCAATTTAGAAGGTGCCTTATTTTGGAGATAATAGCTAAGATGTGCGGACAATGGTACAAAGTTATTAGAAAGAAAAAGAAGATTGTGGTAATTAATTGCAGAGGTTACAATTCCTAGAATTACCTGTGGGGGCAGCAAACAGGAGATGTTTTGACCACAGAATAAGAAAGAATAAGGGAAGACCAAGTAGGTATCTCATTAGCCCAAGCATAAGGGTATATGTGTGGCTGCATGAGAAACTGCTAGGTAGACTGTAGCCTTGCCACCGTTAAAAGCACAAAACCTGTTAATAGCCAAGATGAACCGCAGTGCAGTGGAAAAGTCACAGCAGGGACAGTTCTGAATGGGCAAGGAAGACAGCAGTGCTAGATGGAACACGGAAGGGGTCCTAAGAGGCAGATTCCAGCCTTCCTCTCGTGAAAGGTATGAGCAGATCTCTCATGACTGTGCCAGCCTTAAACATCTCTTCCACCCTTTAAAGTGGCAAGCTCAAGAAAATAGCAAATTTGTACATTATTGCTTATGTAACTTGGCTAACAGCCCAGCTCAGAAGGGCAGCCATGCCGACTTCAGCAGACTGTCATCCAGGGGTGTGAGGCAGAGCCAAGGACTGGAGACCAGTGAACCAGGAAGCCAGTGTTGTATCACCTTCAGGACTTCCCAAGGCTGCAGGAAAGACCCAGTAATGCCTCCTACTGGTCACACGTTTTTGTAAAATTTGCAAAAATAAGATATTTTGATTGCAAAGAATATGTACCCATAAAATGTATGTCAGATATTATAGCTGTGTATCAGTACTTAATTCATGAAAATAATACGTTATTGTTTTGGAGTTTGTGACTTTGTGGTATTTGTCATCTTTTAAAAATTTGTAATCTGTTGTCATTCCCTTTCTCATTTTAAACAAAATTTAGGCTAAACTTTGTATTTCTTTTTAGGTGGTATAAACTTAAGGCTCCACAAACCCAGAAGGGCCTCTGGCCATTAGGATACCCCTGCTATGTTAAAATATGTGGGCAGCGTAGGCTGGAGGAGATACAGGGCAGAAGTTCTAGGGTGTCTTCCTCTCTTGGCCAGTGCTCATCAAAGTGTAAGAGCGTTAAAAGAAAATGTGGATATACCAGTGAAAGGTGTTAATAATAGGGTGGTATTTGGGAATCCTGTATTTTATGCATGATTGTTCTGTAAACTTCTCTAATTAAAAGAAAAAAGAAAAAAATATGGGTGATTGATGCAAGTATTTTTAGGAGAGAAGCACTGGGCTTCTCAAGAGGACTGGTGATAAACAGTTAGAAACCTGATTTCTAACCCTAGTCTATCCCCTGAGCAATCTTGCTTGGCCAGTGCCTCAGTCCATTTGGCCCATGCTGGTCAGTGGCTTACAGGGCAGGAGCCAGTGAATCATCACCCAAGGCTTTAAGCATATGAACAAGTTGAGCATGGCTGCATGAGTTGATTGTGGCTCACATGGAGGAGGCAGGGGTGCTACCAAAGGATATCTTTCTGCTCCCTTGGGCTCCCTTATTGATTCAACTCAGGGTACAAGGTGTTACACAGAATATATCCATGTATAGTAGGAGAAAAGTCCATCCGCATTGCATGCGGTGATATAGGACTTGCAGCATCATTGTAACTCTTAATTCTGCCTATAACTGTGAGTCTGGTCAAACATATTTAAAAGTAGGGAAGCGGCTGTGGCTCAATCAGTAGGGCTCCCGTTTATCATATGGGAGGCTCCGGGTTCGGTTCCCGGGGCCTCCTGGTGAAGGCAAGCCCGCCCGCACGGCATGGTTAGCTGACCCAGCGAGCACAAGCAGCAAGGGGGGGATAAATGAATAAATAAATAAAATCTTTAAAAAAAAAAAAAAAAAAAAAAAGTGCTGGAAAAAGAATATGGCCTTGTGGCATGTTTGCAAACTTGGTATCGTCATTGTCATCTGAGGAGGATGAAACAATATGGATTCTTTGGACCAATACTTTACAAAACACATGGCAGACAGTTTTAAGAATTATTGTTTGTTTATCCTTTATGTCTTGGCAATAAGTGTAATAAAAATGTTCTGCACTATATATATAACAACATATATGAAATACAAATACAATTCACAATTAAAATTCTCAAATACCAGTTCCTAGATGTGGTCCTCATGAGCATTTTAGCAGATGCATTTATTTTAAGTCAACAGTAATCCTCGTAGTTGTTACTTTAGATTCCTCTTATCAGAAATCCATTTTATGGCCAAGCTTAACTTTTTCTCATTTGAAAGTTATTTAGTTCCAGCCATATATATGTGTATAGAAATTATACTCAAACTTTGAAACACCTTTCTTGATTACAGTGCAGATTTATGTTCATGTATGCTTTTGAAAACTTTTCCATAATGGAAAAAAAAAAGAAAGAATGGAAAAGATTTCACAGTCCGTTAAAGGATGTTTTAAAGGAAAATTGTTCTGATTTATTCTCTTTCAGACAATGGAAGAATACATGAACAAGCCCACATTTTGACTTTATATCTACTTGAAGACTCAGAGTGCTGCATATTGTGAACCTGTAAATAAGCAATGCCTCACATCCAGTTATTTGACAGCCTCCAGCACCATGCCAAAAATAACTGAAAGGATTGTTAATTAGCAAAAATTAAAGTTGTTTAACATATATTTATAATAATTATATGTCTGTATTATATTGTATATGAATACTTGTAGCTCTGGGTATTAAAATAACTGTTGTATAACTCAACAGACTGAGTATTTATTTGCAATGATTTTAACTCCATGTGACATTTTAAAACGGATTTTGATAAATTAGTTGCAATGTATTTTTGTTGGATTTGATCCTCTACTGACAGGTTGAAAACTATATTGTAATAATCTGTGATTATGAATGTAAAGTATATCTTGTATAAATAATGCCTCTTCTATAAGTTTCATGTTTAATTTTATAAATCAAAATTGCATTAATATTTTGCAGTTCTTAATACTAGACATTTTTTATTTCAGTCCAGATACAATGTATCAGATTTTAATATCCTGAATTCTTTTATTTTTTCAGGATTGGATTTATGGAAAATAACCAAAGATTGTGTACAGTTTAGGGGTTTTGATGCCTTAGAAGCTGCTATCTAGGCTGAAGTTTTAATTTTACCCTTTAATTGAACATAGTGGGCATTCCAATAAGATTGGGTTTTCCACACATTCTTTATAACTGTTAAGGTTTCAAGAGATCTGGAGTCTGACCTCCCTTATTATAAAAGGAGTATAGTAAGGATTAATAACAGCAATAATTATTACTACTACTGTTTTTAAAGTCTGTTCCATTCTTAGTTGCTTGACAGACTTTGTTTCAAATATGTTTTCATGTGTATCTAATGTATTTGAAAACAATGTTTATCAAGCTTACTTAGAGTGTTTGATATTGTTGTAGCTAACATGGTAGATGCCTTTCTTCTCTTTTCCTTGCCCATCTTCCACAGAAAATACTTGCTGCTGATTGCATTTACTGTGCTTGTGTCCCATTCATGCCTCCTTCCATGAGAGTTCTACATCAACAGCTAGTAAATGGGAGGCCACCGATTTGGGGAAAATAGCTCTTAATAGTCTGTCTTGTCTTGGTGTCCTGCTTTTGATGTCTTCCTACTCATGCGTTGTCAGTGTTAGTTTTGAGGTCTGTCGTCATTTATGTTGGAGTAGTTAGGAACTCTCTAGTGCTTTTCCTAGAGCAGAGTGTGTTCGCTGTTGGAGTCCATAGGGGTTACCATAGGGGAGACCCTTCAAAAACACAATGGGAAAATGTCTTCTTTGGTTCATTTCAGCAGACGTATTTAGGGAAAATGAGCAGGACAAGAACAGAGGAACAGAGGAGAAATTGATCAATTCTGTAGTATAACCATTATTAAAAGGAACTCATTCAGATCAGCATATGAAGTAATTATTGGGTTTTTAATAGTTAACATTTCCTCAAGTTAATCATGTGATTATAATGTTGGCATCAGATTGAAGTTGATCATTTTTGGTCACCTTATTTACTTTAGTTAGGTCATTTAACTTTTTTTTTTTTTTTTTAAATATGGTAGAACTATTTTTACACAATTTTTAAAGGATGGTCTATATATCTATCTGTCAGTTTTCTGGTTCTTTTGGAGTTTTCTACCACTTTTGAATGAAGTATTTATTGAACCTCATTCAAATGTACTACACATATTCTGGTTAATCCTGTCTTAAACACTGTCTAGCTGTTCACAAGGATTCTCAGAGTTCATGTCAAATTACATATAGAAAATGAACATATCTGTATGGCACACTGGGGCAAATTTGAGATGTTTTAGAGTATCTTGACATGGGCCTTGATGAAAATGATCATTGTTTTCTCTGTTTTATAATCATAATAAAAGTACCAAGTGCTAGGAAAGATAATAAATACTGAGTTTGTATAAAACTTACAAATAAAATATTTTTAAATTTTTTATGAGGAACTTGAGTGTGCTTTCATGAATATAATTTTTTTAATGTCAGACTTTATGCTTGAAATTGCTACCCACAATTCCTGGTGAAGTCCTTTTAATATGATTCATATCATCATTTTCTTGGTAGTTACCATCAAGGAGAAACTGCCAGCAGGTAACAGCAGGTGGGAGAAGGATACTTAACACGTTTGTCCTCTTGGCTTCTTTCTCGCCGTTCACCCACAATTTGATAGTCCATTCTCTTTACATTATAGTTAATTGTGTAATCATTTTTTAAAAAAATCAGTAACTCTTCCTTTACTTTCACTAAAAATTGTAAAGTTGACATTTCTTATTGTAAAGCAAATGGATTTTTTATCCACTCAAGCTCTCTTTCCCATATCAAGTCCCCTAAAACAATAATAAAGCTTTCATCAAGCATACCCAGATGTTGACCTTCTAAATGTAATAATTCATTAGGATTTAAATGATCATACCTACTAATCATCACTGATTAACTGTTTTTAGCTTCACTTTTCTAAGGTTTAATCTATAAACTTTATTGATAAATGCTAATATATTTTTCACACATACCTGCAATTTTTGATTAAGTTCATTCAGATGCTCTGATATGTGAATAAAGCAAGCCAATTTTTCATTAGTTTGCCAAGGGACAATCATTGATTTTTTTTTTTTTCTTCAATTCTTATTTTAGCTTTTGACAAACTCTTGAAAAGACTGCCCATAGACAATGTACTTTGGCATGAAACAGTGATATTTTAATTCTATTTCGTGTCATAAAGCTGAAAACAAAGCACTGTAACAGCTAGGATGCTATTAGATTCATCTTTTATAACGCCATTTTGTGGGGAATTCAAATCTACAGACGAACAATAGTCTTGATGAGGTTTTTGTGAATAAGCTCAAGTATTAATTGAATCTGTCTTCAAAGCAAATTTAGAAACTCTTCTTGCATCTGTGCCATCAGTACATAGCTTGTGCAGTGTCGCCATCCTAACTTACTTGTTTAAACATGTTAATTTACTGGTTGTTCACTGGTTTATTTTGCTGCTTTACAGAATAAATAATGTTCTAAGCATTTCTCTTCAGAGTTTAACAGATCACAGTTACAAACAAGGGTAGATTAAGATGACATGTTTATGATTTAACCCTCTTCTGGATTAGAGTGGTCTCTATGTCATTTGACGTACCCTCTATATGTCTACTAGTAGTAGAAAAAAGTGGCACCTTTTCTATTTTGTAAAATGTTGAAGACTTCCATACAGGCACCTTAAATGAGCAGCTCAACTCATTCAACTGTGAGGGTATGTGGGTATGTGGTCTTTTGCTATTGTTAGCATGACCTCATAACTAACTTTATGAGCTTCATCTGCTATTGTTGTAATTGATCTGATAAGAGAATTTTGTTTCTGACCTTATACTTGCCCATCTTTGAAATGTTAGTCTTTATGCAAACTGGATGTTTAGTAGAAAAATGCCAGCATAATTTACTTGACACTCTTGCTTCCCTTGATAATATTTTGAAGTAAATATGACATTTAGGTTGACTAAAAGGAAGCATTATGAGGACACTTGGTTCCAAATGTTAGATAATCCTTATCATGCTGCTTCACTATGACCTTAAACTTGTTTTTGTGGTATTTTTGAGGGGAATCTGGTGAATCCCGGAAGCTGCCAGTTTTAATAAACTTTTTCCATTATAGTGAGAAAATATCTGTAAAATTTAAGACCATATAAATGTAAAGAGCTAAGGAGGTTGCAGGGGCTTGTGGTCAGAAAACTGGTTTCAAAAAATAATATAGGCGAGCCGCCGCCGCCGGCGAGAGGGCACTGTGGGCGGCCCCCGATCGGCCTCGCGGCCCCATGCTCCCGCCTCGGCCCGCGGGCCGGGCTGAGCGCGTAGTGCCCGGCTCAGGGCCCCGAGGCGCCCGCGCGGGCCGAGCGGCGAGGCCGAGGCGGCGGCCGTGGGGAAGATGGGGGCCAACCAGCTGGTGGTGCTCAACGTGTACGGCACGTACTGGATGAATGAATACACCTCATCCATAGGAATTGAAGTATATGGCAGAGAATTTGCTTATGGTGGCCATCCTTACTCCTTTTCTGGAATATTTGAAATTTCCCAGGAAATGCTTCTGAACTAGGAGAAACATTTAAATTTAAAGAAGCTGTTGTTTTAGGGAGGACTGACTTCCTAGAAGATGACGTAGAAAAAATTGTAGAAGAACTGGGAAAAGAATACAAAGGCAATGCCTATCATTTTATGCATAAAAACTGCAACCATTTTTCTTCAGCTTTATCAGAGAGAACCCCGTGCTGCCTTCCCACACTGCTGCAAGCACTCTGCACTCAGACTCACTGCTGAGCCTCTGGTCACCCTGCCAGTGCCAGCCCTGAGAAGCTGGACGGCCTCAGCTCGCACTGCCCTGCTACACGCCTGCAGATGTGGTCCACACCCAGTGGACTGGCACCCTGGTGTCATAAACAAAACCATTTGGAACTGACTGCCTTCAAGCACCCTTGGAAACTAAGGACCCAGCTAGTTGTCCAGACTGGATTGGAACCCCTAGGACTGCGAGCGCCCACAGGAGACCCCATGGAGGCCCTGTTAACCTGCACTGTGTTCCCATGGATGGCCGTGTGCCCTCTGGGCTTGTACTTCTCTTGTGTGTACCCTGTCATGATGCTGCGTCAGCCCTGAAAGGCTTTCAGGTCATCTCCAACTTGCCAGGGTTGTGCTCTTCTTAAACTGATGCCTCAGGCCAGGCTAAGAAAAAATGTTTACTACAAAAACTTAAGAAAAGGAAGTTAGGGAAGCGGCTGTGGCTCAATCAGTGGAGCTCCCGTTTACCATATGGGAGGCCCCCGGTTCGGTTCCCGGGGCCTCCTGGTGAAGGCAAGCCCGCCCGCACGGCGTGGTTAGCTGACCCAGCGAGCACAAGCAGCAAGGGGGGGATACATGAATAAATAAATAAAAATCTTAAAAAGAAAAAAAGAAAGAAAAGGAAGTTAGCCTTTGTGGTTAATGGGATTTCCTTTAACTGGCCTAGTTCAGGACCCCTAGAGAATGTAGCTGAAATCAGCAGTGCAGGTTGCTCACCCTGCTGTGGAACCATTTTTGCTGTAAAGACACTTGAGCCAAGGGCCAAGGGAGTGGACTGTGCCGAACAGAGCTAGCCAAGCAGGTCTGGGGCCGCTAGCCTTCCGAAGGCCTGCTGGCAAGGCTGGCCCGGACTGGCGTCTGAGCACGACGTGTGGGAAGCACCCACCGTGGCCGGGCCTGGTAGGAATGGCTCGCTGTGCCTAAACGGTTTGTGCAAACAACGTGATTCATGCCGAACACCCGCTTTGCTTCTGGGGATCTGAGGTGTTGGTGCATCTAAGTAGAACTAGGTGCTTACAGGATCAGCTGCCAGTAAAAACCTGGGATGCCGAGTCTGATGGGCTTCTCTGGAAAACAGCGTTTTATATGGTTTGTCAAATCTCGTCACTGGGGAAGCTGAGAGTGCCCTGCGTGGTCCTCTTGAAAGCCTGTACCTGGCCACCTCCAGGTGTGGTTCTGGGCACCATTACCCCTGGGCTGCTTTAGCTTTCTACCCTGTTGGCTGTGGCAGATCCTAGCTTAAAATGTAACTGCATGCTGAGGCGCAAGTCAGCAAACCTGCGACTGGCCTTGGGGACATCTGTTAGTGTTCTCCGAAGGTATCCAGTACGTTTTTTTTTGTTTGTTTGTTTTTGTTTTTTTCTTTTATGAATTTCACTGTAAATCCCCTCTCCTTCCCAGATTTAAAATATTTGCTGTGTTTCAGGTCAGTGCAGTTCTGTTGTTGTCCCATATTATGGCCCTAATAATCTTTAATTGTTTTCTGGTATGATGAGATAGTCCATGCTTATCTATATATTTTCTGCTCCAAAACCGTTTCCTTTTCATGGAAAATACTTAGAAATCTTGATCCAAGCATCATGGTTGCTTCTGAATTGGTCATTTTTTCTATTCCCCCCCACCTCCGGTGGACAGAGCTAGGATTTTTTTATGTGTTCACTGTAATACTTTCACTTCATATTGGGGCTACATGTTTATGTAACCTCATAAATAGTGTATCTGTGTCTCCTGTCTCCCCAGTTGAAAATCCCTGTTCTCAACATAATTACTCATCTGCTTCATCCCTCTGTGCATAAAACAGCCATAAAATAATAGTGTCGTCTCTACCACCAACGATGTGATTACTGAAAAGTGGAAGGTGCTTTTTCTGCCTTTAGAGTATGGTCCAGTCAGGATGTATAATCAAGTTCATGTGTTTTACAGTCAGAATAATTTATTTCTATGTGGTTGTGCCACCAACTTTATCTTTTTTTTAAGGATGGCTTATTTGTTTTAATTTCATTTTGTTTTATACTCATATAAAATCTTTCCATGGTTTCAAAGTCAAATCTAAATAAAGTATATTTGTAGAAGAAAAAAATAATAATAATATAGGCTATTTGCATTCTTTAGAATGCTGAAAGAAATAAATTGAAAAAATACAGAAAATTAAAAATGAATTAGAAGTATTGAAATATTAATTTTCCCCTAATAAAATAATTACATTTCCAAAAAATCTTAAAATATAAATATTATTTTCACTGATAAAGAATTAAATATATTTTGGGTAATCTATATCCTTTAATGAATTGATTTATTTTTCTATTTTTAGAAATAGACATCTCTATTTTTAGAAACAATTTTTAATTAAATTTTATCACATCAGACTTTGACTAATTATAATGTTAAAAACTCAAATAGAATTGGATGATGAATGAATGAGTGAATCATGGTATATTAATGAGAAAAAAAAAAACAATTATTTTCTACATAGGAACACCTAACCCCATATAATAGCTGTAAGAAAATGATGGTACATACTTTCTCAGTTGAACATTTATTAAAAATATAAAAGCCTACAGCAAATTAAGTTAGGAGAACTAAATCTTTTAGATACACACAAAGAACCTCAAGAATGATCCATCATAAATAAAAATCAGACCATCTGATTAATTTAGGAAGTGCTACATGTATTTATATTCAAGTCCCCTTTGCTTTCTGCCAGTGTATTCTATGTTCAAAGCCTTACGAACCAAAATACATAATTGCTGACTTTAGGAACTGTTCTGAGGCAGCTATCAAATAACATTCTAAAATAATACCAACTCTTGTAAACTATTTTTAAAGAAGCTTTAGATTACATAAATGTTATATAGAAAATGTAGGAGCTCCCATATACCCCACCTCCTCCCCCTCCCACACTTTCCCCCATTAACAGCATTGATTAGTGTGGTACATTTGTTACAATTGATGAACAGATACTGAAGCATTGCAACTAACCATGGTCTGTAGTTTGCATTATGGTTTACACTTTGCACCTCACAATTTTATAGATTTTGACAAAATGTATAATGGCCTGTATCTGCCACTGTAATATCATGCAGAACAATTCCAATGTTCCCAAAATGTCCCATGTTCCACCAATTCTTCCCTCTTCCTTCCCTCAGAACCTCTGGTGACCACGGTCTTTATATCAGTGTTAAAAGTTTGTCCATTACTGGAATAATTATCAGTCTACTTTGGTCCATAGTTGCAATCCCCCTTAGGTTGTTCATTCCTCAATCTTGAGGATTTGGGGATGGTGATGCACACTCTGCTTCAAATTGAGAGGGGGCTTAGATCCCATGGGGCAGATAGATGGAACTGCCTTGCTTGCAGTTGTAGATACTCTCTGGTTTTTTGGGGGATGAGTGTTGTACATCATCATCCTTTTGTTAGTTTATTGTAAATTTTTGAGTCAGTGAGAGATAAAGACTAAGATTTTTCATTTCTGTATAAAATTTACAGCCACCAGCCTCTTGCCACAGCACACTGGTTGGCATGTTCTAAGCCATAAGACCAACTATCATATTTGTGTTTAAAAAGGCATCAAAATGGACTAGGAATTGGGGACCTTCATGCTGGTCCAGGCTGTGTCATGGATAAGGCTCATGAACTTACTCCTTGGAATGGATGGAGTCTTGGAGTCACATGGGAACTTGCAGATGAACTAGTTTAAACCACTCATTTTACAGAAGAGGAAAGAATAATCAGCATATTAACATTTATGCTTTGCTCAGACCCAAATGCTAATCATTTGTTTAATTAAACCTTGCCTTAATCAAAGGCATTACACCATGACAGTATTTGATGAGCCTGCTTTCCTGGTATACAGCAGAAGCCTAATGACATTCAAGCGTGTTTTTCATCCTTGTAAATGATACAGGTGAAGTGTACTGGGTGCACTTTAAATGAAGGATGCCATTATAGGGGTAGAAAGAAGAGGAGCTCCTGGAAAGAGGGGTGATGGTAATGGGTGAATCACCAAGTTGGTGTTGACTTTTGGAGGAGTTTCTCATGCGTTTGGGAGGGGGAGAGTATAGGGGAAGAATATGTTTTGGCTGGTGTTGAATAAAAGGGACTAATTATCAGGAACAGCCACTGAATTCTGTGACTATTTTCTGCATTTAGCTAAGGCTTAGCATTCCAACCTTGTTTGTACCTAACCATGTAATAAGACCTACAGGTTTGCTTTTGAGCTGAGGTGTTGGATAAAACCAAATACTGCTTGAAAAATGAGGCAGAGACTAGCTGCTCATTTACCAAATCATTTCCTGTTTCTTCCTGGGCACAGGGCTAGGCTTCATTCCCCAGCCTCTTTCACAGCATAGTTTATCCATAGAGGCATCATGGCCCGTGGAAGGTAGGGTGAAGTAACGTGTGTCCCACTGCAGGTCTGGCTTGTAAAACTCTACCACTTGAGTCCCTCTATTCTCTGACTTACCCTGTTTCCTCAGAAAGAAGATGACTCAGATCCAGAGAAGGCAGAGCCATGAGAGGGAAACAGCCTGAAAAACGTTGCCAGGAAAGCCAGCCAACTAGAAACAGGCACACTTGACTGTTTTGTGTGACAGAAAAAAACTCACATTATGTTAAGCCACTGAACTGGGGTTGTTTGTTACAGCAGCAAGCCTACCCAAATACATGAAAGACCCGTGGCCCACCATCAGCAGGATTAGGATATGTGTAATCCAGTTTATTTTCAGAGAACAGGGAAAAAAACCCAGCACCTTTAGAGCTAATACAAATACCTATCCTGAAGAGAGTGAACAGTAAATCTGATAAGAGTAGGATGCTGAGAGAGAGGTGCCAAAAAGTAGACAGAGAAAGCTTATGATTTTGCCATCCACAGATCATGGCAGTTTTGCAAAGGTACCGATTACCCTGAGCCTGCATTACATAATTTTGTTTGGCCCTCACTGTATAAAAAAAATTGAATCAATTGTGTGATATCATATAAAACTTAGATTTCTTTTCCTACTCCTCTTGGAAAATGGTAAGAACTGGCAACATTGGGCCTGGATTTCTGCATGGCAAGAATCAGTTGGAGCTGGAGCCCTTGCACTGCTGTTTTGTACAGTCCTCACCACTGTGTCTGCCAGCTTCCCTGAGTTACATTACTAGCTCAGCCCTGGGGGATGCTTGTTTCTCACCCCTGTCCTAACATTTCTTACTCTGCTCCCATGGTTGCTTCTTAGCCTGACTTTTGATAACTTCCATCATCTCACACCTTCTGAACTTTTAAATCACATATCCCTTCTTTGCCTTCACAGCTCTTTCAGATTGATGTATTACTTTCTTCTCTTTGGCACACTACCTGTCTTCTCTTTGGCACACTACCTGTCTTCTCTTTTGCTGTGGCTTATGCTGTTTATTTTTTCCACCATTTCCCTATATCCAAATTCTTCAATATGTAACTCAGGTGTCACCTTCTCCACGAATCCTCTCTTATTCCATCTCTTTCTCTGAATTCCCTTTGTATTACACCTGTACTTCACAGGGTTCTTGTAACTTTTAATCTTATCATAGATATTAAAATATATGCATTTTATCTTGGTAAAACAAGAGCAAGGTGTGTGTGTGTGGGATGCTATTTTCAGTTTCCTAAAGGAATATTAGCGTCTTGTAAATACTGAGCACAATTATTATTATTATTATTATTATTATTATTATTATTATTATTATTTGACGTAACAGGGTCTAGGGATTGAACCCGGGACCTCATATGTGGGAAGCCGGTCCCCAACCACTGAACCACATTGGCTTCCCTGAGTTTTTGTTTGTTTGTTTGCTTTGCTTGTTTGTTTTTGTTTTTTCAGGGGGCACCAGGAACCAAACCCGGGACTACCCATGTGGGAAGCAGGCGCTCAACCACTCGAGCCACATCTGCTCCCATGGGCACAATTATTAAAAGATACCAAGTCAGAATCCAAAAACCTCCAATTAAAAAATATATTTTCCTTAACACTCATGAGCAAAGCCTTCCAGGACTGATTGCCAGGGACATTATCTCAGAAATAATATATTTCTCTTTGGTTTTCTTTTCCTTGTATGTTAACACTAAAGGTTTTCTTGAATTCCACCCTTGCATTATACAAGGGAGAACACTGTACTTCTCTTATTATTCTTACAACATTACACAGGACAGTTGTAATGTAATATTCTCAGTGACCCAAGAGCCCAATTTGGCCATACAGCTGGCCTGTCCTCCATGTCATGGTAAACAAGGCAGAATGTGGTAGTTTATTTCTCTGGGGTCCGGGGCGCCAATCTCAAACTCTTAAACGTTTTGGTAAGATTGAAATATTTAAACAAGTGAATAAAATTCCTAGAAAAATACCTTGAACTATCTTTAATAAAAATTCAGATCCTATTTAGCAAAAAAGGGATCCGATGTGGCTCAGTGGTTGAACGCTGGCTTCCCACATATGAGGTCCAGGGTTCAATCCCTGGCTCTGTTACCTCAAAAAAAGGAAAATAAAGTAATGCCCAATATTTGGAAGACACGTAAATAGCATATTTGTTGAAGAAGAATTTGTTAGTAGGTATAAATGATATTATAATGATCATATTCTTTGACCCAGTGATTCTAAGACTAATACACATCTGCAAAGTGTGGCCCAAAGGCCAAATTCAGCCTGTGGTCTTTTTTTTTTTTTTTTTTTTTTTTTAATATATATGACCAGCAAGGTAAGAGTGGTTTTTATATTTTTAAAGGGTTGTTAGGGTAAAAAAAGAAAATGAAACAGACCATATGTGCCACAAAACCTAAATTATTAACTCTTTGGCCCTTCACACCAAAAGTTTGTCTACTCTTGGTCCTAAGGGAATAATCCAAAATAGGGAAAAATCTACATGAACAAGGATGATCTTGGCAGTCGTTTTACATTAGTTCAAAAAACTGGAAACAGTCTTAATGTCCGGCCATAATAGAAGGGTCATGTAACTATGATGTGGTTTGCTTGAGAGATTTTACCACCATTAAAATGATGACTAGTGGAGGCTGTGGGAAAGAGCTCCCAGGTCTATGATTATATGTTTTGCCTGTCTTAGGAAGCCTTTCTTGAGTGCCACACTGAGCAGACGTTTGCCTGCTCCTACATGCTCAGCATTGAGGTTGACTACACTGCCCATTTAAAAATTTGATGATGTTCTTCCTTGTACAGGGAGAACTTGACTTAAAGAAACTGACCTTGACTTAAAGAAACAGCCCCCTAACACCTATGCTCTTGTGATTAGAGGACACTTGCAGCAGAGAGATGACCTTCAAGGCTGTCGCCTACTTGGGGACGTGTTCTAGACCAGGACGTTTTATTCCTGGCAGCCCACAAGAGCCCTCCCTCCACATTTGGCAGAGTATGGGTGGGTCGGTAGGATTCTTAAGCTCTTTAACTGATTTCTGTGTCTTCCAGGAACCAGATACTGTAAGGCACATTACTTATATCTCATGACATATGACTTTTGTGGTTATGTCTACAAAATTCTGGCTACAGAGCCTTGACCAGGAATATAATCAGTGTCACATTATTGTTTTGTTGAAAAGCATCAGATACAGTTTACATTGTTCGCCCTTTTAGGGGAAGAGTCAATGGAGATAAAGGCCAATTATTTCAGTCCTGCTGGTTAAGAAGAATTTGAGAGGGATTCCCTAACCCAGGGCTGCTGTGACAAATACCACACATTAGGTTGGCTTAAGCAACTCACTCATTGTCTCATAACTTTGGAGTCTAGAAGTCCAAATTCAAGGTCTTGACAAGCTGCGTTTCCTTCCGGAGCCTATAGTATTCTGGTGCTGGCTTACTGCCATCCGTGGCTTCCCTTGCATCCCTGCAGCTCTGCCCCTGTCATGTGGTCATCTGCCTCTTTGGTCTCCTCCTGTGGCTTCTATTGACTTCGGGATTCTACTGACTTCTGACTTCTTCTGACCGAATGCATCCAAATATCCTCTTTTTATACAGATGATTCAATTTGGCCTCATCTAAATAGGATCTTCAGAGATCTTATTCACAGATGAGTCCACACCTTTAAAGTCCTGTTTACAAATGCAATACAGATAAAGACTTGAACATATCTTCTGTCAGGTACATGATGCAGTCCCCATACCCAGCTCCTGCAACCAGCAACTTCTTCAGGATCCAGCATGGCACTGCGAAGACACGTCGAATTTGTTCCCTCTGTTGCTAAAAATCCTACAGTGGTCCCATAAGAGAGCATCCATGTTCTTTGGTGTGGAATCAGGTCTCTTCACATCTGGCTCTGCCTATCTCGCCAGGCTCAGTGATCACAGTACCCACATTTGACTGTGCCCCCAACGTGCAATATGCTCTTTCTTTCTTCTGCAGTTTTGCACATCCAGAAACTTCTGCTTATATGTCACCTCTTCAGAGTCTTTCCCTGATCACCTCAGTTAAGTAGTAACCTATTGTATTAGTCAGCCAAAGGGGTGCTGATGCAAAGTACCAGAAATCAGTTGGTTTTTATAAAGGATATTTATTTGGGGGAGAAGCTTACAGTTACCAGGTCAAAAAGTGTAAGTTACTTCCCTCACCAAAGTCTTGCCACATGTTGGAGCAAGATGGCTGCCAATGTATGCCAGTGTTCAGGCTTCCTTGGTTCCTCTCTTCCCGGGGCTCATTTCTCTCCCAGCTCAGCACCTCTGTTTTCTCCACAAGGTCAGCTGTAGACTATGAGACTCTCCAGGCCTTTGCCTCTCTCCATAAGGCCAGCTGTAGACTATCAGGCGAACAGCTCTGTCTCTCTCTCCAGGGCTTCTGCCATGTCTAGGGAGCTGTCTCTATTGCTCTGTGTTCTTCTCCTGTGCTCCAGGTCAAAACTCCCCCATCAAAACTCCCTTCTCTGCCGTGCAGTTTCTCTCTCAGTCCCCACCCACCAAGGGGGCAGGGATGCAATGTTCTACTGACATGGCCCAATCAAAGCCTTAATCATTATTTAATCAGGTAAAAATAAAACCTCTGAATCCAATACACTCAAATATGCCCAGAGGAAAAGACCAGTTTACAAAAATAATCCAATATTACTTTTTGGAATTCATCAATAATATCAAGCTGCTACACCTATCTTCCCCCATCACTTTCTTTTCCATAATCCTGATTTATTTCTTTATAACACCTATGTTATCCAAAATTATCTTATTGGTTTGTTCTGTTATTTACCTATTTGTTGACCTCTGTGTGCATGAATTTATGCTTTTATAGTATCTCCCTTCTCCATCTTCTCCTCCCTAGAATGTGTGCTTCTTGAGGACAGGGACCTTATATCCCCAGAACCTAGAACACTGCTTGGAAGGGAGCCTTATATGCTATAGCTCCCTGAAATTTCCCTTTTCCATCATCTGCCAGGACCCAAGGGTCATTTTCCCAGACTTTCCCCGGCAGAGGAGGGTGCCTCCTCCACTGTGTTCTGCCAGCGTGACCCTTAGTAGCTGTTGTCAATTTTTATGTATTGAGTCCCCACTAAACTGTGAGGAGCCTTCAGATGGTAGAGATCACACTCTCAGTACCCCCAGTGCCTGGTCTGGTATATAGGAGGGGAGATTTTTACTGCCCAAATGAACAAATTAACATGCCAATCATACTTGCTATTCTGTTGACTTGATTTTTGTCTAAAATTTCTTGGTTTCTTTTTAAAAAGAGAAAAATCACAAAATATATTTCTATACTTATCTCTGTTATCCTGATATTATTTTTCCTCAAGTTTGAAAATATGTGTCTTTATGGAGAAAGCTAGCTCAGTTTCTCTTTGGTTTAGGCTTCTCTTTCTCTCTTTCTCTCTCTCTGCCTGATAGACACACAAAAAATTCTAGAAATCACATGGAGGCACAACACTTCTGGCTATTTCATCCTTATTATCTACCTCTTTTCCTACCTGAAGAGTAGTTATAGTGCCATGGAATATGGAGTTCTTGAAACAGTTTCAAAGAGTTTATTTCATGATTCCAAATTAAATGATATTGTACACAGGCCAAACACCTCACACACTAACAAATAGGAGTTGATCAGAGCCTGGACTGGGTAGCAGTTGACATAAGCTAAGAATTCAGGTGGCAAATATTTTTTAAATGTTTTGAGTTTAAGATCCAGATAGGATGGAAAGATTGTTCATTCATTCATTCATTCACTCATTGATTGATTCATTCATACGTCAATTCTTACATCCCTGCATTCTTTATTTAGTAATAGCCCATCTGAATGCAAAAAGAACTTTGAGTAAATTATGCCAATGGACAAACATTAGGATAAGATGCTCAAAACAAGAACAAAAGATCTTGCTATAGTGCATCTAGTTTGGGATAGGAGAGGCAATAGGGGCCTCAATTTCAGGCCAAACCTTGTCCTAAAGAAAGAGTCACAAGAGCCTTGTCTTCCTCACTTGCCTGCCAGCTTGTGAGGCAGGGCGTGAGGCTGAGCAGGGCAAGGCTCTGTAGACACTTTATTTTTCTATATATATTTTTAGAAGGCACCAGGGATTGAACCCGGGACCTTGTACACGGGAAGCAGGCGCTCAGCCACTGAGCCACACCCGCTCCCCATTATGTCTGTTTTTAAAGCCAAAATGCCAGAACATAGGCTCCAAATGAGCACGGCCTCCTGCTGGGAAGATCTCTGTCCACTCATTCCTGCTGCTGTTCATGACTGTTTTGGAATCCTCTTTTGGAACTGACCTCTGGCGTGCCATGTTTTTAGCCATTTAATGACTGAATGGATAATGAGCACCCACCAAGTGGCAACTGCTGAGCTCAGAACCCTCATTCCTGTCTCCTCACTCACCGACAAGTCTAGTAGGCGCTGGTCCCAGTTTGCTGCTGAAGAAATGCAGGCGCAGAAAGTGATTGAATTTCCCCCGGGGCACACAAGTGTTGACTGGCAGAACCAGGAATTCTTCCTAGAGCTTCTGATTCCAAATCACTGGGCTGCTGACAGCTGATATCTGGAAGTCTTTCAAAATCAAGTCTGGTGAATATGGTGGATGATCAAGTTAGGTGAAAACCTTTTAGGTAAAATAAGGCATGGTGATTTCATGAGGCCAGGTTTTCTGTGTGTGAATTATAAATTGACTTTGAAGGTAATTTGAAAATATTAATTTCAGAAGAGTGTATGAGAGAAATATTTCAAATATAGGGAGATATTTTAAAAATCTATAGGTAACACATCAGAGAGCTTAACATGTTGATAGAGAATGTAGAAAGCCAGACTGGGGAAAGGGGAAGTTGCAGAGCAGCTCCAGAGAGTGTAGCAGGGAGCACAGCCGAAGCCACCCTGTAGGAACAGTTTGGATGGGAAGCTGCTGCCTGCACAGGATGTCACACTATTGCAGCTGCTGCCCCCCCACACTCGGAACTATTGCTCCCGCTGTTGAACAAGGCATGGTAAGGTTTGTCCTGCGTCATCCTGATGACTTGTGTCCTGAAGGCTAGACCTTAAATCCAGATGGTTCTTGTGTGATCAAATGACCACCCCCTGGCTATCCCAAGGTCCATGTAGCTGAACCACTGCTTGGTTTCTATAGAGGGAGGCAAGTGCTCAGAATCATGCTACTGCCAAGAATGCACCCTGTAAACCACATGGCAAAGGCGGAATTGCCCAAAAGAAAATTAAAGTACAACTCAGAGAAATGACACTGCCTCAAAGGATTGAATGGGGGGAAAAAGCCAAAACCTTGAAATGCAAATATTTCAAAAAGAAAAATGCGAGTGCCCTTATATTTGGGTATTTAATTTAGAAAAATAAACACAAGGATTATAGATTCTAATAATTGAAAGGGATTTAAATATGCTCGCCTTGTATTTCAATGCCTTTATTTTACAAGAGAGAAAAGCTCAATGAGTGGTTTTCCCATTGGGTAGTGAACTGTAGAGTTGGAACTGGGACCCATATCTCAGGTTGCCTGATCAGTCTTGGAATTTGGATTTCTTATTTAATGTCACGTTTAAGGCTGGAGTGTTGGACCTTGGTTGGAATCCTAGCTCTTGCACATATTCTCTATGGGACTTTAGGCTTTGCCCAATTTCTTAGTTTTTTCATCCATAAAACTGGAAAAAACAAAAACAAACCCTTCTCTTATAACTTTGTTGCAGAAATTAAATGAAGTAAAACACGTAAGAGCTTAGTTTAATACTTGGCAATTAGAAAGTGCAAAATGTCAGCTAACCCCATTTATTACTCATTTGAGTGAATGGAGTTGAGCTGATGTGGTGACAGTCAGACGTTATTCTGAGACATTGATACAGCAGTCATAAAAATTGGTCCAGGATAGTGGTAAGTGGGTAGATGATAAATGCTTTGAAGAACTTTGTCAAAGAAGCAGCTGAGGGAAAGGCCAAATTCCTGGCTCACGATGTTTTTGAAAAAAAAAATGGACTTCTGTGTGTTTCTAAATTGGCTAAGAATGTGCTTGAAACTGAGGAATGTTTAAACAGAGAGGAAGAGGAGCAAGTGAGGAACGTGGCTGTGTCTTTCAGGTACTTCAAAGTCCTGGATGTTCTTGGAGGTACTGGGAGTCCTACACAAGGTTACTCTGTGAACCTGTGACCTTCAGCAAGAGAAATGGGTGTGGCCAAGCTTCTAGATGAGCGGGACTAACCCTGCCCAACACTGAGAAAAAAGCTAGTCACCTTGGGGCCCTTTACTGGCCGCTCTCTAAGAACACCTGCTTGTACCCTCCCCTGCCTTCTCTCTAGAAAAGGATATACCTGGCATGACACAAAGCCATGCATTTCTGTGTAGTTGGGAAATCCACATGGACAACCCAATCATCTAACCAGAGCTTACCTCTCTAAGGCCATGCCCCTGGCCCAGACATAACATGACATACCATGGGTTGGGGAGGGCCACAGGGCCACAATCCTACAGTCAGAGGTTATACCCTGAGTCAAGACCCAACTTCTCTGTATCTCTGTTGCCCAGTGTTCAATCCTCAGCTCCATTCTGTTTCTCTTTTTTGTGGTGCCATTTATAGCTTTGGCTCTGAGTTTCTCTTCTTATTTCTGACCTCTGGCCTCAGAATAAGACTCTGGGTGCTTGCATGCTTTTCCCAGTTCCATGTTGCTCAGTGTGGTGGATTAGAGTTATGTACCCAAGAAAAAACATGTACTTAAACTTAATCCATTCCTGTGGCTGTGAACTCTTGTAAATAGGACCTTTTGATGAGGTTACTTCAGATTAAGGGGTGGCCCAGGATGGGTCTTAATCTGATTACTGAGAGAGAAAAAGGCCACAGAGGGAGCAGCCAGAAGCTGAAAGTCAACCAAATCCAGAAGAAAAAGGAAAGACGAGGAGAGGCCGCCATGTGCATTGCCATGAGACAGAAAAGCCCAGGACCAGAGATCACTGGCAGCCAGCCCCAGTCTTTGAAAAGAGAGCATTGCCTTGGTGATGCCTTAATTTGGATTTCTCCTGGCCTCAAAACTGTAAGCCTATAAATTTCTCATTGTTTAAGCCAACCCATTGCATGGTATTTGCTTTAGCAACCAGGAAACTAAAACACTCAGATACCTCCCCTGGTATTTGACGTCTTTGACTTGGTCTTGGAGTCCACTCTCTGCCCCTCCTGGTAACTCTACAGGCTGGGACTGAACCTTGTCACACCCACTTCCCTCCCTTCTTCCACTCTAGAAAGACTGAGTGGATTTTTCCTACGAGCATTTATGAGGAGTCTTTGGGATACAATCCTTTTACCCAAGCATTTCCTGAAGTGTGCTCCAAGGCATCATAAGAGGTGTCTCAAGAAAGTAAGATTCATGCCAAATTATGTTTTAGAAACATTTTGCTCACTCTTTCCTCCCTTGTGGAAAGCCCTAGCACATCAGCATGTTGAAGGTTCTGGAAACTGCTACAGTAAAGAGACCTTTTAACTCAGTGTTTTATAATTGTATTTGATATTTGAGTGACAGAAACTTTTTTTTTTCAGGATTTATTAACAACCCATAGAACTAATGTTTCATGGGGAATACTGCCTCCAACTTCAGGTGAATGTGGTTCTCCAGTGGGGGCTGTGCAGGCACCTGGCATTTTTGTAGAAGAAGAGAGCTAGAGCTGGAAGTCTCATTCTAGGCACCTTGGTAGGTGTTTGTCCATATAGCTTCCCTATTTACTCCTCAGAATAACCCTATGGAGTGGATATTACTACTCCTGTTTTACAGAGTGAAATCACTTTGCAGAGCCTGCACGACCAGGTACACAAGCAGGAGCTAGCATTTGTCCTTAAATCCCTTCTCCCTTATCCAATTCATCATCAAGTTTAGTTGGTTCTGCCTTCAAAGGTGTCTCAAACCTCTCATCCCCTCCCTTCCATCCCCTCTCCAGTATCTAATCCAAACCATCATTGTCTCTTACCTGGAACTTTGTTATAGCTCTCGGCTTGGTCTCCCCCCGGACACTCTGGTCCCCTTCAAACCTGTCTCCACACAGCATCCAGATACGTGACAAAATATTAATCTAAATCACATAGCCCCCCTTAGATTTGCTCTCAGAATAAAATACATGTCCTCCTAGGCCAAAGATCATCTGGTCCCATCTTTCCCTTCTAGCTCAGGTCACGCACCTGGCATGTTTCACTTTTGTAGAACAACCAGAGGATGAAATGAAATGATATGTTTATTGTAAATTGCAGCGCTCTAAACTAACGTGATCCTCTTGGAGAGTGTGCATGTCATCGTTAGGAGTAAGGGCTTGGGAGTCAGGCTGCATGAATTTGAATTCTGGATCCATCCCACACTACTGGTGGGACGTCAGGTAGTGAAATCTCTGTAACTCAGTTTATCATCAGCAAAATAAAGATAACAGCAGTTCCCACCCTAAGATTTGGAATAAGGATTAAATGAGGAATTCTAACATAGTGGAAAAACAATACAGAAGGGGTGTGCAAAGTTTTTGTGTAAAGGGCCAGATAACAAATATTGTAGTCTTTGCAGGTCATACATCTCTGTTGCAACTACTCAGCTTTGTCCTTGTAGTGGACCAAAAGCAGCCATGGAAAACAAATAAATGAACGGCCATGCCTATGTTCCAATAAAATTCTATTTACAGTTACAAGTGGTGGGGCCAGATTTGGCCCAGGGACCATAGTGAGCTAACCCCAGATATGCAGGGTAGAGGACAGGGAATCCAAACTGGAAAGGATGACGAAGAGAAGCCAAAGATAGACCTCGATGGAGCTCACTAGGTCTCTAACTACGGTCTCTTTCCCACCCTATGAGATTCCATCTCATTGCTTATCAGAGATCATCAGAGCCTTGTGAACCAGCAACCATTGTAGCTCTTGTGAAAGAAACATGGGGTGATCCTCTCACTGTCTCAGTGCTCAGGACATCTGATGGTGACTCCTATAGAGTCAGCTTGTGCCAGAATGGAATGCTTTTGACCTTGCCCGCTTTTTTTTTTTTTTTTTTAACTTGGGTCATTTGGACCCAATTTTCTCAATCAATCAAGAATTTTCTCAATCCCACAACTCCTCTTCCCAACATTGGACTGAAGGAGGGAGGTGGCTGCAATCAGCCACCAAGACTTTAAACCCTCTTAGCTGGAAGCCTCTGAATAGAGCAGCATAGCGCTGATCTAGGAGTAAATACCTCCTTTTTCTTTGCCTCTCCACTAAAGAAAGAGTTTAGAGTGAGACTCTGGAGATCTGGCAGGGATCTCCAGAGGATGGCAAACTTCAGCCCCATAATACTTGAATGCTTGGACTCAGAGATGTTAGGTTAGATATATTTCTAATCCTGAAGGCAAATCAGATGATTTAGTTTAGCTGGGTCTTTAGCTTTGCAATCTCCTATTTGTCCCTCAGTCAAGTTTATCCCATTTTTCACAGAGATTCTTTCTAAATTCCTCCAATTTCTTTACACCTCCATGTCTTAGTTTGCCAGGGCTTCTATGACAAATACGACACATGGGTTGGCTTAACAAGAAGACTTTATTGTCTCATGGTTTCACAGGCTAGACGTCCCAAATCAAGATGTTGGCAAGACCATGCTTTCTCCCTTAGGGCTTAGCATTCTGGTCTTGGGTTCCTTGGCTTCTTCCCAGGATATGGTAATCGTTCTCTCTCTTCTGTGTCTGCTTTTCCAGTTTCCACTGACTTCTGTCTTCTTCCTAGGACTTTCACTGATTTCTGCCTTCACCCTATAAGACCTCTAGTAATACTGATTAAGGCCCACTCTGATTCAGTTTGACCACACTATATTTGGTATCTGGACCCACAGATGAGTCCACACCTTAACTGATAATACACCTGCCAAGGGTCCTATTTACAATAGGTTCATACCCACAGGAATGTGGATTAAGATTAAGAACGTGTCTTTTGGGGGGCCACATGATTAACTCTACCACTCTACTTAAAGTTATAGTATATATATTTATATATTTATTATTTATTTTCAGTCTCAATAAGCTATATGAAGGCAGGGATTTTGTCTTATTAATTACTCTATACCCAGGGTCTATAACGGTGCTTATGTAGAGTAGGAACCCGATAAATATTTGTTGAATAAAAGACTGACAGATTAAATTCTTTTTGCCTCAGCCTAGATGTCGCATTCTTGAGACCTTCCCACTCAGTGGTTAGATCTCAGGTTTGGCACTTCACTTCTTTACTGCCCTATCTTATACTTGCTTACTGCCTGCCTACTTATCTGTATTTATACCCTCTCCTTGAGCCTAGGGTCTCTGTCTTGGTCATGATTTTATCCTTGGAGCTTAGAGCTTAGGTCTGGTACATGACAACAGTCACTAAATATTTTCTGAAAATATGAGTATATATTCAGCAAGTAGTTAGCCCATTCTTGGATGAGTGACTTTTGCTAGTGGGCAAAGGGGAGAAACAGATATCTAGGAAAGTGGCTGAAAAGGAGATGATATTTTTGTGCTTGTGTGATTAATTTGTACAGTCCTATCTTATGAAAATTAAAAATTTTACTTTTACTTGGCTGAACTGTCTACCTACTGATAGTTTAACATTTTCCCTAGAGAGCGAATGACACAAACAAATGAGAATGGTGTTTATATGTGAACTATACCTCTTAAAGATAGCCCATACAGCAGTTATACCAGGCTTTTCTTAGTTACTGTGTTTATGATGTGGACTTGAATTCAAGGGACTAAATATAGTGTCAAGAGCCCCAGGCAATTCATAGGAACCATGACCAAAAGCTTATCTCATGTTTTTATCAAGCTCCCATTTCAGCCTGTTCTTCTTATATTGGCTTATTGTGATTTGGTTTTATCTGGATGGACCAGGAGCAAAGAACATTTATTAAAGTTATCCTAATTTAAGCTTTAAAAGCACCCACCTATGACTTCCAGTGCAGAGGATATTCAAAGCAGTTTTTTTCCCACCTTTCTTTTTATTTTTATTTTCTTTTTTCCTCTTTTTTCTTTTATTTGGAGACTGAAGCCTCATTAAAAGAATGGAAATACCAAAAGCAAAGTATGGCCAGTAGTATATAGTAATGTATTAATAATCTTTCAGTAAGGGTTAAAAAAAGAAAACATACTAAGAGAGAGAAACTAGATAAAAGGTACTACATATTGCTTGACTCCATTTATACAAAATATAAATACAAATAAACTAGAAAGACAAAAACAGAATAGCAGCTATGTACAGCAGGGGAAGCATAGAGATTGAGAGGTGATGAGTTTTTGTCTGTTTTTTTTTTGATTACTAATGGAATAATGAAAATGCTTTAATAATGACTGAATTGATGAATGCACAACTATATGATTATACTAAATACCATTGATTGTACACTTTGGATGGATTATATACTTTATTAATATGTATGAATAAAATTGATTTTTTAAAAAATAATGGAAATAGCACCCATGGCAGTAATTAGATCACTTGATAGTGAGGTTGCCAACTGAGGTCAGTGCTGAGTTCAGTCCCAGTTCCAAAGAACAGAATGGTAAAAGCAACGTTGTACTACCTTTGAGGAGTCTAAAGCTTTTGTCTAGTTTTGGGAGCAAGATCAAGCTCATGGTGTTAAGATGTAATCTGTGTCATTGAATTCTAAGTGAAAAGATCCAAAAGAATTGCAGAAATGAATGGTTAATGGAGTAATGAATTTGTCATACCTATGCACACTTTCTACTTTTATGAAGCAAAACTGTTAATGTGGATAAGTAAAGCAGTTGAAATCAAAACACCACCCTCATTAGTTACATCTGGCTTGGAAGAGTAAATAATGTAACCATTTAAATACTTAGCATAGTACTTGACACACAGTGAGTACGAAACAAATGCTAGTTGCTGATATGTTATTGTTATTGTTGTTCTTATTTACTGAGTTCTTACTATGTGCTAGACAATGTTCTAGGGCTTTGTATTTCTTCACTTAATTCTTACAACAAAATTATTAAGTAGATATTCTTATCATTTCCATTTCACATTTGAGGAAACTGAAACAGAGAGCACAAGATCACACAACTGGTAAGTGGTGAAGCCAGATTATCATCATCCGAAGCATCATTATCACCACTACCACGAGTTATATTGGCTTTGGGGAATACCTAAGAAGTAGGATTATTGAGTAGCTATTAAATAGAATAAGGCTTTTGTTTGAGAGGATTTTTAAATAATATTTATTCAAATTATAAAACAAATGTGAGTTTATTATTGCAAGTTTGGAAAATGCAAAAAAGTATAAAGAAGGAAATGAACCCTGCCTATTACTTTATTCTAACAAACAGATTTGGATTATAATACTAATACTGGCTTCAAGCTAATGCCAAAAGAATTTATTTAGTGCCTTCTCAAGGGTCTTTTCTAAAAATGATAGATTTCTTCCTCTGTAAAGTACTCCTGCATCACTTAATTTTGTGCTCCTTTTACCACTTATTGGTTGTATTGTAATTTATCTGTGTACATTTATTTCTATTTGACTACTTCTTTCAGGAAAAATAAATCACTCTTTGAGGGTAGCTTCTTTGTCTCATCATCTTTTTATACTTTGCTCGATGATACATAATTGAGGCTCAGAAAAGATAAATATCAATTGACTTAAATACACACATTCACAATCACAAGTTTATACTCGAAGTGTTCCTTTAAGCCTCCCCTATAAGGACCTGCATTGTAAGATCGAGGAGTGGTGATATCTATCATATTCACATTTTTCTTGCCTATTTGGTTTGTGCAGAAGGCAGATAGAAGTTAAAGAATGCCTATGGGTCATCATAAACTTAATCATATGGTGACCTCAATTGTAGCAAATGTTCCTGATGTAGTGCCTTTACTAAAGCAACTCACATAGACCCTGACATACCATATGCAGTGATTGATCTGTCAAGTGCTTTTTTCTCTATACCAATTTGGAAGTGCTGCCAGTAGCAGATTGTTTTTACCTGGCAGGCCCAAGAGTACATCTTTTTAGTGTGGGCTCAAGGCTATGTCAACTCTCCTGTATTATGTCTGCCACAAAACAGGCTGCAGAGATTTTATTTATATATATTATTTTATTTTTTATGTCAATGATACAAATTACTCAGTTAACACAGGATAATAACTACAATAACAATAAATCCACTTTTGTCAGCAGATACACTTCCTCCTTATTTTTGTTCATTCCTCAACCTTGAGGGATTTGGGACTATGTCCACCCTGACTGCTTCAGGCTGAGAAGGTATATAGATATTAAGGGTTCGAAGAATGGAATTATTTAGGGTACAGAGATTTTTATTATCTTGACATTCTAAAGAATATCCCAATTAGTCCACTACATTAGTGATATTATGCTGAAAGTACTTGAATAGCTAGTACTTTAGATGCCTCACTGACACACACATAAGCCAGAAGGTGGGAGATAATACTCATTCCTGGAATTGATTACTGTATCAGGATCAAGTCACAAAAGCAGACCTAAGTTATTTTATCAGAGAGGATTTAACCTAAAGAATTGCTTAAGTAGGATGGTAAATTGAAAGGCTAAAAGGGAACCCTGGGGTATCACAGAAGTAGGATCTGCAGGAAATGATTGCCACTCTTAGGGAACAAAGGGAAGAGTTGACATGATTATAACCTAGAAACCTGGAGGAGGAATCTTTTAGAGCTGGGGCTGAGCCTCTCCCTGCAGAGTTGATATTCAGACCTCTGAGGAGGCCAGAACAAGAGAAAGCACACCAGGAAACATCTTGGACAGGTGGTGGGTCAGAAAATGAAGGTTCAAATCTGTAGGAATATCAGGCTCCCAATGGTGAGAAATTGATTTGACTTAATTTATTTCAGGAATGGGATAAGGAAGTAACTATGTAGGAGGAAATAACATTTAAGAAAACATAAAATATATTTCATGAATATAACTTTTATTATTCAGCTTTAAAACCCCTGTTGACAGATTAAAAACCTGTAGAAAACAAAGAGCAAGGCAATAGAAATACAATTGGTGATTCCTGGAGCTCAGAGGTGGCAACTCTTGGGCCCAGCATACAGTGGGAAATGCAGAGAAACTTCTGAGCTAGACAGAAAGAATTCAGTTCAAATCTCAGCTTTGTCACAAGCTGTGACATCACTCAAGTTATTAAACCTCACTGTATAGCAGTTTTTCCATAAATAGGATTATTATTATCACCATCACGCCTTGAGTTATAGAGAGTTAAAATCAAAGTGCCATTATACCTCCTACTCTTATGGCCACACTGCATTAGAGCTTTGTATTATACTAACTGTGAACCACCTGTCTACTTCTCACCTCTAATAATTGCTTGTGATTCCCTGTTTCCTCCAACAGAAGTCTGGATTGTGGTTCTATTTAGTGTGAACTCCTGGAACTGCCTCAATTTCTTGACCCAGATTCCCAAATTTGGATATTAGAAAGGGTGAGAGGGCTATCAAGCCAATGCCTGATTGAAATTTTCTCTGGGAGAAAGGCAGAGTCTCAATGAAAGTGATAATAACAACAGCAGAGTAATGCCTCATCCAAGGACAAGGGGAAAGGTAGACAGTTTTGAAGTAAAATAAAGACATGGAATTCAGAGAAAATAGGCTTACATAGACTTTAGAAACAGAAATCAGAGAAGAATTTGTCATTGTGTCTCCAGGCATTTCCCAAAGAATTGGTATGTCAATTTCAAGTGACCAAGGTTCTTTCCTTCTAGAGAAGCAAAGGGTCATTCTTCAGCTTGCCAAAGCTTGTTGAAAATATCTTGTTTTATTCAATATTTACCAGGCATCTTTTTGTCATCCTAATTTGCTTTCCTTAGCAGACTTATACCCTAGGAAGGATATAATGGGGCAGTTCATAAGCCAGCTCCTTCTCTCATTATAATTTAGTAAATTGGAATTGATTTCCTGTTACTCAATCAGTCCTGTGTGAATATGGGTCATAATGTTACATTGAGGTCTGAGCTGGGGTAGGATTAGAATCAAACTAATTAGGGCTAGTTTTCTATATCAATGGCATATGTCTGGCTAAATTAAGGGGCCCTCAAAGTCCTTCTACCAACAAATTATCTTTTCTATCTATCTGCCAAATGTCTGAAATGCTACCATGAGACTGTTGTTTCATAATGTAAGTTCAATTCAACCTAACAAACACTTATTGGATGAACCTTTAGAGCAAGGCATTGTGATGGATATTCTAAGTGATGAAAAAACCAAAGCATAAAAATAGTTGATGATGAAGTAATTTTGCCTTTCTCAAGAGCCAGACAATACATTGTGAGTAAGATACAATGAAAAATTAGTGTATTAGTCAGCCAAAGGGGTGCTGATGCAAAATACCAGAAATCTTTGGCCTTTATAAAGGGTATTTATTTGGGATAGAAGCTTACAGTTACCAAGCCATAAAGCATAAGTTACTTCCCTCACCAAAGTCTGTTGCCACGTGTTGGGGCAAGATGGTTGCTGACGTCTGACAAGAATTCAGGCTTCTTGGGTTCCTCTCTTCCCCGGGCTCTGTTTCTTTCCAGGCTCAGCTGCTGTGCTCTCTCCACAAGGCCAGCTGTTGCCTATCAGACAAATGGCTCTGTCTCTCTCCCTGGGGCTTCTGCCATGTCTAAGGAGCCGTCTCTATTCCTCTGTGTTCTTCTCCTGTATGTTCACTTCCTGGGTTCCAGCTCAAAATTCCAGCATCAAAACTCCAACTCTGTCCTTTGCCATGTCTTTTTTCTGTGAGTCCCCACACAACAAGGGGTGGGGACTCAATGCCCTACTATGTGACCCAATTAAAGTCCTAATCATAATTTAATAAATTAAAAGTAATACCTCTGACAGACCAGTTTACAAACATAATCCAATAACTGTTTTTGGAATTCATAAACAATACCAAACTGCTACAGTTAGTATATCAAAAAATATATTGGTAAAGGTCCTTATTCAATAAAAATTCAAAGAAACTAAGTGATCAGTGTGTGCTGGTGTAACCAGACCTATTGCCTGAATTGGGACTTCAAAGGTAGACCCAGTAACCCATTAGTGGTCATAAACAGTTAGATTTGACCTGCTAATTAGCTATCCAGTCTCCTAGGAAAGAAGAAAAAGACTTAGAATGGAGTTGATGGGCCCAGCCCTTGGAGACTAAACAAGGGACAAGTTTAGGTGGGAGGGCCCAGGAAAATATTTAGGGACCTGAATTATGAGCTATCCAGAAAGTTTCCAGGTGCAAATTTGTTTGACTATTTGCCCAGGGTGTCAGAGCTTTGTTGGATCATGCCCTATGTGTTTCTTGGCCCCCTTGAAACTTTGAATAAGTGTCAGGATGCATAGTGGAATGACCATCTGTATAACACAGTAAAGTCCTTGGAAATCCTTAAGTGAAAAGCAAACCGGAAATGGTTGCTGTTAAGATTTTGCAAGCAAATTAGTACAAAACAGACTATGAAAAGGGATTCAATGTCCTGAACATTTTCCAATGGAAAATAACTAGCAATATTAAGATTTGTTATTGCTTGACAGGAAGAGAGACTGTTGTTTCTAGTTTCCCATTCAACTTGGCAATTTTCACAGTTTAAACTTTCTTTGTGTTGAAATCATCATTGCCAGGCGGGGGAGGAGGAAGCAGTTATGACCCAAAAGGAACTCAGGAGGGCATTTGGGTCATTATACCCAGGCCATTACCATTCTCTTCCTACTCTTCTAAACAGAGCTGAGGCTTTGACGTCAGGTGCCAATGAGTCATCCTTCCTCTCAGGGCCTCCGGCTGGGATTTGCAGGCTGCTTTTGCAGCCGCTATTCTGTTAGTCATTCACAAAAAAAAAAAAAAAAACAAAAAAAAAAAAAACATATTGGAAAAGCTGAAGGGAAATACTTGGATGAACAAGTGATTACATTTCTCTTTTCATGGCAGAAAACCGACTCACTTGCTCACAAAAGCAGCCTCCTCCGTTGTCAGGCACTCTAAGGGCATGCAATAAGTGCTTGTTGATTGACTGACAAAAGAATCTGCTGGGTCCTTGTAAGTCTTGGTGTTGAAACTGAATTTTCAGATATGATTATGCGGCTGGTATACAGAGCTTTGTGCCTACTTACTCCTCCTTGACGGGAAATGTCAACTCGGATTCATCAGCTTTACACAAAGAGGTTAATGACATCACTAGTGTTGGCCCCGGTAGCATGAATGCCCTGAAAAGCAAACAAATACAGCCCTTTCAGGAGTTTTATCTGTCAGGGCGCGGGTGGGATTCAATGGAAAGAAAGCTGAATGATCTAGGACTCATTCTCTGTTTTGCTCCAGGAAGCCCTCACCAATCATTCAACCTATTTAATAACTGCTAGGGAAAAGAATAAAATATCTCCTCACCTACCAGAAATGGACGAGCAGCCATCAAGAGCAGAGCAAAGAGTGTTAGTCCTAGATTCCTCTAGTCTGAAGCAAGATATATTATTGTTGCTCCTGACTCCAGTTAACTGGGGATAGGGAATCCGAGATCTAGATGGGAATGGTGAATTAGCCAGCGAGGGCTAGGAACTGTGACCTAAGCCCTTTTCTCTTCTTCTGCCTTCTTTTAGGTGATCTCCACGGCTTTGCATTCCATCTATGTGTCTATGACTCTTGCATTTCTATCTCCAGCCCTAAGCTCCTGTCTCATATATATAACTTCATGCTTTCTGTCTCCACGCATCTCAAAGTTCACATTCAAATTGGAACTCTTGACCTTTCCCTCAAACCTTCCCCTCCCTAGTCTCCCCTAGGAGGCACCACCATTTGTAGTTACCTAGGCCAAAAAAGTGTAAGAGTCATTTTGATTCTTCTGTTCTTCTCATTCCCTACATCCACTTCATTAGAAATACCTGCCAACTCTATCTCTATTCCCTTCTCTCCATGTTCAATGTCAATATCCCAGTACAAACCATGGTCATCTCTCACTGGGTCAGCAACAATCACTCTGAATTGGTCTTCCTTCTTTCACTTCTGACTCCTATGACCTATACTCCAAATGGAAGTTAATATGTAATTCTAAGAATATTAATCAGATCTCATCAACTTCTCCATTACTAAAAATGTCCACTGGCTTCACATTGTCCTTTGAATGACATCTACCCCCTCATGTGGCAACAGGGTCCTACCTGATGTGGCCTATCTCATTCCACTTTGCCTCCTTGTCCTGGTCTCCTTCAGCTCACACTACCTCCAGACCCTCACACTTGCTGTCCCCTCTGTCGGAATGCTTTCCCTTACCTTGCCATGAAGCTGAATCCTTCCCACCTTAGATCTCAGCTCTAAGGGTCCTTCCCTGAGAAGCCATTTCTAAATGTCCTTTCTAAAGTAGAGTTCCCCCTGCCCACTCCCAATTCCTGTGCATCACATCATTCCATTTAATTCCTTTGTAAAAGTAATCACAAACAAAATTATCCAGCTTATTTGTTTACTTGTTTGTTGAATTTCCACCCTTTCTCTCCCTTTTTCCAAGTAAACTGGAAGCTCCATATGAGCAAGGCCCTTTCCTGTCTTAAAAGAAGCAGCATAGAGGCTCTCATGTGCTGGAGTTCACTTCTTGGATTCCAAGCTCAGGTTTGACACTTCCTAGGTGTGTGACCCTGGGGAAGTTGCTTAAGCTCTCTGTTCCTCCAGGTCCTCATTGGAAGAGGGGTGGCAATAAAAGCACCTGCCTAATAAAGTTGTTGTGAAGAGGACATTATCCATTAGGCACTTCAGTCCCGGCACAATGGCGGCACGATGAGACCTTCTCAGCAAGGCTAGTCACTGTAATTCTCCACTGTTACACACAGCACTTGCTTAACATGCATTTGTTGAATGACCAATGAATTCATTTTATTTATTCAAGGAACTGTCTGTGTCACAGGACAGTTTTTAGAATATGTGTAGAAAGGGGCTCCTGCCAAGGGGCTGAGAGAGATCAGTCGTGTCATTTGTCGGAAGCCTGTTTAGCTGGTTGAGTAGAGCTGCAGTTGCTGAGAGAGATGCGAGACAGTGTGTTAAAATAGAAAATGATAAACAGAAGTCAGAGTTATTTTGTACTTACTCTGTGCTAAGTACTGTGACCCACTTTTCTATTTTCTTCCCCTCAAAATTGCGGAAACATTTCATGTGAAGTTATATTATGAAACACTTTCTACAGTTCTGTCACACCAACCCTCCTCATACCACAGAAGCCGAACACAACCCCTTCCCATGCTGGGAGTGCTTCTCCCATTCTCTACCTGCATACTTGGTTCGTACCTACCCATCTTCAGCTCTCAACTGAAACACCATTTCCTTAGAGAAGCTTCCCCCTACCCTGATAGAATGTTCCAGATATCCCTGTAATATGTGCTTACCAGACCACCTACCTGTCCTTTTTGGCATGTGTATTAATTTATGTGATTATTTTAATTAATCTATCTTCCTCATTAGATTGTAAGTTCTGTGTGGCCAGCTTATCGGGTTTTTCTGACCATTATCTCCCCAAAGCCCAGCAGGCAGGAAATACTTGTTTAATAACTATGTGGCTATCAACACCGCAGCAAAATGAAATCCCCCCCAAACCCAACTGTGACTCTTCTTTGGAAATTGAAAAATCCAGCAGCCAGTTTATTTGACTTGAATTTTTGTGATTTTTAACCTCCACATTTCCTTCCCAGCTGAATTTAACCTGAGGTAATGATGAAAACCAAAATTTGTCTTATGCTCCCCAAGAATAGAGAAGTCACAAAGAAAGGAAATGGAAGAGAGAAAGTGAAAGATAAAACCAAGGCATCTTTGAAATTCTATTCTATTGAGAATATTTAAGATAAAGATCATACTTTTTTTTCCCCCTCTGGAGCTAAACAGAGTCTTATCTGACTTCCATGCAGAAGCATAGGTGCACTCATTATAGCCCAAGAAGAAGGAAAGCCTGATTTTCTTTCAATTTTGAAATAATAGCAAATAGAAGTTCTGCTGATGCCATCAAACTTATAAATGAAAAAATAGCATGGGCCTGATGGGCATTATTCCTTAACAGAGTCTGGCTCAGCAAAACACAAGGAAATTCAAGGTAAAAAAAACCCACATCAAATAAAAGTATTTTTAATGATCACTTGATAGCAAAGGTCATTCAGCACTTATTATTCCCATTAAAATAAGAATGGCTTGACTTCATCATGAGTCACCCAAATGCTTTATAACTTTTGATTATTTATGCCAATTTATTTCCACCAGGGCTTTTTAGGAAACTGGTTGGAAGTCTGATGGAATTCAGAAACAAAGGCAATGTCACACTGATGATAGTATCTTCTGAGATGGCCAAGTAGAGAAATGACCAAAGGAAGCTGTGTTTTACCCAGTCAATGAACAGTTTATCTCCTATGAAAAGGAGAAATGCAATGCTTCTTAGGGAAGAGTTCAGAGCTCTGAGATGGTGCCAACAGAAGTTCAGAAGGAAAAAGTCTGAATTCCAAGACAAATCATAAGGCATTCATCAAGTCAGATTGTAAAGAGACCTATTTAATAATCATATGTAAAACCAATTCTTTTGTCTGGAATTTGGTTTTTTCCCAGCCTTTAACAAATTATTATTTCAAGCAAGGAGAAGAATTTTCAGAAGGGCATATGAAAGGTATATTTACCATTTCAGATTAGATGTAAAGAGACTAAATTAAATTATTAATGAAGTTACCGGAAGATCTATTAATATGATCAGAGCCCAGAAGAAAAGTTTACATAAGAAAATTCTTTCTAAACCAGTATTCAACTGAAAACTATGGGTTCATGTGAAGAGAGGGAAATGGCAGATGAAAGTTACAGACTGGAAAAAAAATGAAACAAATCAAAGTGAAGAACTTCAAAATAGAAGGGGAGTCTAACATTCATCTTGCCATCCTTTTTTTAAATTTTAATTTTCTTCTTTTGTTCTTTTTAATTTTATTTTGCACCAGCAATTCAGGAACTGTCTCTATTTCGTCTACAGAAATATATCTTTTTGAGCTCTCTATATCTAATGGTGTCAATATTGATAAACTGTATTTCCTAGGAAATTATTCATTTCACCTGATTTTTCGAATATATTTGTATGAAGAGCTACAAAGTAGTCTCTTATTTTTAAAAATTTCTTCTATTTCATTGATTATTCCCCCTTGTCATTAATTTTGTATTTTTGTGCTTCTCTGCTTCACCTTCCCCAATTAAGTTAGCTATTTTTGCTTATTTTTTTGATATTTAAAAAAATAAATATTTTGATTTACTAATTAAATTTACTCTTTACTATTGTCTTCCTCATTAATTATTGCTTTTATGTTTATTATTTCTTTCCTGATTTTTTTCTGGTTTATTTTATTGTTTTTGTTTTAAACTTTTATGAGTTGGGAATTTAACTTTTTTTTCATTCTTTCTTTTTTATTTCTAAAGTGTTTACAGCTATGAATTTTCTTCTGATAAATTTAAATATACCCCTTAGATTTTGAAATGTAGTGTTTCATTATTTTTCAGAAATTCTATTTCAGTTGTATATTACCTTTCACCCTAGAGCTATTTGATAGAATTGTTTTTAACTTGATGTTTTTAAAACAACCTTTTTATTTTGGAATAATTTTATATTTACAGAAAGGTTGCAAAGGTGGTACACAGAGCTGCCATGTACCCATCTCCTAGTTCCCTTATTGTTAATATCTTACATTATCATGATACATTTGTTAAAACTGAGAGCCAAAATGGGTACATTACTATTAACTGTACTTCTTGGATTTCCCCAATTTCTCCATTAATCTCCCTTTTCTCTTCCAGTATCCAATCCAGGGTACCACATTGCATTTAGTTGTCATATCACCTCAGGATCCTCTGATCTATGATACTTATATAGAAGATTTGTTTTTCAGAGAAAAGGTCTATTAGCTTTTTTAAAAACTTGTTAATAATTATTAGTTTTATTGAATTATCATCAGAAAGTGTTATTTTTCTACTTTATACTATTTGCTATTTTCTTTGTAGCCTAATATATGACCAATTTTGTAAATATTCTATGCATGCTTGAGAAGAAAATGGTTCTCTGTTATTGGGTGTAAAGTCCACTATATATCCACAAGGTCTAGCTTTTTGAGTATGTTATTTAGGTCTTCTATTTCTTTACTTATTAGACAATAAGTCTATAAGTTGATCTATCTTATGCTAAGAGTGGGGTGTTAAAGTCTATTACAAGTAGTTTCCATCTATTTCTCTTTGCATCTTCCATGGTTTCTGCTTTATAAAGGTAGTTTTTATTATTTGTTTTTTACTTTATTTGCTGCACTATTATGCATAATGCTTTGATCTTCATTGTGAATTGTAACAGTATTTAAAATAGTCCTTTGTCACATTTAATGACTTTTGACTTGGATTCTATTTTGTCTAACATCAGGAACTCAAATCTTGCTTTCTTATTATTTCCATTTTCCTGGTATACCTTTGCCTATTCCTTAATTTTAAATCTTTCTGAATCACTTTGTTTTGGATGTGTCTCTTATATACAGCATACAGTTCGTTCTTACTTTGTGAGCTTTTTCAAATTATTTTATGCTATATTATACTATGTATGCTATATTATGTTTTCTGTGTTCTCTATGTGAAGTGTTTTAGTCCCACTTTGTTTTGGACTTAAATACACAATTAAGTGTATTAAATATACACTATTAATTATTTTTCCATTGCCTCCTTAACCATCTTTTGTTTGGATGAAACTCATCCTCTAGTAGATTGCTCAGGAAGAACACATGTATACAGTATACCTTGAGTTCTTCTGTATTCAAAACTCTTTTCTCTATCTTTGGTACATGAAGGACAGTTTGGCTGGATATAATATCCTTAGTTCATTCTTTCTGTGAAAGTGGTATATGTGGATGGATGCCTGAGGGTCTGCCAACTACAGTATTTGGTGGTGGTGGAGTGATAAGAACTATTTCTATCAGCTAGGGCTATTTTCTCTAGGCTGGCAAGAAAGTCCTATATGAATATTTAACTTAAGTGAGACTGGCCTTAGGCACATGTTAAATAATAGTTTCTTTACTTTTATGGCCTGAATGCTTTACATAATGTATTCATACAATTCCTCTAGGTATGTATTATTATTTGCATTTTATAATGAGGAAATAGAAGCTCAAAAGTGGTATGTATCATAAATACACACAGCTAAAATATGGCTTATCTGGTACCTAAACCCTGGGTCAAAAGGTACCAAAACCCATGAACTTCATGCTATCAGAGGCTATTTGGTGTAATGGTTGAGATCATGGACTCTGATGCCAGCCTGCCTGAGTTCAAATCTTGACTCTGTCATTTACTAGCTGTTTTACTTCAGGCAAATCACATTATCTCTCTGTGCTTCAATTTCCTTATCTGTCAAATGAAGATAACTACATCCTCTGCCTCACAGAGATGTTGTGAGGTGGAAATAATCATCTACCTGTAAAGCACTCAGAACAGATGTCTTAGCATGGTAGCCTGCATAAAGTCAGTTGCTGGCATAAAGTGAGCATCAGACAAACTTCATTACTCTACCACTACCGAAAGACTCTTCAGGAAAGTTGAGGGACTAGAGCCTTTATGAAGGAACTTGGGCAATTTCCTGACCCCATATGAATGTGGAGTTAAATGTGGGGATTGTGTGCAGGTGCCTGATGGGCTAGGAGGTACAGTATTTAAAATGAGGACTGGGGTTTAAAAAAACTCTATTCTCTTGGAAGTTATGCCAGGTTGGTGAGAAAGTCCTAAATGTCTATCTCTCTTCTTTGCATCCCTTGATAATATTCTTCAGGCAGACTTTGGGTTTGGATTATTGTGACCAGAGTTTGGAATGCATTGCTTAGACATTTCCATACCTTTTCTTTCCTTTCTAATATCAGTTCCCATGGAAATTCATCCATCTTTCCATCTACCAATATGACCATCCATCCTCCTCTCCATCCATACCCTTGTTATTAAATTTCATGCAGTACACAAATGTACCACACTCTTTTATACCACTGTTATTTTCTATGTGTTCTTCCCACTGACTTGAGATACCCTCTACCATACTTTAACTACTATTTTTGTTCAAAACTCAGCTTTGAGGACAAATCATTTGTGTTTTTTCCCCTTGTGCTTCTCAGGATGAGTTTCATGCTCTTCTTATATCCTGATTGTTTAGCATTTAAGTTTTCCCAATAAATCTGGTCAAAATTATTTTTCACCCTCATCTCTCAGTATGTTCTATCATAAGTTCCTAAGTGGGATGGATCAAATTTAAGAGAGAAAGCTCTGATATCAGACCACTCAGACTAAAATCCTGGTTTTGCTATTTCTAATCCTATGATCTCGTGTAAATTATCTAACTCTGAACCTATTTCCTTATCTGTATTGTGGGGATTATAATACTACCATCCTCCTGATAAAATAAGGTGTCACAATAAAATCAGGTAATCTGCTTAGTAAGGTGTCCCCCACCTTACTGTTTGTCTTTTTGTTTGTTTGCTTATTGTTTGTTTTTTGTTGTTGTTTTTAGGAGGGACTGGGAACCGAACCTGGTACTTCCCGTGTGGGAAGCAGGAGCTCAGCTGCTTGAGCCACATCTGCTCCCTGCTTCCCTGCTTGCTTTATTATTATTTTTTTTTAGATATCTGGGCTGGGGATTGAACCTGGGACCTCGTAGGTGGGAAGCTGGCACTCAACATCAGCTCCCTTGAGTTGGTTTTTTCATTTGTTTGCTTGTTGTTTGTCTTTGTTTTTAGGAGGCACCGGGAACTGAACCAGGGACCTCCCATGTAGGAAGCAGGCACTCAACTGCTTGCTTTTTTATAAACTCTAATTTGACATTGAAAGCCCAAAAGCTGAAGTTTAAGAAGTTGCTATTGTATTAAAGTTCAACCTAGAGATAAGTACCCAGAAAGGGGAATACAAGATATAAGATTTATTTTAATGAACTAAAAGAATACATTAAAATTTACTGACAATTTTATTTTAAAAACCAAATTATGGATATTATATAGTACATTAATTTTATGTTTCAATAAAGGAAAAAACCTTAGGTAATTCATGTATTCTGGTGAATTTTCTTTTTCCTTATGCCAAGCATTTGTAAAATAAGTTGATTGGATGGGGTTATCTCTAAGGCAGACTATAATATTTAAGATTACCTCTACCTCTAACATTCTAAATAATTCTGTTTTCCTAAGAAAGTTTCCATGGTAGGATAGAAATAGTAATATAGCAACATCCTTCTTAAAGAGCCTTCCTCAGTGGAAGGTTGCTTAGAGTTTAATGGCATTAATTTAGCCAACATGTCCAACTTTAAAAGGAATCTCTGTTCTTGTGCTAGCCAGCTTGGATTTTGACATGAGGAAGAGCTCAGATCCTGCCAATTTTACCTAGACGTTTGGCCCTTTAAATCGAGATTGTGGCTGGAAAAAACTGCTCTGCAGATACTGGTTGTCGAGATGATGAAAGGAAAACTCAAAGAAATATTCCAGGGCTCCATAGAGGGTAAATCCACTAGGCTATACATTCCCTGGCTCTGGGACTCTTTCCAATCTGCACTAAAAGAGTAATCTGATTTAAGGGGGAATCCTGTTCCTAATTTACCCTGGATTTTATGCAGGGTTGAAGCTGATTTCCATACCAAGAAGGTGCATTCATTCCAGAGGGTGCCTTCTTTCCTCAGGGAGGTCTCATTTCCCCTCTCCTTTCTGACCCTGTTAGGTACCTTTCTTCAGCCTTAGGCAGGAATAGATTCCTGTTGGTGATCCTGGCTCTCAACGGCAACTCCTCTTTCATCTTCCTCCATTTCTTTTTTTTTTAATACAAAATTTATTGTTACATTTTGTTCAGGATTACAAGCCACCAAGAGGTCGACAACACAAAAACATGCACAAAATAGAGGGAAAAGGGGCCAAGCTGCTGAATGTCACCAGCTTGTCTGTGGGGGCTAAAAGGCTCCATTTCTTTTTAACCCGAGCTGTTCTTGACTTTTTGCATTTTACACTTCTTCTTACAGATAGGGATGGCCTTAGGGACTGAAGGCAGGGAAGCTTCAAATAATTAGGGCCAGAAGCTGAACCCACTGGCATTCAGAGTAGACTTTCTCCTTACACTACAAAGTATAGACAATTAGCTAGACAAATTCTTTTTTTAACTTTCCTCTGAAGCTGCGGGTAAAAGAGGGCATACCAGAATAGGCCAGGTATTGATTCATGGAATACATTTCTGTGGCCACCGTGTTTTTGACCATTGGACCTTATTGATTTGAGTAGGTTTTGCCCTGGAGTAGCGGCATGATGATGTCATCAAGCTACATAACTTTATTTTAGAAGTAAACAGACTTCCTTCAGTCTAGGTCCCACCTCCCTCTTATTTATCTAAGTGTCTTACCTGGGAAAGTTAATTAATTTCTCTTAGCCCCTTTCTAAATCTGGAATAATAATAGTAGCTACCTAATAGAATTATAGTAAAGATTAAATGAAATCATTTAAATTCTCAATAAACTTATTATTAAGTAAGGCCAATATTTTCTTTATCTCTGCATTCCTTTTCCAGGCATCTTGGCCCCAAGTTAAGTGTTTTATGACCTGAATCAGAGTGGAGGGGAGGGAAAGGAAAGGCTAGCCTACAGAGACTTTGGAATGAAAAAATTGTCAGGACAGATAAATCCTTTTATGAAGGATAAGAGTTGAACCAAACATAATTGGAACTTCAGAGACAAAGAAAATGATGATAGTAGGAATGGGAAGTTAGGAGAGGAAAATGTTTTGAGAAATTAGGAGTTTTAGTGCTAATATAGATATATTGAGACCCTGGTGTAATATCCACAAGTGTCCAATAGGCAATTGTAGGAATTGCAGAAATACCTTTTTTTTTTTCTTTTAAAAATTGTTAAATAAAACAATGTAGTTTGACTTCAATAACTTCACTTGGATACTTTTGCTCTAGATTTTTAATATATATCATTCCTTGCTCTGTCACCAGCATTTGAAGATATTTTAAGTTTAATTTTTAAAATTATGCTTTTCACAGAGTAAAAGAATTATACGACACGATCAAGTGGGTTTTATCCCAGGTATGCAAGGTGGTTCAACACATGAAAATCAATTAGTGTATTAAACCATGTAGATAAATTGAAGAAGAAAAATCATATGATCCTCTCTATTGATGCAAAAAAGGATTTGACAAAATACAGCATCCTTTCCTGATAAAAACACTCCAAAAGATAGGAATAGAAGGAAGCTTTCTCAATTTGGTAAAGTGCATATATGAAAAACCTACAGCTAGCTTTGTACTCAATGGTGAAAGACTGAAAGCTTTCCTGCTGAGATCAGGAACAAGACAAGGATGCCCACTGTCACCATTGTTGTTCAATATTGTGCTAGAAGTTCTAGCTAGAGCAATTAGGCTAGACAAAGAAATAAAAGGCACCCAAATAGGACATGATGACATGATCCTATATCTAGAAAATCCTGAAAAATCCACAACAAAGCTACTAGAAATAATAGATAAGTTTAGCAAAGTGGCGGGATACAACATTAATGTGCAAAAATCAATAGAGTTTCTATACACTACTCATGTGCAATCTGAGGAGGAAATCAGAAAAAAAATTCCATTTATAATAGTGACTAAAACAATCAAATATTTAAGATTAAATTAACCAAGGACAGAAAGGACCTGTATTCAGAAAACTACAAAATATTGTTAAAGAAACCTAAGAAGACTTAAATAAATGGAAGGACATTCCGTGTTCATGGATTGGAAAATTAAAAATTGTTAAGATGTCAATTCTACTCAAACTGGTTTACAGATTCAACACAATCCCAATAAAGTCTCAACAGCCTTTTTTTGCAGAAATCAAAAAGCCAATAATAAATTTACTTGGAAAGGTAAGGGGCCCCAATAGCCAAAAATGTCTCAAACAAAACAAAACAAAACAAAACGAAGTTGAAGGACTCTCACTTCCTGACTTTAAAGCATATTACTTAGCTACAGGGGGAAAAAAAACCAGCACTGTACTGGTATAAGGACAGATAGTTTGACCAATGGAACCGAATTGAGAACTCAGAAATCAGCCCTTATATCTACAGTCAAGTGATTTTTGGCAAGGCTGTTAAGCCCACCCAGCTGGGCCAGAACAGTCTATTCAACAAATGGTGCTGGGAGAATGGGATAGCCATATCCAAAAGAAAAAAAGAAGACCCCTATCTCACACCTTATACAAGAATTAACTAAAAATGGATCGAAGACCTAAATATAAAAACAACCATAAAATTCCTAGAAGAAAATGTAGGGAAACATCTTCAAGATCTTGTGGTAGGTGGTAGTTTCTTAAACCTTACACCCAAAGCACAAGCAACAAAAGAAAAAAAATAGATAAATGGGACCTCCTCAAAATTCAACACTTTTGCACCTCAAAGGACTTTGTCAAAGGGGTAAAAAGGCAGCCGACTCAATGGGAGGAAATATTTGGCAATCACATATCTGATATAGTTTTAATATCGGTGATATATATGAAGATAATACAACTCAACAGTAAAAAGACAAACTATCTGATTAAAAAATGGGCGAAATACTTGAAAAGACAATTGTCCAAAGAAGAGATACAAATGGTGAAGAAACACATGAAATAATATTCAACATCACTAGCAATTAGGGAAATGCAAATCAAAACTACAAAGAGATATCATTTCACACCTATTAGACTGCTACTATTAAAAAGTCAGAAAACTAAATCTTGGGGAGAGAATGTGGAGAGATAGGAATGCTTATTCACTGTTGGTGGGAATGTAGAATGGTACAGCCACTGTGGAGGACTGTTTGGTTGTTCCCAAGGAAGTTGGGTATAGACTTGGCATGGGACCCAGCAATACCATTGCTAGGTATATACCCAGGAGAACTGAGAGCAGTGACACGAATAGACGTCTGTACACTGATGTTTACAGCAGTGTTATTCATGATAGCCAGAAACAACCCAGGTGTCCATCAACTGATGAATGGATAAACAAATTATGGAGCATACACACGATGGAATATTATGCAGCAGTAAGAAAAAATGAAGTCGTGAAACACATGATAACATGGATGAACCTGGAAGACGTTATGTTGAATGAAGCAAGCCAGGCACAAAAGGACAAATACTGTATGATTGGCTATTGTAAACTAAATATATTATATGAAATAATTATGTGAAATATGAATATGGATAAAATTGCATATATGACTGTTTTTCTTTGAAGCTGAACAAATAGTAGGTTAGTACTATAAAATGTTAATAGCAGATGAAAAAAAAACCATAATACTAAGTGGAGACCAGACACAGAGTACTACATATTGTATGATTCTATTTTATTTTTATAAGATGTAAATATAAATCAAATTTATAAAGATGAAATTAGATTAATGGTTACGTAGGGCTGGGGAAGGAATGCTAAGGGGCGTGGAGTCTTTCTTTTTGGAGTAATGAAATTGTTCTAAAATTTTTTAGAATGATTAATATACAACATTGTGATTATACTAAAAGCTATTGATAATACACTTTGGATAGACCTTATGGTATGTGAATATATCTCAATAAATCTGTTTAATAAACAAATAAAAATTATGCTTTTCTTTTTAAGGAATACATTATAATTTTTGGTAGGAGGGGATGAAATTTATTATTTTCCCCGAAGAATTCCACCCTTATTCAAACATGTTTTGATCATTATTTTAATTTAAATGTCAGTGGAGTTAGTGAACAAACTATACTTTCTAGAACCTAGGAGTTCTAACTACTCAGGGGTGTGTTCATTGCTTATTGCTTCATTGATTAGCAACTGGGAATCTCTTAGAATGGAAGTCCATTAGGAAAAAGTCTCTCTTTTAAAAGAGATGTTCTGAGAATAATCCTATTAGGATAGAAACCTGATGAACTTATCAACTCTAGACACAATTTTATGCAAAGGGGAGAGAAAATCCAAATACAATGAATGACAACTAAATGATGATAGAAAATGTATATTTAACTTTGGAAAGTAATAACTACATTATATCTAAATGTCAGTTTCAGGCAATAAAAAATTTGCTGACCTTTTAAATCTAAGCTTGATAACATTTAAATGAAAAATGAAAACCTTAGTCTATCTAAAAATATTTGGGTCAGTGATTCTTTAAATAGTCATATATATATTTTAAAATTATAAGGAAATATAGTCATATATTTATATATTTTTAACAATTCTGATGCTCTTTATTGCTTCCTGAAAAATCCAAGTTTCCATCTGGTTTCATTTCCCTTCACTTGGAAAACTTCCTTTAGGATTTCTCATAATGCAGATCTGCAGGTAATGAATTCTTTTCATTTTCTTTTATCTGAAAATGTCTTTATTTGGGGGCTTTAAAATTCTGCATTGGTATTTTTTTTTTTTTTTTCTGCTTTTTAAAGTTACACTATCCTCTGTAATTTCTCATCCTTTCTGATGAGGAGTCAGTGATCATTTTAATTGATTTTCCCATGTGTGAAAATGTGTTATTTTCCTCTGGCTGCTTTTAAGATTTTCTCTTTATCTTTGATTTTTATCAGACATTACCATGATGTGTATAGGTATAATTTTCTTTGCATCAATACAGCTTGGTGTTCCTGTAAATTTATGTCTTTCACCAAATTTCGGAAAACTTTAAATCATTATTTCTACAAATATATTTTCTTTCTATCCAGTATTTCCTCTCTTCTCCTTCTGGAACTCCTATTACACTTTTTCTAGATAGGCCTTTTGATATTGTCATACACGTCACTGAAGCTCTGTTCCTTTTTTTTTTTTTTTAAAAATCTTTTTTCATACTGTGCTTCAGTTTGGATAATTTATATTAATCTATTTTCAAGGTTGTTGATCTTTCTGATATCATCTCCATTACTCTGAGTGGCAGTTTGATATTACTTATGAATTCCAAAAAGAAATATAGATTATGTTTGTTAACTGGTCTGTCCTCTGGTATGATAACCCTTTGATTGTATTAGATTCAGCTGAGATTTTGATTAAATTATGTAAAGATTAGGACTTTGATCCAACCACATCATTAGAGTATGACTCAGCATTAAGTCCCAGCCCCCTTGGGCTGATAAAACAGACACTCACATAGAAGTAGACACACAGAAGCAGATATGCAGGAAGAGAGAGTGCTCCTGGGAAAAGAGATGAGCCTGAGAGTCTACAGATGACCTTGTGGAGAGATCAGAGCAGCTGAGCCTGGAAAGAAAGAGCCTCAGGGAGAGTGACTAGCCTTATGACAGCCCACAGCTGAGATAGGAAGAAGCTGGGACTACAGAGCCTTAAGAGGAAGGAGGAAGGCTGAACCCTCAGACATCGCCCGCCATCTTGTGTCAACACATGGCAACAGACTTTGTGTGAGAAAATACCTCTTATGGTACCTTGAGTTTGACTCCTTAGGGCCTGATAACCTAAGCTTCTACCCCAAATACATACCCTTTATAAAAGCCAACAGAGTTCTGGTACTTTGCATCAGCACCCCTTTGTCTGACTACTACACTCTGTTAAGCTCATCCAGTGAAATATTTATTTCAGGTATTGCATTTTTCAGTTCTAGAAATTGTATATGTGGATATTTTTATAGTTTCTATATTTCTATTGAGATTTCCTAATTTTCACACAGTATGAGCATTTTTTTTTTTTAACATCATTGGGAACGGGTCCCTCCATATGGGAGACCGACGCCCAACCATTTGAGCCACATCTGCCCCCATAATTGTAGTAGCTGTTTTAAAATCCTAGCCTGCTAATTTCAAAATCTAGGGCATCTCAATATTGGTCTTGATAGATTGTTTTTTCACTGAGCCGTGTTTTCTTGTTTATTTGTATGCTGTGTAATTCCTTATTGTATCCTAGACATCGTCAATCTTATGTTATAGAAACCCTTGATTCTGTTATGTTCCTTTGAAAAAAAATTGATTTTTTTAAAATCAGGCTATTAATTCGGCTGAACTCAAATAGCAAATTTTTGTCTCCCATATGGTAGGTGGAAGCTCAAATATCAGTTCAGGTTTTTTTGTCCTCAGCTGGGCTGCATGAAGTCTATGCCACTATTCATGGTAAAGGGTCAGTCAGAGATTTTGACAAAATTTAAAAGTTGCAGAATTTGAGTCTTCCCCTCTTGCACTCTCTTTTTTGTGTGGATTTCCTTCCTTGTGTTCCTACAGCTGTGGTTGTCTTCAACTCTATAGTTGGTTTGTCAAAACAGCAAGACTGTGAATTTTCCACCAGAGTTGTAACCACTGTGCATGGTGTAGATTGAGACCTGCCCTTTGGCTGAAAGCTATAAGCAGGAATTTTACCCAGTGCTATTTCCTTCTTACAAACATTGACTCAATTTTTTGGCCTGCTTTTGTTCACTCTCCAGTGCCTTCAGGTAACTGTATTTTATACCTTGTCCAGAAGTTTATAGGTAATATTTACCAGAGGGTTGGTCTGAGAGCAGCTACTCAACCATTCTGAATTGGAACTGCATAACCCCTTTTCCTACTCCCTGGAAAATGGAATGGCTATTTGCACTAAATCCGTTGTCTTGAGAATGCTCAATTCTCTCTCACCTATTTTTCACTTTTCCTTCCTGGATTGCCTTCCTGAAAATAAAGGGTAGGCTTGTATAAGTGTAGGATAAAATGTTTAATCAGAGGACAAGAAAGTCTCCACTCACCTAGCTCTTGTTCTCCCCACATTTTTAAACTGCAGGGGATTTGCCCTCAACCCTGGGCAGGCAACACCCCAAGAATGTCTGTATATTTGGTGGAAATTTAGCTGGAGTCTGATTGCAGAGATAATATGAAATCTGTTTCTTTCATTAATGCCAGCAAAGCTAATAATAACTCTTTTACTGGATGACCAAAGGTGAAGAGTATAAAAAATGTATACATATATTTACCACAGTGCACTAATCACTATTATCTTATACTGCTTTTCCAAAATAATGTATTGATGCACATGTGCCTAAAGATATTTCTTGAAAAAAGGACTATGTGGTTCAATAAACCTGAGAGAACTCTTAGGGGAATAGAGTGTAGATTTATTAACACATACAAATTTAGATAGACTGGCATACCATAAAATCTTCTTCATGCTGGTAAACTATGCTGAACATGCTTAGTTCTTTCTTGGATGTCTCAGAAAGCACATCAAGATCTTTACTTGTCTTGCTCGCTTGCTTTCTACATTCTCTGCCTAGGTAATTTCATCTATTTCCATGGCCTCAAATATCATCGATGAGCCGATGACTCCCAACTATATATTTTTAGTCAAGACCTCTTCTCTGAATACATTCAGCAGTCTACCTGGCAGTTCTACTTGTATGCCTCAGAGACATTTCAAATTCAAGCTCAACTTTTAATTCCACCTATCATCCCCCAATGTATTCCTATATAATCTTTCTCATTTCAAGAAATGGCATCACCATTTATTCATGCTGGAAAGTTTTGAGTCATCATTGATTCCTCCCTTACATCCAATTCATTACTGAATCCTGTTTGCTTGTGGTTCTATCTCTAAAATATATCTCAAATCTACTTACTGCTCCAGGACATTAATTCAGTTGCAAATATGTGTTTATCATGTTATTTTCAGTGAAATAAAATTCCTTTGGATTATTCTCATATCCAACATTTACTGTTTCATATTTTCTTTACTTCCTTATTATTACCATGGCCATCTGTTTTATTTTCTCTCTGTCAAAGGGAATCTGTATATCTTGCCAACACTTCTATGTGATGATGGTTGACTAAATATTGCAAATAAATTTACAGATATTCAATAATAGATATTACATATTAAGGACAATTCTTCTCTCCTTTTCCAATTATACTTTGGGCCTCAGATAGCAATGGGTGATAGTAGAAAGTACATGGCACACAGGCCAAAAGAGCTCCACACCAGATTCGAATATGTGTCTTGTTAATTACATGACCTTGATTAAGTTTCTTAACCTCTGTGATCTTCTATTTCTTCATCAGTTATATTGAAACTAAAAATACCCAATCATAGGTTGTATGAAGAGGCTCTGGGTAAGTGGATATGCTTAGAGAATAATATGTAGAATTTGACTACTACTATGATTTTTGGGATTACAATAAAACATTACAGATTGTAATAAAAGGAGAAACCTAAAATTTGACTAGATGGTGAAGGTACAATTGGATAGCCACAAAATGAAAAAAAAGGGTCAGAGCCTTATCTCACATTGGACATGCATGTGCCTTTTAAATATATTAAACAATTGAATTAATATACAAAAATTATAAAAGAAAGGGAGATAGTTGTATTTATTGGAAAGGGGAATATCTTCCTGGGCAAAGCACCAAATCCAGAAATCATAAAGGGAGAGATTAACGGATTTGACTACATAAAATTTTAAAACTTTTGAATCCTATAACATATCAAAATCAAAGTTAAAAAGGCAAGCAGTAAACTGGGAGAAAGTATTTGCACCCTGAGACAAAAAATTAATATCCATTAAATATAAGGAGCTATTACAAATCAATAACACAAGGAAAAGTAACCAAAATACAAAAAAAATATGGGCACAGGTGATGAAGAGGCAATTCACTGAATCAAGTGTCCAATAATCTTGAAAAAAAAGATGCTCTACTCATTCACAAATAGAAATTCATACTAAACTGAATTACCATGTTTCATCCAGACTAGTAAAAATATAGAAGCTGATACTGTTTAGTGGTTGGGCATGGGGAAAGATGCTCTTTTACTGGAAAGGAGTGTAAATGGGTTTAGCTTTTTTGAGGGATATTTGGCAGTTAGTTGTAAAATTGAACATATGCATACTTTTCAAGCAGCAGATTTACTTCTAGGAATCTTCCCTTTATGAATACTCACGTGGAATGAAAATAATAATCACTGTCTTAATTAATTCCATTTAGTTCACACTTTATGACAGGCTCTGCGCCACGTACTTTGCATTATTATTTTACTCAAATCTCATAACAATCTTGAAGGTTCTGAGAGGGAGAGAGAAGTCTGAACTTATGTAAACCAAAACATAGTATTGATGAAATGATGGGTATTTGTGTGTGTGTGTGTGTGTATACTTTTCTTTATTTCTTAAATTGCTATTTTGAATGCATATTATTTTTTGTGATTAAGTTATTTTATATAAGAAAAATATGGAAAACCTAATTAATCAACAACAATTATATATCAGTTTTGGTTTTAACAATAGATGGGATGTGGTGGGATGTGCACAAAGGCAATACAGATTCAAACTAAATATGTTGGGAAGAGAAGATGAAATGTTTTGAACAACCTGAGACAATTTATGATTTATTGCTAAATCATATCGTGCAGATAACAGTTGCTATAGCAATCTAGCAAAGGGATCTAATATATACGGATTTCAGTAACAGGCAGTCTCTAACTCTTGCTGCCCCATATTTTTCCAATTTATTTATCTGATGCTGGTCCCATCATCTCATTCCACTGCTGCAGCTATTGCTTAACATTATATGTTTGAGCAGTTGGCTTGTCAGTTTCTTCTGGCTTAAATTTAAGTCTGCATTGTCCCTTACCAATTAGGATTGCTACCTATTGTTGGAAGAGTGACTGATGACTACAGGTAGGTGATGCTTTTAACTGCGAGGTTTTCTGACCTCGTTTCTAGAAGAACTCTTCCTCAATAAGTAGAATCTTCCTTTATAACCTATGAAAGGCAGCATAGCACACTGGGCTGAGAGCACAGACTCTGAGCTCAACTTGAACCCTGGTTCCGCCACTCACTGGCTGTGTGATGTTGGCAATTTACTTAACCTCTGTCTGGTCTTTTCATCTGTAAAATAGAGATATTAAAAGTAGCTTCATCATGTGGTTGTAAGGAAGATTAAATGAGTCAATACATCCAAAATGCCTGGCCTAGTCCCTGGCACGTGGTAAATGTTCCTTAAGCACTAGCTACTATAAATGGGTGCTTTATTAAATACTTCTACCTTTTGGGGTTGCTTTCTCATGATGTAATTGAGTTCCGACATACACGATGCTGTTTGCTCACGACTCCATTCTGGGAGACCCTAACAGATAATTTAGCAGACTAAGCTAAAAAATAGCCTTGGTAACATTCCCAGCAGCCTGACTCTGGGTGGCAGCTGAGGTTCAGCAATGATGTTCCTGGTTCCAAGGCCAGTTTCTCAGTCCTACCCAGTCTAAAGGGCTTGTCATCATGCATATATGTTGGACTAACATGGGTTAAAATTTAAGTCAAATACAGCAGAAAACCTGTTGAGGGGTAGAGATTTATATGTTTTGGTGGTAACAAGAACAAAATGAGCAGACACAACTAAACCATTTGTCTCACAAAATGGTTTGACTCTCTAACAAGATTTGCTAGATTATGACTCATTTTAAAGTGTATCATAAAAACTCAGAAATTTGGCATACTTCTTTTACTTCCTTTTCATGTAGACAAATGGATGAAAAAGGATCTAAAAAAACAAAGAGAAAACAATAGTAGGATTAGAAGACTTGTTCTCACTATCTTCATGGTCTCACTTTCCTTTACAAAGAGGTATTTAGGGGAGTGGATATAGCTCAGTGTTTGAGCGCCTGCTTCCCAGGTATGAGGTCCTGGCTTTAATCCCTGGTACCTCCTAAAAATAAATAAATAAATAAATAAATAAACAAACAAACAAATAAATAAATAAATAAACAAACAAATAAATAAATAAACAAACAAACAAATAAATAAAAAGAGATATTTATTCGTCATGATAGTTCTCCAAGAGTTTGGGTGGATATAAGAGGACAAAGTGTAACAGAAATTTAAAACCATCTTTACCTCTAACAAGGAAATTTTGATATTTTATATTTTATTGAATAAAATTGGCAAATATTTCCTAGACCTTGAGGTTACATATTTTATGAGGTTGGGTATTACATGTTCCCATGATTGGCTTTTTCAAGTAGTTAAATTTTTTTTTTTTTTTAATTTAAAAAAAAATTTTAAAGAGGCTTTAGATTACATAAATGTTACATCAAAAATATAGGGGATTCCCATATACCCCATCCCTACCCCTCCCACACATTCCCACATTAACAACATCTTTCATTAGTGTGGTATATTTGTTACAATTGATGAACACATTTTGAAGCATTACAACTAACCATGAACTATAGTTTACATTACAGTTTGTACTTTGCACTGTACAATTTTATAGGTTATGACAAAATGTATAATGGCCTGTATCCATCATTGCAATGTCATACAGGACAATTCCAATATTCCAAAAATGCCCCCATGTTACACCTATTCTTCCCTCTTCCTCCCCTCAGAAACTCTAGTGGCCACTGCCTTTATATCAATGATACAAGTTCTTCTATTGCTAGAATAATAATGTCTATAATAGAATAATAATAGAATAATAAGTCTACTTTAGCTCATTTTTCATTCCCTAATCTTGAGGATTTTGGAATGGCAATGCCCAGTCTGTTTTTGATGGATGGAACTGTCTTGGTTGCAGTTGTAGATACTCTCTGTTCTTGGGTTGGTCGTTATCCATCATCATCCTTTTTTAGTTGTCCTGGGTGAGTCCAATGAACTGGAGAGTAAGTGTTGCAATTCTGCTGAGACTCAGGGCTGAACTAGCATATGAACAGATCGAAGATTTAAGTGTTTGGTACATATATTTAACATGTATGGTGCTAATTATAGGTTCAAATAAAAGGGGCAGAAGAGCCATGTATAGGGAAATTATAAATGAGTCTAACTCTGCTACATTTGGGAGTGTAAATTCCAAAGTAAGACCCACTGACAGGGAGATGAGTTCCTGATATTGTCTGCCCTGTTTATATTGTTAACATATATGTATTTGTATGACCCACAAAGAGAGCGCAAAGGTTATTTCACTGCAGTCATGAATTTCCTTTAATTTTAATAAGTTCCATGATCATTGCAGATGTTTACTTGGAAGAAACAAGAAAATTGAAACCTCTTGGCTTTTGAGAGTGAGCTTCGCTTATTAGGTTGGATAAAAAATCATGGGATACAGAAATGAATTTTTCCAAATTATGTTAGAAAATAAAGACCTTAACAATAGAAATAGTGTTCAGTGACTTACTTTCCAATGTTCAAACAAACTACATGTCAGAATGACTGAGTGTGATGCTAAAACTCAAACAGCTAAGTGCACTATCTTATGACTCATTTCCTTTAGTTGGTCACTGAGTCATAGCTCATCTTTGCTCACTCAGATCTACGCAAAAGGTCTCAAGATGAACTTCGAAGTACCCTGCATTCTTTTTATCTAGGTTGACAAGTATCTTAGTACATTCCCATTTTCTTTCAAATACATATTAAATGACTTTGATGGGCAGCCCATGAGATATCATTAAACATTTTCTTTCTTGTAAACTTTTTCTCTTTTAGACTGTCTCTAGCTGTCATATCACCCTTCTGCCTCCAACACAACACAAGTAAATGAATCTTGTTGGTTGGAACCCATTTGAGATTTGCCCATACCTAAGATCAAGTCTTAAAACTGAGTCAAAAATTCATATCCATTCTTATATTACGTTTTCTCCCATTCAATGGTAATTTCTCTTTAGCTACCTGAGAATTACCCTACCTACTTCTTGGATTCAATTTCTTCACCAAAATAATTATCTCCTCTGTGGTGTCCTAATGCCCCACCACCAGTAGGAAGGCTACTTGTTAAGATGAGATGATAGAGCCATTTTCCGAGAGGACATTGTTGCTGGATTCAAAAACAGAAGCAGAAGTCTGAGATGTAGATGGCTTGAAATTACTCTTTTAATCATGATAATAAAGGTACTATTTTGATATTTGGGGTCATTCTTTATTACTCTCAGTGAATCTCTATTTCCTCCACAAAAAAGAAGGAAACCTTAGAGAAAATTTGGGTTGGATGTCTAGGAAAGAGTGGAAACTACATGTGCTGGATTTTATGGTATTGGGGATCTCAGAAGATTCTCAGAATAGATTGGGACATATTTTCCAACAGTATTTGTTGTTGTTTGAAATGATCAAATAACTGCTTTCTTAAGCAGAATGAATGCCATTTGGAGGCAAGAAATAACCTCTTTAAAAGGATAAGCTTTGGGTCCAATATAGCTTCCCCCTTGGCTTGTTCCAATGGTCCATGCTTAATGGCAAAGCCCCAGGATGTGTTTATCAATTGCAATTAATGTGCCACACTAATGAAGGATATTTATGTGGGAGGTTGTGGGAGGTGTGGGAGGTGGGGCATATGGGAATCCCTATATTTTTTGTGTAACATTTATGTAATCTAAGTATCTTTAAAAATAAGAAAAGAAAGGAAGGAAGGAAGGACGGAAGGAAGGAAGGAAGGAAGGAAGGAAGGAAGGAAGGAAGGAAGGAAGGAAGGAAGGAAGGAAGGGAGGGAAAGAAAGAGAGAGAGAGAGAGAGAGAGAGAGAGAAAGAAAGAAAGAAAGAAAGAGAAAACTTAAAGCACAAAAGAAAAACAAAGTCAATTTGAAGAATACATCCCATCGTTTCTTCTTCTTTAGAACAGAGATGATATTGTTTAGTGAATATTTAAAACCTTTGACTGATAATCAAAAGCATAGCCAGGGGAAGATCATTTTTCTTGAACACGTTCTACAAATGTGGTGTCTTTTCAACCTTGGTTTCCTAAAGAGTAACCTGTTAACTCAACAGATAAGGCTAATCTGAGAATAAGCTAGAAAAAAACCAAGGTTATGACATAGGGGGAAGATGTTATGGGTGGGGTGGTGTTTGTTTTTTATATATATGCTGTCCCATCAACCCAGGACACAGGTCCCCTGCCCCCCAGCCCTGTCCCAATGAGTGTTCCTCCTGAAGTTAGAATCTGTTTGTGTCTTAGTGACAATGTGGGTGCATATGGAAAGGCAACCTGACCTTTATCAGGAGAACAATAGGACTCTTTACTACCAAGTTTGGGGGCCAAAACACAGTCCTTGGCCTCCCTCCCTGAATTGTCCCCAGAAGCTGCTGTCAGGAAGATTATTTCCCTAACCTGGCTCAGGTGGTTGCTGTGGCCATATATCTTGGCAGAGAATACCTATCATCTTGCTATGGATATTTCTTTACCTTTGTAAAATGCATTGATTTTTCTCAGTCCTGAGTAAAACACATCTATCTCCCATCTCCTTTGAAGTAATGTTAATATTGATGGGTAAATGATTTACTTCTGGATTCCCAGAGGTCAGATCATAGTGTTTGTGACAGTTTGAGGCTGGGTGGACCCTAGAAGATCATGTCCTTAGAACTAATCCATTCTTGTGTGTGTAAACCTATTGTAGATGAGACCTTTTGATTAAATTACTTCGTGATTAAATTGATCAGATTGTGTGACCCAGGGTGGGTCTTAATCCTCTTACTGGAGTCTTTTATAAATGGGAGAAACATGCAGAGATACGGAAAAAAAACAAAACAAAAAAAAACAAAAAAAAACTCCTAGAAGCTGATAGAGGAAGCCCCGGAAGTCAGAAGCTGAAATCAAGAGAATCTGGGAGAGAGAAAGCCACAGGAACAGAATGAAAGCTTGAGGCACCAGAAGCTGAAAGCAATGGAGCCTGGAGAAGAAGGCAGAGACCAGCAGATGCCACCATTGTGCCCTGCCATGTGCCTGATTGCCCACAGCTGCAGCTCAGGGACCAAGCATCTCCGGTGATGCCTTGACTTGGACGCTTTTCTCAGCCTTGTAACTATAAGTGTATGAGTTAATAAATCCCCATTGTAAAAGCCAACCCATTTCTGGTAAATTGCCTTGGCAGCCTTTAACAAACGAAAACAGTGTTCTCTAGCCTTATTCTTCAAATGAAAGTTAAAGGTATTACCTGTTCCTTAATGAAAAGCAGGGGTGTGAGATTTCCCAGAAGTTCATAAGATTCACGAGAAATAAATGAAAAGGATAGCTTTATGGAACAGTATTAATTCAATTGCTCTTTCCTTCTCCTGGTAATTACAAGTCCTCTATCTCATTTGGGTTCAGCATGTTCAGTGAAGGAAGATCAGTTTCTATAAAGAATCATTTTGTTTAAATAAATGAGCTAATAACTGGTACTGGTGACAAGCATCTTTTAACTATGGGAATTACACTTCTAATTCAGTGATTTAAAAAAAACACAACAAAAAACAAAGAACACATGCTACACTCTCAAAGGCATCCAGTGTCTCACAGTGCTGATAAGATTGGTACCCATTTTAAAGACTGGGAAACTGAAAAAAGAAATGTTGAAAAACTTTTTATTAAGTGGTGACAGTTCTGGGATGGGCAGTGATATAATATTAGGGCTGTGAATTTAAAATTAACATCCACTGACTCCTGTCATAGTCTTTTTAAAAAATGTATTTCATCTATGTAATATTCACCAATGATTTCATTTTGCATTTGTGGATTCTAAGAATAGTTCTAAAATGCAAAGGAATTTCATTACTATAATACAATTTCATAATAAGAAATAGATTAAAATAGACTAAGATTTTTTGGGGAACAGATAAATTTATAATGCTAAGTAAAATGTGGCCAAAACACATGCACAGAACTACTATGCATGATTGTGTTATCTATATGTTTGTCAAGTTCTGAAATTGTTTGAACATGTCCAAAAAGCTTCAGCCCATTTGAAAAGCATTTCATTGCAGAAATTCAGTTTGACTGTAGCCAGGGTCACCTATCAGAAGCACGTGGAGTAAGCCATTTGTGGATGAACTAATATGACTCAATATAGAAACACTGGAAAACTTGTCTATTGTTGCCTTGTGCTAAAGCAGGACTTAAAGCTCATTTATGTTAGATGGAAACATTTTGCAGGAAGCAATGAAGGAATCCACATTTTCATCAGGTTGTAGGTTCTTTCTGATTAGGGAAAATGAAACTCCAATGACCAGAGGGCATGGTAACTACCTAGTCATTGTTTGAATTACTTTAAATGTAGAATGGAGTAGAGGAGGTGATAAGAATTCCTTGTTTTATTTAGAGTTGCTGTTCACAATAGAGAAGTGTTTTTTCAAGCTGTCCTCTATAGTCTGGGGTTATCAACCTTAGCTGCTCACCAGACACTTGGGAGACTTTTAAAAACAGATGTCGGGGCCCCACCCAAATCTATTGTATATGAATTTTGGTGGGCAGAGCCTGGCATCCATAATTTTGAAAAGTTCCAATCATTATTCAGAAAGGCAATGAGGGTTGAGAATTGATGCCCTGGGGTTGTATGGATGGATGTGGGCAGAGACAGTTCCTACTACCCGTTCTTTCAGTTGGAGAACAGCTAAATCTATCTTTTTACATATTGAATTTTCTTGTGTGAGGGGTTAGAATCATTAATGTGAAGGGATTCACAGCTTTCCCACTTCCCTGTTCCCTGCATGATTTCTTCGTGCTCTTTTCACTCTCTTAGGGGAAAAAAAAGGAGACAAAGTATGAGAAGGTATAGCATTGTGGGAAGGAAAGAAGCACACAAGGGACCTAGATGGTAGGGCCAAATGGCATGGGTGAGACAATTGTTTTTTGGGGTGGGCAGGGATGAGGGACTTCCAGGATTAGGTAGGGATGGAAGTGGAGGTGAAGATTGGGGTACAAGAGTTTAAATGTCATTCTTTGGGAACTAATTCTTGGACAATATTAAATGTTTGAAAGGGAATAAAAATGGACTCTTCTAACTGGGTCATGCTTCTTTAAATATAATTCCTCTCTGGAATGGATTATTTGGGGAGGAAGAGCTATCAGGGGGAATGCTGAAACTATTTGTGGACTTCTTAAAAATGATGATGTCAAGGATCCAGGGTCTTTCCATCATTCTACTCCATCAACCTTAGTGTGCTGGCCTTTTAGTTTTATACGTGGCCTTCAAAAGATGGCATCACTCCAAGGTCAAGGTAGTGAGACGAGGAAAGGGGTAAACCAAGAGCATGTAGCTTGCTCAAAACCTTTTTATAAAGAACAGTTTCCCAGTCCCACTGGCAACTAGTTTCCCTCTTGACTCATTGGTTTTGGATGAGACCTGGGGTTTGCCTTTTCAATAAACCTCTCAGATGATTCTGCTGCAGGTGGTCTGTGGATCACACATGAAGAAACACTGTTATTGAGAGAAAAGCTAAAGTTAGTTCAGCGATTCTCAAACTGGCTGAATGTTAGAATCATTGGGGCAGCTTTTTAAAAAATATCAAGGCAATGCTCATGTATGAGCCCTTTCCCCAACATTAGACAATTAGAAAATCTGGGGTTGAATGAGCAGAATCATTTAAAATTCACCAAGGTGTTTCTAATGTGCAATCAGAGTTGAGACTCATTGAGCTTAATTAAAGACTGTATTGATGAACAAGGTTCTTGTGAAAATAGTGAAGCCAGGAAACAGCTGTGGTGGCAGGAAGAAGGTACTGCACTCTCCATGATGGCTCTTGGAAAACTTTGAAAGGAGAGGATATAGAGGAGACAGGGCAACAGGCTGGCAAAGAAAAAGATAAAGAAAATAGCAACTGATATGCAAAAAAATAAATGATGAAAGGTGAGGTATCTCAAAATACTTCATTTTCAGGACTTATCATTCTGGTTTTAAATTCTGTTTTAGATGCAAGCTTTTAAATATTGATTTAAAAATATCATTTACTGTACCTTGTCAATGAGTAAAAGTTTATTAATATTTATGTGGATGTTGTAATTAAGCAATTATTCTGTTTAGGTAAAAGAAATCTGGTTAGAAGTGGTAGGCTATGGAATCCTCCACAACCTTTCCTGTAGAGATAAACTACCCTACCCAGTTGGCAGCAGTGCCACCTATCATAGACCAGATTAAACTGCCCACACAGGCTCCTTGGGGGCTGAAGAGGTTCTTGTCTTCAGGAGCAGGTTTAGCAGATTGAATATGACAAATGGAAATTCTTTCCAGTATATCTAATGGCATTCTGCTGGTAGAGAATTACAAATATTTGTACAACTACCTATATAAAACCCTAGACTGATTTTTGAAAAAATGCGTTTAATTGTGAGAAATGTTGCCTGTGCTGATACTCTACTCTGTTATTTCCAAACCACCAGCTGAAATGTTAAGGGATGTGGTTATTTTGTGCCTATTACCAGACCAGCTCCGGGCTGATGCATGTTGCCAGGAGTGAACATGCTTTTGGGTATTGATAGTTCCAGTTTCCTGGCAGGAAAACAAAGATGGAAAAAGTGGTTACACGAGAAAAAAGTTCAAAGAGGAGATTAAAATTCCATTCCACAAACACTGATAAGGCACCAGCTTTGTGTAAGGTAATGTTCATGAGGGAGAATACGAAGATGAATAAGAAACAAATCCTACTTTCAGGAGGAAAGCACACATGGAAAATGACTAGAAAACACAGAAGTGTTTTAAATACCATCACATATTTGAAAGTCATTCAAAGAAACTGTAAATTCTGAGAAGAACTTACACCCTACCTTAAAGCTTAGGGGAAGTTTTTCAGTGGAGTGATGGTTTAGATGTGAGAATCGAGGCAGGAGTATCATATTGATACCAGCATTCGGGAGAAAGGCTTGCCTGGTGAGGGAGCAGCATAAACAAAACATTGAGGTAAGGCTGGCGATCTTTGGTCCTTGGCTTTACTGTCACATTAGGATGTCTTCTACTTCCTCCTCTGGGTTCCCTTGACTTCTGGCTTCTTCCCATGGTTTTCTCCCTCTATGTCTGAATATTATTCTGCTTGCAAAGGACTCCAGTAATCTGGATTAAAACCCAACCTGATTCAGCCGTGCAACATCTTGACTGAATGAACATCCTCAAGAGATCCTATTTACAATGGGTTGACACCCTCCAGAATGCGAACCAAGACCAAGAACATGTCCGAACTGGGATACACAATTCACTGCACCCCAGGTGTGTTCTGGTCATGAAAATATGGAGTAGCTGAGACATGTGGTTTATGTATGTTCGTGGAGGGAAGGTAAAAAATGGCTAGAAAGCGTTGATTTGGGAAGATTGTTAAGGGCCTTCAGTGATTTGTTAAAGGACTTTATCCTTTTTCTTTGAGTATTAAGGAGTTATTGAAGACTTCCAGTGAGATGTTTAGAGCTATTTTTTTTTTTTAATCTACAGAAACATTTTCGGAGAAAGATATCTAAGGAAATGTTCATGTGACCCAGTGTTTGGAAACTGACAAACTTCTGTTAGTCTGTAAATGATGTAGCCTCATTACTGTCCAGTCTATCTTACTGAATACCCACATGACTTTGGCTCAGATCTCACCTTTAGCAAATGTCACTGTGCTACTTTGCAGGAGGTATTTCCTAACAGACCCACAGTCTCTTGATCATGCCAGACACTAATTGTGAAAACATTTCAGGTTTCTAGCTTCCTGCATGTTAGCAAGTGTACAGAAGGATTGGTCAGCACAGAAGTTTAAAAGATGGGCACTCATTTGAAGAGCACCTCATCTATAAAACCAGGGTAACGATACAGCAGAATCGATCTCATATCTTTGTGGTGAAGAATAAATGAGAGGTTACATGTAACGTGCCTAAAGATTGCTCAGTAAATGTTATATCTTATTACTGGTAGTACTGGTGGAGCTAGGATTCGAATCCCTGTTTCCTTGACTCCAAATTCTGTGTTCTTTCCCCCCCCTCTGCTCTATCTCCCTAAGTGCTCCTGACCTGTAACAATCATGGGCTTCATGCTTCACCCCCTGTTGTTTCTTATCATGGTTTTTCTCTCTGGACACGTTACAGCAGCATCTTTCCATGAAGACCCCTCATCATGACAATGACAAGACGCAAGGGTCTGACATCAGAGAATAGCGCTGAGAGCTGCCAGCGTGATAAACAAGCTGGTGGTGGGCTGCTTGTGCCTGGCGCAGTTGCTGTGTTGATGGATCTGAGCTGAATTGACTGCTCTCTGGGGAGGCTGGAATCTCAAGGCAGTGGCAACTCTTGCAGATTGCACATTGCTGCAAAGGCGTATTCTTGAAGATCTCTGAGAGAGGCTTTTTCTTATGGTATCTCAAGATCTCATCCTCATGAGTGCTAATAATGGATTATGGCTAGACAATAAAAACCACTGGGCCTCTGGTTAAGAGTGAAACTTAACATCTGGCAAGAGGTTAATTGCTGCCAAGAGCTCTTCTTGCTTGCCTCTGCAAGTGATATTCATAAGTAGAAGATCTCTGCTTGGCATTCTTGCCGGTGGTTGACTGCTTTAGAGTTTGGTATGCTTTGTTTTTTTTTACTGACGTTCATAAGGAAGACTGTACCTAGAAGTTGCTTTACTTACAAACATCAAACATCTACCATCAGTTGAGCCTCTGTATCAGTCAGGAGAGACTAGGTTATGTAGCAGTAACAACATTCCTAAAATATTAGTGGCTTATTACAACAAAGGTTTATTTCTCACTCTCACTTGGCATAAATCCAGGGAGTTTAGAGCGCTTCTCCCTCTTAGTATTACCTACCTTTTATTATTTACAATGTGACTATCACGGGACTACTATTTTATGTATAATATTTCCTTTGCTCTCACCTGACTGTGAAGGTTGGTATTATCTCCGTTTTGCAGATATGAAAATCTAGGCCCAAGTACAGTGAGTAAGTTGTGGACCCTAATGCTAAAACCTGTTATTTTAACCACTATGTTATGCTGCTCTTTTAAACATAACTTTAAAATTTAAAGAAAATGTTTATTCACTAATGTCTTCCAGTAGTCCCGGGGTGATTCCTATTCTGCTGTAAAAGAAGGGAATTTTGGGAATCACTGACCTTGGCTTTCACTGCTCTTCCAGTTTTGTTGCCATTAGAACCTGTTGACAGTTAAAGTTGAAAAACCCTTGGGGAGGGCAAGGTTGAAACTCTGCAATTCTGCTAATGCTTTTGCCTAGCAAGAATGCCTAGAATTGAAGATTGAATTTGAGAGCATAATGGAATTGCTGATTAAACTCCAACTATAAGCATTAGTTATGCAGGAATAAACTGTCACCCTCTATAGTAAATTCAGATCTAGATATCTGGGAAGGCAATTAGCCTAATTAGTTCAATAATGAATAATGTTAATCTTTGTAACATCATTATAAAATTCACAATGCTTGTTTACTTCTCCCCTCCAATTTCATATGCCATTTGAAATTGAGATGGAAGAGGTATCTTCATAACTCAAAATGCTACTTAGTTAGGCAAGGGTAGGGGACTGAAAAATAATGTCATATCAGTGATTCAAAGGCAAAAATAGCTCATGGATTATTTAAGTATTTCAAATATGAATTTGTACTTGAATTATTGCAAGATTCCTTAAAAGTCAAGATGATGTACTTTGGTTTTTTGCTGGGAAGCCATTGGATGGATGCAGTTTGGTTTACCAAAAGTTGATTTGATTGTGTCATTTTTTTCTCTTCTGTCCATGTTTTCCAGCTTTCCATTAGTTTTTGAAAGCTGGGGCCCTTTTATTTTATTATTATTGTTTTAAATTTTCTTTTGGGGGCCCTTTTAAAAGCTGCAGATCCCCTGGTCCACACTGAAAAATCTATATTTTAATCCACTCCCTGGGTCATTTTTATGTGAGCAATTTAGCCGTCATGCATCCACCTTCCTTTCATGACTCTCCAACAGTTGGCAATATCACTTTTTAGGTCTTAGAATGTTACCTATAGGAGTTGGGTTAGCTAGATTTTGTCCAGTCTTAAAATAATTCTCCTTCATCAAAGCAAAGGAACAGTGTGTATATATGTATGCATGCATGCATGTATGTATGTATGTATGTGGTTGCTTCCCCAAAATTTTAAATTTTATTTTCCCATAAAAGTGACCCATTGTGCCCTAACATGCAAAAATCAGCCACTCCACAGCAGACCAAACAAGGTAATGAAGTAAAACTTCAGGAAATGAGACTTTCACCGAAAAGATACAAATCTTATTTGGTGATTACATATAATGAATAGAGTGGGACTTCAGACAAGTAGACGTAACCTGCCCAGCAATTAAGCTTTGCCTTTTTGTCTAAGACTTGTTGGCAAAAATCATTGTTCTCTTCTCATTTGATGTTTTCCCATATTAGGGAGATGTGACATATATAATCCCTGATGGGGGAATCAGAAGCAGTTCAAACCCATAGCTTCCCTAATCCTCTGAAGGAATTTAGAGAACACTTTTTAATCAATGGTTTAATATTTCAGAAGCACAGTAAGTCACTTCCTAAGATGTGGATTGATTTATGTGAATTAATTATCTTTAAAAGTCAACATATGGGACCAGGTATAGCTCAGTGCCTGCTTCCCATGTTCAAGGTCCTGGGTTCAATCCCCGGTGCCTCCTAAAAAAAAAAAAAAAGTCTACACCTAACACTGAAATAATAAAATGATTGTTAGTACCTGTATTAGTCAGTATTAGTAAGGGTTCTCCAGGGAAACAGAACTGACAGTATATATCTATGTATCTATCTATATCTATCTATACCTATATATCTGTACCTATCTATCTATATATGTAAATATTGTGAGGTTTATTATAGGAATGGGTTCATGTGACTATGGGAATTGGCAAATATAATTCTGTAGGGCAGACTGCAAGCTGGGAACTCTATTGAAGTTTTTGATGAACTTTCCAGAAGAAGCTGGCTGGCTGGAGTAGGAATAGAAATTCTTTCTCATTGCTGAACTCATAGGTTCTCCCTTTAAGGCCTTCAACTGATTGAATGAGACTTCTCTCATTGCTGAAGGCAATCTTCTTTGATGGTTGCAGATGTAATCAGCAACAGATGCTGTCAACACCCTCCAGAAGATTTATTTTATTTATTTATTTATTTTCCATTATAATATTTTTAATCTCTCAAAATATTTAAATGCTCAGTTTGAATAAACAATGAAATCTTCATCTGATTTTCTCAAATATAGCAAAGTGTACTCACTTTAAAAATATATTTCCTTCAGCTTTCTCATATTTATTTATAAGAACGTATACTTTTCCCTCTCTTTCAAAATGGAGCTGTTGATATTTTTACCATAAATCCAAGAAATATCCTGACAGTAACAATCAGGCCAGTGCTCACTTGACCAAACAACTGGACCTAATAACCTAACCAAGTTGACACATGAACTTACCCATTACAGAACCCTTGTTTATTTACATTCGCAACTTAGTGAATATATGTGTATATATAAATAATACAATGTAAAGAATACAATATTATATATACATACATATCAATGCATCTTCATATCATTTTATTTTACATATTATTATTATTATTATTATTATTATTTTTAATTGTGGGTAAAAATCAAAATTTTCACAATACATACCAACATTTGCAAAATGATATATAAATATATATGCATATATGTGCATTTACTTATAAAAATGTTATTTATGTATATATATAAATATATTTTAAGAAGTGCTTAGATACCCAAAATATTACATGGAACCCACTGGGATTCCCATGTTGCCCACCTCCCACACCTCCCACCACATCCCACACAAACATCTCTATGTTTATATATGATGAGTATATCTTTTGTAATAGAATCTTTTTAAAATAATAGTATGTTAATACAATTCTTATGCTAAATTCTTAGAGAAAGTTGTGTTTCCAATACGACTTTATGTTGTCCCCAAGTTAGAAATGTGCTATGGTTCACAGATTCATTTGGAAGTCAGTTACTTGGAACAATGCATTATTTCTGATATTATATTATTTCTTATTATATTATATGTACTTTCTATTATAAGAATAATATCATGTGGTAATTTTGTGTTTTTGTATATTATAATATATAATTTGTTATAATATGTTATTGTTGTATAACATGATTAGCCATGCTTGGCCTACATAGCTATCTATTTTATGCTTCTGAAATGTTTTACATTTGGTAGCAGCATTATCCTATTACTTTTCATTTCTGCTACTGGGTTGCACAGTTAAGCTACAAACTAAATATGCTTTGAAAGTCTTATTGAGATATACAACTGTTTTATTTTGCTAAAAGCTGCCAAAAGTAATATACCAAAAAATGCCTTTTACAATGGGGCTTATTGGCTTGCAAGCTTACAGTTCCAAGGCTGAGAAAAGTGTCCAGATCAAGGTATCATCAGGCAATACTCTCTCCCTGAAGACTGGCTGCAGGAAATCCTGGGATTTTGTCACGTGGGGAAACCCATGGTGGTATCTGCTGGTCTCTGCCCTCTCCTCTGGGCTCCATTGCTTTCAGCTTCCTCTGGCTTTCTCTCTGCTCCTCTGGCTTTCTCTCTCCCAGGTTCCATTGATTCCAGCTTCTGGCTCTCATGGCTTTCTCTCACAGCTTCTTTGGGATTCCTCTCTGAGCTACTGTGTCTTTTTCCTTCTGTGTGCCTCTCCATATTCATCCCGTTTATAAAGGACTCCAGTAAAGAATTAAGACCCACCTTGGGTCATGCCCTACTGAAGTAATATAGTCAAAAGTTCCCTTAAGTGAGGAATATAATCCAAATGTCCCAACTACAATAAGTTTACCACCACAGAAACAGATTAGCTCTAAGGACATGAACTTATCTGAGGTCCATAAAAGCCTTAAACTGGCACAACTAATAGTTTCTACATAGTTGTAATGAAAAATGTCTTATCGTTAGAGGGAATGTGTTGGCTTGGGAACTATTTCTTCTTCGGGAGGGCAATTGGCAAGTGTCTAGTGACTTCCACTAAGGGACCCTCAGTGGGACATGGTCTGGCCGTTTATACAGATATTTAACTCTACTTAGGCACAACGGAGAATCCACCCTAATAGTATTATTATTATTATTATTATTATTATTATTATTTTTTTTTTTTTACCGGGAGGTCCCGGGGATTGAACCCAGGTCCCTTCATATGGGAGATGGACGCCCAACCATTTGAGCCAAATCCGTCCCCCTTAATAGTATTATTAATAGTGCTAATAATAAAAACAAGAATAATGTTTACTAAGTGCTTATTGATGCAGGCACTGTGCTAAGATCATCCAATAATCATAACAGCCTTTGATGTTAGAGGAAACAAACTTTGGGAAGTTAAGTGACTTGCACAAGGTCATTGAACATATAGTTTAATATGTAATTAAACTATAAATATATACATATCTAATATCCATAAATTAAAATATATATATTACAAAATTGGTATCAGACTCTGTATCCAATTCTGTGCCTACTTTTCTTAGCTATTAATAGATTATGGTCACATCTCCATATCAATAAATATAGACAGATGTTAAGAATTCTATTGTACAAAAAAAAAATTTATTTAACCCTATCCTAATTATTTAATTATTTGCTCTATTATTTCTGTGAAAATTACTTTTGATAATCATTATTATATATTTATCCTTGCTAATGTGCCCAATTATTTCCTTTGGAGAAGGAATTATAAGGTCAAAATGTGTAAGCATTTTCCAGGGTTTTGATACATTTTGCTAAATAGGTCCTAATATGATTATAACAGAGTCAACTCCCAAAAGCATTGCATGAGGATGCCTGTCTCCCCTGCTGGGAACGGAATAATGTACTACACAAAAGACATGTTCAAGTCTTAATTCAGTGGGTGTGAACCCATTTGTAAATAGGACCTTTGAAGATGTTATTATTGGGTAAGGTGCAGACTCACTTGTGAATAGGATCTTTGAAGATCCTATTTAGGTCAGACCAGATGAATCAGGGTGGGCCTTAGCCCACATGACTGCAGTGATTGGAAGTGAAGGAAATTCAGACAGTCAGTCCAGTGAAAGCCAGAAGTCAGTAGAAGTAAGATAAGCCAGTGGGAACGATCACCAGGCAGTGGAGAATTGGCATCACCAGAATGCTACAGACTTTGGAGAAAGCATGGCCTTGCTGACACCTTGATTTTGGGTAACTAGCCTCCTAAGCCATGAGACAATAGATTCTTGTCGTGTAAACAGATCAGTGTGAGTATTTATCATAGCAGGCCTGGCAAACTAAGACACACACATTCCAGCCTACAGGAGCACTATTCTTTCTAATCTTGGTAAATCTGGCAAGCAAAAACAGCCACTTTTATTTGCACTTTTATTACAAGTGAAAATGATCATTTTTTTATGTATGTCTTTATCATTTCTATTTCCTCTTTTGTGAACTTTATGTTCACAAGTTTTGCCCATTTTTCTCTTCAGATGTTTTTCTTTTTCTCATTGGCTTATAAGTGTACTTTAAATTCAGAAGAAATTAACTCTTTAGTCCATACTATTGCACAGATTTGGTGATGTTTGCCTTTCTCAGGTTTTAAGTTCTTCCACAGATAAATTCCAGTGATTTTAAAAACAGCTTTATTGAGATAATTTCTTTAATGACTGGCTTAAATAGATGACAGGGAGATTCTCATGTTTTCTCCTACATTCCATTGGTTGTAATATCATGGTCATGTAGCCTCTAGAAAACGCCAATGTACACTCATGAGAGAATGGCCATGAGAAGTGCAAATAATATCTTAACTCTATTATGAAATAATTCTAAACTCACAAAAACTCTGAAAGCTCTCTGGCTTCTCCAAGCATCACTGCAGTGTCGTGGATAAGACAACCTCCCTGGAGCGGGAACCTAGGTCATAGCTTCACCATGTACTCAATTTTGTTGACTATATTAATAAAACATAAAACCACCCAAAGTGTATAATCAATGGTATTTGATATAATCACATATTTGTGCATTCATCACTTAAATCATTCTTAGAGCACTTTCATTATTCCAACAACAATAATAACAATAAACAAACAAAACTCACTTTTTTTTTAGATTTATTTTTATTTATTTATCCCCCCTCTTGCTGGTTGTGCTCACTGTGTCCATTTGCTGTGTATTTCTCTGTGTCTGCTTGTCTCCCTTTGTTGCGTCATCTTGCTGCACCAGCTCAATGTGGGTCATTGGCGCGCCACGCGGACCAGCTCGCCTTTACCAGGAGGCCCCGGGAATCGAACCCAAGGCCTCCCATAAGGTAAACGGGAGCCCAACCAATCAAGCCACAGCCGCTTCCCACAAAATTCACTTTGAAACATCAGTTTACCACATGTAAAATGAGAATACAATAGTGAGGTTTAAATCAGTTCAACTATCTAAAACACAAAGCCCGGCATGACAAAAGGTGAATACTTTGTATACAATAACTATTGTTATTGTTATTTTCCCTTTTCTGACTTGAGAAAGCTGAGGTTTAGTGAATGAGTTTCTACACGGAGATTTGCATCCTGTATCTGCTAGTTTTCAGCTATGAAACATTGGATACATTTCTTAACTTTTGGGAACCTTAGTTTCCTTATATGGAAGATGAGAATAATAAAAGTAGCTACCCTATAGAGTTGTAGTAAGTGTTAAATGAGATACATACATAAAGTACTTAGCACAGTGACTGCCATTACGAAATACTCAATATGTATTTGCTGTTACTATTGAAATAATGATTACTGCTATTATATATGACATTTGTATCTATATATACCTATATACACACATCCAGACTATTATGTACTGGCCTATGGGGACAAGGAAAATAAACCATGGCTAGACAAAGACAGTGAGATCAGTCAACTTAATTAGACATCTGGCCTTCCAGGTTGTCATTTTAGCTGGGATGCTTTGAAGGCGACAGAGAACCTTGGTTTTTGTAATATCCAGTAGAAATTTTCTAACAATTGTAATTATTTAAAACGAGTAGATTTCTATAAAAAGGTCTTCTTAGCTTGCTGTTTATTAGGAAGCTCTGAACTGTTGTTTAGTAACAATCAAATCTGAAAAATCTCAGTATGACATGACTGAATGGCTGATTGGTCTTAGAAATGACAGTTTGGGGTATTAATTAGAAATGAAAACAGTATGTTACTTCACAGCTAAAGCTGGGAGTGCTCCATTTAAACTCCATCCTTTAATAATTGAAATGTGATATATAATCCCAGTTGATCTGATTTGGTTTGTCTTGGTCATAGATGTTACCTCAGGAAGATTTTCATCAATGCAAATTATTATTACTTACAAATTTTAACTTTTATATTACAGCCTTTTAACAATGGAAGGGAAATAAACCATAACATCTTTTTTTCATGGATAAAATAATTCTCTTTAAGAATATTGAAAGTTGTATGAGTGGCTCCTTGATTTAGAAGAATACTGGCTAAAACAGAAAACCTGCAAACATCTAGAGTTTTTGGATAAAATAGAGTGGCCCTTTTCTTTGATTTCTCAAATGCAACTGACACAAGGCATTTTAGTACACACTAGTAATTTTAGTTTGACACAATAGTTTGGGTCCCAACAACTACTATTTTAAATTTCTCATATGACATGGTTTTTTATTATCCTATTCTCCCTCTTCTAGTCATGCTTCATCTTGCAAGTATTGCTTCTAATCAGAATTGGTGTCTAATAATTGAATATTTATAAATCCTATGATCTAGATATGATATTTTTATTACAGCCTGAATTGCATGGGTTATTTTTTATTTTTATTTTTATTTTTTTTTTACTTTATTTTGTACATTTAATAATTGAAAATACAATTAAAAACTAAAAAGTAAATACAGATGAATAAATACATACATTTCTCAATTGTACTAGATACATAAAAAATTTTTTTTAATCAAACAATATGTTACACAATATATTTGGTTCATAGTAACACACACGCACACACACACACAAAAGAAATAAATCATCTCTTTTTTTTGTTTGTTTTAAACATGGCAAGATTCACAAGAAATAAAGGGAAATAGACATGCAGTGGAATTGGAGCGAATACTGAGTGTGTAGCTGCTGCCTGGTGGGAGCTGCTAATCCCTGTCATGACTTGACCTGGGTAGGGCAGGAGGCAGAGACCCTGTCTTGAGGGTATGAGGGCTGAATGTTGAAGCCAATGCTCCTGCGTAAAGCTGGAATGAAAGCTGCAACTCTAACCAAAGGGGAACTCTTAAAAAAAAGAAACCCAAATAAGTAAAAAGCTACCTATTGATTCAGGGAGGCAACCGGGTAGCTTCTCAGCCCTAAATCAGGGTGGGGGATAAAGAAGTCTCCTTGGAGAAATCAAAACCATGATCTCATAGGTTTGAAGTCTGAATTTTAACTATCCGTGTATTGAGAAAACCCCAGGATAAGAAATTAATGTAAAAATTAGACTCAGATTAGGGATTCTAATGGGACAACCAGCAGAAATAAGATTAAAACTGCTCTAGAGGCACATTTCTATAACTCTGGCATTACAAAGAAAAACAAGGGTCACAAAAATGAGGTCACAATAACAAATAAGAGACCACACAAAAATACTCTATTATTATGATTTTTTAGTCAGAAGATAAAAAAGGGAGAACTGTTCCCTCTAGAAACTGGAAAGACTATGAAATAAGAGAAGCCACAAAGCATATTTAAAATCATTTAAAGAAAAAATAAAGCATAAAATGCACATGGAAATAGAAAACAAAACAGTATAAAAATAGTCAGGTTTTAACTTATAGAAAAGTAGTATAGTCATGAAAATTAAAAACTCAGTAGGGAGATTAAATGGCCAAATAGGCCATTCTTTCCAGAGACTATTAATTAATTGAAATTAGGGCTGAAAAATTATATATGTATATAAAAAAACAATAATAAAAATGGCTAACTTTTTTTTATCATTTAATCTGTGCCAGGTGCTGTAACTGCTTTACATTTGTTAAATTATTTAATCCTCATAAAATTCTATGAGGAAGGCAGCACCAGATCCAGGTTTTATGGAGCCTGAAGCTTAAACAATTAGGGGGACCCTCTTTAACAAAAAAGAGTACAAAGTTATGAATTGAAAATTAGATTCAAACAGGTGATTGTTAATTAAGAATGAGAACAGAGGAAGTTGACAAATATCACAAGCATCAAGAAATCCAGACAAATAGCATCATATTGTTGCCAGCAGCTGGGTCTCTAGGTTCTTGGCTATGTTGCATAAAGGAATTTGAGGGCATGCCATAGGGTAGACGAGCAAGTAAAGAGTTTATTGAGAAACAAGAAGAAGCGAGAGTATACACTCAAGATTTGAGGGTGGGATGGGCTGGAGCCTTCTAAAGGCTGGCTTTTCCTCATCCCCCTTCCCCGTGATCTTGGCTATATGCTGTCCAGATTGATCGCTTTTCTGCCTTCCTGTTGGTTCACACTATAGACCACCCAGGTTGCAGCTGTCAGCTTTTAGGGAGCCAATGGGGAGGCCTTTCTGTTTGAAATTATCCTGGGCTTTTAGAGCCCGGGAGTTTCAAATGGGACCTCATGACTAGGTTCTCGACAGGCTTTTTAGCTGTGATGGTTACAGCTTTGTCCCTGACCAGGTTGCCTTCCCTCAGGGGGTTTCCAGGTGGGGGCGGGGGTGGGGGGGAATGTTCTTTGCTGGGTCTCAGCTATGATGGTTACACTTTGTTCTGACCAGCTGCCTTCCCCTGTTTCCTATACTAAACCTGCCTCTCTCTCTCTCTCTCTCCTCTCTCTTTCTCTCACCTCACACTCCCTCTTCCCTCTCTTTTTAAGGCAGTACTGGGGATTGAACCCAAGTACTCAACCATTGAGCTACACCAGCTCCCCCTCAATATTTTTATTAATAAACTGACAAGATTCTATGACCTTTTTTTTTTTACATTTTTGGCGCATACTCTTTGATGATATCTTTATTGGATAATAATTCTGTAATACTTTCTATAGAAAATGGAAAAATAATTTCATATTTCCTCTTGGAGGGTTGATTTAACATTTATAATGGATAGTTTAGAAACATTTCTTTCATCTTTATAAATAATTGGTAATGTCATGTAAATTTTTTGAATTATTGTCAAATTTGGGGAAACTTCTAATAATTTTCTTTTATAAGATTTGAAAGAGTGTTTCACAGACTAACTTTTGGCTTTGCACATTTCAAGCTTTGCTTCTTCTCTACAAACCACATATTTTTGGTATCAGTGACATTGGGTAAATTGTCAGTGAACTGGAAATTTCTCTTGAAGCCATGTCTACATCAGGATAGCTAGCAACGACTTCAGTATATATGGAAGTGATTGCAAAGCACATAATTGTATCGCACTAAACCAAAATTAAATGTATCCTGGACTTAAATACCCTGTAATAGAACAAGACTTTACAAGAAGTGTGACTGAGGGAAGTCAAGGTGATCTTTAACAATTGTGTTTAAAATATCTTACTCATACATGTTTCACAAAAACATATGATTTGAGCACTTTTCTAGGGCCCATTCCAGGGTTTTGGAAGAGTCCATGGAATAGATCCCCTTGGGAGGGACCCCAGAGCTTAAGCTTCATTAGCTTCTCAGGAAATCCTCCTCTTGAGGTAGGGACCACTTTTTATTCCTACTTTATGGATGAGTACACTGAGGCATGGAAGGCTTTAGAAAAATACGAAAGAAGATTTTAGATACAAGAAGAGTTGCACAGGCCAAATAGGAGTTCTAGGAGCCAAGAATAAAGAGAATATGGGAAAGAAGAAATATTTGAAGAGATAATGAATAGCAGGGTTTTTGTTGTTGTTGTTGTTGTTGTTTTTCAGAATTGATGAAAGAAGCAGCTCATCAAGTTCCAAGTAGGAAAAAAGGAGTATACTGAAGGTAAAAGTATGATGCTCATAATAACCAGAGAGAAAAGACAGTTTTCCTAGTTAAAAAAAAAAAAAAGAATAGATGACAGATTCAGCCATAGAGGCCCAAAACTAATATTATTTCTGAATAATATTTCAGAGGGCTGAGGAAAAATTGCTGTCAAACAAAAATTTTATCCCTAGCTTAACTATTATGCATGAATAAGGAAATATAAAACCAATTTCAGACTAAAGTGGAGAGACTATACCAGTCTATTTATCTACCTTAAAGAAATTCTTGCACGAGTACAAAAAAAACTGTTCACCAATTGGGAAAAAATAAATAATCTGGAATTTTTTTCATATGATGGAATTATATATAGAAATTTCAGTGAATGATATATGTCTGTACACGTGGACACAAACAATCCCAAGTACATAATGTTGAATACAAAAGGCAAGTCGCAAAATGTATGCTTCCATTTATGCAAATTTGCAACTACAAAATAATAATTATAATTTAGCATGATATATTGGTAGAAAATGTTTGGCAATGTATCCTGGGTATATATCAATGTTGAGAAGACAGTAGTAAAATCTGGAGAGGATGAAATAGGGAAAGAAGGAGCATATAACATTTTATTTTTTCTTAATAAAGGGGAGAGACCTGAAGATAATTTGGCTAAATATCAATGAACTAAACTTGTGTTGTAGGTTGGTGAATATTTATTGAGTATCTTATACTTATTTCTGAATTTTTATAATATTTTATATTAAACACTGAAAGCATTTAATTAAATTTTCTGTGGTTTTTACACAGTGTTCAAATGAAGGCATTAAAATGGTGAGTTTGGCCTCTCCTGATTTTGCACTATGATGACTAATTTAAAATTAATTTCCTAGAGTGTCCTTAAATAGCTACCCCACAGGGTGGGATACCAGAAATAATAATTCAAGTTTAACCTGGGAATATATGAATATAAATTTGGAATGCATTATGATAATAAAGGTACAGTTGAAGGCTGCAGGTAATAGCAACAGCTATGTCAGAAAGGCTCTATAGTTGAACCATCCAATCTACAAGCCTGAGCATTTAGTATCAAAAGAAGGAAAAGAATGAATAGAAAAGAAATTCTAAATGATTTAAAGATAAGATTAAAACTTAGAACTCTGGAGTCAAATTACCAATGTTCCGACCTAGGTTCTATTACCTTTCATAACGGTAGATTTACATAATCTATTTTTGTCAAATGGGAATAGAAATAGGAAATTTTTTCCAAAAGATTGATAAAACCAATAAGATAAGGCATGAAACTCTTTAGCACAGTGTCTGAAACTTGGTAAGAATTGAATCAATACTGTGGTTGGTATTAAGTGCATACTTGGCTCTCAAGGTTTCTGTCTTAGAATTTGACCCTCTTGTCCATTTTCAAGAAGTCCCAACTCTCCTGGCTGATGGTATCTAAGCAACAGGCCGCTAAGCTTTAAAAGTGATAAAAATCTATCACTTGTGAAAATAAACAGAAGAATCAAATTTAAAAATTTAGATCTGTAAAATCTGACCCATAGAAAATTGGGCTGGATAGAAATAATGGCAACAAAAGAAACTCACAGTGACAGAAGGTATAATTGGTAAAAGTAGATATGGCCAAAATGAATGAAATGAACTTGTTACAAAATTTACGCAGAAAGGATGGAGTCTCATGAAACTCTCATAACAACGAGAACTAAAAGGCACAAACTCAGAAATAGCTAAAATGATTGTGAAAAAGAAGAATAAAGCAGGAGGCATCACTGTTCCAGATAGTAAAGCCTACCGCATAGCTGTAGTGATCGGGATAGTGTGGTGTTGGTGGAAAGATAAACCCATCAATCAATGGAGCAGAATAGGCAACCCAGGAAAAAGCCCACACAATTATGTCCAACTGATTTTTTTTCATTTAAGAAAAATTTGTATTGAAGTATATCATTCATACATGAACACACATAAACAATAAGTTCCAACTGATTTTTTCTTTTTCTTTTTTTTTTTTTTTGACAGAAGTGCAAAAGCAATTAATGGAGGAAGAATAACCCTTCAAGAAATGATGCTGGAGCGATTGGACAACCACAGGCAAAAAAATGAACCTTGTCCTAAACTTCATGCCTTATACAAAAAGTAACTCAAAATGGATCACAAACTTAAATGCGAAAGTAAAACTATACTACTTTTAGAAAAAATGGGAGAAATATTTGAGATCTAAGGCTAAGTAAAGAATTCTTAGACTTGGCGCCAAAACACAGTCCATAAAAGGAAAAATTAATACATTGCTCCTCATCAAAATTAGACAGTTTAGCACTGAGAGAGACCCTGTTAAGAGGAGGAATAAACAATGTACAGAATGAGAGAAAATATTTGCAAACCACAAGTGGACTAGCATCTGCAATATATGTATATAAATAAATACCAAAATGGAACAGTAATAAAACCAACACTCCAATTAGAAAATGAGCAAAAGTCATGAACAGACATTTTATTAAAGAGGAAATATAGATGGCAAATCATGTGAAAAGATGTTCAACATCATTAGACCTTTGGGAAATACAAATAAAAACTACAATGAGATATCACTATACACCTATCAGAATGGGTAAAATAAAAAAATAGTGACAACTCTCAATTCTGGTGAGGATGTGGAGAAACTAGATCACTCATGCATTGCTCTTGGGAATGTGAAATGGTACACCCACAATGGAAAAGAGTATGGCACTTTCATATAAAATGCGCCATATGTACAATCCAGCTATTGCATTGTTGGGCATTTATCCCAGAGAAATGAAAACTTATGTTCATGCAAAAACCTGTTCATAGCAATTTTATTTGTAATAGCTAAAAACTGGAGACAACCCGATGTCTTTCAATAAGTGAATGGTTAAACTCTTGTTTAAAGAGTCATTTCAAAATATTTTGTCCACCTTCAGTGGACACCTTCATGTGCTCAGCCACTGAGCTATACTCGCTCCATTGATTTGTATCCTTTTAGATGACATGAATGAACATTTCCAAGCTAATGATTTGAAAGGATATAATGGTCATGAATGTTTTCAATGTTTAGTTGAGTAAAAAATACAGACCTTATGATCTCTATGAATTCAAGTGACTGATGACAAAATCTACATACCCTTGTTCTCTAGGAGTTACAGGTGGAAGACACAACTCCATCTTCACATTAATTGTGAACTAAAGCCTTTGCCAATTGTCCATTTTTATTTTCATTTTTGGAAATACTTTTAAAAAACTTAACATATGACCATATATGCCCTTTGTTGGGCATTGGGAATACCAAATAAATTTAACATTAGTGATTTTTTTCTTTGCCTTGATCAAAGATAGATCAGATATGCAATACACAGGTCACATTTTTTACCTACCTAACAGTTATGAACTCAAGGCAAACTCAATTGCCTCTTAACAATGAGGGAGAGTGTAGGTAAAAATATTTTCATATGTTCTATTTTTTTCTTGGGATTTTTATAAATATTTAAGATATTTTATATTTTGTGTACTATTATGTTTTGAAAGATGGGAAGGGTAAGGGATATTAAATATATCCCCCATCAACAAACAAAAAGAGATAGAGCAGCAGTTAAGAGCCTTTTCAAGCCCTTTGTTAGGGAAGTCACAGACACCTCTTAAGAGGCCATCACCCAGATCTCACTTACCCCCACCACCTTTTCTACTGTGTGCCATTACATAACCTGGGGGAGATGTTAATGTTTAATGAAAAGTCCTGGCCAGACCTCAAACCAGAGGCAGCCTTAGATGCTTATCAGAAGAGGAATTCAAAGTCTCAGGGCCCCCTGGTCTGCAAGGTGTATTAAAACCACACTCAACCTATATAGATTTGTCTCTCTTCTCCCATGTCACATGGAGTGTGCAGAGCTGCCATCTATCGACCCTGGACCCAGAGCAGTTTTGGCCACCCTTGGGAGACTGACCATGATGGGACTTCTTCCTCTTTTCTTTTGGACTCTTCGTACTGTGTAAGTAACAAAGAGGTTGTTTGCCTTTTCTGGATTTATATTGTGCAAGTAATAAAGAGATCATTTGCTGAAAGTATCTGTTGTGCTGTGAACCTATGTTCCCACAATGAATCCTTGAAGCAACTCCTTCATACACTTGGAAAAAATTAGGAGTATTTTAGCAATTAACATTACAATATCTCTTGATTTTGAGAACCCCTGTAGCAAAGAGTTAATGTTTAAAGTATTTAAAATTCAGTGGTGGTTAATTAGGCAATTTTAAGGTTCTTTCTCATTTCATGACCACATGAGATTTTCTTTAAGCAGTTTTTCAGTATTTTAGCTGTTCTTTTGAAAAATTGGATTTCTTATTTCATTACAATTTTAGGTGTGTATTTTAACACCTTAACCCAGGTTTTTTTGCAATTATGCCATAGGCTACCTTTTTTTAAAATTTTATTTTTTAAATTAATTTATTCTGCCCCCCCCCATTGTTTTTGAATTCACTGTCTGCTCTCTGTGTCTGTTCACTGTGTGCTCTCTGTGTTTACTCATCTTCTCTTTAGGAGGCACAGGGAACCGAACCTGGGACCTCCCATGTGGGAGAAGGGCACTCAATTGCTTGAGCTGCCTCAGCTCCCTGCTTTGTTGTGTCTCTCATTGTCTCTCCTGTTTGTCATCTTGTTGTGTCAGCTCGCTGTGCCTGCTCATTGTGCCAGCTCACTGTCTTGTGCATCCTCTCCAGGAGGCACCAGGAACCAAACCCAGGACTTCCCATGTGGTAAGCAGGAGCTCAATCACTTGAGCCACATCCGCTTCCCACAGGCTACCTTTTGATATGGTCACATTTCCAAAGCAAAATGTTAGAAGCAGAAACTTTAAAATTCTCTCATTTATTAAAAATCAAATTCCCCAGTCTCTTTTGTGGCCCTACTCTTAACTGCAAGGAAAGCATGGATTCTCTAATTTCATTCATTTATTTTAATAAATGTATTCTTGATAGAACTTGCCATCACAATCTACAGAGTTGTTGAGCTCATACTGTGTAAGAAGAAATATGACATGCATGTACTGAGAATGCAGACATTTCTAAGGCAAGGTCAGGCTCTTAAGGAGATTGCAGCTAAGTGGGACTGACAGTCACATAACAAACATTGACAATAATACTTTATAAGGAGGATAATAGAGCTGATGGAACCAAGACTTGAGTGTATGCCCTTACAGGAGAGTGTTCAGAAGAGTCAGCTAGGGAAGTAAGATTGGAGTTGAGTCTTGAAGAAAGTGAAGGGGTTTGTCAAGCAAGAGAAGGGACCAAGGGAACACTGAGAACTGGGAACTAACTGTGCTCTTAAACCCATTATTTAGGTAGAGTGTCTTCCTTAGGCATGGGCCACACTGAGAGACATTTCTTGACCCAGAGAATCCCAATCACCAGGAATCACCCCTCACCATTGTCTTTGCTTTTATCAGTTCATTCGCCCCTCTTTGCCACTTTTCCTTTTTTTTTTTTTTTTTTTGCCTAAAAGAGCAAGTATTTCATATAAGAACCTTCCCCATGCATTTCATATTTTGCCATGCAACTCTTGGCAATTAAAACATCTCTTGAAGGCTCCTGTACATTGGAAAAAGGAAGGCGCAGTGGTGATACCGAGCAAAAGCAGAGACTTAACTTCCAGAGATTTTTCCTGGCAATGCAGGACTTGACGACTCCAAGGAATGGACCTCTGACATCGTGGGATTAGACCAAAAGGGAGAAAAGAGAATGTTAGCAGAACGCTCTGGGTTCTGGGCTTCTAGGTTCTTGGCTTATGTTGCATGAAAGAATTTAAGGACATGTCATAGGGTAGACGAGGGAGTAAAGAGTTTATTAAGAAACAAAACTAGGAAAGTACACAATCTGAGGCATGGATTGCACGCATGCTGCAGGGCAGGTGGTGCCTGTGGTGCCCTGGGTTAGGCCTTTTAAGAACTTTTCTCCTCCCCTTTCCTAAAGTTGGGGAGGGGCCCCAACTGTTTTCCGTTCTGACTGGTTGCCTTACAATCCCTGCCTGCTGGCTCTCAGGGAACCAATGTGAGGCCTGTTTGGAGTTATCTGGGGGCTTCCCCTTGACCCTGGAAAGAGTTCCAAATGGATCTCCTGGCTGGGGTCTCGCGGGGTCTTTCCGGCTTTGTTCTTTAGTGATAGCCTTTGCTTCGGGAGGATTCCGGGCAGGGACTCGCAGCCATGTTCTCTGCCAGCTATGTTCTCTGCTGGGTCTCAGCTGCCTTCCCTCTTTCCCTATACTAACCTGCCTCAATAGGACAGAATAAAGTTTTAATGGCTAAGAGATTTCAAAAACAGAGTCGAGATGTCATTCTGTCATTCTGGAGGTTACTCGTATGCAGGCTTCAGTCAGGTGGTCCAAAAAAAGCCACAGTAGGCAAAACCCAAAAGAATACTCCAAACTCTATATAAGAAAAGCTATAAAATCATTTCCCCAAAGTAACATGGTTATTTAAACCCAGAATTCTCAATTTAGTTATTAGGTTTATATTTCAGAAAGTCTCTGAATTATTCCTATGCCAGACAAGCCATGGAACCCAGAGGTCAAAATGACAACCAGCTTCCTCTCTACTCCATAATGTCGATGCCCCTTTTCAGCATGAAGAACTCAGAAAGATCCGATGTCCAGATTATCCCAAAGATTGGGAATTGTATAAAAAGAGAGAGAGGAGTTGTAACCGAGGGTTAAGAATTAACAAATAATTATGATTACTAAATCATTATATAGATGCCTTTATATTATAAAATAGCAAAAGCCTCATAGCTGAAATTACTGAAGCTGGCTGGAGTGGCCCCACCCCTGTTTATGGTTACTCTAGACTTAACTTCACTCTTGTGTATGCCAATATTGTGATGGTAATTCTAGATTGTGCCCGCCCTTTTGTATACTTACTATTGGCATGGGAACCACTCCATCTACTTCTGTTTAATATCCGTATCAAGGACTTGTAACTGACCTTCCTTCTGTTCACCTCTATCCCAAATCCTTTTGACTGACCCTGCTTTGCTGCCACATCCCCATCTGTCTTGTTCAGCCCTTTAATGTTTATTAATGAAGGAACCTGTGTTCAGCTCCACCCCAATTATTCATTAGCATCCTGTGGCAGTTTAAGATTATTTACAAATCCTCCAAAGAGATTAGTTTATAAACTAATCTTTTCCTCTGGGTGTGATGCCCTTTGATTGGATTAGTTGGTGAGGGGCCTCTGTTAAGTTTACTTGATAAAATCCATTTACAGCTTCTGATTGGGCTATGTCAGTAAGGTATAACTCAGGTTGAGTCCCTGACCCCTTGGGGGGCTGATATAAATGGCCACTCACTCAAAAAGACGTCAGAAGAGAGAGCTGTCATGTTTGATCCTGGGGCCCTGGGGAGAGAGGGACTATTTGCCTGATAACCTACAGCTCACCTTGGGAAGACAACCAAGACTGATATAGGCAGCCCTGAGAGATGAGCCCTAACCAGGAGAGAGGGAGGACTGGAAGCCCTGAGGGAAAGGAGAGACCAGGCAGAGATAGGCGACCATCTTGCTTCAACACGCAGCAACTGACTTTAGTGAGAAAGCAACCTTGAGATGGACTCTTCACAGCCTTGTAACTGAGAGCTTTTACCCCAAATAAATACCCTTTATGTATTAGTCAGCTGGAGGGGTGCTGATGCAAACTACCAGAAATCTGTTGACTTTTATAAAGGTATTTATTTGGGGTAGAAGCTTACAGTTATCAGGCCCTAATGAGTCCAACTCAATGCACCATAAGAGGTACTTCCTCACCCAGGATCTGTTGCCACGTGTTGAAGCAAGATGACAGGTGATGTCTGCGAGGGTCAGCCTTTTTTCTTACTCTTAAGGCCCTGTGGTCCCAGCTTCTTCCCATCTCAGCTGTAGGCTGACATAGGGCTCAGCTGCTCTGGTCTTTTTACAAGGTCAGCTGTAAACTATCAGGCAAATGGCTCATCTCTCCCCGGGACTCCAGTGTCAAAACCAAGTTCTCTCCTCTGCTGTGTCTTTTTCTGTGTACCTACTTCTCTGTGTATTTCTTCTTCTTCCTCCTTGATTGAGCGTCCATTTATATAGCCCATCAACGGGGTGGGGACTCAGCCCTGCATGCCATAATGATGGGTTGAATCAAAGCCCTAATCTTGATTTAATCAAGTAAATGTAAAGCCTTTGAATTTAAATCAATTGAAGGATATCATGCCCAGAGTAACAGACAGTTTACAAACATAATTTATATCTCTTTTTGGAATTCATAAATAATATCAAACTGCCACTCTTTATTGAAGCCAACAGATTTCTGGTGCTTTGCATGAGCAAATAGACACCCCGATGTTATAAAATATTAGAATTTCCACAAATCAAGGTTGCAGTCTTGGGCCAGAAGGCCACTGTGCTCTGTTGCTTGCTCAATCAATAAAACTTTCTCTCTTTGAAACCCTGGTGTCTCAGGAATTGGCCTTAAAGACACAACAGGAAAAAAGAGTCTGCTTTTGCTCAGTATCAGTGGCACTTAACTTTTGCATCCTGAGGACCTATATCATCTCCTTTTTCTCTTTTCTCATTGTTTCAGGCTCCATTTTTTGGAATACTGTGATGTTCTTATTCTAGTTGTACAACCACCTCAAATGCCTGCTTCTTTGAGCAGGTGGTCTGCGTTCCCCATATCTCCTGACCTAGTTACAGCATCCCAAAACCATGGGTTGAGCTTTGATCAGTTTAAAATTGTTCCCCCCCCCTTTCCATGCAATTCCTCTTTAGGAAACATTTTTCTCCCACTTGCTGGGGTTGCACTCACTTTATTAATATTTAAGTTTATTCTGTTTGCTTTTCCAATCCTTGATAATGCAGGCAACTCTTCCTTTGTTAATTAGAGATTAGATTGTGTCTCCCCTTCAAAGTCACTCAACTTTCTCTTTTAAAGAAATATGACTCCATTTCTATAACATACACAGCTGAGAACTCTGAGTCAGTTTCTTCCAGTTGTACAGTAACAGGGATGAAGGGCTGCTGGCCTTTTTCAAAGACTATAGAATGATTAGTTGAATGTATTCTCAAAGTTGTGCTATTTTTCCCACTGATTTCTGAATCATCTTGTCACTTTTGCTGCCCTTACTTGAATGGGAGGGAGATCAAGTGTTCAATTCTCTGTGAAAAATTTTACCTTCTTGATCCTTCATTTAATTAGGACTCTATCATTTTATAGATGATGTGCCTAAAGATGAGTGGGCCACATGCCTTACTAAAGGTGTCACATCTTTTTTTTTTTTTTTTTAAGATTTATTTTATTTATTTATTCTCCCCACCCCCCATTTTTTTTGCACTCACTGTCTGCTCTCTGTGTCCATTCGCTGTGTGCTCTCTCTGTCTGCTTGTCTTCTCTTCTCATCTTCTCTTTAGGAGCCACCGGGAACCAATCCTGGGATCTCCAACGTAGGACAGAGTCACTCAATCTCTTGAGCCACCTCAGTTCTCTGGTTTGTTGTGTCTCTCATTGTCTCTCCTCTTTGTGTCTTTTTGTTGTGCCAACTCTCCACGCAGGCCAGCTCTCCTTCACCAGGAGGCCCCGGGAATCGAACCCAGGACCTCCCATATGGTAGATGGGAGCCCAATCGCTTAAGCTACCTCCACTTCCCAAAGTTCACATCTTGCATAAAGTAAGCAAGAAGTGACCTTGGGAATGATACTTCACCTTCCTTGTATTGGTTTCCTCATCAATACCATCATAGTCATTTAGCCTGAAACAGCTATGGCTATCTGAAAAACCGAGAGGCTTCTCTGGGATTTGCCCACACCGTTCTAAGAGATTGGGGGAATTTGTCTTGTAAGAACATCTTATTAAGGTATAGTGCTTTGGAAGGAGTGTTTAGATCACATTGGATTATTTGGTATTCAGGTGGATCCTCTAAAAAGCTTGCTTGAAATTAAAAAAAAAAGTTAATTAGCTGAGTGTATTGAATGAGGTTGAGTCATGCTAATTTTCTTCAAGAGAGTAACTTAAACATTTAATTAATCCCAGAATGGGTTTTGTTGTTAAAATTGTTGGTAAGGTGTACACCTTTCCAGAAGGAAAGGCCTAGCACAGTGTTTGAGCACAGGAGACACTCAGTTTCTGTAGACCTGAAGGAAGACTTCATGGGAAGTCGCCGACGTCACTGCTTATTGTAGACGCATTGCTCAATGAGAGAATCTAGCCCAGAGATCTGTACCTGCTAACCACCTTGCATGGGTGGATTACATGGTGGATTTTGTGTTTGGGTCTTAAACTAGCCATACAAATGGTTTTTGAGACAGCTGTCATCCCTCTCCTTTATATCTAGGACATCTATATGCTTCTGCATTTCCATTTGATTCAGACATTTTAAAGTGGGTATCAAACATATGTTCAAATATGGGATGTTTTAAAATCTAAAAGTATATTCAGGTGCATTACTCATTTTCTACTGAGATTAAGATAAACTTTTGTAGTGGAGTGTGACAGATTATTTGGGGTGATTCAGTTTAAAATGATCAACATCTGTGCTACAGTTAGATATTTCAAAATGACCTGTATTTCATTTTCTGTGTGATGTGTCTTAGACTCTAAGACTTAGAAGATATATTTATGAAAGAAATTCCTTCATGATTAATTGCAAGTGCCATCTACTTATTGTGAAAAGTCAGGCTATATCAAGCATTTTTATTCCCAAATACTTTAGTACACATCCTTTAGAGCAATCTCAGATGCTAGTAAAAGAGGACAAAGTCCCATAACTTCCAAAGAAAAAGCTGAAGTGTTAATCAATTTTGTAGTCTTTGTTCAGAAATTCAGCTCATCTTATGACCTTCTTACTGTATCTGTTGCCACATGGAATAATAGTCTCTGGCTTAGAAGGTCAATAGTTAAGTTCTTTAGTAATCAATTCCAATAGCCCCTTGAAGTAAACATTGAACAGTTTGGTTTTAACAGATTGCAAACCTTTCCAGGAATTCTTAAAACACCAATCCATTATCTCACTTCCTTATCTGTTTTCCCAGCCTAGCTCAGACCTTGATTGTCTAGTAGCTGGACCATCGCAATGATCTGCTAAATAATTCTAACGTTTACCTATTCCAAGCTAGAATTGCCCACTATACCCTGTAATATAACAGGTGCTTTGTATCATTCACCACCATATGTCCTGCCCCTGGAATAGTGCTGGTACAAAGTTGGCATTCAAACATGTTTTTTTTTTTTTATGAGTGAAATGGCATCTGATTATGTTGGTCCCCTATTTAGAAAAAGGAAAAAAGCAACACACCAAACTTCAATGTTTTCCCATTGCATTTACAGAATTAAGCTTAGAATTATTGGTTCAGCATTCAAGGCCCATATGGATGTAAGTCCAATCTAACTATTGTCTCATTTCTCATCTGTCTTGCACTCCAGACCACCCCACTTACACTCCTTTATCCTGATCTAGGGGCTTCCTGTTCCATGAACATGATCTCCTGCTGCCTTGATTCTTGCTCAAACCTGTCTTAATGCCTGAGATCCCTTTAACTCCAGTCCACATATTGAGCCCTACCCACTTTTCAAGGCTCAACTCAATAGCACCTCCTTCAGAAAGTCACCATCTGGATTTATTGCCCAATTCTTCTGTGTTCCACATATGTTTTCTGGAATCCTTGCCCTATCACATGCCTACACATGTACATGTGACTCTCTTTCCACTAGGTTGTAAGTTCCACATCTTCTATATCTCTGTTTCTGACTTTCTGGCCCAGCAGTGAGTTCACCAGTTTCTTAGATAAATGTTGAGTAGACTGTCTCCCACTAAACTGCCTAAAAGTCTTCACATTAAATTCAAATCTTAAGGGGGCTTTTGGAGACAGTGGCTTCAATTAGAATAGAGCACCATGTTGTTTTAGATTATCTGAGATGGTTACCATAGTAATTCATCAATCTATTGCTTAGGATTAGTCAGTTTGGTTAAGCAATTCTGTATCCAGGAACACTCAGCTATAAGCCAGACTTTACTGGGATTATATATAGCAGAAGTTCTCAATTATCAGAATCACTTGGGATATTTTAAAAATCTAACTCTCTGGAAGTTCTGATTTGGTAGATCTAGGAACAGGACCAGGAAACTATGTTTGTTAAAAGCTCTCCTGGTGATTCTAATGCCAGCCTGGCTTGGGAATGAACTATGAGGGTAGAGGATTTGATGAAGAGCACATTTCTAAGCAGGATGCAGGTGAGAAGAATGTAAGAAAACATTGCAAATGATTTTTAAAGGAACCTGACATAATCCCTGCGGGAAATCACTTGAAATCCCATTATACAAAGGCAAAATTGAATCATGTCTTGGTAAAATTGCCAATAGCTATTTTCCTACATATTGTTTTTTTAAAAAAAACATAATGGCAACCCTAGAATTTTGAATCATGAAATACAAGATATTCTGCAACGAAATTTAAGTCACAGAAAACAATCAAATTACTGCAGTAAACATCTCCCCCCTCCCCCCCGCCAGTCGCAGCACTCTCTTCTGACATGGCAAAAGTCTTGTTTACTCTTTCTACTTCAGAAATATGATTATCTCTTCACTGTCAAAAAGAAATAAAAAAAGAATTCAAACCTAAAGAGGAAATTTGAGAAGGATGGAGAGAGAAAATAGGACTCACTAAGAACCTGCAGGGATGCTGCTGGCTCCAGTACAGAGTAAGCAGTGAGAAACCATTTCACTCAGTTGATTTATGCAAAGGGCCTTCTCTTCAACTCATCGTTCCAGCTCCGTGTCTCCTGATTTTGTGTTTCACGTCTACTTAGATTGGAAGATAAAAAAAGAGTTACTTGTCGGTATTTGTGGAAAGGGCTGTACATCTGGAGCCTGTTTGGTTGGGCTCAGTGTCAATGCTTCTGTCCATCCTGTGAAAGAGTCAGAGTGTGGGGTGCGGGGCAGGTCAGTGGGCATGAATGGCAGCTGCTAGTAAGGAGCTGCAGTCTCTTTTTGGGATTCCTTGTAGTTATTTATGGGAATCCTTAGTCATAATGCACAGTGTTTCCGTGAGCAGGGTGGACAACTTCTACCCCACTGGTAATGACTAACTCTATGCCAGGTACGCATGGTTTGAGGGAGGCCAGCCTCTCACCTTTCTCCCCGACAGGTTCTAGCCAATTGAAGACAGACAAACTGTAAGTGGGGATTGAAAGGCAATGTCTACTGTTTAATGATAAAAGCTGGTCTGAAAAATTCTACAAATCCTCTTCTTCCTTAAAACTAGGCTTCCAGATTCATAGGGCTCTGACCTCCTACCTGAGATGCAAAAGGAGAAGGTAGAACAGAGAGAGCTGTGTCCACCAAGTTTATTGTTCTGTGGTAGACAGTTATGACCTCTGATCAAATGCAACAGAAGGAGCTATAGTTTGTCTTACTAAGTTTCCCAGGAAACAAGATCAGCCAGCATCTCAGAGCAGCTGTTTCCAGATGGGTCAAGTTACTAAAAGACACAATGAGTATGAGGGGCACAAAGAGTGGAATCTGAGGTGCTCCACCCAAATCCCCATTTTAGGGCTAATGTACCTATTTCCGAGCTGATGGGAATATCAGTTGCTTTTGCTTCACAACTCTATCTGGAATTGCTCTCAGCTGTAGGCAACAGCCTTGCCCAAAGTTATGCCCTTTCCCAGCAGATTGCCCATGATCAATGACTTGCTGATGTGGAGATACAAAATCCTGGTCCCTTTGTTTCAATTTGGGACAACTCTGAATTCTTCCTGCCTCCAGAGCTCCCATAGGATAGGCTGAGGCCTCTGGTGCAATCACTTTGCAGGTCAGCTTCTCTTCCTGCCTATTCCTGACTTTCTTACTTCTTTACATGTCTGTCTCCTGAGAACACTTCTCAATAAACCTACACACCTTTCTCCATCTCAATATCTGGTCCCAGGGCAATCAACCTAAGACAACTCCATTTGTGAAAAGTTTAAAGGGAGAGTATAAGTTGTTTTCCAATATTAGGATTCCCTATATAGAGAGAATTTAGGGAAGGAAATGAACATATATGGTGAGTACCTAATATTTGTTCCTCACTGAGCTAAGGTTATTTTTCTCATGTTATTCTCACATCCTGGTATGGAAACTGAGCTTAAGGAGTGACTTTCCCAAAGTCGTTCCTTGACTGAATGGAACTGATCCTATGTTTCTTTTTTCAGATGTGAGGAGTTTTTTCCAGAGGAAAATGTGTTGTATTCAAAACCTCATCAAGGGAGCGGATGTGGCTCAGGCAGTTGAGTGCCCGCCTCCCACATGGGAGGTCCTGGGTTCAGTTCCCAGTGCCTTTTAAAGAAGACAAATAAACAACAGGCAGACAATGAGCAGACATCAAGCAAAAACAACAAGCAGACAACGAGCAAAAACAACAAGGAAACAAAGAGCAAAAACAAACTGGCAGGGAGCAGATGTGGCTCAAGCAGTTGAGTATCTGCCGCCCACATGGGATCCCCCAGGTTCAGTTTCCAGTGCCTCCTAAAGGAAAAACAAGCAGACAGTGAGCAGACAAAAGCAAAAACAATGAACAAACAGATGGTGGAGCCATCTCAGGGCGGGAAAAATGTCATCAATATAGCCCTGGTGTTATAACCCAGGAGATCGACCACACTCAGACTTTAACTACTTTTATGAAGTTTATTGAGCTAAGCCCGCGGGTGTCTGCAGCACCTCTCATGCAGGAGAGAACTGCAGCCCCCAGGTTTTAAAATGGCTTCCTTTTATAGG
>JAKSZT010053929.1:13712421-13740324 GCA_026826555.1 Tolypeutes matacus
TCTGGTTGCCATGAAGGCCTATGAATAGGCTAATTTAGGGTTCAACACTGGAAGAAGTGAGATTCCTTGGTCCCAAAATACAAAGCTTCAAAATTTCTGTTAACTGGAATAGGGCATGGACTATTCCATTTGCCCAACTTTAATTTCTTACTAAAATCTTCCTTAAATGCATGTGGATAAGTGTATGAGCCCACTTTCATGCTTTAATTTAGTATAGCATAATTCAAATTAAATCTGTCATGATTCAGAAACTTATCTCAGGGTAATCATTTGTTTTCCAAGCAACAATCCTGTCTATGTAGAAGGTATAGGAAATTGAGATGAATATGTTCTGATTGCAAGATAATCCCTCAAATTTATTTTAAAGAAATGTTTAGTATCATTTTTTAGCTGTGTTTCTTTCCCTTTAATATAGCATTTGTGAAACACAACAAAATAAAATTTGGTTAATGAAAGGATTTAATTAGGTATGGTCCAGTTAATTGATGTTTTACTGAACAGATTAAAACATTCTAAATTATATGTCATTAGATGATTTAGGATTAAAAAAGAAACAAAACAAAAAATTCCTGAGCATTTATGAAAAAAAAAAAAAAAAAAAGGAGGTCTGAGTGTGATGAAACGCCCCCCGCCCCCTGCTTTTTAAAAAGGTACAGATACATTTTTAACCTCCTAATTGCAGATATCTGGTTAGCCTCTTTTCATAGAAGTACACTTTTGGGTGTACTCTCTTGTTAATAATTTTGCTTGCTTTTCTTTTTTACTGATCACTACCAGTTCCTTTAGACACATGCAGGGCTGGTCAATTTCAATGCAGAAAATGTTATATCCCTCCCTGGTAAGCTACCATTGTTCTACATTCAAAAAGATTTCCATTGGGAGTTGCCTGTTGTATTAGTCAGCCAAAGGGGTGCTGAGATGCAAAATACCAGAAATCAGTTGGTTTTCATAAAGGGTATTTGTTTGGGTAGAAGCTTATAGTTACCAGGCCATAAAGCACAAGTTACCTCCTTCACCAAAGTTTATTGCCACGTGTTGGAGTAAGATGGCTTCTTTGGTTCCTCTCTTCCCAGGGCTCTGTTTCTCTCCAGTCTCAGCTGCTGTGCTCTCTCCACAAGGCCAACTGTAGACTATCAGGCGAATGGCTGGTCTCTTTTCCCGGGGCCTTCTCTCCTTCCTCACATCCAAGCTCCTCTGTGTGCTTACTTCCTGGGGCTCCAGCTCAAAAACTCAGCATCAAAATACTCCAACTCTGTCCTTTGCCATGTCTTTTATCTGTGAGTCCCCACCCACCAAGGGACGGGGACTCAATGCCCTACTGATGTGGCCCAGTCAAAGCCCTAATCATAATTTAAGCACACCCAGAGGAACAGGCTAATTTACAAACATAATCCAATATCTATTTTTGGAATTCATAACTATATTAAACTACCACACCCTGGAGTTCCCACAAAGGAAGAACAAGACCCAAGAAAATGACAGATGTCATCATTGTCAAGACTCTATTAATATTTAAAAGACTGCAAATCCATGAAAACAGAAAGTTTACTCTCATCTCCAAACCCTTTTCATTTCTTACAAGAAAGAAAGAAACCAACAATTTTTATTGAATACAAAGCCCGTGTAAAAGATGAAATAACACTGACAAGAGAGAGATTGATAAGAAGGGATTTTTAGCATATAACTTGACAACAAAAATAAAGTTACATACAAAATTGTCAACTCTGAGTTGACCAATAGTCTGGTTTTATCTATCTATCCTCTATCTATCTCTCTGTCTATCTTAGAACAGTTTCTAGTACTCAAGATGTATCATTATCCATTCATTCTTTGTTCTAGAACTATGATAGGTCCTGATTCTTCAACTTTGAGCAAGCCCTTGTTCCATCCAGCAAGGAGCTAACAATCTGGTAGGTGAGGTTCTCTGGAGCCCAAGCAAAATTCTAGTGATTAGTGGGCCCTCTCAAGGCTGATCATCATGGTACCAAGTGAAGAGTTTGTTTTAGCTATCCCTTGTCCTCATTACTGCAGCCTTGCCACCCTCTGGGAGGAATTTTCTGCTCCTTTCTCTGACTGCCAAGATCCCACCATGCAGTGTTCCTTCTAGGAATGACCCAGGCTCTGAAAATTTGGAAATTGAGCTATACTCAGCTATAAAGTCTATCATTTTGTTTGTAAAGAACTGATTAAATTTGTACTGGTCTAGTTTTAATGGTCTCCAAAGAAGGCATCTGAAAGATGTCCAGAACCCTCACTCTACAGCAGAGCAAGCTGAGGCCCAGGCATTCTATGTGCCCACAATCACACGTGGACTTGAGACAGGGTTGGGAGCTGGGGGTGGCTCAGACAACAGGTTAGGTCACCTGTTGCCCATTTGGGGGCTTTTCCCACTAACTTCTCCTGTTCCTGGATGATTGGATTTGGGATAATGCCTCATCTCTTGTCCATAAAAGAATATAGTTTCCCAGGAGTGAGATGGGGAAAGAGGAATATTGGTGGGGTTATATTACTAATGATCTGTTTTATTTTTATTATTGTATGCATGTCACAGGTGAGACATTCTCTTAAAAGTCACTGCTTTGAAAATATGAAATGCTAGAAATAGGACCAGCTGATGTTATGTGGAGCTATATATAAAGGCTGGCCTTGAGCATTGGTATGGGAAGCATGTGTTTTCATATTAGGCATAAAATTTATTTTAAAAGTCTGTAAAGAAAACAATATAATTGGTAAACTTGTTTTTTTTTTTTTTTTTTTTTGATAATGAAATATATTTTTCTGTTTATCTGCTAAAACAGCTGAAACTGACGTCTTTTGAGACAATTGTCAGTAAAACCCAGTGTATTTATTGAGTTGATAAATCTATTTCTAGGGATGTTGCCTCCCATGTGGACGTGTGAAGGATTAGTGCGTACCCAGTGTTTTTTCCTTAAAGACATGTCCCTTCTCTATCGTGAAACTGAAATCCTCTTAATTGCTATATTGAGACAGGAAATGTGGGGTGGAGTAGGAGGTGCCAAGAGGCTGAGGCCCTTGTTACTTCTAGAGCAGAAGGTATGCTCTTTCCCCCATCATAAGGTGGGCCAACCAGGTCACATAACTCCAGGCAGGCCAATCAGGGATAATGGGATTCATTCTGGGAATTGTTTTGTGTTATCAGGGAAGTGGCTAAAAGATGGACCCCGGAACACTGAATAAAGCCACACTTGAAGCTGTTCCATTTTGTGAGCCAAGATATGCCTTCTTTGCTTAAGCCTGCTAGACTTGGGTTTGATGTCTTTGTAACCAACTTTGGCAGATCCCCTCCACTTAATAGGTGTTCACATAAATGTTTTCAAAGTAAAAATAGTGACCTGGATTTAGAAACCTTCTCATCTGCAAACAGGCAGACTCACTTGTAAAAAGCTGGGTGGCTCTACCCTAAACAGAGAGTAATTTGAGCTGTCAGCCTTGACTTTAACAAACATCATGCCAGGTTCCTAACCTGTGCACAATTAAATGTAATGTCCTTCATTTGTCATTCCTACCTTGGAGTCTACATGAATGTCACCTGCTCAACCATTCAAAACAACATCAGGAATGTGTGTCTATGGAATACACTGAGAATGCCCTCTTGTCTGTCTGCTCACCATTCTTGGTTTTCGTCCACTCCACAGATTCTTACTGAAGGTCTACTCTATGTCAAGCATTATTCTGGGGGTTGGGGATGCAGTGGTGAACAAGAGAGAGAACAGTCCTTGACCTCTTAAAGCTTATAATCTCATGGGAAGACCCACTTAGCAAGTAATTGCAACTGTGGTAAGAATAATAGCTAATATTTATTACAAGTACCCCCCAAGAGATTCTGATATAGGTGGTCCACATACCAAACTTTAAAATGCAGTGAACTTGGACTTAATTAACATAATCTAACCGCCCATCTGCAGGTAAGAGTGGATGTAAAACCAGAAGGCACTAAATAGCATTCTCCATACTGAACTACAGAACTGAAAAAAATTATACAGCTGGGATATTTGGGAGAGGAAGGATGTTTTTGAGAACATTTCCAAATGTCTGTTTTCAAAATATTCTCCATATGGTCTCTATGGTACAAACTTTTTTATTTGTTTGTTTGTTTTGTGTTTAAGGAAATAATTTCTCATTCATTGGCAAACATCTTTAATTTGAAGTAGAAAAATATATATTTTTTTGAAAATGCATATTTGCAAGCAGCAACCAACCTTCAGTCTGACTAAAGTGGGGTTACACAGCTGATTTTCATATTAAATATTAGTAGTGTTTAAAGTATTTTTAAAATTTTCTAAATAAAAATATATAAATAGAGGTTCTAATATTTTCTCCAATTCTAATTGATTATCTCATATACCCTCTTGGATGTGTCCACCCCTCTTTGGAAATCCATGGTCCTTTACATTTTACATAATAATATATGACTTTTATTCATTGTGCCATTTTTTAGTAATCTTAAATTCCCACCTCCAAATACCACTGTTGTCTCCACAGTTATTTATTCAAGAAATATATATTAAGGGCCCACACTAGGTTAAGCACAGTTCTAGGAAGTGGGGACACAATGGTGAACAAAGGGAAATCCCTGTCCTCATAGAACTTGCATTCTGGTGGTGGGGGTGAGACAGACCATAAATAAATGAGAAAATACGGTAGTTAATCATTTACCAGCAACACTGCTGGGTGAGGGAGAATGGCTCTACATTATCCAGGGACTTAGGGAAAGCTTCATTAAGGAGAGGCCTGAAGGAAGAGAGAGAATGAGCCACATGGACCTCAGGGATCAGGAAGAAGAGAGTACAACAAAGCCTTAGATGGTGTAACCAGAGAAAGAAAACCAGTGTCACTGGAGCAATGCAAAGTGAGGGAGAACAGTAGGACATGAGGTGGGAGAATAGGTGGGGCAACGTCTTGTGGGGTCTCGTGGGCCATACTGAGGAGTTTGATATATTGCAGCAACAGTGGGCTGGAGGTGAGTAGCAAAATCTCCTTTGAGAATGGTAAGTGCTCTCAAGATTGCCACAGTCCCTAGACCTCATAATTGTACTTCACCAAGCCCATCAACCTCACCGATTTACGATTTCTATCCAGACTTTCTAGGCATATGTGTTTGTGCCCCTATGCAATAGCATTTATTTCTCTCAATATTATAGCACATGTTTTATCCTGCCCCATGTGTCTTTTATTTTTTAAATCTGTGGAAGGCATCTCTTTAACTGAAAAAGCAAGGACTGTCTTTTTTTGCTTGGTACCTAGGAACATGCTTTTTATTTAGTAGGTGCTCAATATATGCTTATTGAATGAAATAGTACTAAGACTTGGCATTTACACTTTCTCAGGGGGTGCTAACCAATTTTTCTTTAAAGAAGTTGCCCTACTGTCTTATGACTTGAAAAGTTTCTGGAGAGAAATCTGTGGTCATCCTTATTGTTCTTCTGTTATGTAATTGATCTTTATTTCAGCTGCTTTTAAGATTCTCTTTATTACTGGTTTTGAGCAATTTGATTATGATGTACCTTCAGGTAGTATTCTTTACATTTCCTTGCTTTATATTTCTTGATCCATTGGGCTGTTTGTATCTCTGAGTTTATAGTTTCATCAAATTTGGTAAAAAATTCAAGTATTTTTCTGTCCCTTTGTGTCCTTGGAACTTCCAGTCTCCTACATTAGGATACTTGGAGCAGCTTAATGATGACTTTTTCTTTTAAAATAATTCTCTTTCTTCTCTGTGCTTCATTTTGGATAGTTTATATTGTTGTGTCTTCAAGTTCACTGATTTTTTCTTCTGTGATGTCTAACTTGTCATTAATCTCTTCCTGCGTATCTTTTCATCTCGCACGTTGTAGTTTTCATTTCTAGAACTTAGATGTGAGTCTAGTTTTTATATCTTCCATGTCTCTACTTAATGTTTTGAACATAGGGAATACAGTTGTATCTATATTAATACAGTTATATTACTAACTTTTAATTTCATTGCCTAGTAATTCTAACACCTGTGTTAGTTCCGAGTGAGAGTTGGTTGATTTATTCTCCTTCTAACCATGGGTCATAGTCTCCTGTTTCTTTACAAACCTGGCCATTCTTTTATTGTGTGCTATACTTTGTGAATTTTATCATGTTAGGTGTTGGGTTTATTTTATTGTTGTTGTCTTTCTGTTTTGTTTTTGTATTTTTATAAATACCCTTGAGCTTTGTTCTGGGATTTAGTTAAGCTATTTGGAAATAATTTGATTCTTTCCGATCTTGATTTTAAGATTTATTAGGTGGGATAGAGCAGTACTCAGTTTAAGGTTAATTATTTTCCACTACTGAGGAAAGATCTCTTATGTGCTCTACCCAATGCCCCATAAATTGTGAGGGTTTTAGTCTGAAAGGTGGGAACAGGCACTATTCCCAGTCCTGTGTGATAGAAAGGCATTGTTAACCTTTATCCTTTTGGATGGTTCTTTCGCTGGACTTGGATAATTTCTTCGTGTGCGTGTGCTAATCAGTACTCGGCTAAATACTCAATGTGGACCCTTTGTAGATCTCCAGAGTTTTCTCTCTCCTTCCCTATACCTCTCCTGTCCTGTACCTCTCCTGACTCTCAACTCCATCTCTTTAACTCAGGAAGTCTGCCAGGCTCTGCCTGGGTTTCCCCTCCCTGTGTCATGGCTTGGAAACTTTCTCTTGAAGTAGTAAGTTGAGGCAATCATAGGGCTCATATGTATTGTTTTTTGTGTCTCAGGGATCACTAGGCTTTTTTTTTTTTAACTGATATCTAGTGTTTTGGAAAACATTGTTTCATATATTGTTCATTTTTTGGTTGCTTCCAAATTTGGTCTCTATCACATCTGGCCTTGGAGCAGAAGTCCTCATGATGCATGTTTTTAATATCTCTCTTTTTTTTTTTAACTTTATTTTGTACATTTAATAATTGAAAACATAAGCAATTTCTAATATCTCTTTTGATTATGAAAGTATTTTCCCATGATTGTGTGTGGATGTGCATGTGTGCACCTGTGTTACATATGCTAGAGGGCAGATTGAGGAAGTGAAGAGAGATGAATGGGAAGGAGGAATGCTGTGCTCTCCAAAGAAATAGATATGGAGCCTAATAATCACTTTCTTGTAAGGACTCTGTTAGTTTCAGCCAGCACCAGATCATAAAAGTTGTCCCTGGATTTCTGTCTTTAACATCAAGATGATGATGAAAATCATAGAAATTATTGTGCATTTACTGCCCACTAGTGCTTTATAACTAGTACCTTACTTAATCCTTGTATCAATCATATGAAGTTAAAACTATTATTTCCCCCGCCTAAGAGATTAAGAAACTGTGGCTCTAAGAGATTAAGAACATTTTCCAAGCTCATAGAGTGTAAAAATGGTAGAACTGAGATTCAAACCCAGGGAGTTGTATTCCAGTAACCAGAATCTTAACATCCATGCTATACTGCTACCCATAATGCTGTTTCAAGGATTAAACTAAGGCTAAAGCTCTTGATTTTGGATAGAACTTGTCTGTCTTGGAAAAGATGATAGTCCCAGAGAAAAAAGGCTGAATTCAAGTTCCAAGTTCCTTAACTTCTCTAGCTTCTCTTTTCCTTTTCTCTAATAGTGGGGTGGGAGGGTAAGATGAAGTTTCATTTTCTAATGAGATTTTCTATTTTAAAGTTTTGTGTTTTCATCTTCTTCTTCTCCTTCTCCTCCTTTTCCTTCCTCCTCCTCCTCCTCCTCCTCCTTCTTCATCGAATTATGAATTATGGCTTTGAAAGAAAGGAAAATCATTCACAAGACCATGTTGTTTGTGTCTCTGAACATTATGCTTGAAGTATGAATATGAACGCTAAAATACTCATATCAGCTACGTGCTATCAAGCATGACGGGTGAAGCAGAGTGATTTTCCAGTGAATGCATATGGGCAACACAAGTAATCTAGAGAGTCAGTCATGAAAGAGTGGATATAACAATTTCCAATACTTGTCAGACTTTATAGGAGGGGCATTTGAAGGAAGTAAATAACCACTCAGTACCGAAAACTAGCAGCAGCTCTGAGCTCTGAGGGGAACCAGTGTTGGGAAGTACCTTTGTTCACTTATTGCCTTGGCAGTGCAGGAAATGTGGGGTAGAGGCCAAACACGTTTTTGTGCCCTGACCAAGGCTGTCATGCCATTCTGCCAAGAAAACGGGATCTCTCTCCAGAGCTGGGGAAGCAGGATAGTGCCCAGGCTCCAAAGTCAGTGTCTGGGTTCAGGTCCTAGCTCCATCACTCACTATCTTTGTGATTTAGGACTAGTTACTGACCTCTCTGAGCCTCAGTTTCCTCAACTGCATAATGGAGATCATATTTATACTTACTACAAAGCATTGTTGTGACATGGCCACAAGACCTCATGGCTACAAGACCTCGCTGAGACCTTGATTTTAACCTTGAGGTCCCAATTTCTCTTTCCAGGACCTCCCCTTGACCCTAGATATCCCAAACAGGCCTCACCATTGGCCCCCACCATTGGGGGAGTAACCAATAGCAGCTGGGGTCCATTCCCTTATCATTAGCAAGGGGGAGGAATAATTAACAATTTAAAAGGTAACCACACAAGGCAGAACTCTTTCTCTCTGTATAGAGGAGCCTACACCAAATCTCCGTGTGTATTTCCATCTTTCTCTCCCATTTCTCAGCAAGCTCTGTCTTTCCCCCATTTCCCAAATAAATTCTTTTTACTGGCCTGAAAAAAAGGGGGGTGGGGTTGTTGTGAAGATTGAATAAGACAATTAAATAAAGGGCTTGGCATATTGCTGGCATATGTTAAGTGCTCCAGGAATACTGGTTGTTAATCAGGGGTGATATTTGAAATGTTTACCAAGTAATAGGGCAGGAGTCAAGACCAATCTGAATTGACACTGACTGGAGGGCTCTGCTGTGCCAGATGACTGGATGGTGGACAGGGATCCTGGGAGTGGGAGGCAAGGCAGAGAGCCTTGGAAGGCTTGAGGCAGTTGCTATTAACCAACTGGTATGAAAGTATTTAAGTATTTTAATAACTTGCATGGCCATATCCCTGAGCCTGGTTGTTATTCTGATGATGGTTCTTGCAGAGGAGTACTATTTTGGAGGCATGAATTTGCTTATCATATTAACTTCTTTATGCTGGTGACTCAGAAATTTTTATTTCTAGTCCCCTTCTGCTCTACTGCCTACTTGAGATCTCCATTTAGATGTTTTATGGGCATCTCAAATTTAACGTTTCCAAAGTAGAATTATTGATTTCCCCCACAGGAGGTCCTACTCCTCTCCTAGTCTTCCCCATTTCAGTTTATGCTTCTGGGGACCTGGTGAGCATTGTGTGTCACTATCTGTCCACATAGAAGAGACTCAGTAAGTGAATAAATGGACAACTGGTGCTTTCCATGAATCCAGCATTAGCAGATGAAGCATGGAGTTGGAGCCAGGGTTGCCGAGTAAATTGAGTACAGTGGAGCCAGACTGAACTAGACGCAATCTCAGCTTTGCCATTATACGCTAATAGTGGCCTTGAGCAAGTCACCAAACCTTCAGACCAAAGCATTTTCGTATCAAAGAAGAGTAATAATCTATTGCAGGATGACTGTGTACATTTAAGTTACTATATGTGAAGTAGCTGACACACGTAGGCACACAACAGGTGATGGTTCTTATACTTGTTATTACTGCAGAGTCATTCAGATAAAAAGCCTTGGAAACTCCAAAACAGCTTGGCAGGCCAGGAAGTGAAAATTTCCTGCTTTTTACTCCTCACCCACCATCTCTGTCCTTGAACCTCCAACCTCATACTTGGTTTTCCTATGTTTGCTCAGAATATCCTTCTTCCAATGCCTTGCCTTGAAACAGTTTCCAGTGTCTTCATTTTCTTACTTTGACATGGAACAGATAAGAATAATTCCCACTTATCAGGCTGTAGTGTTTGGAATGTTGAGAAAATTATTCAAAACTTGGTAATAGGCAAAAGAGATTACTGGATGCTCTTTCCGTGCAGTGCTGCGTATTTCTAGTACACCCTCAGTGATTATCTGACTTTTTAGGAGGTTATAGCTTTGTTTGAATTCCTATTTACCATTGATTAGGAAATTTTACAACTCTTAAATGTAGAAATGAACTTTTAGAAAACTGATAGCAAGGCAAATTATGTTTGCTAGAGGGCAAAGCAAATAATTCCTATTGATAAGGAAAGGTAACCCCAAAGATTACAGTTTATTGCCTAATAGGACATTTATCAGTTTTGTATCTATTTGAAAAATTGTTTCATCTTTCTATTGACTGACTGATTGTATTTGTTCCTTAAATTCTTTTTGAACCGAGTCTTAATATCTTATTGGTTCCCTCATTAATTAATGAGTTGAATGGAATTATTGACAAGCGTTCATTTTGTATTTATTTGAGAATTACATTTTTAACTTTTTGATAACTTTAATATGTAATAGGAGCAATAAGTTAGTGTTTAGAGACCAATGAAAGCTTTTGCTAAAAGCTGTTCCCTCACTGATAAGCATTATAAGAAAGAGTACTGATCTCTACCCTTCTATTTCTATAATGTAGTGCCTTTCATGTCTCTTTGTAGCCATTCTAGAGATTCTCTTTTGAGTAGCACAGAATGAAAACTCCGGGTCATTTAGGTATACTCTCTGTTAGGCAATAATTTGGATCAGTTCCTTTTTGACTTTTGAAAAATAACCTTTTCACCAATCGCCAGCTTTCTTTACAGGGCAAATGAGGTGTTTTAGGTTGAGCTTAAGGAAATAGGGCATTCTATTCACTGCCAATCTACTAAAATGTTTAAAACAGATAAAATGTCACCAGAACAATTTGTGGTTGCTAAATTTTTTATTTCTCTTGTCCCGCAAATTAATGGCAACAAATCAAATGCCAGTCACCTTTAAGGAACCTTGTTCTACCCCAGTCGGGCCAAGAGACGTCTGTCAGGATAGATTGCAAAGATAAATAGTGCTTAGTGACATGGTAAATTATCATGATTTCAGGTTTTTTTTCTCATTCTTGTTTCAGCACGAAACTGAATTTATACATTTCTCCTAGCGTCAGGGAGGAAATAAATCCTTGAAGTTCAGGTGGAACAGCCAACTCCTTAATGCTGCCTTTCATGCCTGGGTTATTAAAAGTTTCTGGAGTTGAACTATCAGCAGAGGGTAATTTATTAGTCCTGCTTAAATAGCTCTCTTTTCTTTACACAGATCTCACTGCTGACTTTTGGTGATTATAATAAATTTGCTCCTCTCACCAGCTCATTTTGTTCCAGCACACGAGCATCATAACTGCCTAGGTTCAGAGACATTACTGGAATTGATGGAAGTACGCTCCCTATAATATTGTTTCTCCTGTAATTTTAGACACAATCTTTGCCTTTATGGAGGTTACATTCTGGAAGAGGACACCACCATTAAACAAATAATTAAAATTACACGGAATGCTGTGGATAGGAAGTCCAGAGGGCTCTAAGATCTGAAGGCAAGGGAACATCACCTACTCTTTCAGGCTCAGCACTTCTTATATTTTTCTCTCATAATCTTTTCCTTTGGCTTCTTTTCTCTCACTCAACTACCCAAACTGATGACTTACTACTTATCCACACCTCCTCCGTGCTTAGCACTGGGCAAGTCAGGCATTTCAATGCCCTGACCTTTGACAACCATTAAAAAGAGAAACAAAGTCCATCAACACCCAAGGATGCCTACACCAGGAAAAATGATGAGTGATTAGGAGTCAAAATGAATATAGTATATATTTACCAATTAGGGAACTGAACTCCATAAGCTCCAGGTTGATTGGCAGCTGAGAAAGGGAGAGACGACTGTGTGCTGATGCCATAAAGAAGGGATTCGTGGGGGAGGTAGGGCATGAGACAGGCAAAGTAAAACAGGTAAAGGATTGATGCCAGAGGCCATCCAGGGATGGAACAGCATTTTATAAAACAAACCGTTTTAGAATGCCCATTATGTGCCAGGAATCAGTCTAAGTGCTTTAGCAATGCTAACTTACTTAATCCTTATAATAGCATTCTGAAGTAGGTGGTAGTATTATCATGTCCATTTTACAGATGCAGAGTTATGAAGTATGGAGAAGCTAAGAAGCCCATTCAGGTCACGCAGCTGTGTTAAGCCAGGATTTACAGTAAGGCTCCACTGATATGCTTTAAGTCTCTATGCCCTGCTGTCTCCCTAACATCAACTAAAGCACACCATTTGGGAAGGACACTGAGCTGTGGGTAGTCAAACTGTGGCTGCGTTGAGACAGTGGGACATCCAGGCGGGCATTTCAGGTGCCATTTGGACAGGCAGGTTGGGGTTTGTTTTCAGACCTGGAATCTGGAGTTGGAGATACAGAAGTGAGTCGTTTATCAAAAGGCCACAAGTGAAGAAAGGAATATCTTGCATAGGGAGCAAATCTTATTTTTTCTAAAATGGGACGCTTACTAAATTGTGTCTACTTGCGAGTTGTTAGACAGAAAAGAGGTTTTCCATTGTCTTTAGTGGCATGTCTCTAATTGAGAGATTGCAAGTTAAAGTGTGGAAGAATGTAAAGATATTTGCAGTTGTGAAATGTACCCATGGAGTGATACCAGGTCCCACTGTATTACTATATCCAAAACCGTCACCACAAAGATAGACATTATTGATCAGGAAGGGAAAGGCTGTCTTTGAGGGGCAGCAAAGCTTCTATTTTGAATTTTTTTTTGTTTGCTTTGAGAGCAAATGCTCAAGTTGTTAAAGGAAATGGTTTCAGGGCCTTTTTCAAACCCACTGCAAATCAAATTGTTAAATGGTGCTGAACTGCTGCTATCATTATTCTGATTAACAATTCAAAACCTGACTTTGAATTATTCATGGTGTGTAAATAACTTATCAACATGAACAAAAGTGATGTGAAACTGTTGCAATTAGAAAAGCTTACTTAAAGCTTGTAGACAAATATCCTTAATTAAGTAATATTGCCTGCTGGAGATGGAGCTTCCTGGAACCAAAGAGGAATTGGAGAATTGGCAGTTCAAGAGGGCCAAAAAAAGTGTGTATGGGGGTAGGGGTAGGGGCACAATAGTGTAAACTCATGACTTTAGGATGCGTAAGAAGACATTAAGCAAGAGTCTTGGAAGGTCTACTATTGCCTTTGAAGAGTCAAGTTAATTAGTTTAAAATGATAAAGAAAATTTAGAACAATATTACACATTCAATTTTCAATTACTTGTTGTAAGACTAACAGGAATGTTTGTTGTGTAAACAATCAAGTGTAGCAGAAAAAGTATTCGTCTAGATGCAAGAAAATTAGGCTAAGGAAGAGTGGAAATGGAGTCTCCACCCTGCTCAAGAGGGGGATACCTGAGCATCTGGAGAAAACCCAAGGATCCGTGGTTTTATTACATATGCTGCCCCTACATTTCCCCTGAGAACCATTTTCTTATTCTCAAATCCTCAAAGATGAGGAAGATATTTAGGGTGGTTGAGCGAGTACTCTATTAATAAACATTTGTTCAAAAAACCTTTATCAGGATGTCACTGACAGGATTTGAGACTCTAAAGGCAAATACTACTTTGTTCTTGGCTCTTAAAGAGCTCACAGTCCTGCTAAGGAGGCAGAGAAGCAGATACAGATGGCTATGGGTGGAGCAGTGGAGTGCTTGGGAAGCACAGTAGAGGGACCAAGGTGGATGGAGGCCAAGTGTCTGAAGAGACTCAAGGTTACCAGGACTGAGGTGCCCACACGGGTGGAATGGATAAGTCACTGACTACACCAGTATGGGTTTTAGCAACATATACCAGTGCTGGAGAACGTAAGCAGCAATTAATGGAAGACTTTCTCATTATCGGAAGGCAGCTCCTTCAAACAATTGAGGGTCAGATTTAGCAAATGGATAAAGTAGGGGAATTTGGAAGACAAGGTCAAGGCATGGCCACTTCATCATACTAGTTAGTGTGGATAGCCACCATTGGCACCTTTCCTGATAGACATTGTTCCTATGCCACTGGAGTCTACTCCAGATCTTTGAAAGGCTCTAACTTTTCCTGCTTCATTGAAACACTTACCAAGATTCAAAGTGCTGAGTGGGAACATCTGATTAGCTCAGCCTTGGTCACATGCCCAAAACACTGATGTCAGAGGACAAAGTTGAGGACTGTCTCATCCTCTTTGTATTGCAAAGTAGGGCTTCTTCCCAAGCCTGCCTCCCATTTATTTGGGGATTCTCTCAAATAGGACATTTGGATGCTGGGTGACCAAGCTCTTCGTTAGCACCCCTCCTTTAGCCAAATGCCTTGCCCTTCAGCCATGCAGTAGTGGGGGCTGATTTGTGTGCATCTTGCTTCCTGGGAAACAAGCATCTTGTTTATCTCCTGAACAAGTTTCCAGTGTGTTCTAGAGGAGATGAGAGGAAACACACTGTTCATGATATAACGTCACACCCAGACATTTTGTTTCCCAACCAAAATTCCAGAATGAGTCCCTTAACCTGAGCTAATTCTACAAAGGTCTACAGAGGAGCTAGACTCCGCCACTCCTACCTCTTCCTCTTGTTGCTGCTTTACTGCTGTCTGACTCTTGCTCTTCTAACAAAGCAAGATTGTGAACCAACCAGCCAACTAACCCACCAGCTAAATAAATAAACTGTTCTGTTATAAAAAAAACCCAACCAAACAACAGCAACAACCAAAAACCCACAGAAAGTGTTTAGTAAAAAATGTAAGTTAATGAGTAAGCCAATTATCTGTTCAGCAGGAATGGCACGTTCTACACTGTATAAAGCATGGCCAAATTAAAAATTCTTTGGTTAAGATTTAAGCCACTTATTAATGAGCATGCAAAGGAAAGCTTGGAATAGACAAACCAACAAACAAGTAGGAGAGCAAAAAGAAAGGATAAATCTAAAGACCTCTTGGAAATGTCTGGTCTAAGCAGAAGACCCAGCTGAATCTTCGGCCATACATTTTCTGCTGTGTTGGTGTCTGAGTTCACTAACGTCTAATGGATACATGCTATAAAGGGCATGTGCATTTGTATATATAGATTTCTCATAGCATTAGTAAATTTGTAATTTTCTAAAATTTAAAAATTTTAAATTCTGTTGTTTAATTTCCTGTTCATATACCTTCAAAGACCCTCTACTTCTCATCCTTTTAATACTGAGTTGCTCTGCTGACTTCCAAAGCCTTTCATTTTCTGTTCTCACCAAGACTGTACAGCCTTTTTCCTATGTCACAAATATTTTCTGCTCCAGTCAGGCACCTTTCTTATATCAAATACTAATTATTGCCTTGGTGTTTTAGTCTATCATTTCCTTTCTCCTGTTGTAATCTTCCCCCATTCTTAAGGTCTAGTTCAAGTATGTGCAGCCTTTCTACTTCTTGTTAAGCTGTTTTTGGTTCACTTGTTCTTTGAATTTCAGGTGGCATTTATATTAGTCAGCTAAAGGGGTGCTGATGCAAAATACCAGAAAGCAGTTGGTTTTTATAAAGGGTATTTATTTGGGGTAGAAGCTTACCGTCACAAGGCCATAAAGTGTAAATTGCTTCCCTCACCAAAGTCTGTTTCATGTGTTGGAGCAAGATGGCTGCCAGTCTCTGCAAGGGTTCAGCCTTCCTCTTCAGGCTCCCTGTCCCAGCTTCTTTTGGTCTCAGCTGTAGGCTGCGATAAGGCTCGTCTCTCTCCCTGGGGCAAGTTTCTTTCCAGGCTTAGCTGCTCTGCTCTCTTCACAAGGTCAGCTGTGGACTATTAGGCTCATTCTCTTCCCGGGGCTTCTCTCTTCCCTCACGTATCTGCTTCTCTGTATTTACTTCCTGGGGCTCCAGCATCAAAACTCTCAAACTCTCCTCTTCCATGTCATTTTCTCTGTGAGGCCCTGCCCACCAAGGAGACAGGGAATCAATGTCCTTCTGACATGGCCAAATCAGAGCCCTAATTTTAATTTAATCAAGTAAAAGGGAAACCTCTGAATTTAATGGAATCAAAGGGGAACATGCCCAGAGGAACAGACCACTTTACAAACATAACTCAATATCTATTTTTGGAATTCATAACCATGCCAAACTGCTACCACATTCTAAACCTTTAAATGTCCCAACTGAGTTGTGGGTTACAATTGGGCACTTTTTTTTTTGAGTGTTCCAGCTGTGGTCCCACTAGAACGTTCTTTGATTTCAAGGAGATGGCTTTGTACCCACTCCTTGAATCACCCTCAATTTTAGCCCCATCTTGTGCACAACCTTCCACAAATCTCTGACTCAAAGCAGCTTTTTGGTCTAAACTTGACCTTCCCTCAGATACCATGGAGAGGGTGGACCATGCTTTAAGAAGCTAATGTGGCACCTTTGAGATAGCGCTAAAGAATCAATACTTACGATGTATTCCAACTATAATGCAGTAAAATTAGAAAATGTATGGAAGTTGAATATTTTAGTACAAAATAAGCCCCGATTTAAAAGGAAATCATAAAGGAAATGAAGAAATATCTAGACTGAAATAATAATGAAAGCACTAATGTCAAAATTTGTCAGGCACATTTAAAATAGTACTTAGAAGGAAATATATAGCTTTAAATACATTTATCAGGAAAGATGAAAGATTTAAAAATGAGTTAAACATATGGCATTGGAAAAAGAGCAGTAGGGCAAATAAAATTAAAGGAAGAGAAATAATGAAAATAAATCAGTTATCCATGAAATGAGGATAAAGAATAACAGAGAAGAGTAACAAAATAAAAATTGGTTCTTTGAAAGTATTAATGAAAAGAGACCTCTGGCAAAGAGAGATTAAGAAAAAAAGGGAAAACACAGAAAAAGTAAAATGCAGAACAAAAGAAGAGAAACAACGATAGATACAACAGAAGTTTAAAAGGAATATGTTATGATATCTATAATCCATTTTATGAACTAGAAGGAGTCAATGAATTCCTAGGAAAAAACCAAATGCCAAAATTGATGTTATGAGAAATAATGAAATTGATACACCAGTAAGTATTAAATAAATTGCCTCCCCCATTCCATGTCTGTAACCTGGCACAAGTGGCTTCATGGAAGCTCCATCAAATTTACAAGGAGCATTTGATTCCTATCCTATAAAAGTTATTTCAAAGAAGATAATAAAACAGAACATACCCAGCCTATTTTAATAAGCTAGTATAATTTTGATTCCAAAGAAAAAGAAAAGAAAAGAAATATAGATTCATTTCTGAATAAAATACTAATGAAACCTAATATGATATTTTAAAAGCATCATGGTCAAGTAGGGATTTCCCCAGAATTGTAAAGATGATTCAACATTAAAAAATCTAATAAAATAACTCATATTAATAGACTAAAAGGAGACAAATCTTATGATTATTTCAATCAATGCAAAGAAAGCTTTTCACAATTTTGAAAAGTTATATGTAATAAAAACTGTTTATAAAAATAGGAGTAGAAAGGAATTTCCTTAAATTGATAAAAGTTATATTCCAAAAACCTATGGCAAATATTATAACTAACAGAGAAACTGTAGATGTATTATGTTTTCAGGAAAAAGACAAAGTTCCCCATATCAGCATTTCTGTTGTTACAGTGCTGGAGGTCCTGGCCCAGGTGGAAGAGGTACAAGGATTTAGAAAAGATATAATCACTTACCTAAATAAATCAAACTGTCTCAATATGCAAACTATTTGAACTAACAAAGGAATTCACTCATAAGGATATGCGATTAAACTACAAATAGCATTAGGATTATTCTATATTATAGGTATTTAAGAATTAACTTACTCAAGAAACCATAAACTTTAAATCTCTGTTAAAGACAATAAAAAATCACATAATAAATGAAGAGATATTTATTTGGATAGAATGACTTACAATTGGAAAGATATCAATTCTCACAAAATTAATTTATAAATTCAATGGAATACCATTCAAAATCCCAGTTGGATTTTCAAAGGAAATTGATAAGCCTGCACTAAAATTTATTTGGGAGAAGAAATACCTAAGTTAACATTTTAAAATTTTAAGGGTACATACTAGTCTTTCTAGAAATCAAAATACCCTACAAAGCCATTGTAATAAAAAAAATATGGCATATGTTCAAGAAGTGATATATAGACCAGGGGGCTACAATGGAAAGTTGAGAGATAGTCCCATGAGTATACAGAACTGTATATCTAATGAATGTGGAACCACAAATCAATGGGGAAAGGACAGATGCTTTAGTAGGTGAGATAGGGAAACGTGGCACACTGAATGGAGAAAAATAAAATGGATTTCTACTAATATCATAACTAAAGATGGACCTTATAAGGACTAAAGACCTAAATATAAATGGTAAAACTATAAGTTTAATGGTAAAAAATGTAAATATCTTTGTGATCCAGGGGTAAAGAAAATACTTTTAAACAAAACCCTGAATAAATATCTTAGGATAAAAATAATAAATTTAATAACATCCAAATTAAGGATTTCTGTTTAATGATGGACACAAAAGATAAAGTTAATAGTTGGCAGAATGGGATAAAGTAGTTGCGATGCCTAAAACTGGCAAGGGACTAATATTTAGAGTATATAAGATAGCAACTCAAAAAGAAACATAGGCAAAGGATATGAACAGGCAATTTAACCAGATGTGGAAAACCCAAAAGGCCATGAAGCATATGGAGGATTGCTCAAACTCAGTAGTAGCCAGATAAGTGCATTAAAATAGCGGATGTCACTTTACACATAATAGTTTGGCAAAAAGTAGGAAGCTGGTTGGCAGAGATGGGAACGTGAGGATAGCAGAGCCTGCAAGGGCATCTGGAGAGCAATCTGGCTCTTAGAAAAATGAGACTATGCACAGATATAAGGGGACTTTCCCAACGATGTCTTCTGCTGCACTGCTTGCAGTGATGGAAAGTTGAAAGCATTCGGGGTATCCATCCCTGGGTCAGTGGACAGATGAGGGGTGGGGCATTCAAATCGTGCAGATTAGATGCACACCTAGCAACTTGGATAAACCTAGAGGCTTTATGGCATAATGGTGAGTGAAAATTGCCAGAAATGGAAGGAGACATCTAACACACTACAATTTACATAATTAAAAATACATGCAGGTAGAACAACAATGCTTGTTTTGCAAAAGTACAAACAAGCAAAAAAGATACACATTAAACACATTAGTTTGCTTCCCCAAGGGGAGGAGGTAGGAGCTGGGGATGGGAAGGGAAAATGGGAATAAAAGGGAATTTTAAAAACTTGCTTTCTGAGAGAGGCAAGCTTCTTAATTGGATTTGGGGGAAGCCACATTTGATGTGGTGCTCTCAGACTGTCAATTAGGAAACACCAGGCGAGGTGTTTGGATGTGTCACCTCCTGGGCTCGTCATCTCTGAGGCTGGAAATAGAATCTGGAGTTTAGGAGCTTGCCTCCCACAGATGGGGTCAGGGGTGCTAGATGATCGGCTCCTAATTGGACTCGCTTGTGTCAGAGAGCAGAGCAAGGGCCTCGAGCACAACGCACAGGAAGTATGTTTAGTCCCTGTGACGCATTTTAAAAAGAAAGTGAGAAGGAGCAGTGACACTCTGTCATCCTGTGATTAAGCCCTGGAGGTTGGCTCTCAGGGCTGTTATTTTATGTTACAGACTGTGTTTCTAAATGCCCTTGGGAGTCAATGGATATTTCCAGAAACACCTGGCCATGTCCTAAGGGTGTGCTGAGAACATAGATGCTTTCTTTCAGATGAATGTTAGAAGGCCCTGACCACCACTTGTGCAAGGTGGCATCCCCCATTTCTTGCACCCTCCCTCATTTATTATTTCGCCACCTTCACATTGCCTAGGTCTCTAGGTGGTAGAGATCATCGTGTAAATTAAGAGGCCTGTTGAGTCTCACTCAGAGTGGGGCGTAGTAAATGCTGACTTACTCACCTGTAAGTTTGTCTATTCATATCCCTCAAGTCCCCTAGCACCTCTCTCCCATCAGGTCACGGATGCCTTTAACGCGCACAACACTGAGCCAGATGGCACTGGGTTTGGGCTTCTCTCTCCAGCTGGTGGCGCCTGGAGCTGCTCTTCCTGCCACACACCTAGCATCCTCCTTGTATTAGAGGAGCTCTGGGTCCCCCATACCGATGTGTCTAGTCCATTCCCATGCCTAGCTGTGTTGTCCTGGTCTGTTATAGTAGGTTTGCACCTCATTCTTCCTGTGAATTACTGCTAGTCCTCCTCATGGGACTGGGATCATTTGTTTCTTTTTAGAGCATCTCTAAGTGTTAGGTGCTGGGGATACAAAGGTTAGCACAGACAGATCTGGAATATGCTTTCAGGGAGGTTACAATCTAAGGGGAATACAGAAGACAAACAGTCACAGGAATGACTGAGGAAAGTTCAAGCGAGTAAGGAATCCTTTGAGAATCTGTAAAAAAGAAATCTGCTTTAACCTGGGTGTTAGCAATGGCTTCTCTTAGGAAATAACAAAAGTGATGCCTGGAAACTGAGTGGAAACTCGTTAGGAAGGGGTCAGGGGCTGTACTCCATGCAAAGGAAATGGCATGTGCAAAGATCCTGGGGTGGTAGAAAGCCCTGACCGACTGAAGAACAGAAAGCTGAAGTGTGAGTGTAAAGAAAGAGGTGGAGCTTAGAAGAAAGGGAGGGACAGACCCTGCAGGTATTGATGGGTAGTGTCAAGGATTGTAAGGTTTATCTGAGAGTAGGGGCTAGCCGTTAAAGGGTTTTAAGCTGGGGGTGGTCCCAAACCCACCCCATCCCCAACTGCTTGGTGGGGTTCTCACACCTGATCTGGGTCTTAGCCCGCTCCTCTGGGGGAGTGGATCCTCTTGCTCTCCCTCCAGCTACTAGATCACCATCAAGGCTGACATGATCCTGACTTGCAGTGTCTCTGATCTCCCCGTGCCTCACCCAGCAGATGGAGTGTCCTCAGACATCTGCCCAACCTTGCCTGTGTTTACTCCTGGCTGCAGCCAGGACTATCCCTCAATTCCTGATCCACAGCTCCGGCCTTCCTCTCTTAGCTCCTGTAGCTGAGGTTACAGCAAAGGGAGGGGCATGTGAATGGAATTTTACTCTTATTAAATTTGCAGGAAGTTGAAAGACTTGCTGAAAAATGGCTGCTCTGCCAGGAAGCACTCTGTCCTCCCAAGATGCCTCAGCTAATGAATGAGAGATTGGTATGTGGAGGAGCACACCGAGCTGGAACCAGGGCAGGCTTTGTCCTGTTAAAAATGCACGAATAACAGATCAGTGAGGTTTTAATGCATTTAGATGCAAAACCTAATTTGGAGCAATTAGGTGTAAGGCAAATAGCTTCGTGTGTCCAATTGTGAAGTTGTGGGAGAGTGAGTCCCACAGCAGTCTTGAGATCCAGTTCTCATTCTCAGAGTACTGTGTTTAGAATACAGGAGGGACCCAAAAGAATTGACAGTGGGTGCTCCAACAGATACATGTACACACACGTTTACAGTAAAAAGGTGCAAACAGCCCACGTGTCCAGCAACAAATGAATGGATAAGCAAAGTGTGGGATATGCATACAGTGAAACACTGTTCAGTCTTTGAAAGGAATGAAGTATTGGTACATGCTACAATGAGGATGAAGCTCCAAAACACGCTAAGTGAAAGACCCCAGGAACAAAAGGTCATATGTTGTATGATTCTGTTTTTTACCCAAAATGTCAATTTCATATAGTTCAACATACAATATTCACTACCTTACAGGTTAGTTGTCAAGATATAGTAATTGGAAAGTTCCTGGCACAAGTAAGCACTGAATAAATGGCAGTTATAAATATAACATACCATGCATCTTCCTACTTTACCTTTTCTTACCCAAGATTTCCTGGAAAGTGGGTAGGCCAGTTTCCTATTATGGCTACTCAATAAAAGCTGTGAGATTCTAATTCCAAGACCCAAAGTCCAGGACACCCTGATAAAATCAAATACCTTGCCCCTGACTAGAGTTTGGTCCCTTTCTTGTTCTTAAAATTCTTTTCTACAGGATTTATTATCTTTGGGTTCAGAAGACACATTCTAACCCCTGGAAAGCGTAGTTTCCCCTGGGGAAGAATAAGGTGGGAGGGAAATTCTGGACCCAGATATAAAAGCTTCATGGTAACTTTGTCTCCTGTGGATCACGTGCAGGGTCTGGGGACCAGCTTGCTCTTTGGGCAATTGGGGAAGGAGCTGCATAAATTCCCAGACTGGCTGGGAGGTTGAGATGAAGCAAATCCTTCTATTCTTCTCCTGGGCAGCTTCCATTCATTTTAGAAGCCTGAGTTCAAAGTTTCTATGCTATGTGAAATCTTCTCTGATCCTACTATGCAGAATTAATGACGGTCTCTCTCCACCCAGTGCTCCTTTTATCCCAGCACTTTATATTATGGTGTTTACAGATGTTTTCCTCAAAAGGGACTTTTCCCACTGAACTTTTTGTGGGCAGCACCTGAGTCTTATTCACTTTGTATCCTTGATGCCTAATGCAATGCTTGGGGCAAAGAAAATATTCAATAAATGTTTGTTAATAATTATAGTGGCTGTATTTATTGAATACTTACTGTTCTTTTCCAAGTCATACAAAACACTATGAGATTCCCACTATTATGATTTCTCTTTTATATAAGAGGAAGTAGAGGCACAAAGAGAACAAGTAACTTGTTCTTGGCTCCACAGTCAGTAAGTTGGAGAGGCAAGTTCCCAAAGGCAGGCAGCCTGGCGTCACAGCTAGCATATCAACTGCCCCTCTCATTTAATAGATGGAAGATTCTTGACTTTTGGCTAAGATGAAGAAAAATGAAGCATAGTGCAGAAAGAAGAAATTCACCATTGTAGGCAAAAAACAGGATTTTGTCTCCTTGGCTTTTGATTATTTTTAAAAGACCCAAATCCGACTTCAGCTGGTGAGACAGACAGAGGCAATTTAGAGATTTCAGAGTTGAGGTCAGGAAATAAACACCCCAAAGGGGCTCTGAAGTGTCTCCCCCGCTCAGAACACGGCTAATTGGCTCAGCAGCTAAGAGCTCTGGGAGCCTCAGTGATCACGGTAATTTCAGGGTTTGCGTGTGAGGCCAGACACCCCGTTCTTCGAAACGAGGCTGCTGTGCTGTCCGCATCATCAGCGCCACGTAGTTCGCCCATCAGGAAAAGATGCAAAAGCGTCATGACATTTACGCCTCGTTTCTGGGTCTCATTAGGCCAGAGCTGGAGGTGAATGTCGTGAATGGCTGCGACTCTATGAATACATAATGTGCAAATTGCTTCCACCGTGCCCCTTCGCGGGCTGTGGAGAGACACTGATGATTAAAAGCGTGAAGCCGGGCTCGGGCTGAGACAGCGCCGGCGAGCCCGAAATGAGGCTTTCATTCCCATCTGCTGCCGATTCTCCCAGCCTCTCGGCTCCTGCAGACCTTGCCTCGTGTCCTATTCCCTACCGCCATGTGTGTTTTGATTTTAAATTCATCCCTCTGACCAGCAGTTCCGTAGTCAAGCCTCTGCTGGCTGGAGGCAGGACCTTGCATCCAGCAGTTACGCAAACACTTGTGTTTATTGTCTTCCTAATTCCCATCGCCTGGAGGTTGGCAATGAGTTGCGTATCAATGGCGTCCAGAAATCAATGCTAATCACATATGTACAAAAGAACTTATTTTTTTAGGTTGGTTACTTTCGAAATTCAGGTATTGCAGGATTCCAGTGAATTCCCAGGGACTGGGAGGTGAATAATAATCGGGTGGTACATCTGCAGAGTACCTCAAACTTTTGGGAGCATTTCTACAACTATTAAATAATTGGATTCTTGCAGCAACTCTCTGAGGTCTTCATCCTGGATAATATTACCCTCATTTGGCAAATGAAGAAACTCAGGCCCAGGGAGGTTGAGTAATTAGCCTAAAGTCACAGAGCTAGACAGAAGCCCAGTTTTCTAGCTTCTGCCAAACCCTAATGCCTACTGAATTTGTTTAAAGTGAGGATTTCTTTTTAATTGAGGAACTTCAAGATTTTTGGGAAGAGTCACTGAACATAGCTCTCTTGGAAACTGGAAGAAGAGGAGGGAGATATGAATATACAGTCAATAGTTCTGGACCCCAAAATGGGGATTAAGCCCCACCCAATGTTGAACTTCAGTGTATCTCATTTATGAAACATTAGTCATTTGCAGTATCATTTTTGTTATTGTCAAGCATTGTCTATACTATCACTTACTATTTTTAAAAAATATCAAGTCTCTTGTTAAATCCCAAAACAGAAGTTTATATCACTGCCTCAAATTGAATTTTTTCATCTGCATAAGTAGGAGACAACTCAAACCATAAATTCAGAACGTATTAATAAAGATGCTAATAAGTTTCTAATTAGGTCCCATAGCCTACAAAAAGCTTTGAGTCTAATATCTCCTCCTTTTTGTTAAAAAGATTGATTTTTCAAGTGTTAGAAAGATGCAAACAACATACTAAATCTCCCAAGAGGTTTGCGGCTTCTTCTTTTAACCAGGATAGCTATACAAGGAATACATTTCAGACTGCAATTCAATATTATTTAATGCCATGTCTATGCCTGTCTAATAATCATTTTTTTTTTTTTTTTAATTTTTTTTTTTTTTATTGCTGAGTAGGAACATTTTTTTTTTTTTTCCCTTTAGATTTTATTTATTTATTCACCTCCCCCCCCCCTTGCTGCTCGTGCTCGCTGGGCCAGCCAACTACGCCGTGCGGGCGGGCCTGCCTTCACCAGGAGGCCCGGGGAACCGAACCCGGGGCCTCCCACATGGTAAACGGGAGCCCCACTGATTGAGCCACAGCCGCCTCCCTTAAAATCACTTTAAAAAGTGCTGTGGATAAACTTTCCACACTTTGGGAAACATGAATTTAATTGACTCCTTTTAGTACAGGAGACCCCATGAGAAAGTAAAACAAGATTCTTTTTGCCAACCGGTCCAATCATCCTTCTCCTGGAATTCTGACTGTAAGGCTATAGAAATCCATGCTATAGCAATATTCTAAACCTGTTGATTTCAATACATGTATCAGTCAGGACAGGCTGGATTATGGATGGTAACAAACAATCCCCCAAATCAATGGCTTAAAACAACTTTATTTCTTACCCATACTACCTGTTTCTGGAAAGTCTCTGGAGGATGACTCTGCACACTGCAGTCATTCAGGGACCAGGGTGCATGAGCAATGGCTATATCAGAATATGCCCACAGCTATGGTGAGAGAACATAAACTCTAGAAGGCTTCATCCTGGCAACTCGCAGCTCATTGGCTACAACTTGTCACATGATTCCAATCACAAGAGTCTGGTGTAATCCTATCATAGGTCCAAAGGGGGAAGAACCAGAAAATATTTGAAGAATAGTCCTAAGAGATACCATATAATTTTAGGGTCAGAGACTCACAAATCTGTTTATAGCTCTGGAGCTGTCTCCCCCACCCCCACCCCAAGCACATGGTTACATATATACAAGCATTTGCATTCAATTTCATGGGATTCAATAGATTCCAGGTTAAAAATCTCTGCTCTAATGAATGGGGTAACTGCATATTGAGGGTGGAGATTAATCAGGAAGATTTCATCGAGGTGACAAATCAACTAAAAAAATTTTTTTTTTAAAACAAAGAATCAAAGTGGTGGAAAAGAGGAACAGGACATTACCTGGGCAAGGAGAGTGATCTGGATGAAGATAGGACTGGGAAGATTAAGTATATCTTCTGGTAAGGAAGTTTATGTACCTGGAACTGAAACTCAAGTGGGGTATGACAGGAGAGGCATGGGGGGCATAACACTATCATAAGACCTTGAACTATGGAAGTTAATCCATGTTGGTACCAGTTGAGCAAGGGAGATTTATGAAGGAGAAATTTCAAAAGATAATTTTCTACTGTGTTTTAAAGGATTGAGCCCTATGGCTTGTACTCTGTAGATAATTAATATAAATTGGCTGCTTGATTTTTCTTTAATCAAACATGCCAGTCATTCAGTCAACAGAATTTACTGAGTGCTGACTCATAATAGAATTGAGATTAGAGGAGCTAATCAATCATAAGTAATTTCCCTGAACACGCCAACACCTAACTTCCTGGAAGAATAAGACTTTTATGGAAGGAGATTAGTGATAGACATTGGAGACTCTTCAAAGAGATTTTGTGAAAGCACAAATATAAGGGGATGTGAAAACATTCTGGAAAGAGATAAATCAGAAAGGATGAACTGGGAAGAGCTGGTGAGGGTTTGGGAGAGAAAGGGGCAAGGGAATGGAGGGGGAGAAAGCAGGGATGAGCTGAGGAGATAATGATTGCGTGGTTTAATTTGAGGGTAAGAGATTATAATTGATGCTGTGGGAGCATTGGGAAGGATGTAAGGAATTGGGAGGAAATGTGATTGGCTTGGGATTTAATATGTTTATTTGTTGGTATTGTTTTTATGCATAGGTTTGAATGGTTTTGATTATAATGGTGAAAGAAACAAAAATAAAACAAGGTCCCTGAACTCATGTCCTCAGAGAGATTAGAATTAACTGGGAAGATAGTAATCTGAGATTTATAGTTTCAGTGTCCTGGTTGCTAAAGCAAATACCATGCAACCACAAGGGGGAGGCACAGCACTCTCTCCTGAGCGAAGCGTCTCTAGGTGTTGCTTTCTTGCAACTGCCTACTGCCATTGATGATCATTCTTCTCTCCCATTTTAGGGGAGTGAGAGGGAGAGAGCATAGTCGGAATGGTTTCAGGGAAAAAAATTACTATGTAATGGATTTCCATAAATAATGGGAATTTATTGCCTCACGATTTTGAGGCTAGGAGAAGTCCAAATCAAGGCATGATCAGGGTGAGGCTTTCTACCCGAACACTGGTGTCCTGGAGGCTGGCCACCTGTGATTCTTGGTCCTGGGCTCCTCTCTCCCATGGTAATGCTCATGGCAGCCTCTCCTTTCTCCTTCAGGTTCCACTGGCTTTGAGCTTTTGGCTGCTCTTTCTGTGGCTTTCTTTCTCTGTCTTTGACCTTCCCTATAAGGACTTCAGTAATAGGAATAAGACCCATCCTGGGCCTCACTTTATCTGAGACAACCTCATCAAAAGTTCCTATTTACAAGGATTCACACTCACAGGAATGGCTTAATTTTAAGAACATGTTTTTCTGGGTTACATAGCTCCAAACCACCATAATCTTACAAATAAATGCTACCTTATAACGAATAAGTACTAATCAGGAGAGATATGTGGTTCCTTAACAAAATATTCTGGACACATTTGGCTTTAGAAAGTCAGAGACGGTTCCCCTGAGGTGCTTTTGAAGTAAGAGGAGGGTTAATTGGACAAAAGCATACGGTAGGATAAGGGGAGGTTTCTAGGAAATGCGACTAGGATGAAGGATGTCTATTCTGAGTTAGATGATATTTGCAAATCTTGTATTGAATTAAGCCAAAGAATGAACTTTGAGGCCTGGGACTCAGAATCATGACTCATGAAGAAAATTTAATAGAGCTGTTTCACTTTGGAAAAACAAAATCAAGTGGGGAGACTTGATTTTGGCCACAGGGAAGAGGGTTGAGGCTTCCTTGCTTCACAGAGCCCTGGAGTACAGAACTGGGATCCATGGGTGATACTACAAGGGGTCATATTTCAGACCAATACATGGGGAAAAAGCCCCAGTCCTGAGAATAGAGTTGTCCAGTGGTGGAACAGGGAGCACTGAGAGAAAATGAGCTGGCTCTTCACTGGAGACATTTAAACAAATGGTGGAATTCCATTTGTCAGGGATGTGGTAGAGGAAATGCAAGCAAGGGACTAGATTTGAGTAGATAACATTTTATATACCTTTCCAATCATAACAATCCATGAGCTAATTTGCACTCAAGCAAACCTACCTATATTTATGTAAAAACTGACTTAAAATGAAATCTTCATGCACTGAGGAAGAGATGTTGTTTACAAACATC